>WHUZ01000009.1:0-1200000 GCA_015179045.1 Kalaharituber pfeilii | reverse complement strand
CCGGCATTTCCGCATGATATGGTCTCTCATTGCCGGCTTGTCTTTCCCACAGAGAGGGCACGCTACCCTCTTGCGAGATATCTCCATGAACGCTCTCACTCCCTTGTTGGTCCAGTGCCGCAGCCCTAGACCCCACGCCTTTGCCCCCAAGTCCTTCGCAAACTCCGCTCCATCTCGTGCCCTAACTTCTGCGACCGTAAGTTGGCCGGGGACCCCCTGCATCCTCCACCCCGGTTCTACTACTGCCCTCTTGGCCTCTTTGTCTGCTCTCTCGTTCCCAGCAATCCCCAGATGTGCCGGAACCCAGATTATATATCCTTCTATGCCTTTATCCGCCAGCTTGCTGCTCATCCTGAGGAGTTCGTGCTCTAATCTTGAGCGTGCTTTGCACTGTCCGTCCAACGCTGTCCGTACCACATACTGTGAGTCTGTCAGGATGTACATCTTTCCTTTTCCAAGGCCCCTATCAGCTCGCAAGAGCGCCACCCGGCATGCCTCCAGAACCGCAGCTAGCTCGAGCGACAGTACGGGTTTAGCAAAGCTTGGCATAAGCCTTCTGGTGTAGTCGCAGCTTATGCAGGCTCTGGTATCGGCATTGGAATAGGGTACTCTCTAACCACGTATATCACAACTCAATGGGATCAAACTTTCCCTGGTGAGTCGTTCCCCGAGTGAATCAGTACGCAGAATCGATTCCTGTTTTCAGAATGAAAGTTGGATAAAAACTCGTGGAGATGGATGGGTGTTGAAAAGTGGTGGTTTCCAGGGGAGCAGCCTCCAATCATCAGGGCCAGGGGAGAAATTTCTTCCCATTGATTTTCTAGCGTGTGGCGCGGTCATCCCTGATGGCTCCCTGGGAGCTTCCCTGGCGACTGCAAATCCGCCTAATTTACAGATACTCAGCGAATAAATAGCACCAGAAACGCTTATTGACAAGTCAGGCCGTTAAGTGATACTCATTGTGCTACATTGCTGAATACCTTCGTTATGATTTTCTCCCAGAATATCAATGTGAGAAATTCGTAAGAAGCCATTGTCAAAATATTTATGTACATTGTTTCAAATTCACGTGAATATTGATGAAAGGAGGGTTAGCTCTTCCATTTTTTATAGAGGCCGCTCGTTCAGTGCTTGGTGATATACCTCCCAATCCTGGACAGGTGAAACACACCCAATTGAGAAGAAACCTTTGTCAGAGTCACCACGCCTTGTTCAGTATGACAGACATCCCCGCAAACTTTCGGATTGGCAATTAAGCTGAACCACTTCCAAACTTTCCAGGAATGTGGGTGGGTTGCAAAAAAGAGGTCGTGAGTAACTGTGTGTGTGTCAGGCTTTGGGAGATTGAGAATGCGTTCTGACGTGAGTTTGATAAAAGTTGATAGAATCATCAGCCTACGTCACGAACTGATATGTTTCAATGGGAGCTTCCCAGTTCTGGAAGCTTCCTGGTTCAGTTGACTGTCAGCTGCACACAGCAGATAGTCCGTCAGCTGGTGTGCACCACACCCAACTGTTTCCTTTGAGCGCATCCTTAGGAGTCAGGACAGTTCCGCGCAGACTGTCCTGAGGACATCCCCCTCCGCGCAGTTTGCCGGCTAAGGTACCGTAGGATGTTTACAAATATTAAAGGTAACTACAGCAACGGCACTAATATTCCCCGCATAATTTATCTCTCAAAACTTGCATACATTCCCAGATTCCTTTGTTTTCATCACTAAATAAAATGAAAGGATGCCCACCCGAACGCTAGCGTCCACGCCGCTTTTGATACCGATAATTATTTTAAATGGTCAGGGCCTACCAATTGAAAGTAAGGATCAACTGCCCGTCAGCAAGAACTCGCTATGGCAATTACTTTCTATGCACCCCCTAGCATTTCGATTGTCTGAGGGCTGAATATACGACAAGGCGATTGACGTAACCGCCTAATGCTACCTAGCGCTGCCTCTGCACCTCCTCCAACAGTTTACAGAACTATCTCTGACGACATTGTTCCAGTGACTCTGGCATATATTCAGGAACTATATTCTTTACTCTAAGTCAAGTATAATTGCTGGAATACCACGTGCACTCGCCGCATTGGGGACATCATGATATCACGTCATTGCCCATTTCTCATGTTGCGGAACCTCAGACCTGACATTGTGACTCCAACAGTCAAACAGCATATGCTCGATGTCGAAAACCATTATCCTTCCGCAAAGGTTGGCAAGTATATAGTAGCAGGGCTTGAAAATACGCTTAGGGCTTAATAGCGTCATGCATGCAGGGACAAGAAAACTTACATAGCACTGATATCGACATCCGAACTTCTCTAGATGTCTTCTGCACAGCGTGCCCCCAGCACGAATCAACATCGCTCGGAGATGGCTTTCCAGGTTTCCAATCGCTTTGTGGGGGTACCAGTGAGGCTTTTGATTTCGAATCCATTGGAAAGTTGTTGAGGATACCTTGCACTATTCAGGCAGTTCCGTAGTTTGAGCTGGTAACCTAGTCTCGTAACCAGTGGTAACAATTTCATGGCGTGTTGACCATCTGACCCTCATTCCGAAATCGGGTACTTACAGTCTACCCTTGCTATACCGGATCGCTAAAATCTGGCAATTTTCGTCCGGTATAGCAAGGTTCTGGTATAGAATAAAATGCTTGGCAGACAGGGGAGGTAGTAAATTCAATTAATTACTGAAATAGGAGATGAACGAAGTAAACATCAACTTGTTCACATCCAGCCAAAGATATCAATATGCATTGGTTACAAAATCTAGAAAAACGTCGGAACCTTAAGTGTGCTTGAGAAGCATCAAATATGTACATTGACTAGAACCAAAATATGCTAAAGAAAAGTTCAGTGAATTTGATAAACATTTTTGAGATAAAATTGGTAAGATTACTGTACTTTAACTTTGATATCCTAGGTATCTAATTCATTATTTTAAGTTGATCAGTAGCTGTATCTACTTAGTTAGGTATTTTGAAACAAAGTGGTAAGTGGTTAGCAATTAATCTCGGAACATGGAACAAGAAGCAATGAAGTGCCCAGTTTCCATTACTCGAACAACATTGTAGCAAGTGATGATAGCAGTAGTAGCAACGGCATTAGCAGAAACAGTGACAGCAGTAGTGGCAGCAGTGATGGCAGCCAAGTGTGAAATGGAGTAATCTAAGATGTATTAATATTAATGTGTCCGGTATAGCAAATATTATATTGTATGGAGGCAGGGGGGTACTTGTCTACAGATTTCTATCTGGTCCGGAATTGTTAGGGCGTCCGGTATAGCAAGGGCGATTTGTATGGGGAACGGATGTCACAGACAGAGGCCATCTGGTATAGCAAGGTTTCCGGTATAGCGAGGTCCGATATAGCAAGGGTAGACTGTAGTCGAAGAAATTAGGGCGATCGAAACAACCGCTGATTGGGTACAATTTTTGCACTGCACTATTGGAACAACATGCGTCTCTAAGGCTGCCATGGGTTTCAGGCTTCTACGAAAGCTCACTTTGAGAGCACCGCCTTAAGCTGATCTTTCCTTTTTGACTAGTTTCAACGACACTTCAGCCAGAAGCTGGGGTTATTTGCACCTTGTTCATTATATCTGGAGCTGTACTTTTCCAATAGCTTATTGATGGTCAGCTAGTTACGGCTCAGTTAAAATTCAAGATCATCAGGGCTGTAATTAGTCATCTAATATTCACGCCGGTGATAGCGTGTTCTGAAGCGCCTCTACCGCTACCCGTTGGCCTGGGCACCATTACAACTCTGATGAGCATGACACTTGCGGGAACTCGCAATACCGGAATGATGACCGTTGTGATACATGTGTCTATCGGCAAGTGCGTTGCACCCCTCACAGACTGCAGTAGGCAAATAGTTAACTTCAGAATTTGTACTAGAGTTCCGAGGCTACAAGTATTTAAACCTTTAGATTGACCACCTTCGACAATTTCTCCAGACATCAGCAATTCGGCACTCTTTATTCACGCTGTCACTACAACAGCAAATTTTATCCTGAAGGATCGCAGTGATACAAAGTCACTTAAGTCATAAACGTCAGAATTTCTCATTGGGTAATCATATGCAATGGATCTTAAGGGATATGCTCTTGTGACTGGGGCTGGTAAGTCTATATATCACGACTGTCAGGAGGTTCCATGGCAGGATCTTACTTACATTACATTACATAGGTAGCGGAATTGGACGTGCGACTGCCTTTGGATTTGCCAAAGAAGGTTGTGCTGGCGTAGCTTTCTCAGATATCAATCTCAAAGCTGCGAAAGAAGCCGCTGCAGCCTCCAAGGCTGTTGCAAAAAATCCCCAATATAAGGCTGTCGTGATTCAAGCCGATGTTACCAAGAAAGAGCAGGTACAGAAAATGGTTGACGATACAGTAAAGGCATTTGGCAGATTGGATTATGCGGCGAACTGCGCAGGTGTATGCAATCCAATGTGGAGAACATCACATGAAGCTTCCAAATGGTCAGCTGACATCTAGTCTAGGTATATACAAATCACCAGAAGCCAACATCAGAGGTCACGGAAGAGGACTTTGACTTTACCATGAACATCAATTTGAAGGGCACCTTGTACTGTTTGCAAGCCCAGATTGAAGCAATGAAAAAGAACGTGCCAGTGCCAAATCCATACTCCCCAAGACGCCCAGCTGAGCGTGGATCTATTGTTCTGTTGGGGTCTGTGGCGAGCTGGATCGGGTTTCCGGCCTCAATGTCATATGCGGTGAGCAAGCATGCAGTCTCTGGACTGGTCAAGACAGCTGGTGAGTTCTGTTCATTCAAAAGTATCTTGTATCGAGATAAATTCGGCACGAGTGTCTAATATGTGCTACTCTTTGTAAACAATAGCGTTGGACCATGCCAACGATTTGATTCGCGTGAATGCCGTCTACCCTATATGGACGAAGACACCTCTTCTTGAAAGAGCTGTAGAAGCTGTCCCGAAGGAATTGAAGATGGAGGATCGGATGAAAGCGATGATCCCTTCTAACAGGATGGCAGAGCCAGACGAGGTTGCTGATGCAGTCATATTTTTGGCTAGCCCGAGGAGCAGTTTTACCACAGGCACTGGGATTACAGTTGATGGGGGTGGATGTCTGTGGCCAAGCGTACATCATGATATTTGAATACCCTACCTTGGCGAATAGCTGCAATCAGGTTAGGTGATAGAGAATAACGGGTAGCGTTTGATTGTAGGATGGTGTTCTTGCAGTCATTTTGTAGATATGCCTGTTTGTCAATATGACCACAAATTCGTGAACATATATTTTACTTCATTGTCCCAAAATTAATTTCAACTTGAATTATTGATGAACTATTGTGGCTACACCAGTTGCGGTCATTGTAAGGTGTTAAACCGATTTGCGCCGTACAGATGCTTCTGTCAAACAAACCATGATGCATGCACAGTAATATTCCGGAAGACCCGTCTGCGGAACTCTTGAAATTTAGAAAAACCTGGGGTAATTGGAAGGTGACTGCACGTGCGCTTGGCTATAATGGAGCTTAACCGCCAGGGTGACGGTGGGATCTGGAACCGAAGGACTAAACTGAAGGTGAAATGTTGGATTACAGTGCCCCTTGTCATCTTGGTCAAATTGCAATTGTTGTGCTTACGAGTTACTGGGATCCCAGTTATATGAAGTACTTTAAACTAGTTAACGGTTATGATTACAGAATTTGGGTGTCACGAGAGTGCTTGGGGGAAAGAAAGACCTTTCAGTTTGAGATGGCGGCTGGATGATCATTGTAACGAAGCGTATATGCAGCTAGCATGAGGAGGTCAGCAACCATATTCTAGAAGAAACTCCTGCAAAGCTTATGGCCCGGTTTTGATATACTGAGACGTTCGCGATGTACTGTGTACGGCAAGATGAAAGGAGCAGGGAAACTTCCGTACGTACCGGATACGCTGGTGACCTTATCCCCACGGTCAACCATAACCCCCTGCTAATAAAAATAACTGTGCGCTTAGAACATGCGGAAATGAGACATGACAGGGCGTTAACAGTCCCCAACCACCACTGTTTGATAGACTGTTCGTTTCAAGATGGTCACCCTTCCACATATATAATTAACGGAGGCGTGACTTGTTTTTAAGGAAGTTGATTTCTATAGTAGCCGTCGATCGACTCCATTCTCCTATACCCCTCTCCACACGCTCCTTTAGCTAAGCTGCCTCCCGCTACGAAGGCTCGATTGTGCGAAACAATAAAAGTGGAAAGAAAAGGTGTCTCGCTAGGCGATTGATACTTCTTTTGCTTTTTGAACCGGTAACGTGTGGGAAGAGACTCGTTTATTTGAATATATCGCCGCAGGAAGTGCGATTCCATCGACATCCGTTCTCCGGAAAGCTTTTCCTATTTCAGCTGGTCTCTTGCTTTGAAAACTAGCACAAGCCATTGTAGCTTTGCAAAGAAAAATAAGATGTTTCTCCAACTTCTCACCTGCCCGGACCTTGTCGGTCTTCTTTCAAGCTCCAGATCTTCCAACCGATCACGATACGGGTACTCCAAGCTCCCCGCCTACGACCGAGACTTTTGCGAAAAGCCCAAGCTTACGGAAGCCTCTGGGGCCATAACCGATTCCTATTTCACTCTCCTCGCGAACCTGCAGCTCTCGGTGCTTGCGCTCGGGACTGAGTTCTCGTGCGTCGCGCCCCTGTGCGCCAAAGCCTACCCCACTGCCACTTCAGAGAAGGTGTTGCCAACTTTTGAAAACAATCCACCAAACCTCCGTAAGCAAGGTCGGCTCGCGATTACTTTTGCGCTGCGCAAGTATGTGGACATACCAAACGAGAAGAGGATCCGGATCGCGAACGAGATTGAGGGAGAGCTTGATAAGGGATGGGTTGGGGGAGAGTATCGGGATAGGGTGTATGTCGTGGGGGGATTGCTGGCGGATGAGGAGAGAGGGAGGGAGCTGGTGACGGGGCTCGTGGAGGGGAGAATGAGAGTGGAATGGATGGTGAGGGGATGGTGGAAACAAAAAAATTGAGGATATTTCCTCGACGCAGATGGCGTTTTTTTTTTTGGGTAGTGCAATTGGTCCCCGGTTTTTTTCCCTTCTTTTTCTTTTTTTCTTTTTCGATATATCATTTCTTTACTTTCTTATCTTGGGTCTGATATATAACGTCGGCGCCTATTTGGGGAGTTTCATTCTTTAAGGTTTGTTGCTTTTTTTTTTTTCTTTAGATATTTATTTCCGGTGGGGGAGTTTTGAGTCAACATTCATTTATGGCATAGCTTTTTATTCTTTTTTACCATTCTACTCCTGCTGTGTATAATATAGATAGATTCTATCATAGAGCCCTGAGTGATAACTTGAGGGCAGTTGTATTTACTTTTACTTATAATTGAAATTCAGGATTCCAGGCCGAGCCAGGAAGCCTGATGCGGGGATCAGAATCTAGAGCTGGAATAATGTACGTGAAGCGAAACGAAAACGACATCTTCATTTACTAGTATAGGGGACTATAACAATCTCAGGTGACTTCACAGCGACTCAATACCTAGTAGGCAGAGACATCCTTATAAGTATATAACCTCTTTGGGCAAATGATGTTAACTCTGTCCTGCTCTGGCTCGCGCCTGCGAGTGCATGATCAATGTTTGCGTGTATAGCCTCGTTGCCAGGTTTTTTGCTACTGTAGTGCCAGCCGCCTTAAGAATTACTTGTTGAAATATATAATCCGGAGCTGAGTTCACATATTCGCTACATATTCAAGGGTTGCTTTTTTTATTTTTTTTATTTTAGGTTTTGAGCCTGGGTTCTTGGAGGATCCGCTAGTAGGTCGGAAAGTATGATATTGGAACGCTGCATAAAGCGTATGCGCTATTCGCCTTTGGAGATAGTGCATATTTTTTATGCAGCCTTCCAATACTTTCCGAATCAGCGAGTACAACACCCTCACTTCTCAAACAATACCATTATCATTATTCATAACATCGTATCACCCCTAATTATAAGCTACACGGTGCCATCCATAACCTGCTACGAACCTACTACAACTAGCTTACCAGCAGGCCCTTTTTTTTGCCCTGCCATAGCGAGTAGCGATAAGCGGGGTTACGTGATATTAAAAAAAAAAAAAGAGGCCCTTTTTGCCAAACCAAAAAGTCGAACTCCCAAGCACACAATGTGCAAGTATATTCTTCCCCTCTGCCCCAACTGCGGCGACTTTGATCCACAGGGCGCAACAGCCGCTACGTCCTGTTAAGATATGCAGCAAAAATGTGAGGTGTAAGCTTATAGGCCACTTCTCCAGCGTGCCATTCTTTCATTGCATTGTTCTATCTAACATCAGGTGCTAAAGTACTCTTACAATATAATCTCAATGAAACGCCATCTTGCAATCTGCGGCGCGAGCCACTCTGTAATAACCATGCGTCATCTTTGTGATACTCTTCCGCGCTCCTAATCTGCTGTTTAGCTATCGGTTAATCAGGACGAATGGTCACTTAGCAGCTGCACGGTGTATCTCAGGTGGATAACCCCTTTAATGGTTAAGCGCCCTAACACTATTCGAAGGCCCCGATCTTTACCAGCATTTGACAACCTAGAGACGCTCAGTTGCAATGATATCTGCCTTTTAACGAATACTGAAGTTCCCGGAATTGTATTTGTTGTAATCTAACATGTCCAAGTACCAGTTTTCCTTTCGGGTGCACGAGGTGGGCTATCACTACTCTATGCACAGTACGTCTAGTTGATAACACCCATCTCGGCGGAGTATCTTCACGTGAAGACTATCTGTCGCTTTAGCGATCAAAGCAGAAAACTAAATGAGAGCGCATCAATGCTAATTGAGGTAGTGTAGTTGCCGACTTCCGTGCAATAAAAAGCTAGAGACTGTGCGGTTGATGATCAACCAGCAGGGCAAGTGATGAGGCTACCTAATTGAGGGTGGGAAAATGGAAATTTCAAGACGGTGTGGTAGGCGGCGCGCGCCTACTTGCTAGTTGCTACTTATTTACTAACCGCGCTGGCGCTGGGCTCAGATAACGCCGTAGGTCACGTGGAAGTTCAAGAGCAATAGTGAAGTAGCACGGGCACGTGAGGATGAGGGTAAGCCGGGTTGATTAGAAATGACCGAGCGGTCTGCGGTATAAAGAGGTTCTGTTCCTTTTGCACATGTATCATACACAGATATACAATACACACATCATCCATTTGTACATACGCACGATTACTCTGTCTTCTACAGTCATGTAGATATCGCCGCGCCGTTATACTACTTCCTTTTCCTACTTACCACATTCCCGCACTCTTTTATTGTACTTACACATTCTACTCGCTACTGCCATTGCCGAATATACACATATCGAGACTTTCTACTACTCAAGATAGCGATTCGCCTCCTTCGGACAGTGACTCGAGGACCACCTAGTAGAGGAACCGCGCATAGTTGACTGAGCAGCCTCGCGCCCGCTCATAACGGACGGAGTATTATATTATGTGGTAGTGGGAAGCTACTTATTTGGGAAGGAACTGTCTTAGGTAAGCAACATTCTTTTGAAGCCCCATAGAAAGAAGTAATGAAGGAGAACGTAGCGCCAATTTCGGTAACCATACCAATACTCCTCCTCCGAGTACAGCAGAATAAAGGTAGCTACAGCTTGTATGTGCTCACCGACAGATAGATGTAGTCTTCATTATATAAGATTTAATCTCCCCTCAACAAAGAAATTTAAATACGGAATATTCCAACTGTGGCAAGTGCCGACGGGAGCCCATCCCATATTGTGATGATGATGTCAACCACGTCCGTCC
Source organism: Kalaharituber pfeilii (assembly GCA_015179045.1). Lineage (NCBI taxonomy): Eukaryota > Fungi > Ascomycota > Pezizomycetes > Pezizales > Pezizaceae > Kalaharituber > Kalaharituber pfeilii. The sequence goes on along the minus strand of WHUZ01000009.1, from coordinate 1,190,217 downwards.
TGGGTAGAGGGGGCTACAGTGTTCTCAAACTAGTGGACCTTAATTCAATTACTTCTACTCGTTCACTCTGTTTGGTGCGATAAGGTGCAGTTCAAGAATTTTCAGGACAAAATCCGAATACTCCTCAAACGGTTTCTATCAAACGTTAACTCGCAGTACAGAGCAGTTGACGTTTTAATCGCAGTTATTCCTGGTAGTGCACATATCTCAAAAAAATCTGCACTTTAGGAACCACAGGGCGTAGTCGCAAAATTGTAAGCAAACGGATTGAGACAGAAGCACACTACTAGTAGTATTACTTTTTTTTCCAGAACTCATAACAGCCAAGGTGTGCCAAATAATGATCTCATGTGACGATGTATGGCGTACGCATTCTATGCCAATGCAACGGTTCAACCACAATGCTTGCTGACTCAATCATACAGTACGTAGTCTTGAGACAGTCCTATACGAGTACTGAACACGCTGTCATTCCCCATAGTACTTTTTAGAAAGCTCCAGAATAGGATGTAATTACCATGGCCATCATGTTCCACAACCCTAACGATGGCCAGCTTGGTAACACCTGAGACCGAATCCGGCACCCCTCATAGGGTTAAGTGCTTGTGGTCTTGCTGGTGCTGGCATCGTAGTATGTATACTACTATCCAGTTCTCTGGTAGCAGTAAATAATATGGAACATAAGTATTACCAAGGCCAAGCCTAGGTTAAATTCCTAATCTGATATTATTGCAAGCGGAGGAAAGATGCAAGCCTAAGATTTTTTCGCACGTTTTCATTTTCTCTTTGTCGGTCAAATGCTGAACATCACAGGGAGTACTAACTCGGGTATAGGGAAGAATGTCGTATGTTACATCGGCAGTGTGCTGACTGATTTTCACTATATTCTGCTCCGAATACTTTGTAATAATGGCGTATGAAGAATTTCTAGGACGAGAATTTGCCTTACTCCAATTGCAATGCGCTCCAATTGCCACGAGGTTGACTAAGAAGAAACAGCAAAAACGCACAGACTCATGTTCGATGCCACCAATGTTTTGATTTACAGTGATCTGTGAAAAACCTTGGGGATTAGGCAATATTGGGGTAAGTATCATGCAACCAAGACTTCTGATGGGCCACTGTAGCAGCACAGTCTGATACAGTAGTCCCGTAGACTATTCTAGTTAGAAAAGCGCGTTTACGGTACCATCAATTGCAACTAATAGACCTATCCCTTCTAAACTAATATTTCTAATATATATATTTCATTGCCATTTACATGTATTTAACTCTTCAACTTGGAGAACTTGTGTAGTATTATGTTTTGATCTGGAATATGATTCAGTCGCAACATTTCAAGCTGGTATCGCCAGGTAGGTTGCTATCACACTTAAGGCAACTTGTTGCTAAATTAAAAACATTGATGGTATTGAACAGGAATCTGTGCGTTTTTGCTGGCCTTGAAAAGGTTTTCTCATTTTAAGTGAGAGTAGTCTTGGCAGCCATTCGGAGGAATGGATAGGTGGGTGCACCATCCGCGCCATAGTGAGCTCTGTCGCCAAGTGGTACCACAATTGCAACCTTTCATTATGCAGTGAATCTATATTTAGTTTTGTTCCGATATGAATAGGAGTGTGAGATCTGAGGTCAGTGACACTAAGTGCCACAGGATTTTGGCGAAAACTACGATCACAGGTCATGCCCATTGTTCTCCCTTCATCTGGGGTTTTACTACCCAAGGAAAACATTTTTCTTATGATACTTGCGAATTAGGCTTGCTCAGCTGCAGACAAGGCAGGAGTTGTAGTGAGGTTAAGCACAAATGGTTGTCACAGTAAGAACTTACACTAACGTTACCTAGCTGACCCCTGCCCTACATTTACTGGTATTTAATTTGATGCCGACAAAGGTACGAGAGACAACAGCGCGGCATATTGAAGGTGAGCTATCTTAGTTACTCTATTCTTCACTGTGCCGAGGGGTTAATAATTGCACTGGCAGTGATGACGTGGAATAAACGCTGTTCTCGATTGCAGTTAAGGAATCCTAGAAACATCGTGTGTGTGAGAAAGATGGACGGCCTGGGAAATGATCGACACACTTGCACCAGCAATATCAACTTATCAAGTGTCTGTCCTTCCACGCTACAAAGCTGAACTGTGCCTAATTTGGTGAAAATAAGAGGGGCAAGCATGCGTAGGAGAATTTATCTAGATGATTGTATCTGGGTTTCGGATTGCCCAGTTAGCGAGAAGTTGGGGCCGAGGCTAGCAATCCTGTTAGCCATACGCACACTCATTTGGTATCAGGGTTTTGGAACACAAATATGTTATAAAAACCTATGTGACCACACGTCTTTGTCTTCTAATGTTTGGTGACGAAGGCTAACTACCAGCAGAGTTCACTCGCTTGCAATCACAGCTGCTTGAAATATAGCGTTGCCATTCGTTTGTCAACATTAAGATAGCATCTAATACGTAACAAAAATGCTGAAATCGGCCATTTCCTTCCTCTTTCTGCTTCCTTCTGTTTGCCTTGCCGCAAACCGCACCTTCACCCTGACCACCATCTCCAATATCAACACCAATCCGAACATTATCAACCAACCTGTCCTCGTTAAACCACCCGCTGGTATTGCGGACGTTGTGGTTGGAAATTTTACCTCTAACGAAGCTGTTCCCCTTGTTGCGTACATCTACAACGGCGACATTTTCCGTCCCTGCAGCACATCGCCAACCGGCGCTTGCATCGGCTTCCTGTCAAAAGCGTATGGAGGAGCATTGACAGGTTGGTACTTTGATTTCAGCGATGATGAGGAGCTGAAGATATTGGGACCAGCTCCCCCATTGAGCGGCAGCTTTGATGTGAAGCCGGACCCAGATTCAGCTGGTGGTGATGTGCCCTGTAAGGGGAAAGATAAGTTGTTGTTCCATGACGCAGAGTCGTTCACGTGGACGTTGTGCAGTCTTTGGGAAGGAGGATATGAGGTATGTATTTTTTGCTAATGTTTGTTTTGTTTTGTGCCGGAAAGTGGCATATGCTGCAATGTTTGCTAACATGTACTGGTTAGGTAAACTCTATTCCTGTTCCAGATTTTGCTCACAACGGGCCGAGATGCAAAGACCGTGGCATCAAGTTCAAGGTCACGTACACGAAGTAGATGAAGGCTTAAGCTCTCAAGCTGTGAGAGGACGATGTGAACGCTTTGGGAAGTGAGAGAGATGGCATGCGCATTGCTCTTACGCAGGAACAGTGAACGTTGCCACCTCTACAGCGAAGAGAGCAAGAAGAAGCACTTTATAACGCGAGGATCGCTCTATTCCCTTTGTCTAGTCTGTTGGTTGGGGCCTATTATTGATTTCATAATTCAGAGAGGCATATTTTGAAATCGGTACATACATTGTCGAGAGCTGTTGCGAGCAGCCATCAACATGTATCACTACTATCGTTACTATACTAGTAAGTCGCGGTACAAGAATATGCTGACTCATCCGTGAGAAAAAGAAAAGATATAGAAGTACCCGAATATATGTTTGCATTTGCTAAGATTTTATCTTTCAAGTCGAATAATTAGTTCAAAGCGGGATGTATTACAGCCTTCAATATGTAATGAAAAGGTTGATCTCCTTCGATCATATTTTCTCAAAGGTGATTTCAATTTTCAAAAGACATTTTGTATTACTGTATTTGTGAAATGTGCCAAGGGAAACAATTTGCAATCCTCCCAACTCGGTCGAACTGTAAAGTTGATGAACTCCCCGTACAGGTCCGTGAACCTAGGTCCACACATACGTAGAGCAAAAGGGGGTCCAATTTGACCGTTAGGCAGTAATTGCCTAATGGTAGCTTACAGCAAAGCACTTGTGTTTTTCCAATAGCCTGAGGATCAATTGCAATGGTTAACAAGTGCTTGTATCTAACGTCTCAGTACAAAGTCACGCGGCGGATCGAATATCGATGCAGCATTCCCAAGCCTTGGCGAATAGTGTTCCAACTTGTTCGCAGCAGCGCAGATGGCGGGCTTGGTATTGAGACTTATCATAGGCGCAGTGCTGCGGTACTGAACTTGAGTGTAGTACTGCACAGTCAGGCGTGACAGCTCGGGGTGACGATAACCATAATCGCTCAACCCTCTATCACCAGCTATAAGATACTTCATTCTCAAGCATGCTACTGCTCTTGATATTGTAGTACTAACTAAGCTCACTTTAGTCAAACTTATATAATCTATGTCAAAAGTGGGCTTGCTATATCGTAGGTAAGTCTAGAATCAACACCTGCCAACTTTATTGATTTCAGTATCACAGTGCTTTTACAGTTTTACTGTGCTTTTACTGTGCAACACCATAGACTTGAGAAGTGGTGATACTTGTAGCTATAGATGTTGGCTGTATCAGAGACCTCTGTTTGTAGTAACTTACTGTTATCATTTACTAATGAAAGTATTGGAACACTGCATAAAGCGTAGTACGCTTTATGCAGCTTATGCGCTATTCGCCTTTTGAATAGCTGGATACTTTTTATGCAGCGTTCCAATACTTTCCGAATCAGCGAGTAGTTCGTAGCTAGTCAGCTTACCGAAAGTGTAATTCAAAGCTTAACTCAAACGTGTTGACAAAACACTTAATAAACAATCCATTTAGGTGAGTATCTGATCTGTACTTACATCAGTACTTACATCAGTACGATACTTTGCTGGTGATTTTTCCTGGTCCAATGATATTCTATGTTGACTGTATCTACTAAGCGAATACTTCAGCCACATTGAAACAAAACCTAGTATAATAATTTTGAATTGGTTAGTCAACCATTTAGCCAAGCAATGCGGCTAGTGTGTTGTCACTTGAGGGTTACAGTAATCTACATGCAGCAAATGTAGAATCGGACTCTCTTTTTCTTCCACTGTACTTCCTGGTCTCGGCCTCAAACAATTTACTCTCTTCATTTCACTTTCCATAGTCTCGTAGCAGAGACTCTAGGGCCTAAACCCACAGCATCTATAGATTCCAACTGGAGCCCGGCCTACTGATAAAGCCTATAGCTGTGAGGTATATATACCCCTCATCGCACCTCCAAGGGCAGCAATGTATGGACATATCGACCTCACCACTGCAATGCCATAGACGTGGCTATAACTGCAAGCATAGTCATGATTTCCATGACCACACTACTTCCTTGCAGGTCCCCACCTCAGAGCTAGAGCCCTATTGCTCCGTATGTGCTACCACTCCTTCACGGTTCCGATTTGCTTAATTGCAACTGTCTATAGGCACCGTAGTACGCTGGCATCAGTCCATATGTGTGGCGGATTGGTTGTGGTGTTCGATGCATTATTTCATACCACATGAAACGCCCTGCCATGGCGAAAAGCTGCAAGCGGGGTCACGTGAAAAAAAAAAAAAAAAAAAAAAAAAAAATTACCACATGAAACTTGAAGGGCTATACTAAGAGGCCATAGAAAACATCATCCTGATGTGAATTGCGGACAGTTACAAACTCGACTTACCTTATTCTGCTAGAGATCTATATGGGGGCAAGAGCCACGGTTAACGATGCAGGATTCATGGTTATGGCGAAAGCCCTGGAGGATGGGGACGACGAATTACTCATTATCTTGGACTCCTGGATAGCGACTAACAGGTTACAGAAAATCGCGAAGGGAAAACCGACCCCCAATGGACCGGCACGCATGGTGAAAAGAGCATGGAAGGAAAGGACGGCGCGAGGAAGATTAGATGTAGCAGTGATATGGGTCAAAGGACACAAAGACCTGAGAGGCAACGAGGAACCAGGCAGGTGGCAAAGATAGGAGCCTTCCTACAATACCAAGACGAGATAGTAACGGAGGCGGGGATGCGCCAGCTTGCCAAAGCTCAACGTGCCGGGGAAAGAAACAGGCTGGGATTGGGCTATAGGCCCCTACAGAGACTGGGCTTCGGAGTGCGCACCCTGGCAGGCCTGCTGGGAGGGAAAGGCTTGCAAGCGTGGAGGCACAAAATCGGCAAGGCGGAGGGGCCAGACTGCAGATGGTGCAGTGAAGAGGAGAAAACGACGCAGCACATATGGCGCAGGTGTCGAGTGAGGAAGAGAAGGCGGCCGGGCAACTTGGAGGCAATATACAAGCCACCGGAGGCAAGGGAGGGGGGGGCGTGGTGAAATCATGAGGTGGATAGAGGAGTTAGTTCTGCGTGGAATCTGTTTAATTTGCTGATTTATTTATTTCCTTAGTTCCCTTTGTACGTAATCTCGCCATAGCCCACAGGGCAGCATGCGAGTAATGTTATTATTAAAAAAAAATAAAAATAAAATAAAAATAAATAAATAAAATATGCTGAAGATGGCACCACTGAAGAGTCCATGGGCCTGGTGGACGCCATCCTAATATTTGTGAACAACTATAAAAGGCCTTCCAGAATCAAGCGTAAGGATGCAAGTTATCACTTCCAAAGTACGTACACTCGGCCTCGGCAATCAGCGTCGCGTCGAGTCAGTCAACCGTTATAGTTTGCTAATTCGAGGTCGGGAGTACGAGTGTTTCTTTTTCCCTCCTTAATCTCTCGCGCACGCCACACGTCCCAAGATACCAAGTATGCTCAATGCCACAACAGTCCGGCATGCCCGGAGTCAATCTCGCCTACTTCGCTCTCCGTGCAGCCACAATTACTGGCAGAGATAAGCTGCTTGTTTCTTGCCCATTACTTTCTAGTTTCGTTGCGCTTTCTTCATCGTCGCACTCAGTAAGTAGCCAGCAGGATGTGCCGGTACCGGCACGTGATGAACTAACATCCACGCTACCTCTCATAACATCTTCCACCATACTCCTAGGTAGTGGCATGTCCACAGGGCCTGCGTTTATGCGACGGGGGTGCTAAGGTGTAGGATACTAGCCCGGCGCAAGCTTGAGGCTGCGTGTGGGAGACCCCGAGGGAGATGAAGCCTTAAACTTAGTTTTTGATCTATTGGAATCCGCTGTTAGAGTATATTTGACTTGTCTTGTTCCTTGATTACTGATGTTCCCTCACTGGCATATTTACTAGACCATATTTTGCTAAATAAGCTCACAGCATTCATGTCAACCAAGAAAATGCACGGCTGCTATAACTTACAATCAGCATACTAAATTAGGTACTGTGGGAGGGATCAACGACGAAAGTTCTGGCGAAGGGGAACAAGAACACACAATGGTAAAAGGACTAGAGAGCAAGACACAAGACGAAGACCGGTTCACTGTAACTTAAGAGGACTATGAAACACTGTAAGACTGACAGAATAACAACCTAGTTATACTGTGACCACCCTCGACGATGATGATGATGATGATGATGATGATGATGATGATGATGATGATGATGATGATATTTTTTTTTTTTTTTTTTTTTTTTTATTTCATTAATCGCATGCCGAATGATGATGATAGAAGGCCTCCTTCTCTCCCTCCTTATATACCCGTCACCCTCTGGTCCCCTTTCCCCCTTGTGGTAGTCACCTCTCCACAGTCCCTCAGTACCCCCTTCCCTCTTGGGTAGTCTCATCCAGGCCGTCATGGTCCCCCCGACCCCCTTGGGTAGTCTCATCCAGGCCTTCATGGTCCCCCCTTCCCTTTTGAGTACATCCCCCCCAGGCCGTCATCCATCGTTGCATCATCAAGCGCCAAATTCCCACAGTACTCTGCCGTAGGGCCAACGCATGGCATGGGCAATTTCTAGGGACTGCTAGGGATGGAATCAAAATACTGGACGATACTTGGCTGATACAGAGTCAAGTCTACAGATGTTACTAATGTTACTAGTAGTACTCGCTACCAGCATAAAGTTTCGCACAAGCGCGACAGTTGGAGTGGTCTGTGTAGAAAGGATTTTTGCAGCCGGACAGACTCCTCGCACGGTCCTTGCAACTACGCACTTGTGCGAAACTTTATGCTGGTAGCGAGTAGACCATTATTCAGGAATCCACATGTCTTATTCTTCCACGCCATCATACAAAGGAAAAAGAAAATATATCCCGAACTAACCCAGACTAACTCTGACAATCCAAAATTATGGAACCAAGCGCGATAGATGCAAAAAGAGTAACACCGTGAAACCCCATTAACTCAAGCTAGAAAATCGCAATCCTTACTATGAACAATAATAAAATGACGTCGCGTCTATTTGCTTTCCGCTTTCTCATCCAAGCAGACACAAATCGCTGCCATCATGAGCCCATCAACATTCGGTGCAACCCGTAGGTAGTAAGTCTGGTTATCAGCGAAAACTTGACCTAAGTTCAGGAAGCTGCGATCAATCCTTGCGACCACTGGTCCATTTTCACCAAGGGTAATGCGAGCATTTCGTTGAAAGAAGTCCCCATTGATTTTGAGTTCAATGTCCTGATTTGTAGCTTGATTTCGGAAACTAACAGTCATCTTTGTCCCTATGAATGTGAAGTGACTGCGGACTGTGAATAGATGGTCGTCGGTATCCTTGCCGCGGTAGACGTTGAATGTAGTGTGAATTGTGAAAATCTTTCTAGCAATGGTGAGCAAGGGGTTGCCTTGAGGGTCAGTGAACACTACGTGAAGTAGAAGCATTAGTTTTGGAACACGGACTATGGTAGCATAAGACTTTCAAATTCGGTACGTACGTTTCTTGCTATGCAAACTCATAACACTGCCATTGCACTTGAACATCTGCTGATTCGTCTGTGCGGAGGTGATGTCGAACGAGTCACCAGAGAGGGAGAGGGTTTTCTCCCGAAGCTTCAATACAATCTCCTGCTGGGAGATATATTGTGGGGTAACGCCAATTGGGAATGGAGCAGGAGCCAAAGGCTGGTTGTCATTGCTGGAACCTTTGTTGCCAAAAAGACCCATATTGAATAACTTTATATGAAGCTGCGAGTCAACTTAGAAAAATTAAAAGTATCGGTTCGTGATTGTTATAGCAGGCGCAAACAATTTGTCTTTGTTGAGAATTCTATCAAGGCAAGTGCTGGAATCGGGCCATTTATATACTGCTATAATGATGTTGCATAATAGAGTAAGCACAATTGACCCCTTACCTTACCTGTACGCCATGTGGACTACCGTTCTGAAACCTAATAATAGAGGTTTAGCAACATCCCTGTAACTTTCCCCGTAATGCTGCGCCACACCGTTGCCATGGCAACAGTGGCTTTATTTACATGAAACTCAGAGAACTCTGAAAAAAATCCCCTTATTTACAGGAAAAACTGCACCTCTTTGAGCAATGCCTGCAACCATTTACTCAAGTTGGATTGCCTTCAAACTTTGTATAGGATTAATACCTATCATGAAAAACTGTCCTACAAATTTCTGTCTTGATCCACTTATACAGACGCCAGCAGCACCATTTTCCCCGTAACATTATTCACACAATTGCCATGCTTCTAAGAAATCCAAGAGCAACCCCTTCAGCATCTGCCAGTTCTCAAATGCAAGCTCAGAAAGACTAGAGGAAAGGGACTCTGCTAGCTGAACCTGCGCTGCTTCAGCAATTTTTAATCATTTTCTCTGCCAAGCTGCAGAATGCTGTAGGTGCATGTGCATGGTAGGGCAGCTGGATTTGTTGCGTTGTTGGTACAGGGATTTGAATGGGGATATTATTAACGGTCTCATTACAGAGTTTCCCGCTAAGATTACTACAGTGCCTAGGCAAAAGTTTCCGTACATCCCTGAAATTTATGTAATATCTGGAAAGGTCAGTGCTGCAGATCCTACAGCGAATTGGAGCACGAGCGGCTGAGTTGTGCACGAAATGTCTGTATGTACTCGAGTACTAGTACACTTTCCTAATCCTGCATAAATATCAGGGGTGTACGGATACTTTTGTCTAGGCACTAACAATACGGGGAAAACTTACGGGGATGTTGCTAAACCTCTCTACTGTACTCGCTACCAGCGTAAAGTTTCGCTCAAGTGCGTGGTTGCAAGGACCGTGCAAGGGTCCGTCCGGCTCGCTCTAACTGGCGCGCTTGTGCGAAACGTTATGCTGCATCAGTGTGGCACAGTACTAGCCGAAACAATAAGTTTCCGGACAGGGGATAATGCATATTTTGCGCTATGCAGTATCTGGCATATTTTTGTATGCTTGGCTGTGGATCTCCGTAAGACTAGTCCAAATTTCATGATAGATTGTCCAATTTTATTATGTCAGAAGTATCCTGGCAGCTGACTAATGAAATCCACTGGACATTTAACTAAAATCATTTGACAATGCAGTTCTAAGAGCTTCACACATGCGTGCTAAGTTAGCTACAAATCTTGAAGCTATGAGAGGTGCAAATAAAAGTATCACCACCAGAGGTAGGGTACTGCTATTTTATTTCACTACTATTGTAGTGCTGTTCTAATGCTGGTGATTGGAATAATTATGTAGTATGATACCCATATGTATATAAATTAATATTGATTAATACCTGGAGTATAATAGGAGTGAGAATAGCTCTCAAAACAGCCTCTGCAGCCTCCGGGATAGCCTCCGAAACGGCATCCGGAACGGCATCCGGAGCAGCCTCCAGAACAGCCTCTCGAACAGCCTCACACGGCGAACAGCCTCTGGAATATCCTCCGGAACAGCCTATTGAAGAGCCCTTGGGATAGCCTTGGAAAAGGTCCCAGACCTGCCGCCACTGAGTAGTTTCGGAATCTCAAGACTATCATGTTGATGTAAAGTCCTTCTGACATAAAATGGACGCTATCACGAAATTTGGACTGGTCTCATAGGACAATCCACAGCCAACCATACGGAAATATACTAGTTCATACCAAATACTGCATAGCGCATAATATGCATTGATTCCCTGCGAATACTTATTTTTTCGGCTAGTAGATTTTCCGTTGTTTATTACAGTGCGTAGGCAAAAGTCTTCAGGACTATGCAGTATAAGGAAAAGCGCTTTTCCAAGCCTTGGAGTCACGAGCATGTATGCAGGAGGACCCCCTGTGGGAAAACACAACAAATTAACCAAAAGTACTCCTCTTTTTGAATCCTGAGAAAGGATTTAGATTCTGTGATGCCCATTCATGTGGTCTATTCTTTTTTTTGCAATTTTTAGCCACTTTATTGATTCTTTAGTGATTTTTCTAACAGTACTGAAAAAAGAGGTGCAAAGAGGGTACACTCGGATGGACGTCTTGCTTTTCCTTATACTGCATAGTTTCGAAGACTTTTGCCTACGTACTCGCTGGTTCGGAAAGTATTGGAACGCTGCATAAAGCATATGCGCTATTCGCCTTTGAAATAATGCATATTATTATGCAGCGTTCCAATACTTTCCGAACCAGCGAGTACTAGTACTGTATTTAATGATAGGTGTAAGTATTGGGCATTGCATGAGACTACTGGTGTAGATGCATGTTATGCAGGCTTCCATGTTCGCTTGAATCCCACAAAAATATTTGGTCACTTCCAACTGCATAGATCGCGACTCAATGGGTTCAGATATTCCCTGAATGTGTTTTCCCATGTGATTCGACTTGTAGGATTGATTCCTGCTTTCAGATTGAAAATTGGATAAAAATTGATGAAGATAGATGGGAGGTTGTTTCCAGGCTCAGGGTGAAATTCCCTCGGTATCATAGGATTTCCAAGCGCGTGGCGCACCTATCCCTGAGGGACCATCCCTGGTGCCAGAATGTCTTAGCCCCTCACGCTAGCAGAAGCGAAGAGGAAGGCGGTGAGAATGGCAAGCCATAGACGCTAAGCGCCACGGATATCATACTTTAGAGTGAGCCTTAACTAACCGAAGTGCAAAAATAGAAGCTGGACTGACAACAATCTGAGGCTCTGCGCTTGCGGGCAACCATGACACCTATGATCTGTACGCGGAGTGAGTATCGCACCCAACTCCAACACTCAAATGACAACCAAGATAAATAGATAAAATTAGTTTGTATCAAATAATGATAGATTAGTGAATGAAAAATAATATTTTGAGGTGATAACTATTTTTTTTTTTAATTTTTTGTAACAGTGATTTGAAATCAAAGATAAGAAGTTTTATATGAGAATGGGTTTAAATGTCCACCTTTAGTAAGTATTGAGTATGGTATAGTACATGCTAATCTAACCAAAAAGAGAGATAACTAGCCCAAAGTAGAGTAGAATTTGTATATGTAGTCTAGTTGCACTACCACTCGTAGTCCCCTATGCGTACCCCACTTCGTTTTATCCGGTACTGGTCTATGACCTTTCTACCGGATAGCCAATGTCTGCGACATCCGTTTCCATACAAATCGCCCTTGCATAACCGGACGCCCTAACGGTTCCGGGCCGGATAGAAACCTCCAGACAAGTACCCCCTGTCTCCATACTTGTATACCAGCATAAATACCGGAACACCAGGGGGGTGCCGACAGGGGTATGGGCTAGGGAACAACGCCAGTTTTTGAATTGAATGTTCAGGAGGTAAATATATGAATTACTGTGACTCCATTTGTATGTCCTCCATTAGCAACAATTTCGGCAGCCATACGTCTAGGCATGCTTTCTAGAAGATAAAGAAAACTATCTGCACTCAGCGAGTCCCACAGCTTCCTACAACACACAGACCACTTCTCCACCCCTGCCGACAACCCCTGGTGTTCCGGTATTTATGCTGGTATACAAGTACAAATGATATTTGCTATACCAGACACACTAATACTAATACATCTTAGATTACCCCATTTCATCTTGGCTGCCATCACTGCTGCCACCACTGCTGTGATTGCTTCTGCTAATGCTACTGTTTACCGCTGCTACCATCACTTGCTACAATGTTGTTTAAGTAATGTGAAACTGGGCACTTCGTTGCTTCTTTTCCATGCACAATCATTTCCGAGATTAATTGCTAACCACTTACCACTTTGTTTCAAATATCTGACTAAGTAGATACAGCTACTGGTCGGCTTAAAATAATAGACTAGATACTGTGGGAATCTTGGCACTTGAGATGCAACGGTGGGTGACGGCCTGGGGGGAGGAGACTACCAAAGAAGGAAGGGGGTACCAGAAGGTTACGGATATTTCTTGAGGGAGAGGAGGGGGCCTCCTCTGATCATCATCATCATCATCATCATCATCATCGGGGATGGTCACAGTATAACTGGGTCGTTACTCTGTTCAGTCTTACAGTTGTTTCGTCGTGTTCTTAGGATATAGTAAACCGGTCTTCATCTTGTGTCCCGATCTTTAGTCCTTTTACCTTTTCGTTGTTCTTGTTCCCCTTCGTTGAACTTTCCACGTTGATCCCTCCCACAATACCTAGGATATTAAAGTTAAGGTAAAGTACTCGGGGGTGCCAGAAAGTCTGACGAATTATGCAGCGCCAAAGTACGCACGTGCAGCTGCCAAGGTACCTCGATTCGTACAGAAAACTGCACTTGTGGTAGGCTCAAAATTAGTACACGTCGAGTAGTTGCCAGTTAAGCAGGGGTGCTACAATAAATAAATAAATAAACAATGGCCCATACAATGAGATAACCGCTCTTCATCAACTCAATAGCCCTTCAATTATATTTCCAGCTTGACAGCTATAGCTTCCTACTATTTTATAATTGATAGTACATCCACAAGCTTGATACCTTGCCACTGGGTCCACTGTCCCAGCTTGAGGCAACGCCTTATAAGTTTCCTATGTCTGGTATTATATTTATTATACAGTGTATATTTACATCTTACAATTGCAAGAGTCTTTTGAGTAGATTCTGCTAGTCAGTTTTATTTTCTTTCCAGGTATATAATTCTACAGTATGAGAGTTTTTTGATGGTTGTGTGAAGGCTGTGATTGTATGTTTGTATGTGTCGAAAAAATTGTATGGTTTCTTATACAAAAAGTTCGCCAGACTTTTGGCCACTAAACCATGTCATGTTTTCGAAAGCTGGGTACGTAATTGGGAACTGCACGTGAGTACCTTGGCGCTGTATAATTCGCCAGACTTTCCGGCACCCGAGTACTATTCTTACCAATTCATCTCAAAAATGTGTATCAAATTCACTTAACTTTTCTTTATCATATTTTGGTTCTAGTCAACATTTACATATTTGATGCTTCTCAAGCACACTCAAGGCCCGACGTTTTTCTAGATTTTGTGAGCGATGCATATTGATGTCTTCGGCTTGGTGTGAACAAGTTGATGTTTACTTCGTTCATTTCCTATTTCAGTCATTTGAATTACAAAATTTTATCATCCCCCTATCTGCCAACATTTTATTCTATACCGGAACCTTCCTATACCGGACCATATTTTAGCGATCCGGTATAGGAAGGGTAGACATGTTCTTGGTACCATAAGTTAACCATTCACTATATGCATCCATGGGATGCAAACAATGATAATAAAAATGATTAATAGATGCGGAAGAAACAGAATGTAATAAAGGAAGAGTATCTTGAGTGACTGATTTGAGCGACCAGTGCAACAGGTACATATATGAGGAGCAGTATGCAGTGGAGGTTCGACGCGGGAACAGTTTGAAAGGGGGCAGAACAGTGTATGTAACTACTACATAACTAGTGCTTAGTCATCGAATCAAATGTCTATGTCCCCAACCATAGTATCTCAGATGCCGATGACACTCGGCTTAGCGTAAAAGCGGTAACGCGCAAGGCGCAGGGAAATGCTTTTCAGTGTTTACGAGACTACTGTAGGGTCATCCCGCAATATTTGGGTAAGATACTGGTATACACAGTATGTTGCTGCCATCACCAGAGCAATTCGACGCCAAGGCTTTGGCTCAGAACTTAATCCTACGCAGGTGATGTCTTGGCACCCACTAAAGCTGATGTCGCAGCTTCGTGGGTTACACGGTGGAGCTCCAATCAATTTGCATCTTTCCGAACACCATCTCGTGATCCATTCTATAATAACACCTATTACAAAATTTATCTTATTTCTTCATTGTCAATGCCAGGCTCTGTATCTCGTCCCAGCAATAGGGAGCCACTGATACCTACCACCATTCCAACTGCAACCTCTTTTCACAGCTTGCCCCTTTTACCACACCCGACAGAGAATTGCTTTTCCGACAATTATGGACGAACATTGCTGTTGCGTGGGCTAAATGTGGGAGGATGCTCAAAGGTTCCAACCATTAAAACAAAGATAAAAGTGCTGAATGACTTGACGGAAAAGGTGGAAGTGGAAGAAACGGTCAGCTACAGCGGAAGGCCGTTCAAGTCTGTGGAAGAAGCTGCAGAGTGGTGGAAGAAATTACGGCAATGGGGCGTTGGGATTGTGAGATGGGTTGTGACTTGGGAAGCCATTGAACCTAAGGCGATGTAAGTGCTCTTTGCTCGGCTGTGGTCGTGGTGAATTGAAGGGCTCATTCGCATTAGCGGGCAATACGACGACGAGTACATCGACTACTTGTATAGGGTTTTGGAGAAGGCGGGGGAGTATGGATTGAGGGTATTCATTGATATTCACCAGGATTGTGTAAGTTTTCCCTCTATAAGCTTGACTGACCTTATTGGACACTCGACCTTGGCCATTTGGCCACCGGTGCGTTGCAATGACTCCCATGTCTACATGGTCTATCCATTTGACTCTTGGACGGTTATGTTTATTATGGCGTTTCTGTTCTTTGATACTCTACACTATTTCGCATTGAGATGGTGAGATGAGAAGTTCCGCCACTTTGCTAGTGAGGTTTCTTTTGCAGATTGGGGATGCCGTATGACATGGATTCTATGAACAAAAGGACAGCTCTACATGTACACATTCGTACGAAATGAATTTATAGGGATAATTTTTAAAATTGTTCTCTATGTGGCGTGTCGTGTATCATTTTTTTTCCTTTGCTACAATGGCATGCCCACTTTATGCTTCAACATCAATATCCTCTCTCTATGTCCACGATACCAATTGCTAATATGGCTCCTCAATCCTCACAGTGGTCTCGTTTATCTGGTGGCTCCGGTGCCCCTGCATGGACATTCTCACTCGTTGGGCTAGATTACCGTAAATTTCATTCGACTTTTACTGCTGCAATGCTCCCGCCCCATCCAGACGAGCCCGGATTACCACCGGTTGCACCGTATATTTTTTCTGAACCGCACCTTCCACCACACCAAACAGCGTTGTCAAAGCCAAGCAGCCATCTCTGGCCAACAAATTACAGCAAGTTTGCAGCCGCGACGATGTTTACGATGTTCTTTGCTGGAGCGACCTTTGCGCCAGTTCATGTTGTTGCTGTACCCGGTATAGGATGGAAAAACATAGGAGAACTGATGCAGGATGCTTACATTAATGCCTTTCGCTACGTTGCAAGAAGACTGGCAGGGTTGGAATGTATTGTTGGCTGGGACGCCATGAACGAGCCACATCCTGGATATATCGGATTGCCGAGCTTGAAGAGATGGAATCAAAATACAGAACTACACCTGGGAGTGATGACGAATGGTGTGCAAGGGATGATACTGGCATCAGGTGGGGAGGGGGCGCCTGATCCCGACCTGAAAATCAAGCTGCCTGTTTATCATCGCTCGTGGCCATGGCCGTCTGCCATCTCGGAGTATGTGGAGTATGAGCTGCGTAATGCTCCGAGAGTGTGGCAAGATGGAAAACCGGATATCTGGAAAGAAGCGGGAGTATGGTGGTGGGATGAGAAGTCGAAAGTAGGGTATTCCTGTAAGGAGGATTACTTCACTAAGCACCCAGAGACAGGTGCACCGATTGATTTCGAGAAAGATTTTTACGAACCATTTCTTCGGCGGTGTCTGGCTGGAGTGAGAGAGGGTCGAGCAGAGGGTGTGAAGGACCTCAATCTCCTGGAATCAGCAGGCATGGGCCAGTGGTCTTTCATAGAGCCTGTTCCGAATATTGGCCCGCCAACTTTGCTTGAGGATGCAGAGGAGGAATCAGATACCAATTCAAGAGCCAATGTATGTTATGCCCGCATTGGTATGATCTCCGAGCTTGTTTTGAGAAGCGCCTGTCATATTCCATTTCTTTTGACGTTGGAGCACTTGCATTGGGCTCGCGGAACTTCTTTGAGCACTCCTATTTTGGCAGATTGGGGCTACTCGGAAATTATAGATCTCAGTTCACGAGGTTAGTGTCGCATGTGAAAACACTGAGGAAGAGCGGGAAGCCGACACCTGTATTGGTCGGGGAAACTGGGGTTCCTTTCGACATCAACGGATTCGAAGCGTACAAGACCGGTGATGTACATTGGCAGCTAGTTATGCTAGATTCAATTGTTGGCGGGATGGAGCGAGTAGGGAAGGGCAATCTTAACTGGACATTGTGGAACTTCACTTCGGAAAACTATGTAGCTGTCGATGCTTCTGGAACAATCGAGGCTGGTGACGGATGGAATAGCGAAGATTTCTCCCTCGTCACGCGAGATAATGCTATGGCAGAAGTTCCATACACTTCGAAGTCTTCCGCGCCGGAGGGATGTAGAACGGCTTCCTTAACTCCGAATAACTCTGGAGTTCCTCTCACCCGTGCGCAGCTTTTTGGGGATTTCTATTCCGGAGCCAGGTGTATCGGTGCTTGGATACGCCCTTACCCTGCTAAGATTGCCGGTATGCTATTAAAAAGTCAGTTCACGCTCGCAAATGTCGACAACGGGACAAAAATGTGCTGGGGAGGAACATTTGAGATGAAGTACTCTGCCTCAGTCGCATCGGACAAACAGCCGGAAATTGCGAGGACAACCGAAATATATATTCCAGCATATCACTATGGTGGGGAATCCTGGACGCTGAAGTTATCTATATCAAAGCCTGGAAGAGGAGGAGCGTATGATGGGGCTATGATCTTGACATCCGTTATTTCCACCAGCGAGACCTCCGGGACAGCTTCACTCGATAGGATTTGTCCGGACTCAAAAGTCACCTGGACGTACTCTGAGGAAAAGCAGACTTTGGAAGTGGTGCATTCTCCAAGGTTGGCGGGATACACGATAGAGGTGACTGCGCAGGTGGGATTGCCGCCACAAAAGGAATGGAGCGTATGGGAGCATATTTTGGTATGGTCGTTGCTCGCGTTGCTGGGGATCTTGATTGCAATTTTTGCAGGGTCGTGGTTTATTTCGAAGACAATGGAGCTGAGGAGAGTAGAGTTTTATAGAAGGGGAGGATAAAGACCGTTAATGAGGTTGGGTTTGATAAATACCTATTGCTTAATGGTGTGAGGGTAAAGGTGATGTTGGTGGGGTGTATACCTGTTCATTGCATTCACAGCATTTAGATGCATTTATGTGAGGTTTGTGGTGGATGAAAAATCTTACTGCATACATACCCCAATTGTTGCAAGTTTGTATTCTAAGCCGATGAGGATGCCATCTCTATTTGAACACCAATAAACATGCTAGATAACATTGTGAGATAGATATATCCTAGTTGCTCCATCCTATTGAAGCTATGAACAACAAGACGCTCTGTGTACTGGAGGGAGGTGGCTATAATAAAGGTGATGTGTGAGTGAGGTTTTGTTTTGCTACCCAAATTCCGTTTCAATGCAGTACACAGTTAGCCTCATTTGAGTAATTCCATGGAAGAAGATTCACAATACAAGGACTGATCATTGTATGCGCTGATTTCCGCGGCGAAATGGTTCTCTTTTCCCTTTTTTTTCCTTTTTTTTTCTTTTTTTTCTTTTTTTTTTTTTTTTTTTTTTTTTTTTTTTTTTTTTTTTTTCCCACCTGCTTGGGCGTCTACGGCATCTCAAATGCCTCAAACGATGATTAACTATCGGCTTTGTATTTATCTTACATACATTAGTCTCGTGCCCCAGTCGCTACTACACATACATATATATACATAGTAGGTCAGTACTGTGAAAGTTCTCCTAGTGGACTCAAAGAATATTATGATTCAGAGTAATCAAGAGGTAGGTTGAGAAGAGGAGTTAGCTCCAGCTCCAGTAAGTCTATACAAGCCTTCTCAACTGCGCTTTTATACTTTTCTATGTAACTAATCTCGATACCTACCTGCAAGTAAGACGTACTTACTTACGTATGTTGAGATGTATGTACCCCGCGTGGCCGAACTGTACCGTGCTGTACAGCTGCCTACAAGTAGCTACTCAATTTCTTATCTTCTTTGAACCTTTTCTTTAGAAGTTCTTTTTTTAGTTTTGTTTTGGGAGCGGGGGGGGGGGGGGGGGTTCACAACCCTACATACCGGCTCCAGTCTATGGCAGGGAATCTTTGAACCATCGTAAACATCTTGTAGTCATTTCAAACAGTAATGGTAATGGTGCAGATCCAGCACACTTGAAAAGCAAGGACTTACATCCTTGAAATATCCAATTCCCTCTCGAGCTCACTGGCATGCATATTCCTATTTATTTGTGTAAAAGTTGTATTGGATATACTAACTGGATGTATTTTATGACAAACGTGTGTTAGTAACGCTAACATCCGCTTAACCCTCCCTCACGCATTGATGAACGGGCTGCTTAGGCAGGGCAATGGAAGCAATGACAGTTTACCACTCATACCTACATGTAGCTAGCTGATCGCTAAGCAACTATGATAGTGAGACTTTGAAATATGAAAGCTTGAAATATAAATGGGAGGTGAATTTTGATTATCTGAGCAACTAAAGATATAACAAAAACATTCATACTACTCACGTAGTAAAATAGCGTATGAGACATAGTATTCCAAGCACATGCATGAATCCACCACCCACCAACTCTCATCTGAACGATAGTACTGCCCATGCCATACTTCCATCTCATCTCAAGTAAAAGTCTCATAAACTTGGTCCATACTACATACTCAAACAATTGCCGAACGCCACACTTTCCATCGAACCCAAATACCGCCCTAGCCCTAGCCTGCTGTTTGAGGAACCAAATGCTTACTCCTGGTCCGGATTAATATCGAACACCAAGGTCCTGACCTCGATACTATGTCTCGGCAGGGTCCCCTCCGGTGGATTCGGGAGATCAAACGCTGAGTGTGGTGTTACTGTGATAATACCATCCATTGCCATCATCAGCCATTTCATTAATCCATTTGCGCCCCTCACAAGACAAAAAGGCCAGCTATAGGAGAACTCACACTTTGCCACCCCCTCCTTATTATCAAAGCACTTGATCAATGCCACCTCATTCGGCATCTGGTCTCTCAAAAAGTACCACTGATGCTCCGGATTATGCGTGACGGTGAAAATCTCGCCTGTGTGGCCCGGGTAAATAAGGTCGGTGGCATGCAAGTCGGATGCGTGGTTCACAGTGCGGTAATCGCAGAAGGCAAGTGGGACGTCACGGACGGGGCCACGGAGGGGGCGCCAGACACTATTTGATGAGTATTAGCTGAGGTATACAGAAAGAACTATTTGGAGAGGGCATACTTGACGATCCGAAAGCGGCCTTTCTTGAGCTTTTCGGCCTGCTCAGGGCAGTGTTTGTGGACACGTTGAATCGCTGCAGGTGTAGTCCTGTATACACACGCTGTCATTAGCACATGTAAATTTTCTGGAGAGAGCAACAGTACTTACTGGTCCACATGTGCCTTTCTAACTGGCTTCCTATTCTGTGGCCCCTGTGGCGCTTCCTTATCCTCCTGGGGCCCTCCGAGTGTAGTCCTTACCGTATGGTCAAAAATCACCACCTTCTTCGCTCCCTCAACTTCTCTCAACAACAGCTCCTCCACCATCGGATAATACTCCTTTTGGATTCTCTCATCATCCCTATGCGAAATTGCGTTCAACAAGTCCCTGGATGGTTTATCATCCAGCACAAATTGGAACCCCGTCTTATCCATGTGGAATTCATTCACCCAGTTGAGAACATTGCGGGCGTCATTGATATTTACTGACACAGGGTGGGCCTCTTCCGCGAAGTTGTGTTCGTATTCAGATCCCTGTGAGAGCCGGATATATGGTTTTGAGTCGTCGGCGGGAAGGATAGAGTGATGAAGGTCGATGGGAATGGTGGGGGGAATGGGCTTCACGGTTTCGGCGGAGGTGGTGATAGCCATTGTTGCTACTTTGGGTAGTTAAACGTAGATGTGGTCAGGTTGAAACAGTTGAATTGAGAGAGATTAAGTTTTAGGTCAAGCAAAACGAATTAGTAGACTGAAGTAAAGCGTAAAGAAAAGGAAATTATGTTCTAGAACTCTTTACGTTCTTTCTTCGTATGCTGATTTGCTTTGTTGCTGTTGATGTAGAAAAGAGGAATTTCTGTTCTCCTTATATATCCCACACCTGGAATTGTGCTTCTGCCAAATCCGCACTTCAGTTACACGTTCTCCTACCTATATGAGCATAAAGCTACTTATTATTCCAGTATGGATTTTCACTTGATCGCATTGGCAAAATCTCAATTACAAAGTCTTGCAGGGAAAGCGGAGTATGGACAATTACAAATCCACGCCCTTACGCTATACATTTCCTAATATCTCGTCATTGCACATGCCATGCACCTGACATGCAAACTACAAATACGGAACTACATGTATTGCTCGTACTATTTCAACCATTGCAACCCCTGAAACTCACGTGTTTACCACCCACAATCATTGATTCTGAGGGTAAGTGTCAACTCTGGAGGAATTTCGTATTTTTTTTATTGACCATCTTTTGCAATTGTCATGATAATATAACTCCACCAAAACTTTGCGCGCGCTTGCTGTATCTCGGCGTGCAGCAAAGAATGAAGTATTCTAATTCTCCAAGCCCGACTTTCGGCAGTTCTTGATTATCTGCATCCCACAGTCATACACCGATATACTCTAAATTATATCCTAGTCAATAGTGGGGTTATAAGCAGGATACGTTAGTGTACTTACGGTCGATTGGTCAGCAGCAAGCTGTTTGAGAAAACCTTTAATATACCCTGCAGCAGAAGCAACAACCTTTGAAATACCCATCCTGTCATTAAAGTAGTAACAATACCACCTTGGCATGGTATTTTTAAAGCAGCGATATATCAGCAAGCGCGTCTGGTGCTGAGATACGGGTAATATGCCTATTTGTTTTAACGCGTTCGACATATATGCAATACTGCCACTTGGTCGGCATATGTCCCTAGCTATTTGGCTCATTCCTGCTATTCAGCTTATTGCTGTTCAACTCCAGGGTTCACTGCTGCAGGTACTACTAACTACTCCAGCTGTTACCACTCCTACTCGTGCTCACTACTCTCTCTCAGGGTTCTGCTCAACTGCTCACTACGAACCGAGTGGCAGTATGTCGAACAGATTAAAACAAGAGGTATCAGTATTTTAGAACTTGACGTGCTTGCTGAACACGCATATATCGCTGCTCTTAGAAAACCATGCCAAGATGGTGGTGTTACTATCTTAATGTTATGATGGGTATTTCAAAGGTTGTTGCTTTTGCTGCAGGGTATATTAAAGGTTTTCTCCTCGGAAAAAACTTGTGTAATGGATTGTAGAGTTATCGCCGAGTCATTTAGAAAGATCTTGTTATATATGTACGCACTCCTTAAAAGCTAGATAATCAAACCATGCGATTTGCTGGCATTATTGGATAGTATTCTCAGAGCGTGCAGAGGTATGCGGCCGAGTAGTTGATACCACCGCCTTTTTTTTTTTTCCTTCAATTCACTTAATCGTTTTAATAATTTCTAATCAGCACATAACCCTGAGAAGAAGTCCAGTTTAGAAAGCGAATATAAGGAAATTGTACAGGTTTCCGCATGGTGTCTTGTCGACAATCAATGTCATATTTGCCCAGGTTCTCAGGATTTGGAAATAAAATACTTTGCCTTAGCAACAATGTGTTTATTATTGCCAAGTCCTGAAAATTTCCCTTCCCAAATCCGGAAAAGTGACCCTTAAGACTATAAAATTCCCACAACACTCAATTCTCAAGATATTTACATCCAATAAATGCGATAAATGAGCCAAAGCGCTCCTCTACCTACTCAAGAAAATTTTATCCCAGTACGATGTCGTGGCGCACTCCACAGGCCTCCCAACCTCCAGTATTCAATTCTGCAACTAGTACACCACAACATACTGTACATCACAACGTTTTGTAGCATACCGGTAGATAATTCTTGAGTTTTCAGGCTAACTTGCAAACCTCCCGCACTTTCAGGGTTTTGGCATGATTACTGGTTACGTTACCCGCAAATTTCAGGGTTCGCACAAAACCTGTCTAAAATAGGTACTAGTACAGTACTCGCTGATTCGGAAAGTATTGGAACGCTGCCAAACAAATTTGCACTTATTCCAAAAGGCGAATAGCGCACAAGATTTATGCAGCGTTCCAATACTCGTTACCAGCATTTAGTGATGCGGTGTTGGCAGACCGTGCGAGAGGTCTGTATTCAGGTGTGTTAGATGCAATATTGAACAACTTGAATGCATTTGACTCACTGAACATGAGAATTATCAACATTGCATTAGTATTGTGTATGTTCACCATTTGCTATGATTACAGCTTGCACTCGTTGAGGCATAGAATCTATCAACTCTAATATCTCTTCACCAATGATATTATCCCACTCTTCCAGTATTCTAGCAACAAGTTGTTCTCCACGAGGTCTAGGAGATCGCTTGTTCAGTCTCTTCTTCATTATTCCTCAGATAGCCTCAATAGGATTGAGATCTGGAGATGAAGGTGCCCATGTCAAAGACTGCATATTGTACCAATTCCGAAACCATTGTGCTTGCTTCGCTGTACTAGCCAGTAAAATATGTATTCGGACAGGGGTACTAATATACATTATGCGCTATGTCCGAATACATATTTTACTAGCTAGTATGAGCAAAAGCACCATCCTCCATGACATACAGCCAGCATTGCACTTTCTACTTGGTAGAAAGGATTTAATTGGAATTGTACTCTACAGTTCTACGACTCGATATTGCATCTCACCACACCTGAACACAGACCTGTCGCACGGTCTGCCAACACCGCCCCCACCTGCATCACTAAATGCTGGTAACGAGTACTTTCCGAACCGCGAGTATTGCAGGACCTCTATTTGAGAACCTGAACTCCCAGCAACATCCCCCCCATTATTTTAATTTTAAAATTGGCGTTGTCAACTCTCCCTTGAAAACTCGATCTGAGTCAGTGCAACGTTACACGCAGCCTCAAGAGAAAAAGTTTTTGCTCATCAAACACAGCGAATCACTACCTTCTGCCATTTCGATAACCTTAAACCTCTTCTGATAGTTGCTCCGTGGCATTACTGGTCAAATTTCACTTAACAGGCGTTACGTTGGTAATGGACGCCACCAGCAAATAGGCCAATGAACGAAGGGGCCAAGGCACTAAAAACGCCACAGTAAGTAATGGTAACCATTCTCAACAACAACCCCTACGATTAAGAAGCAACATCTTTTTACTTTTTTTACCCAGTCACGTTAGCAGAAGAGGTTTCTTTGTTCTTTCCTTGAAAGAATTCAATGCATTTTACTTATTCGCGGGCCTCTTTCTAAGCTTCCACAGCCAATGACTCTCTGTTTTATACACGAGATATGCTTGTTTCTTCGGACCGCCTCAAATCCAATCCAATCAACGAGCATCATATCTGAATCCGAGGACACTCGGCAGCAGGACTAGTGGTTGCCAATGTCTCAGCCTTCCAGCCATATTCATAAGATCACTTGTAAGTTGTAGGAGTCTTCTTTCATTTATAAATTCAGACTCCCCCCCGCATTTTGGAGTCGCCTCAAATAGAGTTGGGTTATTTTCGCTCTTCTCTTTCCACTTTATATTCGTTTGCACACGAGAGAGTATTCGCTTCTTGGGTTTAACCATCTTTCAGTTATCAATTTGCCTTTAGCTTTCACACACCTAGTAACTAGGAGAAACATATCAAGAGTCGCAAACCCAGGATAAAGCGAGGCTAAGAAGATGCGCCTATCTCATGTCAGTGTTGCCATCGCCTTAGTTGGCATTGGAGGGGTGGTTACCCAGGCAAGACCGCATGATCCGGTTCCATCCAAGTGTGTCCCGAAGACTACAATGCAGTTACTGAATGTGCGTCAGAATCCCCCGTGTTCTCAGCTGAAAGCTTCCTCGTTGGATGAAATGTTATCGAGGAGTTTATGGATTTCTCCGTAGTTCGCTAATATGAATCTAACATAAAAATGAGAGTTTCTAGTTCGACGACTTTGTTGTAACCTCTCTAAGCACCCCCGTTCCGATTCCCTTCAACGGCTTCTCCTTCACTCCATTCGGTTACCATAACCAAACCCCCGGCTCTTTTAACGAACTCATCGCCCCCTGTGAAATGTGCTCGGGCTACAGTACTGTCGTCTCCCTACCAAACGCCCTTGCTGCAGCCGTCGGAGACTTGATCATTGAACCCTACCCGGATCCAGATGCCCACCCAGACCTTGTCTGCACTTTTGACATCACCTCCTTTGCTGTCACCCCGCTACTTCCACAAATACCTCCCGAAGAGAAACCCGACTCGGGAGCTATCTTCCGCATGACTGGGAGTGATGGGGTATATAAAGAATTTTTTACATGGAAGTGGTGGGGACCATCACGGGTGGGAAGGGGTGGGGGACCGGGCGTGGATGTGCCATTGATAGGAAAGGAGTGGACGGACTTAATGTACCTGATTATTAGGTCGAAGCAGCATGCAAACGGAACCGACAGTTGGGGCCAGTTCTTCGCGATGGATGATTTGAAGATCAAGAAGAAGTGTAGATGTTTAGGGTAAACAAGCTACCCAAAGGCAACTTGTTTGAACGATACTGGTTTGATGTGAAAAGCTGTAGTACCATTCGTATCTTGGAGTGCAAGGAGCCGAGTGGGGGTGGTTTGTAGTAGGGGTCAATGGCTACTTGATGTAGTGGCTTACATGTAGGCAGCTGCCCTAACAGCTGCAAGCGGGGTTACGTGAAATAAAAAAAAAAACAAAAAAAACATGTAGGCAGCTAGCCGCAGGGTCCAGGGATGCATACAAGGAAGGGACATTTACGCATGTATTAGGTATTTTGGCATTTTATTGGCCTACTGACTCTGTCCGGGAAGTGCGCGCGCAACTGATGATAGTGCAGGCAAAGCGCAAAAAAACCGAGTTTTGATTGACCTCTGTATCCTGAACAATGCAAACAAGCATCTTTCGTTCACAGTACTAGTTTTAAGTGCATAAGTATCATGCTTAAAGCTCCAATCTACACATATTACGAAAGTTATTCTGAGGAAAACAATACTGATGTACGCAGTCGAACGCTATTATCTCTTTAAACGTCAGATCCATGAAACGCAAAGTACATGCATGTGTACATGCATGTTTCGTTTCACATTCACGGGCCACATCTTTTTTTTTTTTTTTTTTTTTTTTTTTTCAATCGAATGAGGTTATTCCCCCTATACATTTAATAAGGCTTTGTGATGTGTGGCGTCTAGTATGTACAGTACTCGAATACATGCAGTTTGCCATAGCCCATAGGGTGGCACGCGAGTAATGATATTAAAAAAAAAAAAAAAAATAAAAAATAAAAAATACATGCAGTTACTCCATGACGGCATGTTGCGGCCGGTGGATCTCTTTAACCTCATCTTGTTGGCCACGTGGAGCTCAGGATCCAATTGCTTATTTCCTAGCTCAATCTCTTTAAATTCACGCTTCGTGATGAGACCCTCCTAAAGGTTGCGCTTTTCATCCTTCCGGCACTATTGTTTCCAGCGAGAACATGGTTAACAGTGAATTTTACCAACTGGGCATGAATGCACGTATGCCATCTAAGAATTTAGTTACACAGGCAGTAGGAATAGCTAGCCTGGGCACAGTAGTACCGTAGCGTTACGGTTTCTACGATGATGTAGTAAATATGAGGGTGTAACTTAGGACAACGCTTGATGCTTGACCATTGCGAGGACAGCTCTTGCTGACCCTTCCTATAGTGAATCCTGCGTGCCTTCCATCTATTGTCTAACTTGCTATGATATCATGATGTTCTATCTATAGATATCTCTCAGCCACTGCCTCGCCTCATTTAGAGGTCCATTCGGTGGCTTTGCTCCTAGAGGTCCGTCCGGGAGAAAACCTTTTCAATGCCAGCATAAACGCACAGACTCCTTGCCCCACCTGTGTGGCAGTGTCATGGCATAAAAGTGTATCGTCTGATGCGGTCCGGGAGCGGCAGGCAGAATCTGCCTGTCCGGAGAGGTTCCGGGAGCAATTGCAAGTGACTCCTTTTTTTTTTTTTTAAAAAAAAAATGTCATTAGTCGCATGCCGCCCTATAGGCTGTGGCGAGAAAAGTGACTCTTTATCACTCCTTATTACACTCCCTTACTAACAGGTACTCATGCAAGTTACCGCAGGCCCCCATCAGGGTCGGTAACGAGGTAGACAGATGTGAGTACTTAAACTTATTGGGCAACCCCCTGAGGTCGGATCTTAACCAGCAAAGACAAGCCTACTACAAGGGTTACTGTATTTTGCAGTTCCGAGTCCCTCGCCATAGCCTATTAGGCGGCATGCGAGTAATGTTAAAAAAAAAAAAAAAAAAAAAAAAAAAAGTTCCGAGCCCCGTGAACAGCCAAAATCACAGTGTGCAATTGTAAACAGCATGAGAAACAAATTACGCAAGAATTCACTTCTCGAAGCCTGAGGACGTGTAACGGCAGTCGTGGTCTAGTGCCCGTGGATGACGGCGATCTACGGAGCGCAGGCAGGCAGGAGGCGGCAGGTGACGGTTCAGCAGTTTACGGCGGTAAGGCGGTTCAACGGTTCACAACGGTACGGCAGTTCAGCGTATCGGCACAGCAGGTAACCACTCTACTTAGTAGAAACTAAATACAAGAGGTTGCGTAAAGAGAAAAAGGAAAGGAGAACACACAGCCATGAACACCACTTATATACACTTTTGAGACTGCAATACGCACTCAGGTCGCATCCTTTTTACCCGTATATATTGTACCAACATCCCGAAATGTTTGTCAGAGGTCACCTTTTAGCGTGAAGCTATTTATCCGGCTCGCTATACAATATCCCGTTACACTATTCCCCTCCTAGGCCGAGCTCCTGCGAGGCTCAGTTGTTACTGCTGCTATGGTCCAGGTTTGTCTGGGTATTGCTGATGGAACTTGTGAACAGCATCGAGATGGCTCATTCCCTTTGCATGTTGCCAGTCAGGCTGCTCGTAACCTAGCCACTTAACAAGATACTGGAGTTGTCTGCAATATATCCTTGAGTTCAGAATCTCTTCAATATGGTAATATTCCTCTTCATCAACAATAATTGGTGGATATGCAGGAATGTGTTGCCCAGAGTATGGATCACTAGCTGCAAGATCTAGTAAGGAAACATGAAAGACATTGTGGACTTGCATAGTAGTAGGAAGCTCGATTCGGTAGGCATATGGAGAGATTTTCTGCAGAATTTTGAAGGATCCAAGGCGGCGGTGGTCTAATTTTCGAGAGGGACGTCGAGTAGTAATATTCTTCGTATTTAGCCACACTATGTTCCCTGACTAGAAGTCTGAAGCAGGAAGGCGGTGTGCATCTGCATTTTCCTAGTATCTGTGTTGGGCCCTACGCATTTCAACTCGTAAGTGGTCAATAGTTGCTTTAAGAGCTTCGGCATGACTAGACGCAGTTTGTACATCCTTATCTCGATGTGGTCCTTTGACTGGTTGAAGTTCTTTAGTCCAATATGGATCAAATGCATAATTGGCAAAGAATGGAGAGATGCCTATAGTTTCCGATGCATTATTATTGGCTGCAAACTCAGCGAGAGGTAGCCACTCTGCCCAATCATCCTGAAGGTAGTTCACAAAGGCTCGAAGGTACTGTTCCATAACTGCATTGACTCGTTCTGTTTGGCCATCAGTTTCAGGGTGGTATGCAGTAGAAAGCTTAAGTTTGACTCCCCATCGATATGTCAGTGCATTCCAAAAGAGTGAGGTGAATTGTGTACCACAGTCGCTGATGATTGTCTTGGGTAAACCATGGTTTTTTGCTACATGCGTCACGTATAGTCTAGCAAGTTCTTGTGTAGTAACAGTATCTCGACAGGGTATCAAGAGGAGGAAGACGATACTTGAGGGGGAGGGCAAGACTGTTGAGCTTTTGGGTAGAAAGAGATGATTGTTATTCCTTCGTAGAGAGAGTAGCCAAAGTAATACACCTATATACATAGAGCATGAGGTTGCTCTCGGGCCCTTACCACCCTTTATCACGGACCTCTCTGATATCCGACACCTCCGACACTCCGACATTACTGTAGATCTCTAACAAAGACGACGAGTTCAGTGGTGGTCTATTTGGGCAAGGACGTGGAGGTTGACAAGGTGAGACTGAGTGGGCGATGGCTGAAGTCGGTCCGGTATGAGCCGGAGAGGGGACGGGAGTAGGGGATTGTACCGGGCGCCACCCGCATTAGTGAAGAGTCCGCGGGTACCACATGTAGTTAGGAGTAGATAGCGTGGGGGTTTTGACTTCTTCTTCCGTTCGTTTTTATTTAAATAAAAACCTCGCCATAGCCCGTCGGGCGGCCTGCGAGTATTGATATAAAAAAAAAAAAAAAAAAAGACAGGGTATCAAGTGCCGCATTTTCGTTAATCGGTCCACCACAACAAGTATTGCATTACTCTCCTCAGACCAGGGTAGACCCACAACACAATCAAGAGATATATCTTGCCAGGGCTTCTCAGGGACTGGAAGAGGCTTCAGTATTCCGAATGGAGCATGCCTACTAGTACGAGATCTTTGGCAGATATGGCAGTTTCTGACAAAGCAGTCAACATCTCGATACATTCTGGGCCAGTAGTATGTTCTTGATAAGAGTTCAAGTGTCTTCGACCGTTCTAGGTGGCCTGCAGCTGGAGTCTCATAGTGATTCTGCATAAGTCGAAGCTTTAATGGGTTGTAATTTGGTATGTAAATTCGCCCACGATATCAAAGTTGGCTATTCTTATCTTTGTATTCTGTAAGTGTTAGTAATTTAGATTGCTTTTTACCCTTACGTAGTGCATCTAAAACTTGATTGGGAATCTTGTCTTGTATATAGGCTTCCTTCATAAGTTCTTCAAGTATTGTATCTTCCGTAATCTTTAATGCATTGAGGGTAACCTGTACACTTGATGCAATATTGTGAGGTTTTAGGACAATTTAATTCTGGTGAGCTCATCTTTCATCCCCCTTCTGAGGGAGATCTCCTGACCTCCTTATTAATGCATCCGGTTTCCCTCCAAGTTTGCCAGGTCGGTATGTAATTTTGAAGTTGAATCGAGAGAGAAATTCGCTCCAGCGAGCTTGTCGGCAGTTGAGTAGCTTAGTTGACATAAAGTACTCAAGGTTGTGATGGTCAGATAGAACTTGAATAGGATGTAGCGAGGACTCTAGTTCAGGACACCATTCCTCAAAGCAGTAAACAATTGCCATTAATTCCTTATCATATATCTCATAGTTGCATTCTGCCGGTGTGTAACGTCGGTGGGGGGCCTGGGCGGAGGTCTTGCCAAGGGGTACGGTCAGCTTGGGTATCGGCGGCGGTTCGGCGGCTATGGGTCGAGGACTACGGCGGCGGCGGCGGCTCAGCGGCTAGAGGTAACAGACTATAGCAATGGCAGCGGCGGAGGAGTACGAGAAACCAGACGGGTCTATTGATCAACAAGACAACGGACAAGGAGAAGAAGAAGAGCTATCTACAGAGGCGGACCTGGGGCCCTTATATGCTTGGGAATTGACATAGAAAAGGAATACAGGACTATAACAATATGAGAAAGAGAATCCGAAATGCAAGAGCGGCAATAGTAGTACTAATATTGGAAGGCATATCAATGAGCTGTCAGAGGGCTAATCAACCGGACCGGGACGGCTTGTCAGGCCTTTCCGAGTCGGCTATTAGTAAGGTCTCACTTCCGGCTTGGCACGTCGGCTCGGTTTGACTTGTCGGCTGCGGAAAAGGACGATACTGACGCGTGCGTAGGTGGCTGTGACACGGGGTGTGCTTCGTAGAAAAGAATGCTATAGGATGTAAGATTCCTTCATCATCACGTTGGCTCATGACACCAGCAGAAACATAATCAAAAGCATCTGTTTCAATGATTATTAGTCTCTCAGAGTCAAAGTGGCTAAGTATTGGTGCTGAGGTAAAGGCCTTTTTTAGGTATTCGAATGCATCATTGCATATAGTATCCCATATAAAAGGAGTATCCTTCTGCGTGAGTTTGACCATAGGAGATACAATGCGAGGGTAGTCTTTGATAAAACGGCGGTAGAAATTGGCAAATCCTAGAAAGGCGCGAACATCATGAAGATTCCTTGGAGCTTCCCATTCTAGAATACAATTGACCTTAGCTGGATCCATTCGAATTCCTTCATGAGAAATGACCATACCCAGATACTTAACAGAGGTTTTATGAAACTCGCATTTCTCAGGTTTCAGATTTTTTTTTTTTTTTTTTTTTTATTTCACGTGACCCCGCTTGTAGCTGTTCGCCATGGCAGGGCTCAGGTTTCAGATGAAGACCAGCTTCTTTGAGAGCTTCAAGAACACGTCGAACATGAATCTTATACTCCCTAAAAGTATCACTGTAAATTAAAATATCATCAAGGTAGGTGGTGCAGAATGTATCAAGAAATAGGTGTAAAACCTCATTAATGAACTTTTGAAAGTCGGCAGGGGCATTTGTAAGACCAAAGAGCATGACTAGAGATTCATATAGGCCATATCTTGTCCGGAAGGCTGTTTTCCACTCCTCACCCCCAGCCATCTGAATCAGATTATATGCCCCACGAATATCTAATATAGTATAGTATCTGGCCCTTGATAGCTGCATTAGTATCTCACGGATGAGAGGAAGAAGATATCTATTCTTAATTGTTCCTTCATTGAGTCCACGATAATCAACACAGAGGCGAAGTGTACTATCTTTCTTTTTGACAAACAGGATAGGGGCACCAGCAGGAGATTCTGAATAGTGAGCGGCACGAGCTAGCTCGAGCTGGCCTGGCATGAGCTCGAGCCTAGATTGATTATATATATAATATTGACAAACTAAACTAAACTAAGCTAAATTTTCATCTTTCTCACTACTATCAGCTAAATTGAGCATTTCGAAGTTGTTGGTAGGTCAGAATGAGCTCCAAGTCTCTAATTATTACTATATTAGGTATTTACAGTTTATGAAACCTTGCACTGGCTAAGCATTTTAGCGAGCTGGCAAGAAAAACACTAGCATGATCTTGGCTCGTTTGAGCTCGAGCTGGCTCGGCTCGTGTCGCTCACTACAGGAGAAGACGATGCATGGATAAAGCCTTTTGAGAGATTGTCTTCTAGCCAACGGCGGAGTTCTTCCAGTTCGGACTTAGAGAGAGAGTAGAAAGGTCCAAAAGGAGGTTGAAACCTATCCTTTAATGGGATCTTATGATCATAAGGGCGATGTGGAGGTAGGACCTTAGCAATAGCTTCAGTGATTAGTAGTAGGAACTCGTGATACTTCTCAGGAACTAGCTCCTTAATCTTGGTTAGTTCATCTTTTTCCTCCGTTGGTAGTGCTAATGCTTGGTTGATCTCATAGAGGGACAACTTAAAGCATTAGTCAAAGTTGGTACGCTTCTGAGTTAGCCGGCGGAAGGAGATAGCAGAAATCATCACAGGTTCAGAGTTCAGAGAACTCCTACTAGTAGTTTCTGGAGTACTAGTGACATTCGGAGGACTAGTGGCATCCTCTAGAGTACTGACGATATCGGAAGGACGCTCTGGTGGGTCGATAGTAATGCCTTTTGTGGTAGCAGCCATGTGAGTGCAATGGTATAAACAAAAATCAGAGTCAAAGATAACAGTACTTGTAGCAAAGCGGATTGTAACATCATGTCTTCTAAGCCAAGGTATTTCAAGCACAACAGGGTAGTGTCCAAGATGAGTGACAAACATAGGAATTTCCTCAGAGTACTTATCAATGGTCATCTTTACCTTGGTCAAGTACTTGACATCACCAGATTGTATAGGTCGATAACTTCAATTGTGCGGGGGGTCTTCAGAGGGTATAGTGGTAAGTTGTGATAGTGTGCAAATTCCTCATCAATGAATGCATATCCAGTTGCTCCGCAGTCAATCAGTGCGTGGGTTTGGAAGATTGGGTAATAAGAGTCAATTAATGAGCATGTAACTATCAAATGATTCCCATCCATCAATTCTTCGTCCACAACAGGTGATTTATCAACAGAAAAAGTAGACAACCGGAAACAAGACATAGGAGAAATAGAACGTCCCTTGACAGAGCTATCGAGCTGAAAAGGGACATCTAGTTAAAGACGGTTTGGTAGTAGAAGCTGGCAGTGACTCAGGTACCTCATCGGTGGAGGAAATAACGGCCTCAGCTGTCCGAAGAGGGCGGCGGGCGACAGGGCAAGCATTAGCCATATGGCCTACACCTCCACAGTATAGACACCGACCCTCAGCCATCCGTTGTGATGACGGCTCAACAGCATCCACTGTTTCGCACGGGTACCGGTGTCTAGAGCTGGCGGAACGAAGCCTCAAGGGCGGCCTCAATAATCAAATGTCAAGAAAAGAGTCTTCAATTGTCTTGTCTGTACGTGTCCATATCTGTCCATGTCTGTATATCTCCGTGTATGTCTGTCTGTATGTTGCTGCTTGCTTGCCTGCTTCCACAGTCCTATCTACATACAATTTATAGACCGCCTTCGCCTTCCAACTAAGCCTATACATATCTCGCTTCTTAATCATAATTTTCTTTCTCATCCCATACATGTGTCATCATGTGTCCCTACCGCTGAGTACCGCTCCGGCCCGCGTATGGCCTTATTCTTTCCATCGGTACCGTGGTTACCACCACACCGTCGGGCTCTTTCTTCCACAGTTAACCTTCGACGACCTGCAGAGAGGTCCATTGGCCCAGCGTGGGTTCCAGTAGCTGTAGTGACGCCAGTGGGAGGAGCAGTGTTGTTGGGAGAAGCATTGGTAGCAGCCTGGTGTGATGAATCGGTCCGGGTCAGGTCAAGGTACAAGATCTGGGTACGGGGTGGGCGGCGGGCGCCGAGGCGATTTCACAGTGGAGGCAGAGGCAGAGGCAGAGGCGGTCGGGGCTATATGATATCGAGAGGTAGATGTATTAAAAGCTAAATACACAACTTGGGTAGGATCCAAGTTGTTGCGTGGAGAAGCAAGAGGGAGGAGGGAGGAGGGCCTCTTTATAGAAAACCCTCGGTGGCAAATCCAGGCAAACAAGCAAACAAGCAAACAAACGAAGTACATGGAAAACCGAGAAGCGACTGGAAGTACATGGAAAACAAAGGAAACGACAGGAAGTACATGGATGGCCAAGGAATGACTGGAAGCAGGTAGAAGCGTCAAGAATATCCGGGAATAAGCTCGGCGATACCTGTCGCTGGTGGATTCCGGGGTCTTCCAGCAGGTTCTACGACTTTCCGACAGGTTGTACGGCTTCCGGCAGGTTCTACGGCTTTCCGGCGGATTCTGCGGCTTTCCGGCAGGTTCTACGGCTTTCCGGCAGGTTCTGCGGCTTTCCGGCAGGTTCTGGGGATCCGGGTTCTTCTAGCAGATTCTGGCAGGTTCTTCGGGTTCGGGCTGTTAAGCGGTGACCGGGATGCTGGCGGCCACGTTGCTCAAGCGAGCTTACAGGTGCAGGGATATATATCGGAGTGCTAGAAGGAGTGCGGCGAATTGCAAGGGTGTCAGGGTCAGCTGCACGTGTACGAGTACTGGCGAGTAGTATGTTGGTTGCCAGTATAGGACCGGAGCTGGAGGGTCTTGGGCGAGGGGTCCGGGTTGGATTGTTACACCTGGGGGGCTTTGGCTTGAACTATAGAGGTAGGACGAGAAGTGCTGATTTGGGGTCGACGGGTGAGTTGAGTAGCTCGTCGCTTACTATCTAGGCGCTGAAGGAGAGCAACGAAGGCAGTAAACTCCTCAGGTTCTTCAACAGTAATGAGGTCATTAAGCATTTCTTGTGAGAGGCCTTGACGGAGTTGTGATAGCTTTGCTGCCTCATTCCAGTCCAGGTCAGCAGCATACCGTTGGAATCCTGCAAAGTAGGAGGAGAATTCTTTATTTGCTTGTCGGAGATTAAGAATCTTTCGTTCTGCAGTCCTGCAGCGATCAGGGTCTCCAAAGGCGGTCTCAAGGATGGTAATTAGAGCGGCAAGGTCAGCGAGATTAACACGGTCATCTAGGACAAAGGGGGCCACTTGTTCCAATGCCATTCCCTTCAATAATGAGACAGCATATCGTAGACGGGCTTGTTCATCAGTATAGGTGCTGGCTTTTAGACGCAGTTGAAGGAGGAATAGTCTTGATTGCTCTCGAGATCCATCAAACTTGTCAGGGTCAGGGGTCTTCTGGGTGGTAGGAGTAGCAGGGGCAGTATTCCGAGCCAGGGCAGATTGTATTGTACGAGATTCTTCGAGCTGGGTACGGAGGAGGTCAGTGGTCTGTATGGCGGCATTGGCTGTAGCTTGGAGGTCTGTATTGCTGCTTGCAATTCTGCAATTCGGGCATTAAGGCGTGCAATTTCCGCATTATCTTGTGGTGGGGTATAGACAGGGAGGTTTCTGATTCCTTCCAAAGCAGCGACCATGCGGTCTGCGGTTCCTTCTGGTTTTGGTGTTTTTTTTTGTTTTTTTTAATATCATTAATCGCTTGCCGCCCTATGGGCTATGGCGATGTGCTATGGATTTATAGTGGTTTTGGTGTTGTAAGGAAGGCTGCACTTGCCAGTGCCCACAGGTCTGGTGTAATGAGGCGTGACATGGCGATAGGTGCGCTCGGTAGAGGGTTGTGACGCAACCTAGTGTAACGGCAGTCGTGGTCTAGTGCCCGTGGATGACGGCGATCTACGAAGCGCAGGCAGGCAGGAGGCGGCAGGCGACGGTTCAGCGGTAAGGCGGTTCAACGGTTCACAACGGTACGGCAGTTCAGCGGATCGGCACAGCAGGTAACCACTCTACTTAGTAGAAACTAAATACAAGAGGTTACCCTGCCATGGCCACGTGCTACAAGCGGGGTTATGTGATTTAAAAAAAAAAAAAAAAAAAAAAAAAAAAATACAAGAGGTTGCATAAAGAGAAAAAGGAAAGGAGAACACACAGCCATGAACACCACTTATATACACTTTTGAGACTGCAATACGCACTCAGGTCGCATCCTTTTTACCCGTATATATGCTTGTCAGAGGTCACCTTTTAGCGTGAAGCTACCGTATTAACTCACATAAGAGCAAGAAAACAAACGCGCGCTAGTTCGGTCTTGGCAAAATTCTCAGCGCCAGTGCGCGTGTATCACGCCGGGCACGTAATGATCCCCGAATTACCGCGATGCTAACCTCAACACCACGGAGATTGATATTCTGAAGGAAATGCCAAAAATGCAATGCGCAAATGCGCAAATCCGTCGCAGTCGCACAATGGCTATATGAGCTACATAGAGAATTGGCGAGCATCACTAGCCAAGTGTCTTTTTGGCCTGGCGGGTGGTAATCTCTGCATTTACTACCTCCGTTACAGAGTAGAGAAGCTGGAGATTAGCCGTGCTTAGTAATGCCAAGATTGCACGAACAGCGCGCTAGCGTGATTAATGGCGTCTGAGTCCTGCCAAGACCGAACTAGCGCGCGTTTGTTTTCTTGCTCTTATGTGAGTTAATAGGGTAGTACATATCTATGTTACACTTCAATCAGATCTGGTTGGGTGACAAGGTAGAATCTCAACTTCAAGCCCATGATTTCTGCTGACAGGGATCCCTTATTTTTATTTTTATTGATGCACATCACTATAGCAGCTTTACAGGTCAATTGGGTGGATATCCCTTCACGGGTAGACCCTGACATCTAGGCCGTGAGATCCGCCCGCGCCGGTCCAGGCGGCCTAATTGTTTCAGGCCAGCCCAGGCCGTCCAGGCTGTCAGGGCCTACCCGGGAAGGGGATATCCCCATTGACCTGTAAAGCTGCTAGTGACAATTCGGCCTGATCAACCGATAGCTACAGTCTGGCGATGAAACATGGGTCGAGCAGTGGTAGCAGCAATGGTGACAGCAGTGGCAGCATCGGTAGCAAGTGATAGCAACAGCGGTGACAGCAGTGATGGCAGCAGCAGTAGTGGTAGTTAGCATTGACGGCAGCAGAGTGGTAAACAACCAGTCTAAGTGGTAAAGTGGGGTAGTCTAAGATGTATTAGTATTAGCGCGTCCGGTATAGCAAATATTATTTGTATGGAGACAGGGGGGTACTTGTCTAGGGATTTCTGTCCGGTCCGGTGATGTTAGCGCGTCCGGTATAGCAAGGGTGATTTGTATGGGAAACGATTCTCCAAATTATTAGAGGCCATCCGGTATAGCAAGGTTTCCGGTATAGCGAGGTCCGGTATAGCAAGGTTCTACTCGTCTAGGTACATGTGGGTCCCACGGACTTCTCTGGTGTTGTGGGTGGGTCGATGCGGGGGACGTCTTTCCTTCACCTGCCCCACTCGTATCGGCAAGCCCTTAGCCATCTTCCTCCGAGTCTCACCCTGTCCATTTCCTTGTCTTCCTCCAGGTAGACCACCACCGAGCTTGTCTTTTGCCCTCCTCTTGCAAAGTCTCCTTATTCCTTAGCCATCTTATCCCTGCTGTCTTTCCCATGTCTTTGTTGTCTTCTTCCAACCATCTCCGAACCTTCCCAAGATCCTTTCTCAGGGCTATTCCGTGTATTACGATGCCCTGTCTGGGGGTGGCGGCATCGCGGATGGATGGTCAGGCCGGGGATTTGGCTTTTTGGGGTCGAGGGGGGGCGGTCTTGGTTTCCGGGGTGGGTCTGGGATGGGGAGTGGGCGTGGAGGCTGATGCCGATGCTGTTGGTGTGTACGATGACGGGGCGCCACTTAAAGCGATCTTCCTGGCCTCCGTATCGTCAAGTCTCTTCTTCAAGGCGTACGGCTGTGTCGATGCCGCTTTTCTTGGGGGTTTCTATAGATTTCATTTGCCAATTTTCGTTATAGCAAGAACAATTTGTATTTGGACAGAAATAACTTCCCCTAAATTTTTTTCCGTTTCTTTATTTGGTGGGATTTCGTTATAGCAAGGGCAGAATAGGTGGAGAAGGAAATCGCCGAGAGCAGTGGGGGTTCGTTATAGCAAGGTCTGACTGTACTCATGTACCTACACTAACTTTAGTCTGGTTAACACGAGTACCCTAAACCAGACTACACTAACTTGAATCTAACTTTGTTAAATGCAAGCACTACGTAGTCTGGTTGCACTAAGCACTACGGTGCACTTGCATTCTTATGTACCGGATATTACCCCGAACACTGGCTGATATTTGCTCATACCTAAGTGCTCCAAGTAGCGAATTAGCAGAATCGCTATATATAGAGTATTATAGTAGAAGTCACTAGTTTATCTTGATATAGATGCCCAGATAAAAAAAAATCAGGGATTGTCCTCCATAGAAATACATTAATATAGAAAACCCAACTTCAAGTACATTCATTACTAGCTAGTAAGATATGTATTCGGACATAGTGTATAATGTGCATTAGTACCCCTGTCCGAATACGTATATACTGGCTAGTACATGATAATATCATGTTCAACTGCTAAAGATAGGTCGAACTCTAGAATTTACCTGTTCAGTTCAATCATCTTTACCACAAACTGGCCCAGCCTCCACACAGAATTTTCAGAGTTCAAACATGTTTACCTTATTTAACCTCCATTTGAGCGATAATGAACTTTAAGGTAGAGAATTATTTTGAATACTAGAAACAGTTCGATATGCGATCCCACAGAGGAGATAACTACAGTTTTCCATTGCTATACTAGATCTGTAAAATTTAGTCCGGTATAGCAGGTCCCGGTTAGAAAATGAAATGCTTGGCAGAAATAGAATAGGGATGGCTATCATAGTTGAAATAACTTACTGTAATTGGAAAGTAGATCGACCTAACTTGATTATGTAATGTAAAGTTTAGTAAGCATGTCCAAAGCGAATGTAAAGCCAAGATTGGACGTATCAGTATTAACGTACCCGGTATAGCGAATATCTATGGAGATATAGGGGAGTAAGTGAGCAAGAGGGTGTTGTACGGAGGTGTGGCAGAAAAGTAATTTCCACCTTCCGTTTTCGGAAAAGCGTAACTTGGCGCATATGCCACATATTATGCATAAAATACAATGCATATGTGCATATGCGGTATATGATGCATATGACGCATGCGCACGCATATTATATACAGTTAGTATATTTATTGACAGACGCAATGAGTTTGAGTTTGACCTGCTGACTATAAGTTGTATTGAAGGATTTGAATTCAGTGAAATATAGTAGATTTATTTTGAGTGTTTATATACAATCTCATTAATAGGAAGAAAACGAACATTGAATTTAGGTGGTCCTGGAGGTCTTCCACGTTTAGTTACTCTTCCCTCTTTAGTACCTTTTTTTTTTTTTCCCTTTTCTGGATCTGCGTTTTCCTTTCCGTCCTTCCCTTTGCTCTTCACCAGACTCTTGTTCCTGCTCCTGCTCTAACTCATCTTCATTCCATTGATCAGCATCAACTTCTTCAACTTCTTCAACATCTACCCAGAGAGAACCAGTAAAAAGAGAAGTAAAATAATCTATATAGGATTCTGGAAGATCTTTCGTCATTTGCTTAAAGGTAGTATATGCTTGCTGGCAAACTTGACGAATTTTTTTGATTTTTTTTCTGATATCTGACTTCCGTAATTTATCAGATTGACGTTTTCCTGTCCTCCCTTCCTTATATTCATTACCTACTTCAAGTTTAATCACTTCTTGAATATGACGAGGAATTCGCTCAATCCATGATTGAATTCTCCATTGTTCAAGATCCTTCCAAGCCTAGTATAGATATCAAAATTAGCTACTAATAGTATTGAACATTATATTGTATCTAATATACCTTAAGCCACACTTTTTCAGCAGTAAGACGGCAAGTTAAAGGACCCTTCTTAGTTGTTGCTTGATTCATATAAGCCCAACATGGTTCAATCATATTCAAGTCTGGAGAGTTGCCAGGCCAAATGAAACGTTCAATTTCTGAGACATCGAAGTAAACTCGTTGACGTTTGGAAGCATGAGAAGGAGCCTTATCTTCCATGACAGTAATATTTGGAATAAAGCATTTGGCAGCTTCAGCAAATGGAAGAAGTTTGGTAAGAAGAATTTCGTTTAAGTATCTATACCAATCAACTCCACCTTTGCTTTCCTCTCTAGAAAAAGCTCCGTTCTTCACATTAAATTTCCAGGTTGGCTTTCTCCCACCTAGAAGCAGCTGCAGAGTTAGTAGAAGCTATTACCGGGTGCAAAATTCGACTGAAAAAACAGCTGCCAACCCGCGTGCAAAAAAGCTGCCTACCCGGGTGCAAGCCCGGGTGCAAAACAGCTGCAAAAATCGAAT
The DNA here is from genome assembly GCA_015179045.1 of Kalaharituber pfeilii. Taxonomy (NCBI): domain Eukaryota; kingdom Fungi; phylum Ascomycota; class Pezizomycetes; order Pezizales; family Pezizaceae; genus Kalaharituber; species Kalaharituber pfeilii. The sequence goes on along the minus strand of WHUZ01000009.1, from coordinate 1,149,966 downwards.
GAAAAAAACAGCTGCCAACCCGCGTGCAAAAAAAAGCTGCCAACCCGGGTGCAAGCCCGGGTGCAAAACAGCTGCAAAATCCAATGAAAAAACAGCTGCCAACCCGGGTGCACAAACAGCTGCCAACCCGTGTGCAAAAAAAAAAGCTGCCAACTCGGGTGCAAAATTCGAGTGAAAAAACAGCTGCCAACTCGGGTGCAAAAATCGACTGCAAAATGCCTGCCAAAACGGCTGCTGTAAGAGTAGAAGAAATCTCCACACACTTACCTGTATTCCGAAGTCCCATTCTTCTCATCATAGTATTGAGTTCCCACTGTGTCTTGCACTCTTCCTCAATAGCAGTATTAATCAGATTCACTTCTTTTTCTGCCCGTTGCTTTTCCTTTTTGGTTTCTGGTTTCCAGATATGACAAGGTCCTTTAAAGTCACATGTGAAGCATCCCCAGAACATGAACTCAGAGTATCCTTTCCACCGCTCTCGAACACAGGATTTAATGCAGACTTCATGTGGCTGTCTCCATACCTTTAAGAATTTTGTTAGTTATTTTGCTTAGATATAAATATAGTAGCAACTTACCCTATAACTTCCTCTTCTATGCCCTAATACCACTGAAGTTTCATCTGTCCAAACCACTCGTTTCCAATCCTCAAGAGTCCAATGCTGATATCGTAAAGCAAACTGATAACGTGCTTCTCTCATTTCTTTTGTCAAGCCAGGCTTTCGTGTAGGTTTGGTTTTTCTGAATCCATGTTTTCGTAGTACCTTCCATGCGCTATAGCGAGATATATTAAATTGAACAGCTAGTGAACGAACTGACTTTTCCCGACCATAACGATCATACTTGATAGCCTCAATCAATTTTTGTTCCACCTCAGGTGTAATTTTTTTACGCCTTCCAGAGCGTGGGGTATCAATAACATGAAATGAAGAGAGAGGGGTTCCAGGATACCAGCCTCGTTCAAGTGCTTTATTATAAAGATTGGTAACCTGTCGAGAGGTAATTCCAGTTTGCCGCTGAATCTCAACAAGACACTCTCCTACTGCCTTCAAAATCACTGCTTGAGCTCTAGTTACAATATCAAACATCTTAATAAGCTGAATAATGAAAACTGAAAAACAGGAGCTTAAGAATGAGAGATAGAGAACAAGAGTTGGAGAACACAGTAGGAGAATGCAGCTAGAAAACGAGAGCTGGCGAAGGAGAGCTGGCGGAGAGCCAGCGAAGGAGAGCCGGCGAAGGAGAGCCGGCGAAGGAGAGCTGGCAAAGGAGAGCTGGTGAAGGAGAGCCAGCGAAGGAGAGCTGGTGAAGGAGAGCCAGCGAAGGAGAGCTGGCGAAGGAGAGCTGGAGAACAAGAGTGCTTAAGCTATAATGTGGGGTTGAATGCGGGGTTGACCAGCTTGTTATGCATAGTAATGCATATTTCGTGTGCATATGCGCCAAGCTACGCTATTCCAAAAAGGGAAGGTGGAAATTACTTTTCTGCCACACCTCCGTATGGGAACGGGATGTAGCAGCCTGAGAGCATCCGGTACAGCAAGGTTTCTGGTACAGCGAGGTCTGGTATAGCAAGGGAAAACTGTATTTTATCTCAGTCTGCAGCCTGATTATATGTTCTAGAAGGGCGGCGATAGGCTACAGTAATACAGTGACCCGTAAAAACTCTTGGGGATTGGGCAATATTGGGGTAAGTGTATCATGCAATATAGCAGATTGAATCTGTATGGGGCAAAAGAGATCTCTGCCAAATGTAGCCGATGATAAATGCAGACTCGATCTGCATATTGCAGGACACACTTATCCCAATACAGTCAGACCTTGCTATATTGAACCTCGCTATAGTGAAAACCTTGCTATAATGAAATCATACCAAATAGTGTAATGAAAAAAATATCTAGAGGAAGTTATTTTTATGTATATACAAATTGTTCTTGCTATAATAAAAAGATGCTCATGAAATCCATAGAAACCCCCCTGCTACTGCCTTGCCTCCTGCCCAGTGATTCTTGAGCAGCCCAGAAAACAGCAACTATGTCTCTATCATAAGCACTAGAGGTTGGTTTAAACCAAGTTGTGAATGTCTGTTGCTTCCGGGTATATTACTGGAACAATTGCCGCCGCTGGCTAGTAGATATCTCGACTGTTAGAGCTCTGATCACGGATGTCAATCTTCAGTGACCCGTGAAAAGTCTTGGGGATCGGGCAATATTGGGGCAAGTGTATCATGCAAGCCTAATCCTCAAGACTTTTACGAGTCACTATACTATTGATCTACTTTTGATTATATTTTTCTCCCACTATCACTGCTCCTTACATTTCTATTTCCATTCCTAATCATCACTACCACCATCGTCCCATTTGAATTGATTTCTTAATGTGGCTATTTCCATTACTAGTTGGCAACGTAGTTGCCAATTCTTTAAATTGGGAACGAAGTGTACATTAATTCATCATGGGAGACTCATCTGTTTCTTGGCATGCAGTCCCGTGATGGCAGTCCCGTGATTAGCTCTTGGCATCCTGTAACAGCAGTCTAGCTCAATACCGCTCAATATCCTACATTGCCAATAACTCCCATAGTCTCATAACCAACCCGTATACAGACTCGACTCTCTACCCTTAGTCAACATACTTTTAACCTCACAACTATACCTAGACTAATGGATCCTATTGCCTGTTCCCGCTGCCTACGAAAGTATGATCCTGCATATTGGACTTATACCCAGGATGGCCGTCGAATGAAGACTTGCAATACCTGCCGAAATAAACGTATTGTAACCTTAACAGTAAGTTTGAATCATGAAATTTCTATGAAACTGAAGCTAAAGAGTTTGTATTATCATAGGCAAAGCGAGAGCAAGAATTAGAAAGCAGACGTAATAAGACTCCTCAGTTGCAGGTAGCTAGGACTATTCCAGAACTTCAGAATATGGACTATGCTACCTATCCAAGATCTGCTTCTTTATCACCTACTCGCTGTCGTAGTCAGTCTCCAGTACGATCACCTCCAAGACGGTCAATATCTACAACACCATCTTCTAGACAACTCAAAGAGCATAAGGAATTTAGCTCTACTAGAGATCAGAATCAGTCTGCTCCTATCAGCTTCTGTGAGCAATATCAGACCACCTCTACTAGCTCTTATGAGCAGTCTCAGACCATCTCTATCAACTCCTATAAGCAGTCTACTGCTATTAGATATCGTGAGCGGTCTGCTACTGGCAGACGTGGCAGATATCATGAGCAGTCTATCACTAGTGATGAACAGTCTAACTCTATTAGACATCAAGAGCAATCTCTATCTCCTACCGGACAAAATCAAACTCCATCTCTCAGACATCAACAGCTACAACAAATACAGTCTGAGGTAGTACATAGATCACTACAAAATTTTGCCAACAGCTTATCAAATATTCAGTTAAATGAATGCTCAATATGTGAGGAAATAGGGATTGCTCTGAAAGTACGAGTAAGAGATGGTATTTCAATTTGTGAGCGTTGTCATAATGAAAGATCATCTCCTACATGGACTGGAATCCATATGTTCAGTACTCAAAACGACATGTCTCCAGGTGAGATACCTCAAGAGCTATCTGCAGTAGGTAAACCCTCACCTATAGAGGCTATGATGTTAGCTTTAGTACATCCAGTTATTCGTGTCTATAAAGTCCGTGGATATGGGCAATATAAGGGAGGAAAGGTATTGTTTCAATTTTATTTAATCTACTTGACTATAAGAAAAGACTAACATCTAAAAGGTACATGTTATTAACTTTCCACAAGACCCAACTGAGAATTTCCATATCATTCCACGGCTACCTCATGAGATTCCAATGGTCATATTACGAGTACGAGAGGGAGGCCGTACTCCACAAGCTGAGTCATTAAAAGACTTTGAAATTAATGTACACCGTGTTCGAGCTTGGATGCAATATCTTTGTCAACATAATCGATAGTATCGAAATGTACAGCAAGATGTTTCTCGCTTGGATGCCTATGTCAACAATCTAGAAAATATGTCAACACAGCAACGCTTTGAGCTAATCTTAGATGAGGACTGGGATACTACTACAGAAACTGGACCTGTGGATAATGAGGATAATGACCAAGTTGAGACTGGTGTACATAGAGGTCAAATCACTATTAATGAGCGTTCAGCCTTACAGCGATTTCTTAATCAAAGACCTGTTTCTCAACTAGTACCTCCAGTGATTTACCCTCAAGTACAACAGAATCCTATAAATGAGTTTAGGGAAAAAGGTTATATTGCTAAAGCATTTCCATGCTTATTTCCTTCTGGAGCTGCGGATTTGATATACAATGGCCAGCGTTTGAAGAAAGTAACACCAGCTGATTACTTTTGTCACTTAATTCGATATCGAGATGGCAGATTTGCAGAAGACCCGCGATTCATATTCTTTGAACTAAATTCAAAATATCGCTGGCAACTAGGAGCAACAGCTACATTCTTTGTGAGAAAAGGTCAATTTGAAAATGTTACAGTTGGTCAACTACGAGAAGAGATTGAAAACCCATTACATCTATTAGGCCAAAGAATCTGCCGCTTTTCCTCCTCAATTCCAGGACTGGCACCATTCTGGAACTATAAACGATCAGAATTATCCTCAATAGTCCGTACAGCATGTCCACATGCATTTGCCACATTTAGTGCTGCTGATATACATTAGGTGGACTTACATCGATTAATTGAGGAGAAGAGAGCACGACTTGGAGGAGGCCCAGTTTTAGATCTGCTAACTCTACTGGAGCGTGAAGCAGTACTCCGTCGAAACCAGAATTTACAGACTCATCCCCAGCTGGCTAGCGAATTTCTCGTCTATAGATTTAAGCTATTTCTCAAAAAAATAGTTCTTCATTACCCAAATATGCGAGTTCATGACTACTGGTTTCGATATGAGTGGCAGTTTAGAGGTTCAGGACATTTACATGGGTTTCTATGGATTGAAGGAGCACCAACACTCACATCTATCTCTCTGAATGATTTAGATGATCGTCTAACACTAGAGACCTATTGGGATCAGAGTCGAGTTCGCGCAGATACTCCTGTTAAAGGTTTACATCCTGCACCACTACACCCGTGCCGCCACAACCTTCCTTTAGCCAATGACCTAGCTTTAGATCTTTCTTATTTATCAAACCGTGTTCAAAAGCATATATGTAGTTCATATTGCTTGCGAAAAAAAAGAGGGCAGGCTGCAGAGAACTCAACACTACACTGCCGTTTTCATTTTCCTGCTACACCACATCCAAAAACTGAAGTCTGTAAAAATGCAGATGGAAAGTGGTATTTGAACTTAGAAAGAACAGAGGAGGATATAGATACAAATAAGTATAATCCATTATACTTACAAGCCTGGAGAGCGAATACAGACTTCCAGCCTATTCTCAGTATTGAGGCGGTCTTGAACTACATTGCAAAGTATGCAACTAAAGCAGAAACAGCTTCTACAAATCTTCAGTCTATTATGAGAACAGCAGCTACGAAATGTACAGATGAGTCTCCTGCTCAACTTCTGTTTAAGAAGATGCTTTACTCTTTTGTTATTGAACGAGACTTTTCTGCTCAAGAAGCTTGCCATCTTCTGCAAGGGTTAAGCTTAGTAGAGTCATCATGGAAAGTGATTACTCTTAATCTTACAAATACAACACTGGTTCCTCTAAGAATAGAGCCTGAAGCTTTACAAAATTTAGAAGATGGGGCAGAGGTAATATCAGGACAAAGTATTTTTCAATAGTTCTTACCCTGAAAATGATATATAAGTACTGATATAAAAAAAGGTATTTAAGAAAGATATATTGGTCGTGACCCAGAGCTAGAAGATATCTGCCTTCATGATTTGCTTCAATCATATACTTATCGTAATGAGAGATGGATAGCAACATCAAATCGAAATCGAAAAAGTCGAGTTATTCGAACAATTCCTGACCCTCCAGTGGATGCAACAAATATTCTATTTTGTCATGTAACATTACTCAAATATATTCCTTTTAGGACTCTAGCATATATAACGGGTATTGAGGAAGATTTAGCCAGTGATAATCTTGATACTATAGACTGGTGTGTACGATTACAATTTTTCCTTCCTTTGCTACCAGCTACAGTCCGTACTCTAATAAGTGGCTATCATGGTGTTGCCAATTTGGATCATGGACATGACTCAGATCTGGAAGGCAATCAACTACAGGAGGAAGAATTAGAAACAGAAGATTGGATGGATATAGCTGGCATACGTCCCCACGGTCAAAATATACTCACTAATGATCAACAAGATCAACTGGATATTGCTATCAGTTATCTGGGTCACCGAGCTGAAGATATCAACTATGATTGAAATTGTGATCTCAATATCTTTGGTGGATATACAAATGTGGTACATGGTGCTAGCTGGATACAGGAGACAAAACAAGTTACTCCAGTTACAATAAATCTTCCTGAGGTATTACCTCAAACACTCAACACAGAACAGCGAATTGCCTTCGACAAAATTATGAACCATTGGAACCACCGGGATGATGCTACTACTTCTCAACTTTTGATGATTGTAGCTGGAACAGCAGGAGCTGGAAAGTCTTATCTTATTAATGCTTTAAGATATGCAATCTCACTTACTCTTCCACCTGAAAGGCTAATCGAAGAGGTAGTACCTGTTCTAGCATATACTGGATGTGCAGCTCATAATGTTAATGGATCTACTATCCATGGGACCTTACAAATGAGTCTAACAGGTAACGATGATAATATTACACCAGCTGCTGCAACTACTCTTCAAAATAAATGTCAACATACGAAAATTATCATTATTGATGAAATGTCAATGATTGGACAGGCTTTTCTAGCTCGGATTGATCGAAGACTTGGAATAGCATTCCCAGACCGTCAAGGTGTGATATTTGGTGGTGTTCATATCATATTGATGGGAGACTTTGCCCAGCTGCCTCCAGTAGGAGATCTTCCGATGTACGTTAAACCAGATTCCAGACGAAAGGGAAATCCTACTAGCTTGTTATTACAAGATAGAGGTTACTTTCTATATCGTCAATTTACGACCTTTATTCGTCTTCAAACCAGTATGCGTCAAAGAGGAAAGGATCAGATTCATTTTCGATCTATGCTTCTACGAGCCAGAGATGGAGCATGGACTCATCATGACTGGCAACAATTTGTTCAGGCTCGTGTTTTAGATATTATGAGTGAAGCGGACAGGCATACATTTAATAGAGCTGTAGCTCTTATGTGTACGAGAAAGGAGGTAAAGGCATAGAATGCCAAATACTTACTTTCTATGCACTGTCCAGTATACCGTGCACTAGCCATACATTCAGCACCACGAGCTATTATATCGACAATAAAGAAACTGAACTCGGAAGCAGCTGGAGATTTACCACCTGTGTTACTATTAGCTATTGGAGCTAGAGTTATGGTAACAAAAAACCTCTGGGTACAAGCTGGTATTGTGAATGGAGCTATGGGAACTATTCGTGGTTTGGTCTTAAATAGTGTTGATGAATCTCGTCAAGCACTTCCTATCTGCTTATTGGTAGAATTAGATCACTATTCAGGTCCACCATTTATGGAGTCATATCCACGAGTAATACCAATAGCTCCTTTCACTAGCCGCTTTGAATACAATGGACATCCGTGTTCTAGAAAACAATTTCCATTGGTTTTGGCATGGGCCCTAACTATTCACAAGTCTCAGGGACTCACATTGCCAAAAGTGGTAGTAGAGTTAGGTTTAAAAGAAAATCAGTCGGGCTTAACATTTGTTGCACTATCTCGAGTCAAATGTTTGCAGGATTTGGCCTTTTTAAGTTCTGTTCCATTTAATCGTCTTTCAAGTATTGCTATACTAAAAAATACCACAGCAAGAATAGCGGAGGAGAGGAGGTTAGATTCAATAGATATAGCAGTTCATGTATAGATAGATATATTATGTATTAGTTGAGACTTTGAGAGCAACTTGAAGAAGCAATGTCAAAATGCTAGGAAAAAAAACAAATATGTGAAAAATAAAAACAAGTTACCCCGGTTCCAGCTCCCAATTGTTCATCATTAGAATTTCTGACTTGCTAAGAGATTTTACGGTAAATTCTAACTCCCAAGAGATCATTGCTGGAACCGGAGCATTACAGTCCATCTCGGAGAGATGCTGGACAACCCTCTTCCCCAGCTCAGAATTGAACCGGGGCCCTCAATTCTACACCTCTCCATGGCGCTTTTGGTTACCTCCATCACTGGAGACCACAGCTTTCCACTTCGACCAAGGCGCAGGTCAGTTCGAAGAAGTTAAAAAAGAAAAAAAAGCTTAAACCCCGCTCCTTTACCGCGCACCGCTCTCTACCACACCCTCCTCTCTACCGCACCCCCCCTCCACCAGCACATATAGTATTACCATCACTCTGCCAGTCACGCCTCCGGAACATTTATTTGACTTCGCATAGGGCCCCCATTCCTAGGGAACGTTGCCTAATCAGGACGGCAACTGACGGCCTCACCTAGTAAGTCTGAATTAGTCGCAAAGAACTATATGACTAATTTGCCACAATTTTCTATACTGAAAACCTTGCTATAGTGAGAACAAAGGGTCATATTTTATGTATTCATTGGGTGCCTTCCGCTAAGGATTTATGTGAAATTCAAACCCCTGCTTTGAAATAAAACCGGGGTCCGTATCCCTGTTTTATTGTTTGGTAGAGCGTTCGAAACAATTTTTTGAAAGAGGGGTACCCCCCCCCTTTCAAAATACTCACTTGAATAAACAATAAACAATAAATTTCAAAAGCAGTTAGTTAGAGTACACTACTGCTGAAGTAGCATAGTTTATAATAACTATACCATATAGAGGATATTTAAATTCACATTTGCATCATTTGCACCTAGTCTTGCTTGCATATGTAATATCCAGTAATGCATTCTTATCCTCCAGCGGAAAATTTTTACTGAGAGTTCAGTCTCCTACTCTTTCTCTTTTTAGATACATTGGTACTTGACTGCTGTTTCTTAAGACGTAGTCCTCTCTCTTGGAGCTTGAGAGCTCATGCTGTCTTTTGTAGTGGATTGACAGCTTGTTCACTGGCTTCTTTAAGGTGTAAATATCTGCATAACAAAAAGTTTTCTAGATTTATTATTTTACTCACGTCCAAGTGCTTAGAGAAACTACCCCCTGCTTGCGGTGGAAATGTACCCTGGTAAAATTTGGTTAGAATTTCACATAAATCCTTAGCGGAAGGCACCCATTAGACACCTTTCGCAACAAGCTCTAGAGCTTCCCGACCCCTGCTGCACCCCCTGCTAGTCAACGAGGTGTGGCGCAACTAAAGCTCTGGAGCTTCATGAAGCTCCATGAAGCTCCAGCAAAAAGCTTCACGCCCTGATTAAAGCTCTACAACTTTCGCTGCAAATATCTCAACAACTACAATAGCTATGGTAAGGCTGAAGGTATCCTGAGAATCGTAAAAGCCTAAATAATTAACTAATAGGCTTTGGAGTAGGAAAACGAAGCAAATACTCAAGTATAAGGGGGGTAATCTCAGCGCTGTTGCTGGCGCTCAATCAGCAGGTGTAAAGTAAAGCTCATAATGACCGGTACCTCCTTTTTTGGCGTTGCTGTGCAGTTTGTGCGGAAGCTCTAGAGCTCATGCGAAAGGTCTTTTGGCACTCTACATAGAGCTTATCATACAGGGGTCGACACCCTAGTTTCTCGGCAGTTGGGAAGCTCTTGCCATACTTGGAAACTTACTAATACGGACTACCCAGACGCCATAAACGCACATATTTTCATTCTTGATAGTGCTGAATTTAGGTAATATGCTATTCCAATATGTAAGCTGGCGCCAGCATCATGGAAATTTTCGCCCCAGACTCACTCAATACGGGATCGAAATTGAGTTAACGTCCTTGCCACCCAGGCTAGGGGACACTCGCTGTGAAGAAATTGAAAATTTTTTCTTTTTTTTATATCAGTAATGCGTGCCGCCCTAAGGGCTATCATATGGCGACAAGAAACTGAATCCTACGTACTCTATTTCGGTCTCTATCAGGTCGGTAGGTGAAGTACATGTAGAATTGGAATTACCAATTTAAAGATCAACACATCCTGATTACAGTGATATTGACTTGATTAGTACATCCTAAGGAACAATCGTGATTTAGTGCATTGGTGTTTTGGGTCCGGTTGCCACTTAGTCTCGTGACCAACCGTTCGTATAGGCAATGTTGCAACTGCAATTTGAACAACTAAATTGCATCCCAAGTTCGCACACACGCGTGAGAGAGGATAGGGTCTGGCCAGCGAGATATGATAGGATCTCGGTTGCATCATACCTCGCTCCATGCCTATTTCGTTCCAGTTGTTGGGTAGGTGTTTAGCAATGTGCGTACATGTAACCAGATGAAACGATGCATGCAAGAGCTCGTGGCGAAGAGTACTTCGGATGAGTCGGCCTTCGCTAAGACCCGTGAGCTTCACTAAACATATAAGCACTAATCTGCTAGATCTTTGAGCACACGACTTTCGCATTCCTAGTCTCGTAAACTAGACGTCCTATCGCATCCCCTGGTTTCAAGGGGCCAAATACTGGCAAGTCCTCACGGCCCCACAAAATTACTCAGCTTTTCTCATCGACACATTGACACAAATATCCTTCCATAATCCTGAGATACGCAAGGTATGTTGTTACATTGATTTGTGAGGCGACCAAGTCAGGCTCTATTTTTTTAATGAATTTTCCTTGGACTGCAGAGTGTGTCGCACCATTGTCGGGAGAGAGCTTGCGTAACCGCAGACATTGAGTTAGGGTATCGGCCCCTGGCCCGCGGGATCCCTGTCAACATGATTGTCCCAGAACCATAACATCTCTCAATTACAAGCTCTTCTTGTCCAAGACCCTCTTGACACGGTTTTCTGGCAATTTCTGGGATTCTGTGCAATTGGCAACGCCATATCCCACTTTTCCCTGAATAGCCAAGGACAAAAGGGGCAATCTCTGATTCCGCATGTTGTACCCCACTCATACACCGGGGAGGAACGCTGCAGCTGGTTGGTCGCCACGAGCCTCATTGAGCTCGTGGTATTGGGACTGCAAAGTATAGTCCTCAAACACATTGTGAAGCATATGTTGTAGGATCATCTCTGTGGACTGGGTTGAAGTAGTTGCGGAATTTTGCAAGTTGGCAAGATCTATAACCGGTCTAGCGAAAGTGTCAAGGCTTATTATTTTGAATCCTGTGCGGTGGAAATCTCTATGTATAGTGTACCACAGTAAGATCAGCATAAGAACGTGAGAGCGTTTGCAGCTGGTTTGTGTTCGCTCATTGCGATACAGTGTTACTAAAATGTAATTTCACTATTGGGACTAATCTCGGAATATCTTGGGATATGATGCATGGCGAAATGAGCCTTCCGGAACTTCAGATAGTACTGCCTTCAAATGAATTGAATATGCCCAGTTCAACTGACGACTGAAATGCTTCTCCCGATCTTTCCCCGTCTCTTCTCCGAATCTGCTTTCGATGTAACTTACTGCATCTAGAGTCAACTGCTATCTCTACCCATCGTATGCGCTGCATCGGGGCAGCTGGTATCTCGTATTCAGCTTCCGAGGCATTGCGGTAGCCTTCGAAGTACTTTCCAGTGTTGTTAACTTTCAAGTAGCTGGTCTAAATTTATCTTGGGAGCACTCCGCAATTGAGGCCGATAGCTAGCTGGTCTCCAATTTGGAACATAGGTAATGTTTTAAGATGTGATAGATCCATGGCAGCGTCAGGTTAGGTGAAGTTTGGCTCGTCTGCTACTAGAATTGTGCGACAGGGTACTCCGGCGCGCGCCGGCAGCTATCTGCAGGAGACTTGACTAGGTGCGGCGCAAATCCTGGGTGGCTTGCTATATTCACTACAAAATAGGTATGCACGCATACATATATAAGAGCCACCCTAATTCTCTATCTTGACTCCTCATCATCGCAGTCCTCAAATTTCTTTTTGTTTTCAGGCCTCTCGTTGGGTTTCTTTGCAACTTTTTCCGCCTAGCATATTGAGTGTGCTTTCGTTTCTTACGGACAGCTTGGAACTGTCTATCTCTTTTGGTCTTTTAATCTTGAGTCATTTATTCATTATCTTCTTTCTCCTGTTTGCAGTCGGGACTGCTTCAATTTTTCCTAACTTGCATCGACGACTTCAATTGAGATCCCCGTTCAGCCAGTACAGAAGTTAAGCAGAAAGGAATCTGCTACGAATCACGTATATCGATCAAGACAAAAAGAAGTCAAGAGAAATGTTCGCTAAGCAAATCATACTCGTCGCTTCGGTTTTAGCCGCCCGTGTGTCAGCAAGCTGTTTGCACGGGACCTCAATGTTAAAGCGTCGGGAGCTACCAGGGGGGAGGGTTGAGGTAAGCAACTTTGGGTACACAGGTCTGCAAGGACCCCTCAACTGGGTCGGCCTTGCAGCAGAGAACAGTGCATGCGCTTCTGGAAAGGCACAATCACCGATAAATATCGATGCCAGCATTGGTCTAGCAGCAGAGGCCCCAGTGGTCGAGATCCCAAACGTACAGAATGCTGAGTTCGAAAATTTGGGAACCGCGGTGGAGGTTATTGTCAATGGCACGACAACTTTCGCGGGGACACAATTCTCCCTCAAGCAGTTCCACTTCCATACTCCCTCCGAGCATAGGGTAGCCGAGGAGTATTTTCCCTTGGAGATGCACATGGTCCACGAGGCAGCTGGTTCGTCCCTCACCTTGATTGTGACTGGAAGTCCAAGAGTCCTCACTAATTGTAACACCTGCAGATGGATCTGGCGCTATTGCGGTCATTGCTGTGACATTCCAGCTTAGCGAGGATGGCAGCACTACTGAGCTTCTCACTGCAGTAACTGAGAACCTTGCTCAGATTGAGACTCCCGGCACGGTCACCGAGACTGGTGCGCTTGACTTCACTGAACTCACCAACCATATTCAGACAACCCCACTCTTCCAGTATACTGGCTCTTTAACTACACCACCCTGTGCCGAGGGCATTACCTTCCTTGTTACGCAGCAATCACTTGCCCTCAACGTTGCTACTTATAATGCTATGAAGAGGGTCGTCAAGTTCAACTCTCGCTACACCCAGAACACTCTTGGTGAGAGCAACCTGCTTGAGGTTGGTGTTGGAAGATTGGGTTGTGCCTCTAATGGTACTGTTGAAGGTGGCAACGGTGAAGAGGAAGAGGCGGCTGTCACTACAAGCGTTGTTGAGGAAGCCACAAGCACAGCAGCTGAGCACGTTGTAACCACAACTGTTGCTGAGGCCAACAATACCACTAGCGTAGCTATGCACGAGACTGCTCCTGCTGTTCAAACCACGTCTGCTGCTGCACACGAAACTGCCCCCACAGAGACTACCCCTGTTGCTGAGGCCACTTCTCCTTGCACCACTGCACCTGTAGCAGAAGCAACAACGAGCACCGTTGTCAAGCATGTCATGACTGAAGCCCCAATGAGACACCCAGGAAACGGTGCCAACACTGAAGGGAGGACAAGGAGTGAGTAATCCCATTGTTGCCTAATTGAATCTATTCATGAAGCTGACATATCTACCTCGTTCAGGAGTTTGTGTCCTCGGTTCCTGCTTTGATATCTAATTGTCTCATTGCTGTATTCATATACATGACCTGATTCTTTGTTCAGTGGTATATGGATTGTAGTGGTAAATGGTGCTTGAAGCTCGGAAGTTGTACGGTTTTGCTTCTTCTTCTTTGTCTTACATTTTCTTTTCAATATAATGTATCCTATCAACGTGCCACTTTTGTGAATTGATGGCAACGCGAACTCTATGTACATGTCTTCTACTTTTATGACAGTAATAATGCTAGTATGGAGGCTGAATAGAGAAGGGAAATACTATGACAAGGGTGTCGTGAACATAACAATTTTGCTGTGTATGAGAGGCCATATGTGTCATTTTTACTGCCACGTTCAATCGAGCAAAAATTCTCGTCAAAGCCCATAGGGCAACATACGAGTAATGATCAAAAAAAAAAAAAAAAAAAAAAAAAAAAAAAAAAAAAAAAATTGAGCAAAAATACGCGAAAGTATATTACCGCCTGTGAAATGAAGTAAAAGGTCTCTATCGCAGACTTTTTTTTTTTTTTTTTTTTTTTTTTTTTTGTGGTCACGTAACCTGGGATACAGGCTACCAGCCTATGGCCAGGAACACGTTCTGGTGGTTGGCATTACTCCAGACGAAGGTCCGAATATAGTCCGAGCAGTTGTGGGATAATGTAATGGCCACTAGTAGCAGCCTGAAAAACGTAATAGATACATTCACTGACATGCCCAGGGCCCTGGCCATTGGAGTAGGAGGAGTTTGAGGTAGCACACTTCTATGCCAAGTGAAGTACCTGGAACGCTTCTATAATACTTATAGATACGCGTAGGTGAGTACATGCCTAGTTTCCTCTTTGGGCAGGTACTTAAGTAAGTACGTTCTGCTTTCCTGAATTATCTCACTCACAGAGCAGGGGCCACTGCACCAAGCAAGGGCGTAGCCACTAACATCGGTAAACCCTTCGATTTTAACGTCGTTAATGCTCCAGAGCGCTCGGCCGCATACGCCGATAGGAGATTTCCCTCATTCCTATGCCAAAAGAGGTGTTACGAATTAAGCCCCTTGGATCTTTTGGCCGAGGCCCGTACCGAATGCGCCAGCTCTTCTTTCAATGATTGTTTTACTTATGCTCAAGATCCTCACAATCAAGATCACTCTGCTCTATAGACAAAACGGTGGGGGATGTTGATCTTATACATTTAAGCTGTCGGATAAGACTATATTAACTAAGTACTAATTTTTTTTTTTTTTTTTTTTTTTTTTCGTCACGTTACCCCGCTTGCAGCTGTTCGCCATGGCAGGGCAAGTACTGATACATGAAGGCATACGAAAAAGTTTACATCTACCAAGGGCTTAGAATTGCGTCGGTACGCATATTGTCCTCAGACACTGTGGGCCAAATGTTCAGCGCATACGTATAAGCCTGAAATGTGGAAAAAGTATGTCGGCACATGGGATGTGGACACGAGGATGGGATACATAGACTCTCTGTACGATAACTCTAACAATTCAAGAACATTTTCTCTTCTTGTTCGAACCCGCACTCGCATCCGCCCTGCATCAGTTCGTGCGTAAGGTCCAGTCGATCTGGTGAATTGGGCATATCTTTGTCTCTTTACATCAGTCGCACGTCCGTTCCATTGGTTCCCATCTTTCGGGCTCATTTACAACGGTAGCGGACGCTGTCCTGTATCTCAGTGACCCTTGACTCTTTACAACGATGTCCTAATTTCCGTAAAATGGTGGTTTCAATCGCTGGAAGTTACTTTCATCAGCGTTTCAATTTTTTTTTTTTTTTTTTTCTCTTTTTGTGTGTGCTTGTGTGTGTGTTCACTACTCGTATTTAGCCCTGCTGTATATATAGCTCATGGTTCAGTTTGTAAGGGACGCATTAAATCCTGTATAGGATCAATCCCGTCTAACCGTCTTTCCGAGCGCTCACAACTTCCACGAGGCAGTACTATAGGCCTCACAGTTCTGCTTCAGGGCCTTTTTTATTTTTTTTTTTTGTCACGCGACCCCGCATGCAGCTTTTCGCCATGGCAGGGCCTGCTTCAGGGCCTGGTGGTGCACTAACTTTTTCAGATTTGCCCAACGGTGTCTTACCTGCCTCTTTAAGGTCCCCCTCTTTTTTTTTTTCTTTTTTTTTTAAAATCATTATTCGAAGGTCCCCCTCAAACCAACCTGTGCGTCTTAGGCGACGCTGCGACGGCTATGTTCATGGCCTGAGAATCCACACGAGGGCTCAGGATATTCGATGAAGATATGGCATTGGGACATATATGTCTAGACATGTAAACTTTTTTTTTATTTCACGTCACCCCGCTTGCAGCTGTGCGCCATGGCAGGGCACATGTAAACCATGAAGGCACGGTCACCAATGGAGCTTCTTGAAAATCCGCGTTTAAAGAGTGTACATGCGTATGTGGCGACATCTCCAATGGAGTAGGGTACCTCATGTACTGCCACAGGAGGATTCAGGACAGGATCTTCATATAACGCACCTCCCAGCAGATCCCGTAACGCTATACCACCCTGAGCCTTCCATAAAGAACATGGTGACTACTCTGAACTTATAGTGTATCGATATCTTTTCAAACAATGATTATGTTAAACAGTCTCCAAAGCAGAATTTGTGATTGCTGAGTCTGAGGTCAATTTAACCTGCCAGCCTAATTGGGTAATCTGATTGGGCAAGCATTAATATCGTTTACACGTGCATGCATAGATGGGCATAATCTGAATATTATAGCCTTTATGGCCTTCATATTACTGATCACTTGCCGAGGCTTGTTACTGACTAAAAGCTGCATACCACCACCACCTGCTTCCCGAGGAGTTAAGACAGTTTGCTACACTAAGTAATGTGGCGTCAAGCTGCTTGAGTTATCACAATCGCTCTGCCTCGTGCTTGAAGAGAGAGCAAAATTAGTTAAGGCTTGACCCAGATTCTCTAGAATTACTAAGCTCAGAGCACCATTTCCAACACTGAAAGAACAGCAGCTGCCATAAAGCAGTTGCGGTATCAACCTCAACTGAATGAGATGTGGTTCTTGCAAATTAATTACGAGAACATTTTCAGGAGGCGTAATGCAGCGAATATTACTAACTGGAGCCTTCGGTTAGGTATACCCTCACCTTTGTGATTCGGAGCCACTGGCATAGTCAGATCCAACACCGTGATACTGTATACGACGCTGAAGCGGATCATCAAATTTTGCAAAATAAAAACTAAATTCATTTCCCCTATGATCTTAATGCTTTCATATTGCTACTTTCTCCACTTGTTCTAGGTACTTCGATATTGCAAGAGTGGGGTATTGGAGTTGGTAAGGTATATGGGGTGGTAGCGGTCCGTGTGCTGGGGTGGGTGGGGGCCAGTGGGACAGAATGACTTCTTTTCCGATTTCCAGCCCAGTAGAGACTCAACTATGTACTCAGTACAGACAATGCCCGAGCATACTTAGGGCATTGTCTGGGAACTCTAGCAAGAATTGCGCACCTGGAATTAAAGGTGAGCGTTAGCCGAGCAAGTGTTTGAGGGGGTGGTTAAGGTGTTTTAGGACACTGTGTATCCAATAACATAGTGAAGCTTTAGCAATTGAGGATATGGATTTGTAACAGTTGTAAAATTTTTTTTTTAATCTTTACTACTTTGTTTTGTTGGATCATGGTGTCTAGTAATGAAACCTAGGAAACTGGCTATTATGCACTAGCTCAACGCATGACTACTGCTGACTACATCAATTACATAATGGCTATATTTGTCTAATAAGACTAGTAGTAGAGTAGAATACGCAGCAGGTTCTATGAACTTGAGAGGCCTAAGCGCGCTCACCAGGTCTGCAGGGCGGTCAGAGCCCCCGAGCAGGAATATATCAATTTTTGACCGGCTTCTGTTGGCCGGTGGCGTCACGGACCCCATATACACGCCAGACGATGGGGCAACGGCAGCATTAATGCCGGTTAAACAATTAGCCCTTAATCAACGTCGTCGATTTGTGAAGGTGTTATGCTGCGCTTCACCTCCAGACGGGAGAGTGCGACATTTACAAAATGATGGGGCGGTCGTACACCCCGAACAACTCACTCGAGGGAAAGCTTCGCTGGAAAACTAACTATTCCTGCAATACAGATGGATATTCCATCTGTGATCGTCATCCCTACCCCACATTCACAAAGCAAATTTCATCCTAATGATTCTACTCCCAGCCATTATCATAGTCGTCATTTTAGCACCTCCTCATTCATATCACAATATTCACAGCGAACACAGAGCACAGTGCAAGCAATCCCGACTCGTCCTTTTGCATATGCTTACCACTGGCGAGGGGGAGGGAGCTTTGCTAGTAGCGCTGGGCGTGGGTCTCGGGCTGCCAAACGTATCCAATTTTTCAAGCGGGGTACAAGGAAATGAAGCATTGGAGGTATAAATGATATCGAAGACCTGAATGCCTCACAGGAATTGGAGTCTCAAGCAACGAAGCCTGGTAGGTTTCAATATGCAACGACACCCTCTGCTGGGGAACTTCTTAAGGCAGATCAAACACCGGAGAACCTGATGATCCGTGTGCCAGTGCTGGTATTGAGATCACGGCTATCACCATGCCCCCTCCGAACAGTGGAAAAGGATGGATTCCAAATCAGAATTTGGGAGGGCGTTAAGGTGCTGGAAAATATTGTGAAGAAGCCCTGAAAATTGATGGGAAAAAAGGTTAGCTGTTATCCTCTGACTATCTGCTTCAGGGTAAAAACCTGAAGGGGACAGCAATCCAGAAGCGATATCGAGAAAATGCAAAGGGGAAAAAGCAAAACAAGACAGACCGATAAACTAAGGATGGAGGAGTCTTGGGAGGATGATGGAGAGAGAACATTACGGATGAAAAACAATGGAAATGGCCCTTGTGTCTTCAAGGTCTATGACCACCCTTGTGGAAAAAATTTGTTGCGAAGGTCCTTCGAGTAACAAACGGTAGACCCTTGAATCCCAACAATCTCCAAGAGGGTATAGAAACTCCTCTTTCATTAGCATACCTTAAATCTGAGCTATTTGTTCACTCAAAAGCTCTTGTGCAATCTATGGAGGACTGGAATAGACATTTTCAAAATCTATCTACATCAGCACTGGGTAATCAATTTTATTCCAAAGGCATACCTTCGGAGAGGCTGGCATCTTGCGGAGGAGGTTGTGAGGTACCTTAGCACATATGGTCTCAATTTAGGAACTGAGGAAGGCGGTGTGCATCTTTGCCCTTGGAGAGTTGAATATGAAGCAATTGGGCATAACGCTTATCTAGTGGGTGAAGGCGGACATTTTCAGCGATGATCAGTGGGATCGGACTGAATTAAGTGGGGGAAATAGCTTGACAGTTCCGTGGGGCAGCAGCAGAGCACAATATCCAAGCAGGTCCTAGGAAAGGAGAGAGGGAGGGGACGGTGGTGCAGGATTGGTTGTAGAAATTGCACGGTGAGTTTAATAGGCGTGAGCGATGGTGATTATGCATTCCCATGCCTCAGTTTGGACGGCGCCTGCCATTGTTTGTATTATGCATTTATTGCTTTGATGTTGGGTATTTCTGGTTTGTGGAGTTTGGTAGCAATGTTTCCGCATCACTTTTTTTCAGTATTGCCGCCTTGGTTATCCGGGTTAGGGTGCAAGGCGATGGGAAATGACATTAATTATGAAAAAGGACATAGATATGTAGAAAATGTCAGAGATGTATACTCAATATCTTGTACCTGGACTCAATGCGAGACTGAACAGCCGGTCTCACATAACCAAATAAACGGTCCATATTATATGCATGGTATCTTCCAGTAAAAACCAATCACTTGCTACAAACTTACCCGGTGTTACGATCCGGAATTTTCATTCGCAGGGTTACATGACGATGGCTTCAATGTCAACTGCCAAAATTGGTGTTTCAGCTGTTCGGAAAATCTCCTCCGATAATCTTTTTTTCGTTCACCTTGACTTTCACCATTCCATTCCTTTCCCTTCCATGTTCTCTCTCCATACTTCATCTCCATCGACGAACTCTTCTTTTTTCCAGATTTCCACCTCTTCCTTGACAATTTCTAAGCATTCCTCACCAGCTTTCCAGGCAGCCTTTCTATCAGGTGCTGCTGCAGCTACTAAAATGCTTTCTTCACCAATCGGTACTTCACCTTGACGGTGGATGATATATATGGAGATGAGGCCATGTTTCTCAAGTATGGTGGATGCAACAGTTGACATGATGCGGAGTGTAATGGGGGTTATACAGAATATGTCAGATGCGACACTGGACGGTTATTGAAGTTATTCCGCGTCGTTCTTGGATGATCCAGCCAGTCAATCAACAGGACACTGGGAAGCACTAATAAAGTATATTTTGTCTGTGAGATATATACCAGCAAAGAAGACTATGGCACTAGCATGGGGGTCTTTGCCTTCATACATAACTTCCATCACAGAGAGCGGAAAAGTCGTGAGGCCAACGGTAATTACTGGTTTTGGGTTTCCAAAAGCGGGGCGTCTTCCCGATGTAATGGAACTTCCTCTGGAAGTAGTGATGTTGTCTGTTGACATCTCTCCAATCTGCAGGTGGAAAGTGGTTTCGAGATTGAATAGGATGTGCCGTTAGTGACTGCTATGGACTTAGATCATGAATGGTTTAGCGCCAAGGGCGAAAGACACGATAGAATAAGCATAAACTCATTAAGCTTAACCACGCAGCGGGGCGGAAGCGAAGCGTGAGTAATTTCTGTGGTTTACTACCCCGGGAACACGCAGACGAGGGAGCATGTACCACATGCACGCTTATTCAGCGGGTAGGCACATCTATGCAGACTAGTTCCCCTCCCCTTTCCGAGATTTTTTGGGACCATAGAAACTAAGAAAGTATAGATTTCCGACTCCAAGAAAACTTTTTCTTGGCTTTCTATCATGTTAATACCCTTTATGGGACTGGTATGTTGTAAGCCACTGTTTGCCAATACGTAACCTCTCGATCTCCTCATCGTCAACTTTTGCCTCTTCAATCCAGCTATGCGGGAACTCATCCCGTAGCACAAAGCATCATGGTCTGCGAAGCGGGCGAGCTAGAGTGACGCTGCATATGTAATTAGCCTCGTCATAGCACCTACGAGGTAAAAATTACAAAAAATAAAAAAAAAAATTATGATGCTGAGCGAAGCAGATCAGACACGTGACAGGGTTGCTCGGAGATGCCATAAAACCTGTGACCCTGCAAAATCGTCATTCCACGCTAGTGCTTTAAGACCCGATCCCGCTCCTCGAGAACCTCCCTTTTCAATTCACTGATCAAGTCAGAGCAAGTTTTTTAATTTACCTTTCTTATTTTTATTTTTTTTTTTTTTTTTTGTAACCATTACTCATATACCACTATGATGAGATTAGATGCAAAGAAGATAATTCAAGATAGTTGACAGCCTCCTCCTCTTGCCTACTATGTAGTATTTCCCCCGGCTCCTCACCAATCCCTGTCTTATTGATTCGAGTCTTGGATTCGCCACTTCTACCTCCCCTCGAGGGCAAAACCGCCTTCTCCTAGCCGGTTTGGACACTTTGTAGGTTCCAGTGTAAAGGAATACGAAGAGAAGCGCAACTAATCCATCAATGTCAAAAGAGAAATAGTCCGAAGGATCGTATGTTTGGCATGTAGAAGTTAATCTTGTCCCAGGTATAACCAGTTCAAGTCAATTAAATTATCGCAGCTTTACTGACTTCATACTAGTCACGTGCACACGTAATTGTTGCCACTTCCTTCCTCGTTGCTCAATGCCCCAGCTAGTTAGAAGACCCGTCAAGGTAACAAATTTCAATGTTTAGTCTTATACTTGTCCTAACCATCTGCGACCTGCACGTCCACAGCTAACCCGAAGTCATCTTTTCCTATGTGCCTATGACGAGATTAAATACAAGGAAATAAAGACAATATCAAACACGAACTCAATCCGTAAACGAAGGTATTGATAACTAAAGGCACTGATTATCTCTCTATCCACCTCAGCAGCTCCACTACGGCGTCCCCTTCACCCTCTCTTTCCGCCGGGGGCCTATATGTCGCTTCCAACCCTCCTGGCCACCTTTTCCTCCATACCTCGCAGTTGTTCCAAATGTGTGCCACAGCTCCTCATCTATTCCGCACCACCTGCATTCTGGGCTGCCTGCCTCACAAACTTCGTGTCCTTATGCCCTCAGGCCTTTCCTCCCAACAGGCCTGTCATGGTGCATACCAAACCACCCAGTACCTGTAACGGTCTGTAGTTCAGGCCCAGTCTGTTCCTTTCCTGAGCTTGTTGCGCTTTAGCCGCCATGCACATTCCCGCCTCCGTTATCGTCTTGTCCTAGAGGTCTCTAGCCTTGCTACCTTGTCCACCTCTTCGTTGCCTCTCAGCCCCTGTGTCCTTTGACCCACATCACCACCACATCTAACCCTCGTCACATTATCCTCCCCTTCTAGTCCCTCCTGCACATTCTGCTAGCTCTATCCGGGGTCTGCTTTCCATCCGCGATGCTGTGCAGTCTCTCGATTGCACCCACGAGTCCGAGATGGTCAGTATTTAGTCACCGCCGTTCACATAGGCAAATGTACTGTATCTCCACTAGGCCATATGACTTCTGAAGATGGGACCGTCCAATATGAACTTCGGCTATGAGTGGTTTGTCTACGCTGGCAAGAGGCCTGCCCAATTTCAGGAAATCTCATGTTAAAGATATGCGGCATACGCCGAGCGTATGATGGGCCAGCGGAAGCTAAGTGCATTGAAGCCAAGGGGAAACAAATGGTCCAAACTATAGCAATAGAACAGAAGGCCTTACGATGCCTTAAGCTTATGAATGAGCTACAAATTGCCCTGCATCTTTATATCCTATAGTACTAGAAAACATCTACCACGGACAAGACATAGTAAACCAGGCCTTCGACCTGTTTTTGTTATGGTTTCTGATATGTAAATATGAGGGTGTAATTTAGGGCGATGATTGGTGCTTGACCTTCTGAAGAGCCCTCCTGTTGGCCCTCCTTAAATTCAGTTCAGCTTGCGTACTGCATATCGAAATTGCTATCAAGTATCTATGCTAACAGCTATCCCCAGCAGCTCCGGCGGTTCACATATCTCCGGTCATGACGCTCTCTCCAAGCTGTGGCTGTTTCTCCGTATCTCCGGCCCGTCCTCAAGGCCCGTTGTATTACCGCTCCAGCTCTGACCATAGCGGCGCTCCTTGTAATGCGGATCCGTGCCCGACCCAATGACTTATTGCGTATTGTTGCTACATTGATCAGACCGAATTGCCCTACTAGCAGCTTTGGTCCCTCTCGTCATAGCCTGTAAGGCGGCACGTGAGTGATGATAATAAAAAAAAAAAAAAAGAATTACTAGCAGCTTTACAGGTCAATTGGGATTTGCCCTGTCAGTTTCTAGGTACGTTGCCGTGAGAACTCTGCTCAGAACCATACTGTTGGCCGAGAGCAAATATTAAGCCCCATGATCACATTTCATAGCCCTTAGGGCGGCACGCGATTAATGATATAAAAAAAAAAAAAAAATGATCACATTTACTTGAATGGCACTACTTATGTCGGCAAAATACAACTTTCTTCCGTAATTCTACCCTTCAGAGCGGGTAGAGTTCTAGCGTCATACACACTTACAGTGATGCCGTATGGGAAAAAAGGAAGGAAAAAATAAAAGAAAATAAAACTTTCACAAAATTAATGGCTGCCTTGCATGTAACTCATAGAAAAACGAACTATAGCTATCTCAGAGAAGGGAAAAAAATATCCCTTCCTCCCCTCTTCCTGCGTTGGAAACCCAGCTAGCTGATACTTCCCCCCTTTATCCATTATTTCTTTTATATCCAATTGCAACTGCCATTCGGCAAGGATGGCTACCAGAATAGATATGGAGCTAATGTAGCTTGCCTATGCATGATGGGTCACCTGATTCATTGTGACACTTACTGAGTTAAAACGGTATTTTGTCAGCGCCATGGCCCAGGCGTTATGACAGTTACATTTTAAACCAGGACTAGCATATATCACCGTTCATTCCGAGTATTCGAGTACCGCATAATCCTGGCGAGCAAGACCCCCCGTCAGTAAAGGGGAAGCTTTGCGTAAGGCTGCTAATTCTATGTAGATGGAGGCAAGAGAGACACTTCCTGAGGTGAAATAGGGGGATAGAAGAGATCAGAATTCGGCTTAACCCGGGAATATCCGACTGGGGGTCTTGCTCGCAAGATTATGTTAACTGAGGCAAGTGTTAATTTGCTTGGCTTTCGTCAGTATCCATATGTAGCTCCTATTGGGGGAGTTCGAGGACAGATGCGGTCTTGCAATTAGTCGATGATTCCAAGGCAATGCCCTGACAAGGCCTTGCTTTGAGAGCAACTTTGATCTACGCGCAAAAGTAGAAACACGATAAAGCGCGACCATAAGGGACGAAAATAATTTACATGACAGAATATGAATGTGAATATGAATATGATTAATTTTATCAATTTTGTGAAACCTTGCCGGAATAGAGTTCAGCCCGAATATATCTGTGGCATTCAATGGTATTTGACATTTGTCTCAATTTCCATATGACGTGTCGTAAGTATTCCCTATTCATTTGCAGAGTAGTTGATGCACATTTGTACAGAAAATTCTATGTTCCGCTTTCTACCCAGAGCGCAACCCACATTGTCGGGGCGTGCCCTCGCATCTTCCGTGAGAGACCTGTGCCCGCACCCCTGCGCCCAGTACAGCTTCAGCTAGTGCTATTGGACCCTTCAACCCTTCGAACCCCCCCCAATTCGGCCTGCCCTTCCCAGGGTTCAAGTTCGCAACCTGGCCTGACCCCCCTCCCCCCTTGTCGCCCTCCCCCTGCCACCACAGCATAGACTGCACTGCTTTAGCTTCGGCCGTGGCGGCTTCTGCCCTTCGCACTCCGGCAACGAACCCATGTGCCTCCCTCCCATTAGGGTACTCCACAGTACACCACAAACACGCTCCACCCAGCTTTATGGAGAGTGTCTACCGAGCACGCCGGGGCCCGTAATCTTTAATTTCATGTGTTTTTGATATTGATAGTGATAGCTTTACCTTAGGTTGTTGCGAGTCGCCACTCGAGTACTGGGACGTTTAGTTATGGTCATAGGACCCCCACATTCCCGAGGCGCGCAATTTGACATGCAAAGATATCTAGATGCACAGTAATTAGTCCATGAGATCAGAAACATTGGAGAACCGTCCGTGAACCTACCAGCCAAAGTACTGCCTTGGCGAGGTTTCAGATGCAACTCAACATCGGACTGGAAACAAGGCTACCTATGATACTAGCTAGTAAAATATGTATTTGGACATAGCGCATAATGTGCGTTAGTACCCCTGTCCGAATACATATTTTACTGGCTAGTATACCGTGCGAACATAGCCACGATGCCGGCATGCCCGATTGGAGGAATTCGATTGCAGATGCTCAAGCTAAAAAATTTGTGCCCGGTGGCTCGGACCTCAATGCAATTCTCCGAAACGTCACTTGTATTTCCACGATCCCATAGAGGATTGACACGAGAAGCTCACTTTCCAGTTTCAAAGTCGGAGCCGCTCGCCCGAGAGAGAAGTATCATACCAGTATGACAGCAGTAATTAGCACGGTAGTCTTATGCCAAGCCCCTAACTTCGTCTTTGAACCAAACTTGTCGCTTGACGTTGACCTTGCCGTGCTTACCCTAAAGCCAAGAGCCTCTCTACTTAGGCCAGGATTCATTGATGACGTGATTCGCTGATGGATCGGAATAGGCCGGCGAGCTTGGACCAGCATAGTGCGCGGATCAATGTATTGCCAATTGTGGGGAAATGATGTACGGAAAAACTTTGTTGCACATTTTGAAAGTTAATATGATATAGATATGATATAATTTAATTAAGTATCATGAATAAGCATGATTTTTAGCTTGTGTCGTTACGTAGATTCGCAGCGCCTGCACACACGACGTAAAAGAGGAAGGAAAAACCAATTCCAAACTAATACATAAATAGTGATATATAGCTCCCTAAGAGTCTTAGAATAACAACCAAATCCATATTCAATGTTGCACCAGCTCCTGATACGGTGTTGGTAAAGAGGATTTTGTTATCATATCCAAAAGTGTGTACGTGGTAAAACAAAAAGAAAAAGCAAAGATGTAGGCTTGAATCGAACTTGATGCAGCCTACTTCAAGCTTTAGTGTAACTAATACCTCCAGAAGCTGTACTACGTACACTATGCCCTTTTAATGTTCAAGTGGTACATTTTGCACTAGCTACACTAGGAAAACAATCATCCAACTGGGTTTCCAAAGCTTCGAATTCCCTTAAAAATTCTGCCCAGCTGCCCTGGCCAA
Organism: Kalaharituber pfeilii; assembly: GCA_015179045.1. NCBI lineage: Eukaryota > Fungi > Ascomycota > Pezizomycetes > Pezizales > Pezizaceae > Kalaharituber > Kalaharituber pfeilii. Next base: position 1,123,979 of record WHUZ01000009.1, on the reverse strand, counting down.
GGTGCGGTCTGCATCCATGGAAGTTCTCGGCCCAAGCTGGCGCAATGAGGTACTGCTGGAGTGTATATGACGGCGGGCGAAAGGATGTGGGAACCGGTGAGCTATCTGTATCCTGTTGTGCCGTTAGCTGGTCGAAGTTATTCTAATGTTGAATAGTTTGATACAGTTTGATCAGTGATAGGAACATCAATGCCATATTAACTCAAGAGTAAGAGATGTTGAAAGGGCAGGTTAGTTAGCCAATAGCTTACTTGCAGTGGCTTGTCTTCTGAAACGGAAGAAAATTAGATTGAAGAAGTCGTTGATAGGATGAGGACTTTGCCACTTGAAACATGGATATTGAAGGAATAATGTGAGGATAAGTGCACTCGAATGGTCGTAGGGTATACGTCATTCAAAAAAGGGGAAGATAAAAGTAATGCTTAGTTGGGATTGTACCTGCTGTGGTTCTGCCATTTTCATCCGAGATGATTGAAGAGCGCATACAATGAGAGAAGCAGATGTGTCAGTTGGATTTGGATACAGGCCGTGATAATGTATCCGGAACTGAGTGAACTATCAAGTGCAAATGCATAAAAATAAATCCTGTTAGAATAATTGCATCTACAAGTATGTATCGATAGTGGTTAGAAAAAGGATTCATACGTACCGCTTTATTCTGGCAAATATAGTTTTATGCGTGGTATAGGAGGAGAAGGTACTGTTCGATATCAACCCAGAGGCGTGTAGTATGGCGTTCCGAACTCTAAACGTGATGCCGGTTGATGCAAGGTCAGTTCGAGCTCGAGTTGAAGTTACAACTGTATCTCACGTCCAGTCTTTCCTGTCTGTCCCACGATGGTCTATATATAGGAGGGTACGAATGAAGTTCGTGAAGTGATATTCCTACACAAAGGCTTGTTAAGAGATATCAATACTGTCTGTTTCGATACTGTCTGTTTCGTGGATGAAAGAGCTCAGCTGTGGCCTGACGGGGCTAGGAACCAATTTATGTGCATTCAGGGTTATAAAGTGGCCCGCTGCCCAGCCGAACTCTGCCAATCATGGACCCTCGGATTCACATATTAGCTTGAAATCTCTGCTTGTTGGCTATTGGGTTGATTGAGAGAATGTGGAACTGTAATAAGTGAGGCTTTCCTACATGGCACACCTTTGACGCCTCAAAACACAAAGTAGCTGTGTGTGAGGTTATTGGACGAAGATTGAGGAGGTACTCGGGCCAAACCAATACAGATGCAATGGGCTGTCATTTTGACACCTGGTGGCCATATCTCTGGGCAATATGTGTCAGATGGCGACTTTACAATTGGGATATGATTTGCAGTATCCACGCCAAAACTCAGCAGAGAGAGGAAAGCCAAATTGGGCTTAAATAAGATCCCATTCGCGTTATTATGACTATAATTTCCTGTTCCGAATTCAAAATCATGGAGTATTCGGTAATATATGCAGACTCTATAGTGGGCGCTGACGCTTTGATGTAGTTCCTGGAGGATGTTAACTTCGAACTAGGAGCTCCGACTAAAATTAATCTTGGTAATGTAGATCACAACGGAAAAAATGCTTAACAACTCGGGGTTAATCACTGCATGCATATACGCCAATAGCCCTCAATGTGCCTCACGGAAAGCCTCGGTCATATCTTCACTTGAAGGGCTGTGCTTACAAACGAGACTATGTATGCACCACGCACGCGCAGCATAAATGTACTTGTACATAGAGCATCTATGCACTCTATACTAAATACGCATAATAATGGGAGTCGTGAATATAGATCTTATATAAAGAAACGGGTTAGCTACCTTACAGCCAATGGTAAATAAGATTCAGAGACTGCTCTTTTAGGTTTGGTATATATTATGTCTATTCACGTAGAAACTGGAGGGGCATGTGCTCTTGAAAACAGATACAAATTTATGGAGTGCTCTCATCACTGCACCATCAATAGTGTCGAGTGAGGACTGTAATAATCTCACCCACTCATCATTAACAGCCAATGCCCTGTCGGATCCAGGTTTCACAAAGCGACTGGCCCCCCACATTGTACGTACATGTGGGAAGCTTAAGGGGAAAATTTTAGTTCAGAGTTATGTAGGCACAGTATTTGAAACATTGACAACGCAATGACGATGATACATGATATCTCTAGACCGAGGCTGATAATCTCCAATCCATTCCTTGGATGTCTCCTATAGACAGAAAATATGATGCAGGGATCTGCATATTAGTACTAAACATGTCTCTACATATCCAGGTTAGTCATCAACACACTTCGCTAATATAAAAATAGTGTTGAGAGACAAGCGCTTATTTACACAACCCGGTAACCAATAGCTAGCGGAGAAGCTCTTCTGCATTCAGGAAGATCTTGAAAGCTTCGCAGCCTACTCCAGCCTATCAAGTGTCCCAAATTAACTAACTTACCGGATGCGATTTAGAAGGGGGCATATGCATGTGTGTGGTTTGTATCTACGTGGGACAAGGTTGGCCACAAGAATGCAGCTCTTGACGATGGCCCAAGGGCTACGTTTCCCGGCCCGCCTTTGCATCCGACCAAACTGTAGTTGCTTTGGTACTGAGCATGCGAGATTCACATGCACGAGAATCATCAATCCTTAGCTAAGGAGAACCAAGTGTTGCCATCCAGACTTTTCTCTAGGTATTGATATCGACATACCACTGTCGAACAGTTCTCTTTGCCTTTGCTGCGACATAGCTAGTTGTATGTACACTTTTCCTGGCCTCTTCGACACAAAACATAATCTTATTCCATTTTAAGCCCAAGTCTAGCCTACAGGATCTTCAACTGACGCATACCATCTTTATGCAGGTTGCAGATCGTAACTGTCAGCTGAGTTTACCATCACGAGCATGATTTGAAATACAAAATGCCGAAGACAGCGGTCGGCAGTTCCTGTAGAGTCCCAGTACCCATCCTTCAGAGCACCATCGACGGTGCTATTGAACCTCCATCAAATTACATGATGCACTAGTGCGGTGCCATGTAATTGAATACCCAGTGCCGCATTCCTCCAAATATATGGTCTGCGGCGTGGCCGAAGTTTCCAGACACCTTGACCCATACGACTGACGGCATATCTACATTAAGTGACATCCTGGCTGTGAATGAGCTTTGTGTATGGTCGACGCGTTAAAATTCCTAAAAAGGAAATTTCGTAATTCGTACTGAAATAGAACACGGAAAGAACATAAGAAATATCTTAGGATCTTTACGCCTTCGACACTCTCTGACACTTCCTCCTATATTGTACATGAAGCTCCAACATGCCTTTCAGGTGGCTTTCACTTGACTTTCTCGGCTGAACTCCCTTTTTTGGCTTCAACCGCTGAATGCAAGGCGATCATGACAAAAGTAGCCGGGCGTTGCTTTGTCGAGTAATCAAAGGATATGAGACTGTGCGATTTCATCATAACCGTTAGTTTTTTCCTGTCACGCATGATGCGGGCTAACATCTAGATCTAAACGGACATACTGTATTATTCCTAAGTTGATCATAACTACCCTCTCGCTTCGCAGACCTTTTGTTGCTTGCCAAGCCAATGCATGCAAGACTCCACCAATGAGCTTACTCACGCAACCACAACTGAGATTTTGCCTACCTACAGATATTTTTCTGCTTGAGTCACAGTAAAACTTAATGCAATCAAGAATAAAATCCAGCTTCTCCCATGATAAATCGATAACAGAGGGGCGACTCAAGGCTTTGAATGCTCTTCGCAGCCAAGGCCCTTCTAATATCAGGAAAGCAGTGAAGAATAGATGTCCAAACATTAGTATGCCGGGTTTCTCAGGAATCTCTAAGCTCAAACCTCAACTCTTTTCTGTCTCACATGTTAGATATTCAATGATGGATGCATGCCTGTAAATATTCACTAGATTTCCTAATGATTCATTATCACATTGCATCGCCTAATCTAGGTTGGGATTTACCATAGCTGTAAACTTTCCCCATGCTTCATTGCCACTCAGCTTGCGGAGGTTTCCGTTGTAATTCTGCATATAACTCTTACTTCCATTAGTGGATATATACCAGGCTAGTCAGATTCTAATCACCGACAGCTTACATAATGAAAAGGTTGTTCCGCGACTTATACTGGCTAGTGTGATACTATCGTAACAGAGTTATCGATAACCATGCATGCTACAGCTCATATATATCTAAATCCGCCAATTTTAGAAAACATACAGTCCCCGATTAAGAATCTTGGTTAAAACCAAGATTTTGGCTGGTTCCGAAGGCTATGAATATGAAACTTGACATACCTTCATGACAAGTAGTCCAATATTTATGCAGGTTGAAGTTTTAAGAGAAGGTTGGATTTTTCTAAATATGCCCAACTTAGTTCATCCTAAATTTATCTCCTACTAGGGCTTTTTTATATCAAAGTTCATTCTTATACTGTTATATTTTAAATGTCTCTTCTGTGATGTGGGAGGTTGTTTCCCTCCCTATGCCGATTTTTGAGCTTCAAAAACACCAATTTACAAACGAAAAGGCGCGTCTTGGCATTGTTTTGTGAGCTCTTTTTTCACAGTTCAGTAAATTCCTAACTATTGGAAGTATGAAATTAGATACTGTCTACCATAGAAAAGAAAAATCCAGTCGTTAATTATTTAATTGTAGTGGTAAAAGACAGTTTCACTCTCAAACGTCCCGACAACCGACCAAGACAGTTGATTGGTTACCGACTTTGCATGCTGGATCAAGCTGCAACTGCCAATGCATTGAGAGAGTTTGTACTTCGATACACCAACGCAACGCCTTCAACTTTTCTCCAGTTGGCCAGAAACTTTTAGAATTTGTACTATAAAAAATCGTGCGCCATTACCAATCAACCACTCTCTCCAGCGGCCACCATCTTCGCATTCTCATCCTCAGGTGTCAACCCATGGATTGCGGGTCCCATAATACACCTCCCCGTCTTGCCGTCAAACCTAGATCCATGCACCGGACAATCCCAGCTCATCTCCGTAGCATTCCACGTCACAACACCCTTCATATGCGGGCAAATAGCACTGAATACTCGCACCCCACCTTCTCCATCCTTATACACCGCAAGCGGTTTCTTCAATTTACTGATGCCGGCATGCATTACCGCACCAGAACATACTGGAATTTCCTCCATGTCTGAGACATCAACATTGATGTAGCGTGAGTAAGCTGCTTGCTGCGGAATATTTTCCTTAATGACGTCTGGGATTGTTCCTAATTGCGGCTTCCGCGAAGGGGCGAAGAGATCCTCCCAGGCATTGAGGTGCTTCACATCCTGTCCCGCAACGATTAGATCCGTGAGGAGTCTTGCAGCCGCAACGCCATGCGTCAAACCGTTCCCGGAGTCACCGGTTGCAATGAACACGTTCTTTAAGTTTCCCGTGTTTCTGCCAATATAGGCGATCTGGTCGTTCGGCTCAACGACTTGTCCAGACCACTTGTACTCAGGCTCCGGATCAACGTACGGGAAATGGTGCTGGGCCCATTTTACGAGGTTACCGTAGTGGGTTTGAAGATACCCCTCGGTAGTCTCCATGCCGACTTTGTGGTCCTCACCACCGACAATGAGAAATTCATAAGCGGGATTTGGGTGTGCTGTTTTGCGCACATAGACGTACGGATCGGCGTTGTCGTAGATGAGGACGTCAGGATATCTCCCTTTGGGGATACGGAGCGCGACGCAATAGGTGCGGTAATAGGATTCCTTGCCGATAATTTGTATTTCCTCTGGAGTATGTCAAAATTTAGTAAGATGAGAACTGCGGACGTTGAAAAAGGTAACAAAGTCACATACGCAAAGGAACATTCGTGCTCAAGACCAACGAATTAGCATGAATCTCATGTCCTCCCTCAGTCGTTACCAGCACACCATCCCCAAGGTCTTTGTATGACTCCAATCTAGTATGTGTGTAACAGTCGAAAAACTGATTATTCTTCAAAGCCTTGAGAACACCATTCAAATACCTACACATGACCCGTCAGCACTGCTCGCACTCATCTCCCATCCAACAAGGACACTAACTTTGTAGGATGAAACGTTGCTTGTTTCGGCGCTTCAATGACCGCACCCACATACGCATCCCCAACTTTCCCCTCCTCAGTATATTGCACACGGACACCGATTTGTTGCAATGCGTCAAATTCTTTCTTAAGATCGTTCGCTTTGTCGTACCCCGGATCGGTCTTTGGGACCGAAACGATGATTTTCCCAGGGAGTTGGCGATATTCGCAGTCGATGCCTTCGGCTTTGGCGATGGCGCCGACCCGCTCGAGAGCGTATTGTTGGGAATCAAACCAGTGTCGGGCACCATTTTCCCCGAAGACTTTTCCGAATTAGATTTCGACTCATGATTATGAAAATGTGGAATGGTGAAGTGGAAGAATAACACATACGACTAATCAACTCATAGAACCTCGGATCCCCGTTCACTCCACTCAGATGCGCACTTGTCCTTCCCGATTCTCCACTCAACACCTCTCGCGCCTCAATAATCGTCGTCCGCAATCCTTGCTTTATGCACTCGTATGCAGTACTGATGCCTGTGATACCGGCGCCGACAATTAACACGTCTGTAGACAGGTTGGATTGCAGTTTTGGGAATGTGGGGCGGTTGGACCATGGCTCCGTCGCAATCCACACAGGTTGCTGGTGGCCGGAGGTGTTTACGGCGCCGTAGTTTGAGCCGGCAGAGGCGGATGAGCGGAGGGTGGAGGAAGGTTGCATTGTGAAGCGGGATGAACAAGAGAAGGGGCGAATTGCAGTTGTCGTCGGTGATGCTGTTAGGACGGATTTATTTTGTTGTTGCACGACTGGGGGGAGCCGATAGTGTGCCCTCGCTCTCACTAAGGTGGACAATTTAGAGCTCCAAGTTGCTGCCCTTGTACGAGTGAGCAAGTTTGAAGAAGATACGGGACGAGCAAGCAACATCGTTGGAACAATATAGCCTTCACCCCACCATCTTCAGAACTGTGTGATGCCAATTGAAATATATGTGATGTGATCTGCCGCAAATGGCTTGGTGAACATGATGAGGTCACTATTAGTGATTTGTTTGTTGATGGTTTGCATTTGCTGGCGGCTACAGGTAGTGGTTTGCGAATGGGAGCAGATGGTCAAGATTGGAAGTGGGATATAGAAGGATTGATGTCATCGTCTTGGCGCAAACCAGTTGCGTCGGCGGCGTCAACACTGGCGCTTCGGGAGATATGATGCAGCTTTGCACAGAGTCTGGCAGCTTTGTTCCTGGTTTACAACGTACTAGACTCAAGAGCAAAAACAGGCGCCGGAATTAAACAAGTTCAATCTGGGCTTGTGGCTGCTAAGCATGGTTGGCACATAGTCCGACAGCATGATCTACCAATCAACCATTTCATAAATGTAAGCGCAGATTTGCTTCTTTCAAAATTCGTAAAATCGTAGAATACAATTTCCCACCATTACCTCGATGCGGAGTAGTAAACCATCCATAGTTCTAATCCCAAGCCTTACCCTCAACATCCCAGATTCGCACGACATGGTTAATTAACATGCTAAACTGTATAACTCCGCCGCCCACGCTCTAACACCCAGTACACCAATTCACCTTCCTTCACTTCTTCGAGCATACCTCAGCCAACAAATTTCCTTCACCAAGCTTATTCTGCGTATACCGCGAATTGAACTTTATAATCTTCTTTAGCAGATTATACGTCTCGACCGACACATACTGTGGCTCGCTTAAGACGTCCCAGATCACGTTTTCACTGCATGGTGGGGCTGTCATAGAGCCACGGTAATTGTAGACTTTCTTGTCGAGACCGGCACGTTGGAATTCCTTCATGATGTTTCTACACACACGAGCGCGGTTAGTTTTGCTATTAGGACAAGTGACAGTTTCTGTGGCAGAGGTACATACCGGGTATTGACTGCCGGCAGCTTGATCCATTGGCCGGGGTTCCGCACGCTCCAGAGGTAAGGAGTGATGCCTTTCCAGAAGTCGGATTCTTCGAAGCTTGAGAGGTCAAAAAAGATGGCGCGGATAGCTAATCGGCCTGTACAAGATGTTAGTCATTCCGTCTAGATTTACCAGCCGGCTTTGTATATATTCTTAATGTGATCGACTAAATGGTTGATTGATATCAAGTTTGGAAAACGTATAGCAGCCTGAGCTGTATAAGGGGACGTACCAGTATTTGGACTCTTCAGCACGAAATGAACCTCTACTGGATAATACTCATCGTTAAATCTATGTTCGCTAGGGGTATGGAAATCGATGCTGTCCAAGTTAAACCAATCGTCTTCAATCATGATGCTCATCTTGGCGTCCTCCGTGGCCTGTTCCTCATTACCATGCTCCAGTTCCACCTCCTCAAATTTTCGATCCCCAATCGGCGGACACGTAGGCCTCATTAACAGGGAATGTCCAACATTGGTCAAATTGTAACACGCTCGCGGAGGCGCTGACCATTCGTACTTGAATGAATTAGGTGTGAGCGAGGAGTCGATATTAATTGGGGATTGTTTCTCGCCGGTACCGCAGAGCGACCATTCCTTGCGGTTGAGTTTCGTCCACATGAGGGGACCAGTTGGACCGGTATAGTCCCAATAGACGTGAGTTGAAGATCCATATTCGTTGACGAGTGTATCTGTGTTTGTTAGAGGTGCTTGCGGGTGCGGGGGCCCTGGGTACGCAGCCGCCGAAGCCCCAGCGGTGAAGGTAGCAATTATAAGGGTATAAACACTGGAGATATTGAGCTTCGTCATTTTTGCTAGCTCCTATAGTGCGATTTGAGAACTACGAAAATGTTCGACTAAGCAACGTAGGAAGCGGAGCACTCAGTCCCTTTATATGCCAACCTCAACTCCAATTACACTCAATCGGGGGGGCATCACAGCCCTCGTTGCAGTCGTCAGCCCCCGATCACGTCCAACTGCGAGTAATAGGTCTCACCACCCATAACGTCTTATGCGAATCGAATTTACTTTCAGCTCCCATCGTGCAATTACCAGGGATATGGAATAATAACCACACCTATCAACGGCTGAGAACTCAGTTATTACCTGTTTCTGTGCATACCAGTACTGCGCTTGTGTTATTCTTCGTTAAGTGTATTACCTTATTTCATTGGCTTTACGCGTGTTTTCACCTGCAGGTTGCGATATGCCTCATCGGGCACGGGTTTGCTAACGTGGAACTGCAGTGATCCGCGGATCCGTCACTTTTTAGCGATGCAGGTTAGGTTTAGAACCAACCGCAGCAGTTTGCGTGGTCCCAGTTGATTTGCACAATTCGAGTCAGGTACTCCGGACAGGCATTGATTGTAGTCACTCTGGAATGCTACTCTAGATTGGCCAGTACAGCAATGCACAACAGCCTTTATGCTTGCCCCGGGTGAACGGTTGCCGGTAGCTGCTCCGATACAGGACAAGTTGCCAAGCTCGTCACCAAAACAGATATGCTGAAAGTTGAATTGGTTGTGCTAACGCCAATCCGAACTCGGCTCCGCGGATGAAGTACATAGAACCCTAGGAAGGGCTGTCAATTCCCGAGACCATAGCCGTATCAAACAATTCCGGGTCCACCAATCATCCTACTGACAGTTGTTGAGATCCTCGGGATCGTACGAAGGAAACTACTTACCACATGCACAGCAGCATTCCCTGCTCTTTGAGTACCTACCTATTTTATGAACAGGTAACTAAGAACGAGCTCAAGCCCTGATGTTCTATGGGAAATCCCCTCGCTTTTAACGTTTTCCTGTAGATACTCCCGCAAGATGACCTTCTTAACATCAAATTGTTAGAATGTAACAAGCCTACAAATCCTTCAACACAAAGTTTCTGATTAGATGCAAAAACGTTCCTTAGAACAATGTGCAGCAGTTACGACTGAGTTCTTGGCGTCTTCTGTGGTTCTTAGTCATCCTTTCTGGAGAAAAACAAGCATAGCGACTTCTGAATGGTCACATGATCTGCCGTCAACTCAATGTGAAGAGCCTCTTGGTCTTAGTATGAGACTATGGGAAATTGTATGCAGGCACCTCCAGCTCAAGAATAAAACTCTACGATTAATTTGGTTGTGGCTTTCGAATTCCACTTGCATCTGATTTCCCGCGCTCCGAAGGAATTTGTGTAACTTTCTGATCCTGACAAGCGATCTGCCCACCTGATAATAATCAGGTGTCTTGACACCCTCTGAGCATGCAGTGGGCTACAGTATATTTACAGCACGCACTGAAATACTATTGCTACCGGTAACCTATTATGCAGCGTTATTATACGAATATTCACTCTTGTAAATATGCAGACATATAGAAAATTATCTAGATTTCCCCCCTCCTTTTTTTTTCTTCCTCCTAGGGGCATGTCAAGTAGCATGTCATCTTGCTTGAAATAGCCCAATTACTCTTCAACGGCCCCCAGGAAGACATTAGGTAACTGATATAATAGGACAAATAGAGCTATAGTTGCGAGTTCTCAAAATTAAGGATCCACGGCCTCTTCACTGTACCAGGATGCACGTGGAAAGTTGCAACATTGGCTCGTCTTAAGTTGCTTGAATCGCACTCGTACAATGATTGTTGGTCCCCAAACACATAACTCAAGGGATGTATAACACGATCGTTAGCAGAGGACGAGTCAAATCTGCAATTGATAGTTCGCTCCAGAAGTATATAGTTTCATCTTTCTACTTATGTTGTGGTGATTTCTGCCCATTGATGCCTTGATGAAAATGCAGATGATTTGTATTTTCTGGAATAGAATTGGAAAATTTGACATAGGGATGAAGCCCCAACGTTTTCTTGGAAGTCGCATTCATGCCAAGCGAAGTCACCTGAGCGTATTATATACCCATGTCTCCGATACCTGGCCATTCGGATGAGAATCGAGATAATTTTGACAGTATGTCCTTCTACATTGGGTTGACGGCGATTCGGCTTCAGATTTCTCGGGAGTGCCTACGACATACTTCAATACCATCCCCATAGCTAAATTAAAGCGATTTCCACTGAATTGAGGGGAATGATCACTAGCGGATGACACGTTCTGCGGATCATAGCACTATGATACAGTCACATGGCAAAAGAAAGTGTACACCTAAATTTGCATAATTTGATGTCTTAGGCCTGCATACGCGCTATTACCGCCACTAACGCCAATAAGAACGTGAGTCGAATTTTACATTGGGGCAAAGAAAAATATGAAGACGACTCTTGAAGGAGATTAAAGGTCAATAAGAAATATACTGCCACCTATCTATAACTATATTTACATAAAAAAGAAATCCACCCTATTCATAAAGACTCTCAAGTTGGTATCTTCTGCCAAATATGCCATCTCTATAACTAACATGCCGCCTCGTTTACCAAAGGTATCTGTAACGGATCTGGTACATGCAGAGAGTTACCGTCTGCCAGGTCAAAAAGACACTTGATTAACGATACTCGCTAGTCCCCTGCGTAGCTCATATAGCACTCATTTATGCGACTGCGACGCCGTTCCGGCTGTCTTATCGCTTGTGGCGCATATGCGCATTTCGTGCGCGCGCATCCATCCACCGACAGCCCGCCCTACGGTTGCGGTGAACCCGTAACATTGGCCTTTTTCAAAATCGGTCATCGGTTTCTTAGGAGCGGCAGTGTTGGTACTAGTAGAAGAGGCGGCACTAGAGGCAGAAGTGGTAGCAGTATTAGCTGAGGAGGCGGCAGTTTGAGTTGACATTATTAGGCAGGATTTTGTAAATTCGGCTGTCAGTTACCTGTAGGCAGCTGTAGATTTTTTCTTGACTTCCGGTCCCCTCTAGGAGTCGACTTTATATTTTTCTATCCCCTAATCTTGAAAATTATCTCCAGCTCAGAATTCCCAATCGCACAATGTTGTGAGGCATACGCCCGCTTATGTTTAAGACACGCGCGTGTATGTCTTAATCAAGCACAGGCTCAAAGATTATGCAAAGGTGTACGATTTCGTTTGCCATGTGACTGTATCAGTATATAAGCCGGGCCCTTCGTAACAGTGATCCAGTCACCACTGGCCCAGGCCAGTCACCACTGGTCCGGGCTACTCAGTAGCACCACGGTTCGTATTTTTTTTCTCTGTACTCGAGTACAAAGCACTATGCACTACATTACCAGGTACACGCCCACGACACGCGTACTCTACAGTCAACTTCGAACACAACCAAACTGCCGGTAAGAATGCGGAACCCTCTTCAGCGAAATGCTTTCTCTTCAGCGAAAATTCCATTCCAGTAAAATACTCCTCTATAGCAAATTGTGGAGAATTATACTAAAATGCAGATGTATAAAAGAAGGATCAAAATTATCAAAAGCATGTACGGTAACTGCCAAAGTATATGAGTAAATAAACATGTAAATAAGCAAATACTCCGAAGAATTGCTTAAATATTTCAAGTGTCATAATGTTGCAACCGCAATAATTTAGCGACTAATCTGTTCTATGATTAGTTTCCGGGCCAGTCATGAACCGTAGTGCTACCGGACCAGTGGTGACTGGAACGTTTGTTACGAATCGCCCGGCACATTTATATCGTTTCCCCAGAGCCTAGAAGACCACTAGCGTGGGTGCATGAACACCCGTACTTATCAAACCAAAAAAAACAGGAAGCAAAAACTGAAAACGAGTTGCCCCGGTTCCAAGTCGCAATTGATCATCACTAAAAACTTAATTCCCAAATGATCATCGCCGGAGCCGGGGCATTATCACCGATCTTAAGATGCCGGACAGCCCTCCTCGCCAGCCTGGAATTCGGAATCGAAATGGAGCCCTAAATTCTATACCTCTCCGCGGAGTTTCTCGTTACCCCATCTACCCCATCACTAGCATTCCACGTCGATCAAGGCATAGGTCAGTACACAGAGGTCGACCCCTCTTCCCCCCTCCGCCAGCGCCAATCTATAGATTAGTTCGAAAAGTTAGCAACTCCACCGCCTCTTGAACCTCCCCCCACCATCATCACCTCTCAATCGGACCCCTCCTAGCAGCCGCAATAGCGTCCCTCAACCCCCACCACTTCTCAATTGCACCCCCTTCCACCACCTCTCAGTCACGCAACCCTCCAGCAGCCTCTCCAATGGCCGCTTCAACGGCTCCTCGTATAATACAAGATTTATAGTCCTTAGTTTGTTGGCTACTCCGATGTATGCTTTTGTTGTATTTTATTATTGTCTGGCAGCATATTAATTATTTATGCAATACTCATTGAAGTTAAATACCAGTGGCATTTTTGTTGGTCAGTTAGTGGATACACCGGAGCTTAAACTTGCGGGTGGGCATGGGGGGGGGGGGGGGCGTGGTGGCTTGAGACAGGACCAGATTTAAAAATATGGTCGGTGGAGGAAAGCTGGGTTGAGCTGGGGCATGAATTCCAGAGCAAGAAGTTTTGTGACTGCGCAAAAAAAACAAGACAAAAAAAAAACAAAAAAAAACATCGGGGGTGCACTTGCTGGCGACTGTAATAAAATTCTGTGGGTATAGGCAATTGTACATACTACTCCTCGCTGCGCTCGTTAGCGGCCAGAGGGTCATGGCATGAGACTACATACTACTAACTCAGCGTCGAGGTCACCGCACGCACACACGCACGCACGCAAGCCGCGCGCAACGCTTCTTGGGCTATGAGATCTTGTCAAGACCCGGTAGTGTGCTATAGTAAAGCCGTTCCCTTTATTCCGCTCCCAAAAGCACATGAGGCTGCCCTGCCCCTTGAGGAAAATGCTATTGGTACATTAATGTTGCGGGCGGGGGAACCAATCCTGTCCATATATACTACTACACAGAGTTATCATCTTAGGAAAGAAAACACGACAAAAAACCAAACACAATACGACAGGAACAAAAAAGAGAAAAGAGATAGATGATAGTCACATAATACAAAGACCAAGGAAAATAACCAGCAAAGATGGAAATTGTATTAAAAAAAAAAAGAAGACAACCCTCCAGGACCGTATCAGAGATACCACTGCCAAGGTGGAGGCCATTTCCGGATCCGCTCTTCAGGTGAAAGTTGCGACCAAAGATACACTGCCACTTTGCGAGAGCCATGATGCAGTGCCCTATCATATAGGGTTAATCCATTCTTATTCTGGATGGTTAGAGATGCACCATGCTCAATCAGTATCTTGGTAAGTGTGGGAGAGTAGATGCACTGGAGCATGTGGAGTGGGGTCAAGCCTTCCTTATCACCCTCATTGATGAGCTTGCATGCTCCGCGTTCCAGGATTTCTGTCAACACCTCAGGATCGCCTCCATTAACTGCGCAATGTACTGTTGTCCGTTGGTCCTTATCTTGTGCAAAAAGATCTGCCCCCTTCTCAATCAAGTGCCTTGCAATTGCTGTTTTGCCTCTCAATAGTGCCCAGAGCAAAGGAGTCATATTCCACTGGGCTGGGCATCGTTCCTCAATGTCCGCATCCATCGTGATCATCAATCGTACTAGAGTCTCAGAGTTATACCTCAGTGCCTTATCGATGCAGCCAGTTAGGTCAATTGGAGGGGTAGTTGATGCTATTGCCAGTGCTTTCTCACTTGCACCTTTCTTCAATAGTAAGTGGCAGATGTCTTCACGGCACTGATATGCAGCATAAGTGAGTGGTGTTCGGCCTTCTGAATCCTTCTCCTCTATATCTGCCCCAAAAGCAAGTAAATCCGAAATAATAGTCTTATTTCCCCACTGAATGGCAATGTGAATAACTCCTTCTGTGCTTGCTCCTCTCTCCAACAGTAATTCGCAAATGCCCTCATGACCTATAGATACTGCACGAGCAAGTGGTGTTCGGTTTTCTGAACCCTTCTCCTCTATATCTGCTCCAAAAGCAAATAAATCTGGAATAATATTCTTATTTCTCCACTGAATGGCAATGTGGATTACCCCTTCTGTGCTTGCTCCTCTCTCCAACAGTAATTCGCAAATGCCCTCGTGACCCATAGATACTGCATGAGTGAGTGGTGCTCGGCCATCTGAATCCCTCTCTTCTATATCTGCTCCAAAAGCAAGTAAATCTGAAATAATATTCTTATTTCCCGCTGAATGGCAATGTGGATTACCCCTTCTGTACTTGCTCCTCTCTCCAACAGTAATTTGCAAATTCTCTCATGACCCATAGACGCAGCATGAGTGAGTGGTGTTCGGCCCTCTGAATCCTTCTCCTCTATATCTGCCCCAAAAGCAAGTAAATCTGGAACAATATTCTCATTTCCTCGCTGAATAACAATGTGGATTACCCCTTCTGTACCTGCTCCTCTCTCCAACAGTAATTTGCAAATACCCTCATGACCAATAGACGCAGCATGAGTGAGTGGTGTTCGGCCTTCTGAATCCTTCTCCTCTATATCTGTTCCTAAAACTAGTAGAGTTTGAACAATATTCTCCCTCCCCTGGTGAATGGTATAGTGGATGCCCCCTAGAGAAGACCATTTCAATTTTTGGTGTAACCTATAGCGACCAGCAGCTGAATGAAGTGGAACTTTAACTTGGTAAGGCTGTGAGTCCCAGAGATCAGATAAGCAAACAGGCAGCACAATCACCGAGATTTCTGATATTGAGTCAAGATCACCCAAGGTCATGTCTGATAGCATTGACCAGGTACAACCTCTGGTGGAGCTACTGCTAGAGAATGTAGTGTAGGAATCGTCACTTATGCCCCACCTTTGGATTCGCTTGTAAGGTCTTGAATTTTTGAGTTCATCGATAAATGATGGCAGCACCATTTGTATGGACCGCATTGATCGCATTGATTGTAAGGATCGCAATGAGAATGTGCTACGAGATGTTGCCGCTGTTCTGAATGATGCAGCATCATCATCGTCATCCCGGACCTTGTCATGTCGCATGGATCGCAGGGATAATTTGCTGAGAGATGTTGCCGCTGTTCTGAATGACGCAGCATCATCAGCGTCATCCCGGACCTTGTCATGTCGCATGGATCGCAGGGATAATCTCCTGAGAGATGTTGCTGCTGTTCTGAATGATGCAGCATCAGAGTCATTGCGGACCTTGTCATGTCGCATGGATCGCAGGGATAATTTGCTGAGAGATGTTGCCGCTGTTCTGAATGATGCAGTATCATCATTGTCATCAGGCACCTGGTCGTCCTTAATTGTGGATAATTGTACCTGGAAATTGTCTTTTAGAGGTAGCGTGCTTGCATCCTTGGCTTGATTGTCGGATTTTGAGGGCTGGACTTCATCACTTATTGCAGGGTCCTGACGGCTGATGAGTTCTCGTAACTGGATCGTAATTGCATTGTTCGATTCCAATATCTGCACAATTACTTCATGCAATCTCTCGAGTTTTTCGGAGGCCTCTGCAGCGGTATGACTGTGCAAGAAATCAGCGTGTGCACCCCCCACTCAAGGGAACATGATACAATTAATGCTGTAGATCTGAACTTACCACTGAATAATCTCCAACATTAGATTCAAACTCAGCTTGTGTCTCTGGAGGTCCTCAATAAAGACCGCAACCTCTTCTTCCTTCCACAGCGCCCATTTAATCCTCTTAAACAAAATGCTTGCTTTCTTTGCTGGAGGCTGCTTGGAGATTGGGTCAGTACTCCCCATCACTTCACTCAGGTACTTGTCCAAGTTGGAAGCAATCAAAACACATCCACTCAAAGTTGTGACAAGGTGTTGAATAGACAGCATTCTCAATCTGCTTTGGCTGGGAATCTTAGTTGTCCCAGTAATAAATAACTCAACCTGGCCGAGTATGACATTCATATCTTGCATTTCTTCCATTAGGCGACTCATGGATGCTGGTGCCTGCTTGGTGCAATCATGGAGATTCTTCAGCAAGCTTATAATCTGTGCTGAGATTGAAACAAGACCAGCAACTGAAGCAGCTATTGATAGTGGATCCGGCATTGCTTTGGTGGGCTGGGTGGACATGTATGTCAACCGGGTTCTGGTACGTTCAGGGAATGTGACTTGGCTATAGTCGCAGAGGGAATTATCTTGAAACTCCGTTGGGAAGAGAAAGGTTAGATTGGTGTAAAGCAATTTTTTGACAATGTTTGCACTATTCTGAACCTCGAGCTTTGATAATGGGGAAGGCTGATATCGTGAAGAGTATGCGGCCCAGCCAGGTACTATTCTCTCGCATATTTGCAACCAAGTTTAATACCCTCTGTTTCGCCTCACCCCGCATTCCCCGTATTGAATAGCTAGTCAGCCTATCTCTCGGTTCTCGCTAAGGCTAAAAAGTGGTTGGCTTTGAATAAGGCTGTGCCATTGCAAACAGTTGTGCAAATTGGGGGCTGCAGCTGGGTACAGCACCCATTCATTCTTCATTATAGGCCAGTGTAGAACTCACGATTGGCAGAGCCAGTATAGTGATGTCATGCACGCTCAAGTAATTCCTTGTTGACATGTCTGCGGGGAAACACAGAGTAGTACCGGTATATTCTGGGCCGTTCTCCATGTAGGCGATTCGCACAAGGATATGCAAATCACACCAAACAGAATGTATGTGGGCCTTCCTTTTCGTTGAAGATGTTGTGGGAGGGCAGCGCAGGCTGCGCAGCTGCTACATGTTAGCTTAGAGAGGGAACAAGTGTAACTGCAGATACTGTGTATTGTACGGGAACAGGTCAAATTCTCAGTGCAGAGGGGAATCCAGCTCCCCTTGCTTCTTCTTTCCAGAGTTCATATTTTTTGATATGTAGTAATCCCGGCAATGTCAAATCTGCGACCGGACATCCTTGCAATCGGAACGGCTGCAGGTGTCTGTGTCGGCATATATACTCCGTCCAACCAGAAGTCGCTTTTATCTTAACGAAGTAGGTCTGAATTTTCTGAGGCTTCCTTTTCCTTGAAGATGTTGTGGCAGCGCGGCTGGTGCATGTGGGGGTAACTTAGTGGTGGAACAACTGCAGATGATATACAATTGTACGCAAACTAGTCTACGTGTAAGTGTAGGGCAGGAATCCATTTTACGCCTATCCCCGACGATCCCCGCAGAGTTCACATTTCCTGATGCAGTAGTCTCTAGTTACCTTATACAGTCACATGGCAAAAGAAAGTGTACACCTTTGCATAATCTTTGGCCTGTGCTTGATTAAGACATACCACACGCGCGTATCTTGGACATATGTCTCACAACATTGTACTATATTGGGAATTCTGACCTGGAGACAATTTTCAAAATTAAGGAGTAGAAAAATATAAAGTCGACTCCTAAGGGGACCGGAAGTTAAGGGAAAAATCTACAGCTGCCTACAGGTAACTGACAGCCGAATTTACAAAATCCTACCTAATAATATCATCTCAAACTGCTGCCTCCTCAGCTAATATTGCCGGCACTTCTGCCTCCAGTACCGCCTCTTCTACTAGTACCAACACTACTGCTCCTAAGAAACAGATGACTGACTTTGAAAAAGGCCAAATTGTCCTTCTGCACCAGCAAGGGTCATCATTTCAACAGATTGCAGATCAATTGGGTTGGCCTAAGAGTACTATTCAAGCTTTTCTTAAGTGTTACAAGGAGCGAGGCACTGCTGAAAATATGCCTAAGAGTGGAAGTCCAAAAAAGCTAAGTGAGAATGTTATCGACTCTATCACTGCTTTGCTTGATTGCGACCCATCTCTATCAAAGCTCTCTTACAGGAAAATCTAAAGGAAACTCTAGACAACTAAGTTCACTTGCGAACCCTCGATCGGAACCTCTAGCATAAGGGCTATCAGAAGTGGAGAGCTAGGAAGAGACCTAACTTTGGTAGATGAGGCGGCATGTTTAGTTAATGAGATGGCAGGTTTGGCAGAAGAGACGAACTTGAGAGTCTTTATGAATAGGGTAGATTTCTGTTTTAGGTAGATATAGTTATAGATAGGTGACGGTATATTTCTTATTGACCTTTAATCTCCTTCAAGAGTTATCTTCAAATTTTACTTTGCCCCAATCTTACAATTCAACTCCATTTCAATGTTCCTTATTGGCGTTACTGGCAGTAATAGCGCGTATGCAGGTCTAAGACATCAAATTATGCAAATTTAGGTGTACACTTTCTTTTGCCATGTGACTGTATTTACTCGTCTGATTATCAAAAACGATGTGATGCGTGGGCCAAAAAGCTTCTTTTTGTCGTCTCGCCGAACCCTGCACATCCATAATCTTAGTAAAGCCCCGGATTCTGGGTAGAGATCTAGTGGTCGATTCTAGCATCCGAGATGAATGACCTCATAAGGAACTGATTTAGGGATTTTTTCTAGAACTCTGGAATCTTCCGAGAACTTGAATTAAATCGAAGTTCTATCTGT
Organism: Kalaharituber pfeilii; assembly: GCA_015179045.1. Lineage (NCBI taxonomy): Eukaryota > Fungi > Ascomycota > Pezizomycetes > Pezizales > Pezizaceae > Kalaharituber > Kalaharituber pfeilii. The sequence continues at coordinate 1,104,710 of WHUZ01000009.1, read as the reverse complement.
GCGAATTTTGCTAGCGTACCTATCGCGACAGGTGGGTGTGGTGGGTGACCGTGTGAGCGCTGTCATTAAGGGGGGCTGCACCTCCCCATGTTTTGGACGTCCCTTGAAACGACGCGATCGACATTGGCGGAGCTCGCCGAGGTGGTGGGTGTTGCCTGTCACAGGCCATGCTTGGCCGCTTTGAGACAAATTCGGGTCCCCCATGCGTACTCAACGGTGTGCGTTGACAGCAGCTTCCCGTTTAGGCCTCACATCTATGCAAGCGATCTCTCCAGTGGCTTATCTGCATGGGAGCGCATCGATAATGACTAATGAAACCCAGACGAGTAGGATCGGGCCTTCATTTTTTGTATGGTGTTCGCTAAAACGAATAGCTGTAAGCAGGTAAGTAATAATATTAAAAACGGCTCTACATGGCGCTGCATCTGCCCCATTAACCGTGTGAGTGTGTGGAGTTTCGACAATTCGAAGCAAGCAAATGGTAGATGAAAGCATTGGTGCTTGCATAGAGTAATCTGAGTTAGGGGCTGCAGTGGAACATGGTAACTTCACCATCAGCCAATCACTTGAGCATGCCGTGAGTCGATCTTTGGAAACGAAAGTGCATCCCAGCGCTTCACCTCATGGAAACAATATTCTCAGCCACGACACGGGTGTTGTAACTACTAACTAGGATTGGTAGAAGCGAAAGATTAGGGGGAAACATGAATCAGCTTAGATATATATAAAGGTGGTAGATTGTCACTTCTGTGACAGATCCTTATCACCGAACAGCCTTCGTTCAACACTCCAGTCTCCAGAAGTCGCTCTCCTGCAGTCAGTTCTATCAGCAGTTGAACAACTCTTTTTTAACACCATGAAGTTCAGTTCTGTGTGTTTAGTAGTCACCACCATCTTCGCTTCCCTCGCTGTTGCTCAGACAGTCAGCGGTGTCACAGCTGCACAGTGCAATGGTGAGCCTGCCCTTCGAGCTCGCATGTGATCCCACTTCAAGAATACTCTTCACTGACAATCAATTCGGCCGCCATATAGGTTATTACATTTCTGCGAGTGCCATCCAAGCTGCTGCCAACACTGCTTTGGCCCATCTAAACGCCGGTACCGATGTCGGTAGCAACAATTATCCTCACCGCTACAACAACTACGAAGGCTTCGCCTTCAACAGCGGCTGCAACGCTCCATACTATGAGTTCCCAGTCTTCAGAAATTACATCTATACTGGAGGCGATCCAGGTTTGGACCGCGTCGTTGTTGGAAGCTGGGATGGTACCAACGCAAGATACTGTGGTAAGGATAAGCCACCAAGTCAGTTAAGAAGTAGCCGATGCTAAGTTCATGTACAACATTAGATGCTATCACTCACTCTGGAGCGAGTGGAAACAGCTTCCGTTTGTGCTCAAATGCTTAAAATCTGGTACGAGAGGATGTACTGTTGGACATGAACCCCTTGTCTGACAAAAACGTTTATGTATATATACCCAACTTTGTCCGCAATGGACATTGCATTCCTTGGATTGGAAAAAAGTCTCATCGTATATCCTGTTGGTCAATGCGACATATTTTACTCATATTTGACTAGCCGATGCCTCACATCGTATCTACTATTGCCAGATCCTGAAAAACCTTAGTTGTGGCTGTAATTTGATTTAACTTGCCAAGAGTCCATTGATGTCCCATTGCGGAAGCGGAAATGACACATGAGATGTTTGAAGGGCCCATACTTTCTGGAGCTCTTTAACCTTCAGGGATGCAGGAAGCCTAAGAAGACAGAAAAATTGATGCGGTTGCCATATTGTCACAGTGAATACTCGACTGGGACCAAGGGTTTTGAAGTCAACGGGAGGGAGGGGGCTTCAGAGTTCAGAACTCCATGCTTTTGGAATTAGTATAATGTCTGCATCAGGAGAACGGCCACAGTAGCTGGGCTCAGGATAGGCCATGTTGTAACTCGACAAATAAGTGATGTTTGATATCAAATCGGAACAAGTGGGTAACTTCGAATTCGCGATTGGTGCTCGTGGAGGCACTGAAGCATGAAGAAAGTAGTGTGCCGCCACATAGAACGCTCCAAGATCAGAAAGCGCAGTGTGCTGTTGACAAAGACATTGCGATGGTGCTAACTACCTGTTTCGGCACAGGAGAGGTGTACGCAGATGCGTATTTGGAAGGAGCGCAGAGAGGTTAGCCGTGTCTCTTCACAGTCGAGCAGAGCTGTACACGAGTTTTAAACCAAAAAAAAAAAGTGTGCGGGGATTACTACAAACTCGTTGGCTTGGAATTCTGTATTACGTACGTAGTAGCAATTAGTTGGCAGAAAGCCATTTTCGTGATTCCGATGTTTGATTTTGGACTCTCAGAAGAATAATATCCAAATGACTATAAATATTTGAGTGGAGGAGAGATGTGATCTTGATGGACCTGCCCGAGCGGCCTTGGCGAACGACCACAAGCATGCGCGCGCATACTAGTACACATGGATCACGTGTCGAGCTCCGGGCATCATAGTAATGGCTGCGTCAGCCGGCACTGGATTGGCTAAGCGCCACAGGAGAGTAGGCCTGTCATGAGCCCCGGATCATCATGCCATTAGTGCTGTACACATACTATTCAACGAGCATCGCCCCAGAGATCATATTGAGTTATTTATCTCCAGCATGTCACACTGTACAGGCCGCGGATGTGAGGTGATTACGCGTTGTATAATACAATACAACTTGTATTGTATTGTGTTTGTAGTGTTGTCAGGTTCATAGCATATTTCGTCAATGTATTCCTGGATATGCACGATATGGTTCAACTTTTCATTGTCTACTTCTTTCCAGCTTTTGTACTTGGACCTCTTATTTTATTACCCAATGACACTAGTGGCGCGGTTTAAATGTGATAACCATTTAGAAGGACACAAAAGGCTCGTATTCAGGGTAATGACAAGCACCTGTTAAGCCTAAACAAGGTAGCCTAAACCTGCATGGGGTCAGCAAAGATACCAAATGACGCTATAAACCTAAGTAGCCTCGCTAAACAGTGTAATATCTAGCCCCAGTTCCTACACATCTAACGTCATTCCCAAATGTTATCTTCATAATTTTCATGTGTTCATGTGATCATGAATCGCAAAACACAAATGCCTCTGGGCGCAGTGGCGCACTCTCACCAGTGCCGCAACTAGCAGTTTACTTCCCTCAGCTAAGGGAACACCCGGTTAATTACAAAAATTCATTTGCCAGTTTCAAAAGACCATGAACCATAAAATATTTCTCATTACTGGCACCAACAAAGGTATTGGCTTCGGCATCGTGCGCTCGCTCCTATTCCAAGCGCCCCCGGGTTCTATCATCAATCTCACCGCACGAGACACTCAACGTGGTGAAAACGCTGCAAGCTGTCTCCTGCATGGCACCGTTCACCATGAGCAACCTTTGAACGATGAAGGCGTGATCGGGGAGGAAGTTCCCTACGTGGGCGGAATGAAACTGAAATATCACCAGTTGGATACATGAAATCGTGACAGTATCTACAAGACTGTGGATTTTGTGAAAAGAAGCATGGCAAGTTAGATATGTTGATCAATAATGCGAGTGTAGCTTTGGATCCGATGAGGGCTGAGAGGGAGCTCTGGACGGGGCGGGGAAGATGCCGTTGAAGGAGGCAGAGCAAATGATTGCAATCAACTACCATGGGACACTTAATGTACACCCATTCACCCATCCATGTATGGGCCGCATTTTTTTTTTTTTTTTTTTTTTTTTTTTTTGTTTTTGGGGGGGGGGGGGGGGGATTGTAGTTAATTAGGTGGTAAGTCCCCCCAAGATGTGCCTTGCCTTCCCATTCTCCCCCCAAGGCCGCATCGTCAACATCTCCGTCGCATGCCACCTCAGCTTCTTCACTTCCCCTTCCCTGAGAGCCCGAATATCCTCCCCGACCCTGACAATCGCAAAACTGTCCGCCATGATGGAATCCTACCTAACCCTTCTGCGCAATGGCGTCGATCCCGCGACAGAAGGCTGGCCTGACAATTGCTACTCCGTTACCAAAGCTGCAACTACAGCATTGACAGGGATATGGCATTCGAGAACCCGGATAAGATTATCAACTGCTGCTGCCCAGGATGGGTTGACACTCACATGGCGGAGAGGGCAATGGGGAAGGGGGGCCAAGGCCACCAAAGAGCCTGGAGGAAAGTGCGCGGATTCCGGTGAGGTTGGCGGTTGGGGATAGTTAGTGGGAGGTTTTGGGAGAACCCAACTGTGAGGGATAAGGAGTGGGGGCAGGGTGAGTGTTTGGTAAACTGTGAAGGGACGCCGGCGAAACCGACCCCAAAAGCGCAATTAGTTCTATGAAAGGTCAAATGCTAATTGTATTGCTTGATATATTTTGTAATTGAAAGCATACTCTCAGAAGCTCCTTGATTGAGCCGATCCCTCGTACAATCTCCTTATTAATTGCACAGCAAATGGTAGTTGGGCTCGAGTGATAGTCAAATTATAGAGAAACCGCCCGACGTTGCAGTTCACTCTCGACCTCTTTTATTTTTACAGCCCACGTGCATGTGGAGAAACGCTTCGGAGATGCAGAAAATACGTGAGAATATGGATGCATTACAGGAAAGCAGGGGATTAAATTCCCTCAAAGGACTGTGTATACGTTGGGCAAGAGGAGGGCAACAAGTGATCATTATTCCTATGCGGCCATATTGCAATTTGTCGTCGCCCTCAAAGCATCCAGAGCTCTCTCTAGCACAAATTAAGGGGGAAACAACTAAATCTTTCTAATATACACCCGACAAACCCAACCACGGAGAAAATATCGAAAGCAAAAAAAGCAGTTCAAACCGAAAATTATAAAATCTATCAAAATACAGGATATGGTATCGCCATTTTATCTGAAAACATAAAACCCCCGCTCCGTCCACTAACTTCTCTCCACTCTTTCTAACTCTACATCTTCGCGCGCCCCTTATATCCCCTCCCCTTCACTGGCCACCCCACCTGATTCGTGACTTGCACCTTTACCCCAAGCTCATCCGCCCAATCCCACACCAATGCCGGTTTCCTCTGGAACGCTCTCCCCACAAACACTACATCCGCGCCTCCCCGCTCTAAAATCCCTCCGCCTGGACTCCCGACGTTATTTCCCCCACCGCGCCCACCATAATGTTCGCCCCACTCTTTTTCACTTCCCTCCTTATAAACTCTGCAAACTCAATCTGTCTCCCAGATACAATTTTCTGACTGGGATGGTTCCCACCGGACGAGACATCTAGAAGGTCGACACCGACGGTGGCGAGAATTTTGGCGAGTTCAGCTGTCTGTTTCACGGTCCAAGAGTTTTGCTCGGCGGCTTCCGAGGTCGGGAAGGTGTGCTCGATGAGATCTGATGCGTTCACACGGACAAAGAGAGGCATACCGGCTGGTATCACTTCGCGGACGGCCTTGGTCACCTCAAGGAGGAGCCGGATGCGGTTCTCAAACGACCCGCCATATTTGTCGGTTCGGTGGTTTGTTGCGGGGGAAAGGAAAGAGGAAATCAAGTACCCGTGGGCGCCATGAATCTCAATAACGTCAAACCCTGCCTTGACTGCCATGATAGCCGTATTTTGGAATAATTTCACCACATTCTCGACCTCCTCTGTACTCAATGCCTTCGGAACAGCATGACGCTCATCCCACATGCTCTCCCTTCCTCCATGTGGCCCGATAACATCATCCGCAAACCCCCCGTCCTCCTTTGGGGCAAGCGCCGCACCGCTGAGCCACGGGGCGACAGTTCCAGCTTTGCGCCCCGCATGCGCTATTTGAATTCCGATCTTTTGGTTTTGGGAGTGGGCGAACTCGACAAGGGAGGCATAGGCGGGAATTTGCGAATCGGACCACAGAACCAAATCTTGTGGCGAGATGCGACCCCGGGGCTCCACGGCCGTGGCTTCGATGATGGTGAGGCCTGGGCCAGCACGCGTCCAAATGCCGCCGAAGTGGCCTATGTGCCAGAGAGTGGGGGTGTTGAGAGGTAGTTCAGCGGAGTATTGGCACATGGGAGAGACCTGTCAAATGCATAATCAAGTTAATTATCAATTCTGACTCTGGCAATATGAAAAGTGTGGATTTGGTGATCAAGGGTAAGACTCACAATTATTCTATTCTGGAACTCCAAATCCCGAATCTTAATCGGCTCGAAAACCTTTGGCACCACCTTCCCCTCCTCGGCAAGTATCGTTCCTGGAGCAGGAACCTGTGCAGGAGTGAAGTATGAGATGCCAGGTGCGGCAACATTGATAAGCACTGGTTGTTCTTCCTTCGTCATGGTGGTATCAGATTCTCTCAATTGCGCCTATTCACTTTGTAAGGGGAAAATGGGCTTGCTGCTGCGGATGTTGTGCGGACTGCTGTATAGATACGCTCAATTGGGATTTGTTGGGTAAGGTCTTTGATGGGGAGGAGTCCAGAAGGATTTATACCTGTTTACTCAAGCTAGTGATAACTGTTAATAGCAATATATATCAGAGAACTCTTAAAGTTTCTCTAGGGATTACGGAAGTAAAGACGGAGTTAGGACAGTAACAGGGATCCGCTGAGCAGTCTGTAAGCATATCGTTCTTCCAGAAAAAAAAAAATTCGGTACCTGTGCTACTCAAAACCTACAATTGTAGATCGCGGAGTTTTGGACCCTGATTTGCACTACTAATTATTAATCGAGTAGAGGGGACTATATCCGTTTTGGCTTGAAAAGGGTCTTGGCATGAGGCTAGGCAAATAACGTCATTGAGGCGACTGTATGAGTACTCTATGTACTCGAGTACTTAGTTGCATACTGTATGTAGCAACGGCGCTGAGCGGAAGTCGATATTTGTCAGGACGCTAGCTAACCTAGCCATCATGGCCGAGACTCTGCCAGTCGACTCAAAAAAGAATTACATATCTTCATGAAATCGGCTCCCGTTTATATCTCCTCACCTACCGTAGTACAGAGTATTTTTTTTTTTTTTTTTGAATAATGTGATGGAGCCTCCTAGTGCACTTCAACAGTTAGATGACGAATGCGAATCCTCCTACTGTCAGTGGATACATCACAGTTGCAACCTAGGGTGCCTAGTGCCTGATAAGAAGTCCAATGTGACTGAGATCCTTCCGGTTTAGCAATCCAGCCAAAGCGCTGGGGATGGATGCTTCGGAGTTTTTGGACTTCGAATTAGCAAATTGGTACTGGTAATCAGATGTGCATCCTGAATAGCCTCTCTGCATCTGGAACATACATCTAAGTAGATCCATTGGGAAATACTGTCGATGCACCATATGGTTCTCATAGGATCAACCGTATATTACAAATCAAGTCTGCTCGGGTCTGATAGGAATATTGCACGTATCACAAGCTGCCTGCACGGAAAAAGCAAATAAACCTTTGCTCTGTAAGCAACAATACGGTGCGATAATAGCTGCGTATGCAATGCGAGGTAATTGCGGAGTTAAAATTCATGAGACCCGCGATCGGTGAAGTGCCTGTTGGATAGAATATTGGGGAATATGGCCATGGTGATCCACGTACTAGTACATATAGACTGCATGGAAGAACTAGAAAATTTCTCCAAAGCAACAAAGAGTATCACCGTGTGGGAAGAGCTTCCCAGCAGTAGGTATGAAACGGTATCAGGTATGTATGTGTGCATATATGCTAGTCTGGTTGCAACAAACCCTCCGACCTAGTCTCGTAACCCCTCCGACCGTAATGGACGGTTTGAACTACAAACGGCTTAGTTCCGAGACTGGTGTTACTCAAAGGGAAAATAATATGTTGCCACAATTGAGCTCTAATCACGGGATTCCAAAACCTTACAGTATCCCTAATCGACTTGTATATGGTTCACTTCGGCCGCAATCAGATCCGAAATCTTGTTGGACTTTGATTCCAATGCGAGACACCTAGTGGAATAGTCACCTTCGAGAGTTAAACTTCCTTGGGACAGTAGATGTTATGTTTGAGAATGAGAAAAAAAACCAATTCTCAATTTCAACGAAAGAACTTTTGGAAACTTGCTTGCCGATGCAGCGGCCAAACCGGGGTCAGGGGCTTGATATGTCACAGAATCCTTATATAACATTCTCACTCCCAGCCGCATATCAATCGAAGGAAACATGATCCAGTAATGGAAAATTTTGGAACCTTTGTACTTGGGTATGTTTTGAAGGGAGGGCGGTGTGAAGAAATAGGGCTTAGGAGAAAGTTCTGAGATGCGTGATTCTACTATTGGATCTGCGGAGGGCGGTTGTCGATTTATGCATAGCACAGGAAACACTTTGACAGACAAAACCGGTTTAGACAGGGCCCTAGGTGGGGGAAAAATGAAATGAGGGCATTCCTGGTTTGCACTATGGTTGAGAAAAAGTGTAAATCCAGCCGACCGCTGTAATACGGTATAATCTTCAGACAAGTGCAAGTAGGAAAGTGTAACATTGTGCCTTATATGCGTAAGAAAAAGTAACTCAAAGTAAGAGAAAACTTTGGAGTACTAATCTTTGGACTGCTACTATTACGTACATCCAACAACAAGCAACTCAAGATCCAGCCCAGCGACCAGCCGAGTTCAAATTCAGTCTAGTCCGGTTCAGTATCGGGCACAGTCGAGAGCGAGCTCTGTCAGGGCCTACGGAAGGGATATCCACCTGTTAATAGGGAGATTTAACAAATCCCAGGGTGACTCCAGGGATGTTCTTGTCGGAATGGCTTGTGTTCCAATTCAACCCCAACGAAGAGACCTTCCACAACGCCGTCTGGAAGTAGACGGAAACCCCCCGTTTTTACGTCTAGAACTTTGAACCGCTATAGCACCTCAACGAACCCTCTGATTTTATTGCTAGAGGTATTTATTGATAGCTGAAAGTCTGTACTTTACCTTAATACCATAACTTCTTTAAAAAATGCACAAGAAGCGAAAGATCAAGGAGGGGTTAAAAACCATCCTGCAAGCTAACATCTTAACGCCGATGCAACAAGGTTTGATGCGGCAAATGTGGTATTACTGCTGCATAATACTTCAAGCAGTGGTTGCATTATGACAAAAAGGTTGTGTTCTCGTGCCAGACTCTGTATGTTGACATCGTACAAGTCTTTGCAATTCCTCAAAGAGTTCCATCAATGAAACATGTAGCTAAGGCACAATTATTTTTCTGATGTACAGTATAGCATTTGCATATTGCATTAGTTGCATTAGCTTTCCTAGATTTATCATAATAGGACATGATCAAATGCCAAAAGATGCTTCCACCATGAAACAATAAAATCCAATAAAGAACTTGTATTACTGATAATTTCAAATTTGTTCTCCTACTAATTGGTGAGGCATCATCAACTGCAAAGTCTTTCGTAGTCCACTACATAGTTGAAAAATGCAATACTCCTTCTCTTCTCACCCCTTGTCAGTTTAAAATTTTGCGGAAGGTCTTTTGAGCCATCTAGACCGCACCCTGGTTGAGTGGCGTTTTCGCACGTCTAGACGGCGTTGCGGAAGGTCTCATTCATGAGGTTTTGCAACGGGGGGGGGGGCAGGGTAGTGCAAGGGATATGGTTGTGGACGGCTTTAATCAACACTTCATTTCGCTTACTAATACAGCCTCTTTTTCTCTTTTCGCTCTTTGACCCCCCCTCCCTTTACCATACGGAATACCTCTACTGTGCAGAATACACGCCTCTTGCACTTCGCTTCTACTGTACAGAATTGCACGCCTCTTGCACTTCGCTTTCATACCCTCTACCATACGGAATACCGCTCTCGCCCTCAACTGTGCAGAATACATGCCTCTTGCACTTCGCTTCTACTGTACTAGTAAGTACAGAATTAGAAGCAGCAAACCAGCTTATAATCTTTTATTCAAAGTTTCATTGTGCGTTGAATTTTATTGAATGATTTTGGTGTGCAGCAAAATACTATGCTTGTGAGAACTGTCAATATAACTTTGAAGATTTACGAAGTACTGTACCTGCTGCTTTATATTCTGTAAGTACTGCTTCTGATTTTCACTATTATGAGCATTCTATGCGACTTCTTAATGCATACTTTTATGGATATACCTATGAAATTAAACAATTTCAGAAATATATATATAAAAGTGATCGGCAAGTGGTGGATAAAAGCACATGGTAATTACATGTACTCTACTTTGTTCTCATGCCTCATGTACTTTAGACTTAACCCTTTTAAGAAAATTTCCTACTTACTAATGCATAATCTTACCTAATTTGTACTAGTAGTATGTATGTAACTCAGTTAGGAGTCTCCCACCAAAATTTGCCAAATTAAAAAACGCAACATAGATTGATTCTTTACTCAATTCTGTTCATATCTATATGCAGTTTGACATTTTTACGATTTTTGTTGTGTTCTTATCGGGTTTTGAAATGTAGGATCAAAATGTGTTGATTAAAGGCGTCCGCAACCGTTATTAGTAACGCCGCTTGGCAATCAAGATAGACAGTCAAAACAACATTTTTGCTAGGTGTTGTTGATGCAATGATCAAAATTGATTGGTCTCATTCACTCATCCCTAACAGTGTTCCAAAGACTTAAGACCTTTACGGACTATTGAAATCTGTGAGATTTTGATACGTAGAATTGATCGCAATTATCAAAATTCAATTTGAATAAAAATTGAAGAAGATAGGGCAGTGTGAAAAGTGGTAGGTATTGGGGGCTCTGTCAACGTTGCCACGGAATAGCTGTGGCGCAGTTATCCCTAACTCTTCCCCGTTGGCATCCCTAGAATTTGCTATGATAAATGCCTCAAATTGACCCATAAGGCTGCTAATTAATGACAATTTGACCTTATCTTCTGATAGATACTGCAGGGAAATAGATTGGAATACAGGTCGGGCACGGACATGTATCACAAGGGTTTTAGCACGGCGCAAGCTACCAACTGAAGGCAAAGCCACCGGACGGACCTCTAGAGCAAAGCCACCGAATGGATCTCCAGGTCCGGATGCACCTCTAGATGAGGTTAGGCAGTGCCTGAGAAGCGTCTATAGATAGAACATTATGATATCATAGCATAGATAGACAGTGGACAGAAGGCATGCCACTGTGGTGCAAAGTGTCGGGTGTAGTCACTACACCCGGGCGGGGCGTCAATTTCGCGGGTGTCATCTTTTTGTATGAGGACACCTGAAATGGTGTCCAGGTACACCCGAAAGGTTGTTGTAACTTACACAGCAGCTGGGTGTGCAATTACGCTGATGAGAAACATGACACCCAGCTGTGGCATTCTTTTGGAACGTTACGACACCGCAGTAGAATATCATATTGAAGAATTGAACCAAGTTGGAAAAAGCAGGCAAAGTTCCTTCAACTTCATTACATGACTTAACACTGCTACTATAGCACTGGGCAGTACATGCGAGCATAAACTTGAGCTACAAAACTCAAATCTGTTGACACAAAAAAAATTATGGAAGAGTTTGTGTTTTCTGCATGTCTATATAGTTGAAACTGTGCTATATTTAGTCTGCTAGGCAGTTTCAAGTCATGACTCCATAGGCAGGTATTTCAAGTACACTCTTCCAGAGTATCATTAGTATTATACCTGTGTATAGTGTACTATACTTAGTATGCTGGTATCAGGTGTCACAAGAGTTCTCAGAATCTAGAGTGTGTATATCTTATGCTGCATGTTAATGTCACTATAGCAGTGTTGGGGGTCAGTGCAGTATGATTCACAGTGACACCCGAAAAGGTATCGGGACTAGTTCGCAAGATCCCCTTGACACCTGCTCTGGCGTCAATGCAGGAAAATTTATGTAGGTGAAACCAAGTTTGGGTGTACATGACAGCTGCCATGGGAATAACTCAAGTTTTGCATACAAACCTTGCACCACAGTGATGCAGGATTCACTATAAGAAGGGCCAGCACAGTAGCAAGAGCTGCCCTGTCGAAAGTCAAGCACCAAGCGTTATCCTAAGTTACAACCCCATATCTACTACATTATCGTAGAAACCACAACAAGCTCCAGGTTCCGCTTACATCTAGTCAGAGGTCCAGTTATAGTATAGGGATGTTGTAAAAGTGAGGATGCTTATTGATCAAATGTGTGATCACGTGAATATTACAGTGCATCAGCCATCATCTGCGCTGACGCTTGTATCATATATACTGTACAAGTGATAACTGGAGCTCAAAGATTGGCAGTTCCCATTTTCATACAAGGGACATGGGTGCAGGCATAGAATTGATTCACGGTGCCACAACTTTCATTTCATCCAACTGTGCTGTCGATCTTGGCTCGGCCGGCTCGCTGACCGGTTAAGCTTTCATCCATTGTTGAACCAGCCTCGCACCCAGCTGTAGGCGCTTTTACATCAAATAAACTGCTTTAACTACACTACTGTCTTGGCGATCACATGGTAACCCACACCACTTGAGATGGCCTGAGACGAGGCTACAATGTTGCGGCTGTTCGCAATCTTAGACATGCATATGATAGCATATGCTTATTTGCAGCGCGGGTAAGAAAGCGCTCCAAAACACTCCGTACTGTCTTAGTTCCAGAGCAAGACCATACTACGCGCACACGCAGTTCCCAGCACTCGGGGTCCACATACTTAACTTTGAGCAGAATCAAACTCCTCCAATTGGTATGCAAGTTCGCTAATGGTATAACCAAGAAACTCCTACAGCACATCTTTTCCTCAACAGGGACACTGCAAATCGTGAATGGTACCACAGCAGGCCAAGGAAGAATCTGACACGCACCAATATTATTTTTTAGTATTTTTTTTTATTTTTTTTTATTTTTTTCACGCATCTATAACACTGCCTCATGTCTGCCTGGCCTGGGAGCCTTGAGGCTGCCATTGATGTTCAAGGTCTTTGCGTATGTGATGAGCTACTAGGTATAGAATATTAGTTTAGGCACAAGGCATGCTACATGCCCAGTCAGAGCGGTTATGTCGTGTGTATTGAAGGGCCAAAGCATAAAGGCCTAGAGGCCTCTTGCACAACTAGACTACCTCTAGCACCCAGACTATTCTTGACAAAGAACTGTAACATATCGTGTTGATATCGACCCAACTACAGCTGACAACAATGGACGCCCACCAAGAGGAAGTTGAACTGAAAACATGGTTACTTTATTCTATCGGTGCCTCTATAGCTATTGTCCGGATTGCAATTCGATTCTTTCTCACAAAACGACTGCGGACAGAGGAATATTTTGTCCTCTTTTCATTATTGTGTTGGACAGTTGACGCGGCCTTTATCCCGTTTATTGTGAAGTATGGAGGCAACTCGATACCAGCCGAGAGACGGCCGAGAATCATCCCTGGGAGTCAGGAATGGATTAATAGAATCATGACAGGAAAGATGTTTGTTGGGGCATGGATCTGCTATATCACGATGATCTGGTCCCTGAAATGCAGCATCTTGGTGTTTTACGGAAGGATAAAAGAAAATTTGCAAGAACAGAAGTTAATCAAAGTGACATGGTGGGTACTTGGAGCAACATGGTTGGCTTGCATCTTATCCATGTTCCTGGTGTGCCGTCCGTTTAAAGGATACTGGCAAATATACCCAGATCCTGGAAGTAAGTTGACAGCTTCATTTGCGCTTGAAGACGTGACTGTAAACTGACTCGAATTCCCTAAAAGGTCATTGCACAGATGGACACGATTATGTACGCACGTTTACATATGTAATATTTTGTTTACGATGGCCAGGCGTTAAACCCTGGCCGCCCTGTTCTGCCTACGCAACTTCAACTCATTATAAAAAATTGTCACTGACGAACCTGAGGTCATTTTAGGTCTGGATTATTGGCATCTCCAACATACTAACTGATATCCTGCTCCTCGCAATCCCAATACCACTTGTCTACCGGCTTCGTGCCTCACCTGCACGTAAGTTCATGGTGGGCTGTATATTTAGCCTAGGAATCTTCGTCATTGTTGCTACTATTATGCGTATCTATTTCACTATCAAGATCGGCTGCATTCGAACTATGGCTTTTTGGAGGATGCTTGAGACTTGCACTGCTATTATTGTTGCGAACTGTCCCGGAGTACGCCAAATTCCTTCCAGATCCAGAACGGCTTTGAATCGCGCTGACAGAGATTACGTTAGCTACGTTCGCTCTACGTGCATTTTAAGCGACAGAAGGGAAGCACCAGTCCTGCAGCCAGTGGGCAAGGGCCCGTGGTCAGAGGCCCACTTGCGGAGAGCACCATAAGACTCCATTCGCATCATGCCATTGTCGACTCTGTTGCATCTAGTTCTGAGTCAAACCAGACAGAAAAACAGGGCGATGGTGATATCGATGTCGAGCTTGGTATGAATACAGGGCAGTTGAGTTCAATGTGCGGGCAGGAGTATGAGGAGAAGCAGGTGAATAATCGGGAGGGGACATATGAAGTTAATCCGTGCGAGGTTGCCCCAGGGATGCCGATGGAACTTGATAACAGGAGTTGGGCGACCCCAGGGACGGACATGGATTTGCATTGAGGTTGCTGTTAAAAGGGGCGTGATGAACAGTACTTTTCTAAATTTTACTAGTTGGATGTTTACGCAGAGGGACACTGCGGTACAATATTAGTATAGTTATTTTTTTTATTTTTTTATTTTTTTCTCGCATAACCCCGCATTACTGGCTACCAGCCTATTTCAGGAAAGTATGGAGCGTTTTACCAATCCCCAAAGAACAGGAAGAAGAACCGGACCCACGAAGTTATTGGAATAGGTAGACTGAGATAAAAGGGGGAAGGACGACGGGGCTTACAACTGTTATCATGAGAGCTTTTATGTTGGGGGTGGTTTATATTTCTCCATTAGTCCATTGTGTTGTCATTAGTTTACTTTTCAATTTATCTCCTTTAACATCGTCATAGCCCCTGTACGACTAATGACATATGAAAAAAAAAAAACCCCTAAGTGTCTAGTTTACCAAAACGAGGGGTCACAACTTACACTTCGACTCAAGATTTGCGTATGGTAAACCAGATAACTGCGGGGGTGCAATCGATGTTAATAATACCCCACAAATACGTTTATCTTGATTTCGCATTGTTTGCCGGATATGCGTTTAAATTAGCCAAGACATTTCTCTTGTGGTGAATGAAAGCATAATGAAAGATCCAAGACATAGGTATATGGTAAACACAATAGGGAAATTCAGGGTTACATACGCGCCTTCAAACGTAAACCCCCAGCTTTCCGTCTTCCGGTACTGTACCCACCAGCTTCCTTGTGCTATCGTTGGGAGGAAGAGGGGGGGTTGACTGCACGCGGACTTGCACCAGAAAGGGAAAATTTTGATCATACATAATATTCTCATATTCATATTCATTAAAATTTCGTGTATGATTCGTTACAGAAATAAAAAAAAAAAAATAAAAAGGCCCTATATATATATATATATACAGCGAAATAATCTTTTAAGAAAAAAGGGACTTTATAGCGGGAAACCCGTACCCTCCCCCCCACCCCGGTTTGATAAAGCTAATGATCATATTCCCATAAAGGGGTAAATACATAAAGAAGAGGGAAAAGGTAAAAAGGAGAGTTTAGTAACAGCGGCTTGTTGATGGAAAAATACAGAGGGGGAAAAAAAAGAAAAAAAAGAAAAAAAAAGAAAAAAGGATTTCTCAAGTGTGAGTGGATTAAGTTACTGTAGGGTATATATGGCTTTCAAGAAGTTTGTCGGTATCATGTGGGAGGCGAGGGAAAAATAAAAAAAAAAAAACTTGGAATGCGTCGTTGTGTTGTACAGGGTAACGTAAAAAGTACAGTCGAGCTTGAATTGTCATTAATCAAACAGATATAAAAAAGTAAAAACCTCCAATCAGTCCCCCACCGCTGCCGTCAAAAATGTAAATACGAATCTTTTTTTCCAAGCGAGCAAGGAAAGTCGAACCATGAGGAAAGGTGGGCTTTCTTATACGTAATAATCTGGTCCATATGACCCCCTTCGGCTCCCCTCATAATAGCTACCCCCATGGCTCCTACTCCTGTGGCTTCTGTGGCTATGGCTCCTCGAGTGCCTCCTTGCGCTGCCGCCATAATATGGATCCTCAAATACCGGTGGTGGCGGCGGCGGCACCATCGGCGCAGGTGCGGGCACAAGCGGGGGCTCAACGATGACCTTCTCGCGTACGACGGGGCCCTGGTTCTGCCTGTATATCATGGCAGCGAGGATTGCGGTGAGGAAGAAGAGGACGATATTTGTGATCGCGAGACCCCATGCGGCCTTAATCTCGGAGCAATGCTGGCGGTAGGTGAAGGGGCCGTCGTCTTCGACAACTGCAACGTTGGTCTGCCGTTTGACCAGCCGGTGTAGAGTGTTCCACCATCTATCTTGCGGGTTCAGGTCTTCGGGGTAGTATTTGTTACCGTCGACGACGGTGCCGTTGTTGATGACCCTATCTACGTCGACAGCGACACAGTCCCCGTTCGCGATGTCGGCCGTCACGACGACGCCCCCTATCAGCAGGCCCATGGCTACGATGTCGAAGAAGGTGATCCATAGGGCCGTGTTGCGGGCGCGGAGGTACGTAATCAGGATGCAGAAGGCCCACACGGAGCAGAGAAGGGTCACGACGAAGAGGAAGTGGATGCTGCCGGGAGTGAGGGCGTCGTTGCGGTTGTAGTGGTCGATGACGGCGGCAAGCATCGCCCAGGCGGGGACGAGCGTGAGGACTTGGACGATGCGGAGGACGGTGTGGGCGCTGCCGCTGCCGTCGGAGGCGTCGGGGCTGGACATTGTGGGTGGTGGGGGGGGGGGGGGGCAACAGTAAGCTGATGATTTGTTTATTTGTTTATTTAGTTTACGATATCGATATCTGCCCTTGTATCCTGAGGTGGTAGTCGAATTAAGTGTGGCGGGTTTGCCGTCTAAAGTTTAGTTGAATATCCTCCCTTCTTATCCCCGTGGCGAAAAACCATTAACGAACGAACGAATCCTTAGACGGGAGGGGGGCGATTTGCCTTACCTTTATCATTTGCCTTTCCTACTCACCCCTCCATGAATTTAAACAGAAGAAAAACCTGGTGAAAGTACCTTCTGTCGTTGTGACGACACCCCATCAGTGTGTGCTAGACCAGGGAAGGCAATTGATGTGTTTTTTTGATCCCAAATGGGAAAGAGAACTAATATAAATTCCCGTTGCCAACTTTTTTTATTCTGCAATTCAAAATCTTGGATATCTGCACAGGGGGGCTTTGGTAAACTCTTTTTACCTCACTTTGTTACAAGAAAAATTCTCGACAAGGGTACTGTACTCGAGTACTCTCATCTTTCCTTGCCCTTCATACCAGTCGGTAAATATTGTGTCATTATTGCAGGAACCAAATGCCCAGTATGATATGCACCGCGGTACATACTGTACGCCCTTTATGTGTACTCCAGTAGTACAGTACTCCGTACCTAACTTGCAATTATGGGGAAAGAACAGGGATCTTTTTTCGGCAGGGCAAGCAAGCAAGGTACACTGCAAGTTTTCCATCGGCTGGGCAACCGAGCCTATGACGATTTCAATGGTGAAAAAGTGTCAGGGAATCGTTTAGCCTGCAAAAGGTGGTGATTGTAAGTTGGCCCATTGGGTAACTTTCTATGTCAGCACAAATGAACACATTTAACAAAATGCTTCAGCATAACACTATCAAACCTTTTTTTTTTTAAAAAAAAAAAAGGATTTTAAAGACTTGGAGAGGCTCTCCTTTTCGAAGACTTGTATTTCACCACCCTTCCGACATAGGTACACCATCATCCTCCGCACGATTTTTTACACCAAAAACCGCCCGCCCCGGGAGATGATATATCATCAGCAACCAAAGCAGATTTTTATTTTTTTTTAATTTTTAAGCATCCCATTGAAGTATGCAAGTAAACTAAAAAAAAAAAACAAAGGTGGGGGATGGGGGGAGTGCGGGGGTTTATTCTCACCATTTTTCCGCAATCTTTCAATCCTCCAGAAAAAAAAAGTTACATGCTGCGAACATCATATCGTTGCTCTTGGCAATATGTGCCGGGCCATTCGTAACAGTGATTCAGCCTTTGGGATCACACACTAGTACAACGCATTGAGTCTTTTGTTCTACGCACACAACTACAACAGAATGTTAGTATATTGGTGGCTATTACAATACTAGAAGATTCGAAATTGTAATTGTCTAAAACACTTGTTTATTTATTTGTTTATTTACTCAAGTATTTATACTTGACATTTTTCCATGCCATTGGTATTTTGAATATATTCTACATACTCTATATTGTGTTCGTATACAACGCCAAGCCTATCTTATTTACCTAAACCAGTAACTACTTTTCACCCTCATTCCTCAACTATCTCAGCCTTTTACACCTGAAATTCGTCATCAATTTGAGCTATATATCCAATCTCATGACTATACCAACAGATATGGAATTGAACCTCAGAAGTTAAGAGAAATTCGAATCTTTATTCATGATCCAGAATGGTCTATATCTTCTGCAGCTGAAAATAATGTCAAAAACCTTACCAAGGTACTGACAATATACCTTATAATAATAAGATTTTTCAACAAGATCTCATTGATGAGGATGGGGTTTTAATGCATAAAGCAAATCCCGCTTAATGCTTTACAGAAGGGAGCCCTTGATGTAGCTGTTTTTTCCTGTCGGAGGAGTTCTTCTTTGAAGCTGTTTTTCCTGTCTCCGGAGGTCTTTGATGAATCCATTTTTTTTTTTCCCCTGTCACCGGAGGGGGTCTTTGATGCAGCTGTAATTTTTTTTCCCCCTGTCGCCGGAGAGGTCCTTGATGAAGCTAGTTTTGCCTATCGCCAAAGGGGTCCTTGGTAGAGCTGTTTTTTCCTGTCGCCGGAGGGGTCCTTGATGAAGCTATTTTCTCCTGTCACCGGAGGGGTCCTTGGTAGGGCTGTTTTTTTCCTGTCGCCAAGAGGGATCTTTAGTGATGCTGTTTTTGTCAAACAGTAGATGTGTGGGCAGGCGAGTGCGAGTGAAGTCTGAGAGGGTGAATTGTAGGTGGATAAAAAGAAAGTACATACACTGCGAATTCCCATCTACCCTGATGTTTTCCCTGAATACTCGTACAATTTTTCGGTGTACACATTCCATATATACACTTGATATATAAACGCATGCATGCGAATTGAGATTTGAGATTTCTTTTTTTGTAAAAAATACCAAGTATTGTCCAGAACAGATTGCCAAAAAAAAAAAAAAAAAAAAAAAAAAAAAAAAAGAAGAAAAAAGGGCGATGTATCTACCCCCACCCCCCGCCCCCACCGCCCCTGAACAGCGCTCTGCGCGCTATTTGAGATATACACGCATCTCCCGTGTGTGGCGGTTCAATCTTCGTCCAAACCGCTGCTCGGATGCTGGTCTACGAGTACTAGTACCGTCGGAGGGGTTTCAGTGAAGATACATACATATACAGAAATAGAAACCTCTTTTTCTTCTTTTTTTTTTTTTTTTTGCTGTTTTGGTATATCCCGGTAGGTTAAGTATAAATAAGCTAATGTACGTACTTGACGTATGTAGGGTAGGTACGTAGGTTCTAACATACAGTCAGACCTTGCTATAATGAACCTCGCTATAGTGAAAACCTTGCTATAAGGAACACACCACGCTCTCGGATTTCCATCCCCATACAATTTGACCTTGCTATAATGAAATCACACCAAATAGTGTAATGAAAAAAAAACTAGAGGAAGTTATTTTTATCTACATACAAATTGTTCTTGCTATAATGAAAAGATGCTCATGAAATCCATAGAAACCCCCTTGCTACTGCCTTGCCTCCTGCGCACCAGTGATTCTTGAGCAGCCCAGAAAACAGCAACTATGTCGCTATGCACTAGAGGTTGGTTTAAAACCAAGTTGTGAGTGTCTGTTGCTTCAGGGTATATTGCTGGTATAATTGTCGCCGCTGGCTAGTAGATATCTCGACTGTTAGAGCTCTGATCACGGAAGTCAATCTACATTGACCCGTGAAAAGTCTTGGGGATTGGGCAATATTGGGGCAAGTGTATCATGCAAGCCTAATCCCAAGACCTTTTACGGGTCACTATACTATTGATTTACTTTTGATTTATATTTTTCTCCCACTATCACTGCTCCTTACATTTCTATTTCCATTCCTAATCATCACTACCACCACCGTCCCATTCGAATTGATTTCTTAATGTGGCTATTTCCATTACTAGTAAGTCTTAATTAGTAGCCAAGCTCACGACCTCAGCTGCCAAGACTATATGACTAATTTTCCACAATTTTCTATACTGAAAACCTTGCTATAGTGAAAACAAAGGGCCGAATTTTATGTATTCATTATAGCAAGGTCTGACTGTAGATGTGTGGGCAGGCGAACGTGTGTGAGAGTCTGAGAGGGTGAATTGTAGGTAGAATGAGAAAATTCAAATTCTGAGTGGCCCGTGACTGGAACGTTTGTTATAAATAGCTCGGCATATATATACAGTATTTCTACCTTTGGTAAAAAGAACAAAAAAAACACCGAGACTATTAATAATAATAATAATAATTTTCTTTTATATACCAGCTACTTAATACAAGCGAAAAAAAAAAAAAAAAAAAAAAAAATGCATTGCAAAGAATTTCAAATATATACAAATACAGTAGCTTTGTTGTATGGATCTTTACCCCGCCCTCACCCCCCCCAGAAAAAAATATAAAAACTCATTATTTCCTCACATAAAATATATGCAAGTACAGTAACCACCATCCATAGGCGAAAACATAAAAATAAAACTAAACTAAATCAACGTGTATATGAAATACCAGGGGCTCAAGTCAAAAATAATGCATCTACACGACCGTATACCAAAAAAAAAAAAAAAAATTGCAACGCAAGGAATTTCAAATATATACAAATACAAATAGCTTTGTTGTATGGATCTTTACCCCGCCCTCCCCCCCCCAGAAAAAAAAAAAAAAAAAATACAGTAAAAAATCAATTTTTCCTCACATAAAATATATGCAAGTAACCACCATCCATAGGCGAAAACATAAAACTAAAACTAAACTAAATCAACGTGCATATGAAATCCAGGGGCTCAAGTCAAAAACAATGCATCTACACGACCGTATACCAAAAAAAAAAAAAAAAAAAAAAAAAAAAAAAAAAAAAAAAAAGAATTTTCCTTCGGTATCGTCGAGAACAAGATCGGAACAAGATTGGAAAAAATAAAAATAAAAATAAAAAAAAAGGTACATCATACTCCGCAAATATAAAATATCCATCCAACGTTTTCCCTGAATGCACGTACAATTTTTCGGTGTACACATATGCGAGACTCCATATATATATACATACTTGACATAAACGCATGCATGCATGCATGCGATTGAGATTTGAGATCTCCTTTTTTTTTTCTTTTTTCTCAAAACTGTGACTACAAGTAAAGAAAAAGTGTTCTCTGTATCTACCCCCACCCCCCACCACCCCCACCACCGCCCCTGACCAGCGCTCTGCGGGCTACATATTTGAGACGTACACGCATCTCCCGTGTGCGGCGGTTCAATCTTCGTCCAAACCGCTGGTCTACGAGCACTAGTACCGTCGTCGGAGGGGTTTCAGTGAAGATACATACATAGAAGTTCTTTTTGAAGTAAATCCCGGCGGAATAAGTATAAAATAAGCTAATCTACATACCTGACATATGTAGGGTAGGTACGTAGGTTTCTAACATACAGTATGTACCTATAAACATTCTTGTCGTTTGCAAAAAAAAAATATGCTATGTGCATTTACGAACCCCCCTCCCCTCCACAACCATACCATGTACGGTAACCAAAAAAAAAAGATACACCGGCATACTCTCTCTCTCTCTCTCTCTCTTTTTTTTTTTTTTTTTTTTTTTGGGGGGGGGGGGGAGGGGGAGGGGGAGGGGGAGGGGGGAGCGTCTTGTTTGATTATCTATAATTTCTCTAGGAGATATGTATTTTTTTTTATTTTTAAAAAGAAAAAAATTGATATGTATCTGAATATTGGTATATACAGTATATACACCTACATAGAGGAGCGTAAACAAACAAACAAAAAAAAAAAAAAATACCACAGGCATAGGTACTCTCTCTCTCTTTCTTTTTTTCTTTGTTCCATCTTTTATATTTAGGGGAAGCGTCTTGTTTGCTTAAGTACATATAGTTTAGTCTAGGAGACATGAACTAAAGTATTTTAATTTTTTTTTTATTTTTAAAAGGAAAAATTGATATCTGAATATTGGTATATACAGTATATACACCTACATAGAGGAGCGTAAAAAAAAAAAAAAAAAAAAAAAAAAAAAATACACTGGCATAAGGTACTCTCTCCTTTTTCTTTTTTTCATTGTTCCATCTTTTATATTTAGGGGAAGCGTCTTGTTTGCTTAAGTACATACAGTTTAGTCTACGAGATATGTATTTTTTTATTTTTAAAAAGAAAAATTGATATCTGAATATTGGTATATATATACACCTACATAGCGGAGCGACAAAAAAAAAAAAAAAAGAAAAAAAAAAATACAATGGTGTAAAGGATTAAACCAAACATACAGTTTAACCACGATAATTGGGATAATAAAGCCGTAGCGCTCACTTTCAAAGTAAAAAAAAAATAAAAAAAAAAAATAATTAACAATCCTAATAGTTTCATATATACACCCATCTGTTGAGGTCAGGGATTCAGATCCTAGCCGACGACATCGCACGCGCTCCTACGGCGTGCCGATTACTATGCGCGGCGTTCGCAAGGAGATACCGCTCCCACGCTTTCTCAATCTCCTTCTCGCCATCATACGCGAATAGAAAGTTTCGAAACTCCCAATCAGCCCATTTATTGTAGAAGCCGCGTCCGCCGTCTTGTCGGGTGTAGACAATTTTTCCCGTGCGCGGATCCACAGCTTTGCCACCGGGGGCCCTTGCTTCGTATTCCCGCATGACGCGGTCCCGTTCCTGCTGCATGGGGCCGTCTGCCATGTGGGACACGCGCTGCTGGTCGGTGCTAGCAAGGACGACTTTCGTGGTCCTGGGCTTGCGGAGCTGCTCGTACATGTCGAGGATGTCTGGCAGTTGAGACTTGCGGGTCATCTTGGCGATCAGCAAGCCGAGAACCTGTGCGTCCTCGATCGCCATAGCGGCGCCCTGGGCCAGGTACGGCAAGGTGGCGTGGCATGCGTCACCGAGCAACGTGAAGCCGCCTGAAGGATGCGTCCAGGTGGGAAGCTCCCGGCTGTTCTGCAGCCTCCATTTCTGAAATTTGGTGGTTTTGGAGTTCACGAGGGTGCATAGCCGCGCTGGATCGTTGCTTTGAGAGGTACCATCGGCGCGGGCATAGGCTTCCTGTTCCTTGACAGCGATGTCGAGTATTTTCTGTAGTCGAGTGTCCCAGTTCTTGAATAACACTCGAATCTCGTCAGGTTCTGCTGGGGCAACGTTTGTTTCTGGAGGCAGATTGTCAGGGCAGAGGAGAACAATGTTATAGAGGGCACATGCTTTGAGGACGTAGCAGACAGCATGGCTGTTGGGACCTGGTGCCAGAGAAACACAGTCACGTTAGCTTGGGTTCCGTAAGGCGCAACCGGGCAGGTTCGTGCTCATTGATCTCAGGGGGGCAGTAGGCCCAACTTACCCAGCCAAAAGTTAATGGCAGGCTCTTTCAGGAGCTCCTCTAGGCTAGGGCTGTCCAATCCTTTCTCCTTTCTCTCTCTCTCGTATTCCTCCATGGCCTCCTTTCTCACGAGTATCCTGTATGCCAGGTCGCCTGTGTTGTAAGCTGGATCAGGGCGGCCAAGCAATATCTCTCTGCACCGTGACTTGAGGCCGTCCGCTCCGATAATGAGATCTGCTGAGATTGTAGTGCCATTCGCAAGATGGGCCGTGGGCCTCGTATTTGCAGGAGGGAAAGTGACATTGACAAGTGAACTACTCAATTTGACTGCACAAGCTGCTTAGAATATGGGCTTCAGGGACGGAATATGTGACAGGGTGGACGTACTTTGCACACCAAGCTCCCTCGCCTTGTCCACAAGAATCCTGTGAAAGTCTGCTCGATGGATGTGCCTGCAGAGAACTTCTCAGTATATGCCCTTGATGCAGCCTATTGTACTGTGCAACCCATACTTACCAGTAAGGACCGCCGTACTCTCCCTCAGACCCAGCATATCCTTCCTCCCCGGTTATACCATAATATCCACTCAGGACCTTGCCGTCTTTGTAGCTTCGCAGGATGAATGCTCTTGGTTGGACGCTGGCGGCCTCAAAGGCCTCCTTCATCCCCCAGTCTATCAATATCTTGCTGCAGTTTGGTGGCACCTGTATTCCAGCCCCAACCTCAGAAAGTGCAGAGGCTTGCTCAATGATTGTTATTCTATGGGAGTGCGCGGTCCGGGCAAGGGCGATGGCTGCTGCGAGGCCACCTAGCCCAGCACCAACTATCAGGACCTCCAAACTTGATGGATCCCGCAGTGTGTACGAGTGGGCCGAGTCGTAATGAGATTCGTGTAAGGGCATCTTGTATGCGGAAGTCAATGGCATCATGCAGGCTAGAAAACCGCCGTCACAGGCGTATTTGTAGGCTGAAGGGGAACGATGTTGGAGGAAAGAGTAGTATGCTGGGCTCAGCGCTCCTCGCAGTGGGATACCTGTGCTGTGTAGCTGAGGCCCTGCGGACGAGCGCGGCGCACTGCGATAGATTCTGTTGCCGACTTTTGCTCCCGTGCGGGCCCTTCGCTTTGCGGCTCTACTCTTTTTTACCGCTCCAGCCGATCCCTCGGCCGAGGCAGATGGGTGCTAAGTCTCTTTCGTGCGCGCCTTGATGTGCTTATCGCTCACGCCGATGTCTGGCTCGCTTTCCCAACGCCAATTGCGGCGCCTGCAGTACAGGGTACGGGCGCATGGAACAAAGGGCCGGCGGCCCAAGACGCCTTTGGAAAGGAGCAATGCCGTCACGCTCCTCCAGGCGTATGCGGCGCCGCATCAAGCAACGCTGGCGGGTTCTCTGCTCGTCCCTTGCCTCACTGCTGATCATCATATGGCGCATGCAAGACAAGAAGCGCTGTCCTTCAGCAGACAAGGAGCCGGGCCACTCGCCACGGCCCGCAGCGGGCAGGATACGATACCCACTGCTCCACCTGAAAGAGCACATGGCACGGGGAGTTTAGGCTGAGCGGCCGCCGGATGCAGCTTCCAACCAGTCAGTGGCCGCATCCCCCACGCTCCTCCAGCTGAAGGCCCCTAAATGACGTTAATACGTTATGCAATGGCGTGCGTGACGAGCTACCGACTAGCCTCGCGCCCGAACGTCACTCCCACAGCACCTTGCGTATGATAGTGCAATGTAACGCCGGCCTGGACTGTTTGGCAGACGCTATCTGTAGCTACGCAGGGCCTGATGTGGGGGGCTGCTACGTAACTCCAGCTGGCTGCAGTCTCGTTATCTAAAGCTTCGGAATTCAGGTATGGGGCGGCAGCGGGCTGGAGGGCTGATCAGCTTGATACAGCATGTCCAAGACTGTGGCTGGCGGATATATCATATATCGATAAGAGCCTGCGCTCTCCGCCAAACATCGACGCTTCTCTGGCCGCATGTACAGTGGAGGAGGTACATCGGCGGTCTGGTTATATGATAGTAGTGAAACAGCCATGTGCAAGTCTCGAATTGTCGGCGGTGCAGTGGAAGGGCGCATGGATGTGCGGCACCCGATTCCTATTCCTGCCATTTGAGGCTCTCCCGCACGCAGCCTGGCGTCGGCAAGTGTGTGCGGGAGAGAGCTGCCAGCGATTCTGTTGGTGTGGTGGACCTATAAACAGAGTGCCCCGGCCGGGGAACTCACCGCTTGGCATAAGCTTATGGGTGCCACACGATGCTCGCCAACATGTTTATGGCGCCGGACTGCGATGCGGTCGGTGCCCTAAGTAACAGGGACAGGGTCGAGCATCGGATGAACCTTCGGCAGCAGCGTACCGCAAGCCCTTATTCCCGTCGTTCCCGGGGCAGAAGCACATGCCTTCGTAATACACGAGCCACGTGCTCAGTCTCAAGGCGAGTCCAAGCTCTGCATGGCGCATCTGTTTGACAGCTCGACCGCGGCCCCGCTGTCGAGGCGGTGAGCTCCCACCCGCGAGCAGAGTCGCGTGTTTTCTCTAAAGCAATTACACACTAGATTTATGTAAGTATTGGTAACAACAGACACTAATGAAAGCTGTGCCACTTCGACCGACTCTAATGTCCGATACCCCGCCTCCTCCAGAGAACCGAGTCGGTTTCCGCGTGGTCTTGGCACGCTTAATAAGCACCTGCCCAGCACGCAAGAAAGAACGGCATAATCTTTGTGGAATTTCAGTCAGCTATCACTGGCCTACCCCAGCGATCCCACTGAATCATCTTGATACCCACGACGATGCGGCCCTGCATACCGTTTTTTCGCCGTGCAAATGCCCGAGTCGAAGCGTTCAGCGGATTAATGGAGCTTGCTTAGGGTGATTATTAGCGAGAGAGTACTGTAGGTTGAGTTTGGGAGGAACTGGTGGAGAACGGAAGTGGGCAGCGGGAGCAGAGGAAAGGCTAGGGGGTCCGGAGGAGGAGGAGGAGGAGGAGGAGGAGGAGGAGGAGGAGGGGGAGAGTGACAATTTGACCAGCAGGGAACGGGAGGTTATTTGCCCAAAAGAAACCTGGTATGGCTGCTGGGGACAGCGATTTGGTTGTAACATATACAGTATTTCCTTTTTTTTATTTTTATTTTTATTTTTTTTTTTGTTTCTTTTGTTTCAAATATTTCTTTTATTTTATACAGTATATATATATCACAGACAAAAAAAAAAAAAAAAAAAAGAAGCCTAGGATTTCCACCTCCCCCGTCCCCGGGAAAAGAAGGATAGAGCCAGGGCTGTTGGAAACCGAACAAGGGAAAAACGAAGAAGGGAAAAACGAAGAAGGGAAAAACGAAGAAGCGTAAAGTCTTAGTTGGTGCAACCAGACTAGTAAAGTCTCGATTAACCAGGGAACGGAAGGGGCCCTATAGGAGTCTTTTACCACTGTGTGGAGAAAGAGTGCAAGTTGAATAGGGTAAAAATGCTAAAGACATCAAGATTTTTTTTTTTTTTTGGAGATTCATGGTTATTATATCAAAACTCGCGCATCGTCAATTCATTTTTTTTATGAGAAGCATTATCACGCAATGTCTAGGAATCGAGGATCTATTTCAAAAGGAAACAACTCACAGGCAGACAAGGAACAAAACGCAGCAGACAGAATAAGCCAACAAATACAAACCCGCTCTTTTGATATCAACATGTGTTACGCCCACTCCACTTCTTCCCCTCGCTTCCTACCTCATACCCCATAATCCCCCTTCATATCTCTACCTCCCCACCACGTCGCCCACCCACTTTCTCCCCTTGCTCTCCGCCACCTTCCTAAACCGCTGCACCTCTTCCGAGCACTCAAGCGGCCTCCTATCATTGCCTCTCAAACACCTCACCACATCCTCCCTCGCCCTCCTCACTTCCTCATCCTCTACTCCCACGCTCCCCGCTTCCGCGCCAACCTGCTTCTGAAACCTCTCTCGAATCTGGTCAATCTTAGCCTGCAGCGAGTGACGGCTCAGCGCCAGGGGATCCTCCGCCTCGGCGCCCGCAGGACGGATTAGGGACGCGCTGTCGTCGGGCGGCAGAGACGAGACTTGCTGAAGCACTTGGTCCTCGCGCTGCTGTAGACGTTTCAGTTCCTCGGCGACAAGCTGCTGCACGTGAAGATCGGCTAGCTTACTGCGTGTCGAGTCGGATTCGGTGGAAGTTTCGAGAGCATTGACGAGATTGTGGGAGAATTGAACGGGGGTTTCCCTGTTGTTGCAGGAGAAGGAGAGTATTAGTATGGTTGAAAGTTTCACGAGAGAAGAGGAGCGATGTGGGTTGGGAGGGGCAGGGAGCGGAGGGCACAGAGGGGATATGGGCGTTGACATGGACGGCGAATTACCCGTAGAATACGTGTTCCGTCGGCTTGGACGGGTTATTTCCCATTGCGGCAGAATGCTTCTGTAGTATGCTTCTCCACCCGGATATCTTCAATCTGGACAAAAAGCGATTCGACCAATCTGGAGGTCCCAGTCGCTAAACGTCGCCGCCCCTCTTTGCCTCCAAACTGAGCAACAGACGTTCTAGTAGTGAAGTGTGCCTAGCAGTGCGAGCTGCGATACCGACGCTCTAAGTCTTCGAATGTATGCCGGCTCCCGCCCTGGCCGATCAGAATCCAAATCCTGCTGCTTCACACACAAGCCGATTAGCGACACTGTCCTCGGATGCTCACTTGTAGACCGTTCGAACCCAGCACCGCCCCAGAAGAAGGAGCAATCAATGCGCAACCACAGCCGAGCGGTCTCCCGGGCGAGCGAAAAAATCCAAGGTCTCCGGGCGCCCCTGTGACGTCGTTGGCTTTTCGCTGAGGTCGCCCCGACTCGGCTGCGGATGGAGCCAAGTGGGCCGCTCTTGGCGCGCTTAGTCACCCTGCTGCATTGCATCGCATCAATGCAGATGCACTGGGGAGCACGCCAAGCAAGCAGCTTCTGCATTGCATATGCGGCGCGATAGCCCCGCCCGCCGATCCCTCCTTCTCTCTTCCCGCCCTCCCAGTCACGCCTCCGACAGCTCTGCAAGCTGCTCCCATCCCCCACCACCATGAAGCCGCGACTGCTCCCTCTACTCTGCGTCTTGCACGCCGCAAGTGCCATCCAGCCAACGGCCCCTGAAGCCAAACCAGCACAGCTCTATCCCCTTCAGTGGGGGAGGCTCAACTTCCTAGCTACAACCGTCGGTTACCGCTGCCACATCGCGTCCACTACCTTTCATCCTCGTTGTAGAATTCTGCTTGCTGACTGGCGAAATGCGGGGGAGACTATAGGACACTCATGGCTGGCACGCAGGACATCTTCAGGAGCACCAGTACTCTGCCGACTGGGGCGACTACTTATCCTTCACAAAGCACATGCGGGCATTGGCGGATAAGCAAGGAGTCGACTTGTTGCTAGTCGATACTGGTGATCGTATAGAAGGTTGCATACGATTGTCTTCCTGGTCTACTCTATAAACTAACCATGAAACACAGGCAGCGGTCTAAGCGATACGAGCAAGCCGAAAGGGAAGTATGTACGCGAGATATTTTCCTCCGTCGACATGGATGTCGTCACGATCGGCAATCACGAGCTGTACAAAGAAATGAGCTCCGTGATGGAGTACTTGGTCATGCGTCCTCACTATGGTGTAAGTTTTGGACTTCCCTCGACTGCTCCATCCAGTGGCTAATAGGTCCGATTCGTGCCGGTACAGGAAGCTTGGGTGGTGGTGAGTGTCACTATCGGTCAATTTTAGAATTTCCGCAATTTACAAACAGACGACTACAGTCCAACGTAGACATCTACCATCCATCGACGGGCGAGCTTGTCCCCCTCGGAAACCGCTTCCGCAAATTTAAGACCAAAAACCAAGGGGTCCGTGTCACTGCCTTTGCCTTCCTATTCGACTTTTTTGAGAACTACAACAATACTGTCGTCTACGAGGTCCAACCCCCCCTCCCCACTACCCTACTGAATCCAGCCAACTATTGTGGATTCCATTGCTGAGCGATCCTTCTGCAGGTTGAGAAATCTATTAGAGAGCCCTGGTTCCTAAATGCCATTTCTGATCCCGACGTGGACATCTTTGTCATCATCGGCCACACCCCCGTCCGCGACTCACCTGAATTCCCCGCCATCCTCGCCGCAATTCGCATCTACCATCCTACCACCCCTGTCCAATTCTTTGGCGGCCACACCCATATCCGAGATTTCTCCGTCTACGACAAAGCTTCGACCGGTCTCGAATCCGGGCGCTATTGCGAGACCGTTGGCTTCCTTTCCATCTCCCACCTCCCATCAGCTGCGCATGCTGTGCCAGTTGAATTTAATAGGAGGTACATTGACTTTAACCGATACAGCTTCCATGTACACAGTAATGTGAGCGCGGCAGAATTTGATACGGAGCAGGGAGTGCAGGTGTCGCGGCGGATTGGGGAAATCAGAAAGTCGTTGGGATTGGAGAGGGTTTACGGATGCGCGCCGAAGGATTATTATATGTTCAGGGTGCCATATCCGCATGAGCAGAGTTTGTACTCGTTGTTGGCCGAAAAGGTGTTGCCAGAGATGGTGAGGAAGAAGGAGAGGAGGGGGAAGCCGACCTTGATTTTTATCAATTCGGGGAGTCAGAGGTTCGACTTGCTGAAAGGTACTTTACACTCCCGCCCATGCATCCTTTAATTTTTTTGCTTGAAGAAAAGCTGACTGTTGTGCGTTAACCCAGGCCCATTCACCCAAGACTCTTCCTACACCATCACCCCGTTCACCTCCACCTTCCGCTACATCAGGGATGTACCGTACAGCAAAGCAAAGAGGCTGATACGCCTGTTCAACCGAGACGGAAAACCCTGGCTCTCTACCGAGTTGGAAGCTTGGGCCTCCGCTCCGATCGACACTTCTGACCCGTTGGCGCTCGAATTCGGCGCCTGGTTCCCGGAATTGCACCCTGGGTCGAAAGCGAAGGGAACAAGGGCGCCGCCTATTGGCCCGCTAGAGCCCTACTTTTACGGGAGGAAACAGATGAAGAGACTGACGGACCGGAGTACGAAGGAGTATGTGCATGTGCCCCATCGGCATGGAGGGGACCCTAGGCAGCGTGTGTTCGGTGGTGAGGGGGACGATGGGCGTAAAGATGACAACGGCAAGGACGCCGCGCTGACGCCAGGGTACACGACACACGACGACTTCCCGCCGCCGTCGGATGATACCCCGCATAGGCCGATAAAGTATTATTTCGTGCCGAATGCGATTGTAGCGAATCACTCGTTCCCGGAGGGGATTGACGAGGAAGCGGAGCTTAAGGTGGACGTGGTGTTCTTTGACTTTATAGAGCGCTATGTGCTGGCGGGTCTGTGGGTGTTGGGAGTCAGGGTTGGAGAGAGCGAGGTGGAGGAGTACTTGGGGAGAGATGTGGACTTCGGGAGCTTGTTGAGGACATGGGTGGGGAGGAATTGGCCATGTGAGAGGTAGAGTGGGGTGTGAGTGAGAGGATGTAAATTTGGGGGGGGAAGGGGGGAGATGATGGATTATATCTGCCCAGGGTTTTGTGGGCTTGAGTAGTTGTTTGTATATCTGAAGTTGCATTATGTGGTCTAACATGTGCATTGAGTGACTATGGTCGAATTAGATTCATGGAGATGTATCGATAGCTATAGCCTTATCTCTTTCATGGATGAGCTGTTAATGGAATGTTGACAGATTACTAGAATTTAGAATCTTGGTGATTTTACAAATATCGCGTTGTGTGTGCTCCAGAACAAAACGTATAAAATCATGAAAGTAAAATAAAAAGTTAAAAGAAGATATACTGGGTACTTCATTTCATTTTTTATTTTCCGTTTTTTTTTTCTTTCTCCTTTTTATTATACACATTTCTCCCCCTCCCGTGCCTCCCATCTCCTCATCTCGCCTCCCCACCTCACGGCTTCCTGCTCAACACACACTGCCTCAAATAGCACCCAACTCCCTCAACCTCTTCACCAGCCCGTCCACGTCCTCCACCTTGCTGCCGCCTTGCCTGGGCGGTGGCTCTGACACCGACAGCGTCTGGAGCCTCTTGATGGCCGAGAGGCCAAAGTCCGATAGTTTCATCTTCTCGAAGGGCTTCTTTTTCGCCTTCATGATGTTGGGGAGGGAGGCGTAGCGTCTGTTTTTTTGGGGGATTTGGGGGTTGTCGTTAGCCGGGTGGGCCACTATCGACAGCGTAATCATGACGGGAGGGGGGTCTCACGGCTCATTCAGTCTCAAATCGGTCGTGACCACCACGGGCAACTTTGCCTTTACCGTCTCCGTTCCCCCATCAACCTCCTTCTCCACTGTGACCTCCTCGCCTTGCACGCTAATCTTGCACGCCTGCGTCGCCTGGCCCCACCCCAGCAGCCCTGCGAGCATCTGCCCCGTCTGCCCGGCGTCGTCGTCAATGCTCTGCTTGCCCAGAATGACCAAGTTGCAGCTCTCGCGGCTGACGACCTCCTTGAGCGCCTTTGCGACCGTCAGCGGCTCGAGCTCGGCGTCCTCCTCGATGAGCAGCGCGCGGTCGGCGCCCATGGCCAAGGCGGTGCGGAGCGTTTCGGCGGACTTGGCGGGGCCGAGGGACACGAGGAGGATGTCGGGGACGGACGAGGGCGGAAGGGTCTCGCGGAGGCGAAGGGACGCTTCGACGGAGAGCTCGTCGAAGGGGTTCATGGACATCTTGACGCCGGAGAGTTCGACGGCGGTGCGGGCGGAGTTGACGCGGGGTTTGACCTGGAGGGCGGTGGGGTAGGGTAGTTAGCGATGGTTTTTTGCGACTGGGTAGGTTGGGGGGAGGTGGCGCCGGGGAGGTGGCCTGGGGGGGGTGGGGAGTTGGGAAAGACGAACAGCATAGTCAATGACCCGCTTTATGGGGACGAGGATGCGGAGGGGGGTTGCGGCCATCTTCTTTTGTTGTTGTCGCTGTTGCTGTGATGTCAATTGGAGCGTCCGACGTTGCAGAGTCGACCGAGGTTCCTTGTAACCTGCTGCAGTTGTGCCGAAATAACACCAGGTCTGTACCTCTGCACACTCTCTTTCTCTTTTCCTTGCTCTCGTACCCCAATCTCTTTCTATACGTTTCACCGAAACTTGACAAAAAGAATGTTCCCCCCGCCGGTATATGGAGGGAAAAAAAAAAAAAACCTACTAGTTACAAGATGTTAGAAGGGGAAGTCCCCCGGTTGCAGCTCGGATAACGTTGGGATATTCCGCCGGAGATTTCGGGTGGTACAGGTTTTTGGTTGCCTTGGCAATGCGTATCCCCCGTGATTTTCATATATGTATACTAGCAGTACCTGGGGTAGGCTGAGCTTGGCGTTGGATTTTGGATTGATATAGG
Source organism: Kalaharituber pfeilii (assembly GCA_015179045.1). Taxonomy (NCBI): domain Eukaryota; kingdom Fungi; phylum Ascomycota; class Pezizomycetes; order Pezizales; family Pezizaceae; genus Kalaharituber; species Kalaharituber pfeilii. The sequence goes on along the minus strand of WHUZ01000009.1, from coordinate 1,071,785 downwards.
TATGAGTTTGGGTTATAGCGCAAGGATGCAGGAAGAGAGTTCTGGGCACGGGGAAAGGAGAATTATGGGGATTCTGTGAATAGATAAGTCTTGTACATAGAAGGGGTCTCGGGAAGTATAGTTGGTTGAAGTTTTTCTTTGTATTTTTGAAACCCTTTTAGAATGTTATGGTTTTGGGGCGGAAAAAAAAAAAAAAAAAAAAAAAAAAAAAAAAAAAAAAAAAATTCTGGAATTTGCGGAAGGATTTATATACTTGGAACGTGAATAAAGTGGATCAAGAAGGTAGACTGCAGGAAGGGGTAACTTATATACATCCGGCCATTTTACAATGTAGTGTTTTATACTAAGAGTGCCTCTCAACCACCACCCCCCCAAGATATGCGAGCACGGATACCGGTACTGACGGCAAAGTTGCCTACCTAAACTTACTACGCTCCCCATTGGGGAAGGGGGACGGGGGTGGTGTTCATACCTTTTCTATCGCAATGATGAGCATCTCGAAAGGAAATGAATTGTTGCTGCTTCTCCTTGTGTGTGTAGGTGGGTGCAAAGCTTCGCAGTTTCCTATAGAATGAGGATAAAAGCCTCGTGACTGCGGGTATAAATGTCTTACCCTGAATGGATTTTGATGCCTGCGACGCCCAATAAAAAGATCTCCGGGGGGTCTTATATCTCGGGGTATACATCACTAGGAATCGTTAGCAGAGTAATCCTATATCGATCCTTTCTCCCGTAAGGACTGACTTTCTCCTCCTCAACGGCACCTCCCTCCTCACCTTGTCCACCTCCGGATCCCCTTCATCCACCTCTCCTTGCCCTCCAATCTCCACCAAACACAAACCCATCTCACCGCCCACCTCCCAACCTTCTTTCCCTTCCAGCACCTCATCCTCACTCACCCTCAACACCCACCCCACCTCCCCGCCCCCATCCCCACTCCTGCACCTCCCCCTCACCCGCCCCACGGGTCCACCACAATTGCTCCTCCATAGCTCTCTCTCCCAGCCGCATTCCTCCCCACCTGCGCCGCCGCCACAACCCAGCACTGATTCTCGATCGCCCTCGCTCGGAGCAGTACGTCCCAGTGCGCGGAGCCCGTCGGGACCGTGAACGCCGACGGGTACGACAGCACCGTGGCCCCTAACCTCCGCAGCCGCAACGCGGGCTCGGGGAAGCGGAGGTCGAAGCAGATGAGTTGGCCTAGGTTTCCGATTGGCGTCGGAACGGGGATGAGGGCGCTCTCGCCCGTGCCCGGGATGGTGCTGTTGGATTCTTGTATTAGCGGGCCGCCAGTGGAGCGCAGGTCCACGTCAAAGAGATGCAGCTTCTCGTAGCGGGAAGAGGGCCCGGTGGGCGGGATGTATAGGCTGACATTCTTTGTTTTCGGTGGGGCGGTGTTAGCGGGGTCGGCTCCGGCGGTGGACGCAACGGGTTCGTGGACGCCAATGGAGATGCAGATATTGTATTTACGTGCAAGAGCATGAATTGCAGGGACAAAATCTGAAGTATCCGGAGGCGCAGGCCGCGACGCAGGCGCGGAGCTGGATGTCGCCGTGATTGCCGTGTTGTCTGCAGGACTGCTGGACGCGGGAGCTGGCGCAGGCAAGATGTAGTCGCTTGCTTCCGGGAGAAAGAGGACCCCGGCAGAATGAGATGCCGCTACCCTGGCCAGGTGGCTGATGAGAGCGAGGTTACGGGCAGGCGAGGCCGTCGCGCGGAACTGGGCGACCGCAGCGAGCGGCATGGTGTTTTTCGTTGTTATGATTTGCTTGATGCGTTGATGGGATTCTGATTTTCAATTTTTTGGTTCCTTGGTTGTTATTGTTTATTTTGTGACTCGTTTTTTTTTTTTTTTTTTTTGCCCTGCATAAAGTTAGGTAGGTCTGTGTGTCGACAGCTGTTTATCGATAAGAGCTGACAAGGTCCCGGATACAAACAGAAGTGAAACAACAGCCAAATCAATCGTGCTCTGTATAACAGTAGAGCATAACACTACATCGTCATGACTTACACTTGTTTCTTACTCCGACTTGTTTCGATTTCGAAATCACTTATCTAATCCAGCAATTTTCTTTTTTTTTTTAACCCTTCGTCGTGGCATATATCATAGCCAGCCCCACCACCTTGTCTCCCTACTGCACAACGTATGTGCAGGCATTTTTTTTTTTTGCAGGGTTTAACGAGTACATGATTCATAGCTCTGGGGAACGTACACAAAGACTCCACGTCTAACGTTCCCCTACAAATACCCGCCTTACCTATAGCTACACCACCTGCCAAATTAAGGTCTGACAGCAGCAGCCATGTCTTTTTTTTTAGCTTTTGCTATCCGTCATCAAACAGAAAACCAAAAAAAAAAAAAAATAAAAATAAAAAAATATGAATCATTTCTTCGTCACATAGCACGAAACCTAGCTGAAAAGACCGAAATAAAACAACAACTACACAAGCTTTCGAATATCTGAAATTTCTCAGGAACCCATAACTAATACACCTACTCAAAATCGGTAAATAAGTCCATTTTGCACATAATCATAACACCTCTCAGAATCCCGCTTCCCCACACATACTTGCGTGTCATTGCATTCCTGCAGGGCCCCGCCCCGGTTTGCATCGATTCGATCAAATCAAAGATCGAGCTGGCTGGTGAAGCAAGATCGCCTATAAAACTCAAGCTTCTCTTATTGGCAGGGTTTTTTGTGTGGAAGCTTTTGAAAATGACTGAGGAGGGGGCCGGGGTTTTTTTTGGTGTTTATAATTGTGGAATAGCTGCCAACATTCCTTTTCATCCCTTCAATCCCCTCCTCCCTCCCAAACTTCCTGACTCATAGCAATTTCTGAACACTGAAGCTCTTCTTGCCTTTGAACTCGATTCTCAGTTTCCAGATCCTCATATCCTTCTCCAGCAATGGCTACCACCACACTAACCACAACCGAGTACGAAGCACCCTACTCTCCACTTCCCTCAGTCACTCTCGCTGCTGCCGCACCAACTAGCTCTACAAATGCCTCCCGCCCTAAAATCACCATCCGAGAAGCCACCCTCGCGGACATCTCCCAGACGTCAGCAATCGCCTGCCGTGCATTCTGGAGCGACGACATCTTCAAGATGATGTACCCTCCGCATCTCATCGCCAAGTTCCCCAATAGCCCCTACGAGCACACTGTCCGGCGCCACCGCAAACGTGTCCTCAGTCCCTCCCGAGTGTTCCTCGTCGCAACAGTCCCGACACCGCCCGCTCCCACGGACCCGTTCCCAAAGCCCACCATCGTCGGCTGTGCGTGCTGGGAACGGAGGACCGCAAATCCACCCCCGCCTGCTGTTGCCCAATGGCTCGCCAACCGAAACCCGCCGCTTTCCCGCCTCGAGCGTCTCTTTGTCGCAATTGAAGACAAGATCGCGGACGTGCTTTCTCCCCCCTCACGAACCATGAATATGTCAGCAGTCAACCGCTACTTCACCTCGCTTGAGGAGGTCGACAAGGAGGTGTACGCAGATCCTCGCTACCACGAGAGGTGGGAGCTGGAGATGCTCGCTGTCGACCCTGCGTTCCAGAGGAAAGGCATTGGAAGGAGCCTATTAATGTGGGGCGTGAGGCGGGCCGATGAAGAGGGGGTGTGTTGCACTTTGGAAGCCAGCGATAGAGGACTGCCACTCTATGAGTCGGTAGGCTTTGAGTTGGCGCAGACGGCGATATTAGAGGCAGAGGGGAGTGAGGTGAAGTTGGAAGTGAGGCATATGAAGCGGGAACCCAGGGAGCGGGAAGTGGATTCGTGGTAGGTCAGGCGCAAATTGTAGGATAGATGTTTTTCTTACGTCATATGTTTGAGCAATATACCTGCTTGGTGCCTGCTTTGGTAATATATTTACTTTCTTGTCCTTTCGGTTCCTAAGCCAAGCTACTACAGTAGTGGCTCCACTTCCAGAAACAATGCGAAATTTCCCCATAGCAGAGAACGGAAATAAGCATGTATATACTGTAAGAACTAAAATTAATTTACGGTCAACCGACTCAGGTATCTGGTCTTAATAGTATTGGCCTTAAAAACATAAATAACACACATTCAGACGCAACATAAAAAAAAGAAACGCTAACAATAGCCATTGACAAACGAAGAGTCGGGGCAGAAATGAAGAGGTACATAAAAAACCGATTAACCCAAATTACAAGGTCATATAGGAAGAAAAATATTCACCAATATCGCCTATGAAAGGGAAATCATATCAACCCAACACCACCGATATCAATCAAAATAAACATCCCATTCTAGCTAAGCAGATACTCTATCGGCCCACAGGCGTGTCCCTCCAAGACATCATTTTTGGGCCCGTTCCAAGCTGAATGTCGATCGCTGGCCACCTCTCCCTCAACATTTCCACCACCGCCCCCGATGGCGTATATGACCTAGTGTGAAAACACTCCGCCGTTTCCGTGTGTCGTCCGTAGATATCGACATCGTTGGATCGGGTGACCAAGACGGTAAGGTGCATGTCCGCTATCAGTTGACGCACAAGTTTAGCCTAGTCCCGAGCATTATTCTTTACCTCAACCAGGGGGGTGAGAAGGTAGTACTCACTCGTTCCAACTTCCCATTGCTCAATCTTCGGCATATCTAGCAGTGCCTCCACAGCCGCCTTCATGAACGGCTCTACCCGCTCCAATCGAGGATTCCGCGCCGATTGATGGTGCCCTGCTGACATAAAGTACGCTTCACCCCAAGCATCCTGCTCCCCTAGAATAACGCTATACGTCTTGATATCCTTCCACTGTTGCTTTACGTCTGGCGCTTCACTCTCCTCACCACTCTCTTCCTCTTGCTCTGCTCCTTGCCGTTCCATCTGCTCATCAATCGGCAAGAATATCTCAGAGCTAATATGCGACACATATGCCTTGAATGACACCAACCTATAACTCAGCCTCCGTAGCGCCCTACACACCAAGTCCCTCTTGCCTTGCCTCAGGGGTTTCGACATAAACAACTCCAATTGCGCGCTTCTCAGGGGGCCGTAATCGCCTATGCTCGGGAGGAACTTTACGAGTGTCGCGCTCGACGGGATTGGTATCCACGCAGGCTTCTTCCGCGCTCCATCACATCCCATGTCCATCGAATCTGTAGGCGCGCACACCGCACTCGGAACGCTCACAACGGCATATGTATCTCCAACGTCCTCAGGCGCACCTTCGCCGGATAACACCTCCGCCTTAAGCGCAAATGCCTTCAAGCCCCGTGCCGCGCGGAGAACAATTGGGATCAGCGGAGCGGGATAGAACACCCTCGGCAGCATCCTGCGTATTGTTGGCTTGGAAACATTATGCGCTTTGATATCCAATGATTCTAAAAACTCTAATCGAGGGGAGTCATTGTACCCAGCCAGCAATGGTGTGTAGCTCACCGGGAGCCCCGTCGTCAGGTTAGAGATATAAAATTCAATTTCCAAGCTCAGCGGAACCATCGTATATCCCTTCCCTTTCGCGCATGCACGGCGAGTCGAGTTCCAGTGCTGCAGCATTGTCCACATAGCCTGGCTGAACTGTTCCAGCACTGTCGGCTCTGGGGCAACCTTTCGATATGCTGGAGGCGATGTTATTGAAAGTTGGTGATGATGCAAATGTAACGGGTGATTTAGCCCTGGCACTACCACGTTATTCGTAATTAATACACTCTTTGGTGGAGCCTCCCAATCACCTGAGACCACTCTTAACTCCCGTGTATATGTGGCCAGCATCGGGTTCACCTTGCATAATTGCTGGAGCTCGCGGAGGTTGTGGAGGCCTTCGAATTGTAGCTTGTGGAAGAGGACGGGCTGAATCAAAGAACGCCAGTACCTGGAGACGAGGGCGTAGCGGCCAAAAGAGGTACGGTCTGGAGGCGTTGGAACGTCTGGATGGCTATTTGTAGGCGCGGGGACTCGGTACGTTCGACGAGTGGTGCTTTCCGACCGATTGGAGGGAATGAGATGCTCCACAATGATGAGGCACTGGATATCGAGGGGTAGGCTGGGCACTCCAGGCTTTAGAGGACAAGGCAGGCTGGTATGTTGACAGGGAATGTGATGCTGTGGTCGTTGACCATGGTGGTCATCAACGCCAACGACGTCAACCTCCGGTAACGTAAGAGAGGGCATTGTCTGCTTTCCTATCGGTGGCGCAACGCTTGAATCGATCCCTTTTTCGCTAAATAAACGAACAGTTCTGGATCCGTCCCTTAGTATGGAAGAATGTGATGCAGAGGAAATGGAAAGCAAGTTTCCGACGTCTCTCAAATGCAGAAAAAGAAATAAACAAATAAATAGATGCAACCAAGTAGCACGCTCGGAAGTGAGTGAATGAGGTGCCACGAATTCGGTATCGTGCTTTGTAGATCTAGAATACTTCGATAGCTATGATATGTATCGTGTATTGCTACCCGTGTCGACTACCTGTCGCTGCGTAACTGAGCTTGTTGCCGTACCGCCTTCCGAGCCTATCATAATTATTCGTGAGCTCACTCCCCTCTTTTTCATGGCCTACCCTCCTGTATCCATATTTGAAGAATGCACGTGAGGTATATAAACGATAACATCCTCTTTACTTCCTTCTAGAACCACATCAAGAAATAGAATGAAGTTCAAAGCTGCCAACTTCATCGACAAGACAATACATACCTATAATATTCTTAACCGAGCCTTATCGTATCCAGCATCTGACTGTCCCAATGCCGCGTACAAAATCCTCAACGCCAACGCAACGCGAACTGAACATTCCACAATCCTGATGATCGGGTCTCCTGAATACAATGGCTACCACCAACCCTTTTCTTTGTTGCCCCAATTCCTATCCCAGCAAAAGAAGGAAGAGCGGGTAGACCAGCCCCTGGATTACTTTGAAATCCGATACCATCTGTAGTAGTATGGTAGCACTAACATCCGTGCCGTTACTTTCCTGCTGGGCGCTCATCTCGATCCCGGGGGGGGGGGGGGGGGGGTTGCTCCGCTCTACTCCAGAAAAGCAAAAGCCAGAAGAAAGCTGTATGTCTCATATTGTTCCGGTGCTGCATGCGTGATAGATCAGCCCCCCTTATCGATTGAGGCGCCCCATCAAGTGCTAAATAAGAGAGTCTGTTTTTAATGTAACAGAAAGAAACCTATAGATAACGTTGATATGGAACCTACAGCTGTGAATTCCGCAGCGAACTCGGAGTTTAGGATATGACAGTTGGGGAGTTCATTCCTCATCTGGGGCACCTTCTCGATTAGACCTACATTGAACTACTCTGTGCGTACCTATGGAACCGGCACTTAGGAAGGCAAGAATCCACGCTCAGTCGTTTAAGACTGGCTCAAATGGAGCTACAAATTGCTGTACGAGCATTGCTTCAAACATCGCGCTTCAAGATCTCACCTGGACCCAGGATCGAGAGCTCATCAGCGAAATGAGTTAGAGCAACAAATTTATTCGCTACTACTATATGGTGTCACTTCTCGCATCAGGTCACGAGTTAGCTCCAGCTGCACGTCCACATTGGACTGTCTTTGTTGTCATGCTGTTATTGTCTCTGTGTTGTTGCAACAAATCATGTGTGTTTCGTGCAGAGCACTCACTCCCTTATTGTGGTTCTAAATCTGGCTGGCTGTGCCGTGGAAGGAAGGGGGCTGAGGGTTGTTGTGTTGTCATAATTACATGCGGGTTTATCGATAAGGCAAGCAGTAATTAACCCTGATAGGTAAGTGTCGATACGCGACCGGAATAACTTCATGCTCCGGTATCGCACAATACCCGGGTAAAACTACAACGGAATTCATATATTTCTATGCATATTAAGATGCCTAGAATTGGCGTCAGCATTTAAGATACACTATCACATGGTGGATCTATATTGTGAGTATTCATGGTTACTGACCCCTGGGCTGAGCATTTATTCTGTAAAGCAGACCCCTTGGTTGAATTTCCAATGATCCGCCCAACTGAAAACGCAGAAAAGTATGCAAGTTACCGTGCTGGGTTAAAGCTTGCAAAAATTCGAATGTAACGTTGGCCCTAACCTCATCCTTGGCAATATGACCCTTACGTAAATGCGGTTGACATGAGTTGACAGATTCTTTAATGCTCCAAGATCGTTTCTTCAAGTCTTACCTTGCCATTGACAAGCAGATATGCAATGTTATTACCATTCCATTGAGAAAATTGCTTCAGATCTATCACTGAATACTACTTCTTTGACACTTAAAAAAACCGGCTAGTACAAGTAGAGAGTCTCACGTTGCTTTGTATTTCTCCGAGAAACTTGTTTATCCTCTTGTTGCTATATATATAATTATTGCAAGGAGATGTCCATTTCTTTTTGCGTATTCGGGTATATATACGCCAAGTAGAGATCTATTCTTCGTTCTCGACACTTGATTCTCGAACATACATCACTTAAGACGCAATCTGGCGCATAAGTTCCACAGTTCAAATAGCCCCCACTGTAACAGTACCTGGGGTGGACATTAGGAACCCATTAAAGAGAGAAAGGTTAATAAACGGCCGCCGGTGTAATGGCATGCAAAACTAAGACTCTGTGGTTTATTACCCTGTTCCACGAATAATTTACGGAATTTATCGCAATTGCTTTCGCGCCGCCTGTGCCCGCAGATAGGGACCATCACGGCATACTTTGCTTGTAATTGCAATTGCTGTCGGTAACCTATAGACGGAAAATATACCGCAGGCTTCGAATCAGCATTAGCCAATAAAAGTATGCTTGTATCAATACGGTTGATAGGTACCAATTGTCTTGATCCACATGCGAATGAACGGCAACTGCTTGTTTCTAAAGCTTGCTGAAAGAGATAGAAATTTTGCCTTCATGCTGTCAATGGTGTGATACATACATAGTAACCCATGTGAGAGTATTGAGCAGCCAGTACATTGTGTAGGTGAAGGCAAGCCTCAGGGATGGTATATTCATATTTAGGTGAACCAGGAATACGATCAGGATTATTGAAAGGAACAAGGCAAGAAGAAATCTCCAGGGTAGGTGGGTAGCCTGCACACAACACCAGTTCCAGTAGTGTTGGGAATGTTTCAAAGCACAGCTCTAACAATACGAAGTGTTATTGATGCCCAGCTGTTTCAACCGTCTTGTGTGCTTGGCATTCGAGGCGGTCTGTTTTCCAAGTTCGCTACAGCACTGCACAAGTTCAGAGATGCGGAATGTCTCGCCAAGTTACAGACGCGGGATGTCCCTAGGACACATACAGACTGAATGTTCTCCGGACAGTCGGGGACATAAAGGTAAGAAGATCACGTGTCGCGCACACTAGTCATATAGAATTTTCATGGGTGACTAGCACAATCCTACAACATCGAACCAACGTCAGCTCCCTCCATGCCATCTATGGGGGGGTGGGAGGTGATGCAAGAGAAGAGGTGCTTACTTTTTGAACTGACCTATAGCTCGGTGAAGTTGTATGTCTGTGGTCTCTAGTGACGGAGGTTACAACAAGCGTAATTGAAAAGGGTATAGATAGCATTGAGAGCCCCTGCTCAGTTCCCAAGTCGAGCTGCAACTGGGGATGGGGGTTGCACAGCACCTTTCTCAAAGATGACTGTCATGCTCCGATTCCAGCAATGATCAATGTTAGGTAGTTGAAATGAGCGCAACCTGTTTTATTTTTTTTACTCTAGAAGTTCTACTGCGTGTATTCCTAGCCTTCCTAGGGCCCCTTGATGGACATAAAAATATTCCTCCCTTTCTTTTTTGAACCACTTCCGGTTACAACTGCAAAGCTTAATACATGGTCACGGAGGCAATGAAATGTATCAACAAAAGCATACTGCTCCCCAGTAACTGAAGCGCAGGGATAGAATATCATGTGTATCTACCATATTTCCTATTTAAGTAATATAGATCTGGGACACGGCATTACCCAAGGGGTACGAGTATAGAGTGACTTTGGAGCTAACGATGAGTAGACACAGTGAGTATTTGGATGAGGGGATAAGAGGGTTATATCCAAAGTCTTTGAAATCATTATCAGCCATTGGGACCCTTCAGCCCAGAACATACAAAACAGCAGTGACATTACAGGCAAGTGGTCTATACTACAGGTGGAGTTAACGGGCAGCCGTCGGGAGTAGTAGCAGCTGTACTGCACTTGGTAATAGCTGCACGTTGGTAATCACAGTAGCAGAGAAGCTGAAGAGAAATGAGCAAGGTTGTCTGTCATGCGTTCGGCTTAAGGTGTAGAGAAGAGCTCGCTACCCATGAAAATTCTGCATGACTAGTGTGCGCCTCACGTAATCGTGTTACCTTATATGGAAATACTGTCCCCGACTGGGACAGCTAAAAAGTTCCTGTTCGGAGACATCCCGTTACAGACGTGTGGGAACTGTCAAGGGTCTGAGAAGGAGATTAGCGTGAGATATCCTCCCCAGGAATTATATAGTCTACTATTGGGCCATACATTACATACGTATACCCATGCTATGGAATGATCCAAGGCCTATCGTGTAGTGGTTTGCGAAGTTTATTTTAGTCTTTGGGTAAGATATCAAAAAACCACTTCTGAGCTGAAGATATAGTACAGCTCCCTTTCAACTTCAAGTATCCTAGAAAAGCCAATACCTCAGTGCATTTGATATACCAGTAATTATCATTCGGATCCATCTGTGGCATTAATCACACACATGAATGCAAGCTCTTTTCCCTTGCTGTATCCACTTTAGCTCATATATTTCTTAAAGTGTAAGTCAAGTTGAGAGCGCTTCACCCCACATGGTCGTTCGAGCGATCTAGATGTCACGAAAATTGAAATGTCAGTGTGAATAGGCATAGTGGAACATCACCAACAACGCATTCTTGAGTTTCGATTCAACAAAATCATAGACGGATGCTAGCTGCATGGACAAAGCTCTGATTCAAGATCGAAGGACTTGAGAGATGCAGCAGCAGTGGTTATTAATGCTTGAAAGCGACGTATAAGATGCTGGCTTGGATACTGTAGGTCTGCTTTGGAATATGAGTACATTCCCGTTTAGATGATAATCATTTTGGTAATTCAGTGAGCCTTTTAAAAATTACTCTTACACAGTCACAAGCACAGGCGTCTGAGCCTTTGATTAAAAATCTCAAACGTAACCAGGACGGAATCAGGAACTAGTACCCATTGGTTCACGTATTGCCAACAGATATTGAAGGTAACAGCGTCAAGAAGTCTAGATTCAGGAGCAATGTAGAACAATAGAGATTCTGAGTAAAGAGGAGCCAGAAAGCAAGTCGTATTCGCAGTTTCCAAACTTGACACGCCATGATGCCGAAGGAACGTTCTTTTAAAAAAGTTGGATGGACTGGAGTTGCGTAACTTCAGAGTCCTCTGTATAAAGAAAAACGAAATCTTCAGGTAACCTAGGATTACCAGCGTTGGTGCTAGGAGCGAAATAAGCTCTCTCATTCGAATATTTAAAAGGTGAAAGGGCAAAACTGTCAGGTGAACAGCTAGAATTCGGTAGAGATATGATAGCAAGGATCTACTAGTAGCAGAGTACAAAGAGACCTCGAATCTCATTTCATTTATGAGCAGTTTCAAGCGCAGCTAATAGTTATATACCTGTATGAGGCTGGGAACGAGAACAGTTCTAAAACTTATATGTGGTCCGCGCTCCTAAAATGAGGCTGGCGCAGGTCGTGGCACGCGCGATAGCGGCCCGAGCTGTTGCAGATACAGTACAAAGTAGTCCCCTTTGTGGCTTGACCATGACATAATTGGAGCGCGTGGTAATCTAACCTTTCCAATTGATACCAGTATCAAAATGACGATTCTATGCAAGTAATTTGTCCAGCAAGATATTTTCTTATTAATATCATTACTCGCCAGAGGCCAGTATTGATCTATGGCGAAAGCAGAAATTACATACAACGCAATTAAACCAGTAAGATACAGTGTAACGTGATATAAATTTTTGAACCTTCCAACCAGACTTACCTCTGACCGCGGTACCGCTTATACCTGCTGGTTCAATATACTACCTCTGATGGTGATACTTTCATTTGCACTTCTCATGGCTTCAAGTTTGTAGCCAACTTAGCACGCATGTGTGAAGCTTTTAGAACTATATTGTCAATGATTTCAGGGCATGTTGATTTCAGTACTTTCATTATTTTCGGGGTGGCCCTTATTGATAGTGGCTTGCTCATGCTATTCAGTATATGCAGATACCTTAATTCCACAATAGCTGCTCTTTTCCAGGGGGTTATTTCAGGGCCTATATGGATATTAGTATCTTACCAAGTATGATAACTGAGTCTTTACTTACCTTTTTTGCTTGCAATCCTTGTAATATTAATCATGTATAAACAGGACTGTACTCGGAGTAGGGGAAAATACTCAGAAGCACTATGCACGCATAAATGTACGCCACTCGACAGGTCAAAAGTGAAGTAGGTATGACTTTTGTCGAAAAGTCTTCGGAACTTTTGTATGGATTTACACACAAAAATACAACACACGTATTTTTTCTCTGCATACAAGTGAAATAGAGTGTTGCATATTTCCATTTGACTACCATAACAGCAAAGCCAATCTGACAAACTTCTAACTAATGACAGGACTCCCTCTTTATCATTGTATCCCACTCTTCTGAAGGTTTTCAACTTCATTTGTGCATTCATCATGTAGAGTAATAATTCAGACGCGCTCAATGCAAGTAGTTTCTCGATTGTGCATTTCATGAACGAAATCTTCGCGTGCCGAGCTAGGAACTTCATTTTGCTGTTGTATGAGGTTTCAACGGGTGATTCGAGGCTGTGACTGGGAAACGGAGTGGTTGGTTGAAAACAAACATTAAGCGTGTCGCTGTGAAGTGTGTAGGAAATGCCTGTAGAGTACCAAGTATTACATAACAAACATATGGACTCTACTACTAGTATATGAGAGCTGTTCTATAAGCTGTTCCTATTCCCGAGGCTGTTCGATAGGCTGTTCTAGAGGCTGGTTCAGTGGCCATTCCAGAGGTTGTCATGGAGGTTGTTTCTGTTGAAACGGATCATCCCTCACATCCCTGTTGTTATATAACGTTTGTTATACTATGTAGATCATGATTAACGCGCGCTTGTTGTTACTTGTTATCACTGTTATTTCTGCACTTATACGCTATATTTCTGTATCTTCACTCATGAATATAAGTGTGCGATTCTGGCATTGGGTACTCAAGATCAATTGTATTCATTAGGTCCAACATCACCAGCCTTCGCTTTCCCTTTATTCTGTCGCTTGCCTTTGCCGGAGGGCTTAGAGTCCTTATTTTTCTGCTTCTTGTTTGCATTACCAACCACAAGGGCATTCCCAGAGGAAGTGGTGGTGTCTCCTTCAAGATGTGAGGTCCGGCAGTCATTGTAGGTGAGATCAGGGTGAGTGAGCAGAGTTTCTTTCGTTTGCTGCTTAGATGGTGGGAGAGAATGATTGAGAAGGTTCATTTTGATTCATCTGCCCATACTAACTTAAAGCCTCGTAGGTACGCATCATCGGTATCTTTCATGGAGTTGATTCTATGAGTGAACTGGTCCCAGTGGGCTTCCCAGTTTTGTATGTGATTGATCATAGAGGTTGATTTATCCTTCTTGAAGTCAAGTATGATGAAGAGGGAGGTGAATACAGATACAACATTCTTGTGGTCAAACTTATCCTCAATCACTTTCCATGCCGTAGCTGCCATCTCATCCTGCGAGATCAGATGGGTACGTTGATCCTCTACCATTCACAATAGAAGCAACTTTGCGAAGTTATTCTTTCTTTTCCAGTTGTTGTGAGGATCAGAGGTAGGCTTGGTTTCACTCCCTTCAACGATGTCCCAAACTCCTACTGTCTCCAGGTGTATTCTAGCTTGTGCTGCCCAGGTCTGATAGTTGGACTTGCCAGATAATTTGGTGAAGTCCTCTATCTTATATGCTGGCAGGTTCCAGGTGGCAGTGGTAGAAGTAGAAGAAGAAGATGTAGAAGAAGAGGAGGAGGAGTCTTGAGCCATTTGAAATTAGAATGGTAGAAAAAAAAGACGAGAAAGCGATCTATTTTTTCCTGCTCTCGCTTTCACGTCTTTTTTTTCTACCATTCTAATTTCTGTAACGGACCTGGTAAACGCAGAGAGTTACTGTCCGCCAGGTCAAAAAGAGACTTGACTAGCGATGCTCGCTAGTCCTCTGCGTAGCTCATATAGCACTCATTTATGCGACTGCGACGCCGTCTAGCACCGTCGGCTCGCATATCGCTTGCATATGTGCATCCACCGACCGCCCGCCTCCTCCTCCTCCTCTTCTACATCTTTTACTACTACTTCTACCACCGCCACCTAGACCCTGCCAGCATATAAGATAGAGGGCTTCACCAAATTATCTGGCAAGTCCAACTATCAGACCTGGGCAGCACAAGCTAGAATACACCTGGAGACAGTAGGAGTTTGGGACATCGTTGAAGGGAGTGAAACCAAGTCTACCTCTGATCCTCACAACAACTGGAAAAGAAAGAATAACTTCACAAAGTTGCTTCTATTGTGAATGGTAGAGGATCAACATACCCATCTGATCTCACAGAATGAAATGGCAGTCACGACATGAAAAGCGATTGAGGAGAAGTTTGACCACAAGAATGTTGTATCTGTGATTCACCTCCCTCTTCATCATACCTGACTTCAAGAAGGATGAATCAACTTCTATGGTCAATCACATACAAAACTGGGGACCAGTTTGCCCATAGAATCAACTCCATGAAAGATACCGATGATGCGTACCTATAAGGCTTTAAGTTAGTATGGGCAGATGAGAAATTCAAAATGAACCTTCTCATTCATTCTCTCCCACCATCTAAGCAACAAATGAAAGAAACTCTGCTCACTCACCCTGATCTCACCTACAATGACTGCCGGACCTCACTTCTTGAAGGAGACACCACCACTTCCTCTGGGAATGCCCTTGTGGCTGGTGATGCAAACAAGAAGCAGAAAAATAAGGACTCTAAGCCCTCCGGCAAAGGCAAGCGACAGAATAAAGGGAAAGCGAAGGCTGGTGATGTTGGACCTAATGATGCAATTGGTGCAAGAAGCAAGGTCTTAACTATATTGGCCATATTCATGCCACGTGTACTCTGCTCAAGCATCACCAGTCAAAACTCGCCGCACTCAAAGCCTCTGCAACTGGTACAGCAAATCTCGCCTCTGCCTGCACCTCTGCCTCCAATCTTTCCGGATCCTCTGATATCTCGCTGGGTTACGCTATGATTGCCTCTCAACCTCAGGGTAATACTGCACTAAAAAGCACATCAGACAAAACATATGAGGTATGGTTCTTTGACACAGCCGCCTCACACCATATCACTGCTGACTATACCCACCTAAAAAATCCAGTTCTAGCCCGTGTAGGGATTAGAGTAGGAGGTGGCAGGGTGTTATATAGCACTCATAAAGGTACAGTCAAGCTGAATGTGGAGGTTGGTGGCCAGGTAATTGAAGTTACTTTGTCATCTGTTTTGTATATACCTGGGTGGAATGAAGGATCTCTTATGTCATGAAATCAAATTGCGAGTTTGAGGAGATTTCGGATGGTTGGCGAGGATGATTGGGTTGAAATTAGGAATAAGGCGGATAATAAAATCTGTTTTATTGGAAAGCGTGAACATGGTCTCATCCAAGTGCCTGTCTTAGCAAAACATAGTAGTACTGCATATCTCTCCTCAGTCCAACACTGGCACGAAGCTTTAGGTCATACCTCTCCTCAGTTATGGTTTTCTGCTAAGGAACGATATATTTATTGATAGTGACTGCGTTCACGCTTTCCAATAAAACAGACTTTATTATCCGCCTTATTCCTAATTTCAACCCAATCAGTTTCAAGTGCTATTCTCACTATTATTATATTTTGGGTATTAATCAATATCAATCTATATACATATAACTATCATGTTACATAATAATTCTCACCATCAACATTACTGGCAGCCTCTAGAACGGCCTCTCGAACAGCCTCTGTAACAGCCTCCATAACAGCCTCTGAAACAGCCCCCGAAAGGGTCTCTTAAACAGCCTCCAGGACAGCACTACAATAGTAATGAAAACAAAAACAGCAGTATCCTACCTCTGGTGGCGATACTTTCATTTGCACTTCTCACAGCTTCAAGATTTGTAGCTAACTTAGCACGCATGTGTGAAGCCCTTACAATTGCATTATCAATAATTCAGCACATGTTGATTTCAGATGGCCCTTATTGAAAGTGACCTGGCAATGCTATTCGAACACTTGCCACAATAGCTACTCCTTTCCGGGGGGTTATTTTAGAACCTATGAGAATATTAGTATCTTACTAAGTATGATAACTGAGTCTTACCTGCAATCCACGTAATATTATGGATGTGTTTATGCTGTTGCTGTATGATGCAGGCATCTCCGGGATTGAAGGCCCAAATTCATTATGTCAGCTGTCCGGATACTTCTGACATAATAAAATTTAGACACTGTTGCGAAATTTGGACTGGTTCTCATAAATATCTACAGCCAAGCATACGAAAATATGCTAGTTTATACCGTAGCGCATAATATGCATTGATTCCCTATCCGGATACTTATTTTTTCGGCTAAGTATCTGCAGCCAAGCAAACGAAAATATGCTACTAGTAGTTTATACCGAATACTGCCCAGCGCATAATACGCATTAGTCTCCTGTCCGGATACTTATCTTTTAGGCTAGTACGATAAGATGCTTATAATGCTCGTCGACAGCATACTGTCGACATCAGCTTCACAAGTCAGCACAGTTCGGACATATTGTGAGGTCTAAAAACTGTACTAGTTCCTCAAGTGTTGTTCTGGACAGGGAGCGCCCAACTCTTGTACTTTATTGGGCAATTTCTATGGCTGGCCCTTGCAAACGACCCCAGCCCTTGAATTGTCTTTTCTAAAACTTCTTCCGCCAGTCTAACAATTGGGAGTCAAGGTGAGTGTCGTTGATCAATCTTCGGACACTTTTTTTTTGCCTGACCGAGTTCTAAAGCTCAGGGCCTAACAGTGAACTATGACATATCGATGCTAGTAAGCTCTGGTAGTTTTGCTTTAGGTTTCGCCCCGATGTTGCCGGAAACCTGGTGTGCTCTCCTGGCATGTATTCAGATAGGCGTATGTAGGGAAGTGGTGAACGTGCAGCATGCTTGCAGTGTTGTTAATCTGCGAACAATCCCCGTTGGCTTTTTTGAGAAACGATTTAATGAATATAGAGATTTAAGTCCCCCGTACTACAACTTGAACGGACTGGAGGTGTACTAGTAGTTCCTCGACCTTAGTGCTCTGTATATAATTGGGCGGTGCAAAGAATAGTAGGCTAAGATATACTATGTACTCTTGAGAGAGTTGAGCTAAATACCCATGTATTTTGTGATCTTCAAATTAAATTAATCTGGGGCTCCTCAAATTCTAACCGCAAATCAATAAGTGTTTAGCCATATTTCTGTACTCTTCGCAAGGTCCATTCCCGGACACAAATAGTATATCGGGAGCTAACTCTGAACGATAGAGAGCCACACCCGGTAGCAAAATTAATATCAGTCAACGGCTGGGGAGAACAAGCCATTGAACATTCGCTATTCCAGAGGCTTTCACGGATTTCACGGGTCATTCCGAATGGTTGACGCGATGTTGGACTGAGCTCTGTGCCAGTGCCGGCTGTAGTTAATACTATTAAGTGTATTACCTTCGAGTCCGATTGATAATTAACTTTCTAATCCACCATTTCGAAGAATTGAACCCTCCTTGTTATTAGCAGTGTTACCGATTCGAGTGGAGACGTACTGGTAAGTCAACTTTCACTCTTCCTACGTATTGGGTGCACGTATGGTCAGGTTCTCTGCATTACAATTGCCGGTGAGAGTCACACCTTGAAGTTTCGAACCCGATAAATAGGTAGCTGCATAACTGAGCTTGTAGGGGTATGCTGATATGCTTAAAGTTCAGATATTAGCCCTTAGACTCGTTAGTGTACTGTCATGTCTTGTAAAAAGGGTCCAGTCGCTTAATTAGGCCTGCATTGGTGCAACCATTACAGTCTACCCTTGCATACCGGATCGCTAAAATCTGGCACTTTTCGCCCGGTATAGCAACGTTCCGGTATAGAATAAAAAAGCTTGGCAGACAGGGGGTGATAATAAATCGTAATTCAAATAATTACTGAAATGATCGAAGTAAACATCAACTTGTTCACATACCCAGCCAAAAACATCAATATGCATCACTCACAAAATCTAGAAAAACATCAGGCTTTAAGTGTGCTTGAGAAGCATCAAATATGTAAATGTTGACTAGAACCAAAATATGCTAAAGAAAAGTTAAGTAACATTTTGGAGATGAATTGGTAAGAATACTGTACTTTAACTTAACTTTGATGTCCTAGGTAGCTAATCTATTATTTTAGGCCAACCAGTAGCTGTATTACTTTGTCAGATATTTGAACAAAGTGATAAGTGGTTAGCAATTACTCTCGGAAATGATTGCACATGGAAAAAGAAGCCACAAAGTGCCCAGTTTCCATATTACTTGAACAACATTGTAACAAGTGACAGTCGCAGCGGTAGCAGCGGCAATAGCAGAAGCAGTGGCGGCAGTGGTCGCAGTAGTGATGACAGCCAAGTGTGAAATGGGGTAGTCTAAGATGTATTAATATTAGTGTATCTGGTATAGCAAATATTATTTGTATGGAGACAGGGGGGGTCATTGTCTGGAGGTTTCTGTCCGGTCCAGAATTGTTGGGGCGTCCGGTATAGCAAGGGCGATTTGTATGGGGAACGGATGTCGCAGGCAGAGGCCATCCGGTATAGCAAGGGTAGATTGTATTACAATCATCATCAGGGATTTGCTCTAGTCTCATGATTGAACCCAGCCACAACGTAGGTGCTCTAGCACCCAGCGGCAGTGCAGATATCTCAATGTCCGACTTGACTGGAGAGCACTCGCCTCCTAGCGGAGCGGGCCTCTTATTCCTTTCCAATACTTCCAGTTTACTGAATGTGAAGTAATCACAATATTGCTTCGTTTATCGTTCAACAGTACACGATGATGATTGAAGCAGTCTTCAAGGTCGATCCACTGTCGATACAGTCCTTGATTATACCCATGAATAGCAACGGCGACCGGTCCGACCAACTAAGCTGTAGAATTTGGTTACAACGGTGCGTGGTCTTTTTTTTTGGGGGGGGAAGAAAAAAAGTATCACGTAACCTCGCTTATCCCTACTCGCAGGGCAGGGCCGGTGCCTGGTCTGTGCATGTCTTCTAGCCTGACTCGACTCGGATACTTATTGTAAAGGGATGTGGGGTAATCGAGAGCTGGCAAGTGGACTAGTCGGTGCTTTCGAGCTAAAAAGTTACATGCATACACACAGTCCCATGCTGTGGTGGGCACTAACAAGCTATAGCCTCTGGCTGGCACACACTTTATGGCTTGCGGTGTCTTGCATAGCAAGGAGCCCTTGACGGGGTACTTCGTAGAGTAGGACAAACATATACAGACTTTCAGTTAAGTATGGGATGGCTATTATATATAAGCAGAGATGTAACCCACGTATGACAATCCAGCAAGCTTGAGCTCAGTCAATTGCATTTCGCGTCTTCTTCAGCATGAGATTCTTAACTTCCTCTGTTTTCCTTACGTCCTGGCTGCTTGCCGCCGTCACTCCCACTCTAGCGCATAATGATCTTAGTGGGGAGGAGGTGCAAGCGTTGAGGAGTCGTTTTGCTGGACTCGATGTCAGACAAAAGATCCAAGGAAGGTACGACCATAGTACATCAAGTGCAACATTAAAGGCCCGGGGTCTTCAAGAGAGAAAGACAAAGGACCCTGTGGAGATTGCAAAGCATCATATCGCAAAGCACTCTGCACCAGGAACCGAGTTTGAAATAGATTCCCACTATACTGATACCGATACTGGTGTTACACACGTTTTTGCCGTGCAGACACTTGGAGGGATACGAATTGACAATGCAAGATTTAACGTCAATGTGGGTTACTAACTTTGTAATTTTGCTGTATAGCTCAAAGCTGAGAAACTTTCATGCTGACCATTATGCAATTAATACTAATAACAGGTCCTTTTTTTTTTTTTTTTTTTTTTATTTCACGTGACCCCGCTTGTAGCTGTTCGCCATGGCAGGGCAATAACAGGTCCTGAAAGATAGCACAATATACTCATCGGGTTCATCCTTCACGAAGAACGCCAAAGTGAAGCGAAATCTTCAAAGGAGGAAGGAAATCAATCCACTAGACGCCCTTAAAGGAGCAATAGAAGTCTTGAAACTCAATGATGGAAAGATGTTTAATCATGCTGAGGTGGGCCGAACAAATTCGCGCAAGAAATTCAGGCTCGACAGCCCCAAGGCCAAAAAGAAGCATTTCAGAAAGCCAGACTATGTGATTGCTGGTGTTGACGGTTTAAACTCAGTAAGTAGTTCAGCCTGCTGTGTACAATACCAGCTTGCCGGGGCGCACATAAGGATACAGATTGTGTTGTCCACATAGGGTTTAGTGATATTTGAGCTCACGATTCTCACAGAAACCTGAAGCGACCTTATCATATATGCAAAATCCCAATGGAGAGCTGCAGCTTACCTGGAGGCTCGAATATGATAGTGGAAAGGATTGGCTAATCATCTACGCTGACGCACATGAGCAAAAGAAACTCCATTCTGTTGGTGACTATGGCGCTGACGCCTCTTACCTTGTCTAGTAAGCCTCAATCCCCCTAGTCCTGGCTTACTCCCGCACGTGACTCACGTCAAACAGCAAGTTTGGTATCATCGATCCAAGCGCCGGCGAACGAACAGTTGAGGTGGATCCATTCAAGAAGAAAGAATCTCCCCTTGGTTGGCACAAGACTCCAACAACAGAGTTTACCAACACTCGCGGAAACAATGTTATCTCGCTGGTTAATCATTACATGGAAGAGATCGATTTTTTGCCACTATACAGCCCAGACGGTGGCCCAGATCTTAAGTTTGAGTTCCCATTCCCACAAGACAGCATGAACATCAGTGATTGGCAAGATGCGGCCGCCACCCAGCTTTTTTATACTTCTAATATGGTAAGCATATTCACGCAGAAGTCTTAAACTGGTTACTCACTGGAAATACTGGATTAGTTTCATGACCTGTTGGAACAACTCGGATTCACATCACAAGCTGGAAACTTCGAAGAAGAGATTACTGGAGAGAGTGGTGGGGAGGGAGGTGATGCTGTAGGTCCTACGCAATGGCCAGATTTCAAACATATACTAACAGCGCTCTCTCTGAGTTATTAGCCAGACGTACATGCTCAATATGCGGGTGCTCTCATGGACCCTGAGTATATGAACAACGCAAACTTCCAAGCACCCCCTGATGGTGAGAGGCCCAGAATGGTAAGTTCATTGGGTCCAATAGACGAAACCTGCCGTTGATCAGGAAGACAAACAACTAGCACTTCGACAGAGAATGTTCCTATTCAACAATCCAAATGGTGATGCGCCCAACAGACCAGTCAAAGACTCATGCTTTGACGCCAGCGTTGTCATTCATGAATACACACACGGACTCAGCATCCGTCTTACTGGAGGCCCAGAGAATTCACTTTGCCTAGACACATACGAAAGCGCTGGAATGGGCGAGGGATGGAGCGACTTCTATGCTTATGCCATCGGAATGAAGCACACAGATACCCGCGAGAAAAATTTTGCAATGGGATCGTATCTCCAGGATCCTACTGGATTGCCCGCACCACTTGGTATGGCTTTAAAATTCACAAGAATGTCTTTAATGAGAAATGATCCTAACTGTGTTCGTGGGAACTAGGTATCAGGACATGCGTTTACTCGACCAACACCCAGACAAATCCTTTGACTTACGCCAATCTGAACAGTCCGTTTTACAATATGCTCGTTCACAACACTGGTACCATTTGGGCCACAATGCTTTATGAGGTCTTTTGGAATATCGTGGATAAATATGGTAAGTTTACAGTCAATTATTGATATTTCTTCTTATCCTAAGTCACCTTGTTTTTTACCCAGGTATCGACGAGGAAATCTTCCCCAAATTTGACGAGAACACCGGCCTCCCCAAAGACGGCCGCAACCTGTCCATGAAAATTGTTCTTGAGGCCATGAAGCTCCAACCGTGCAACCCTACCTTCCTTGACGCTCGAGATGCGATTATCGATGCGGACATCTTGTTGACAGAAGGCGAAAACTTTTGTGAGATCTGGGCTGGTTTTGCGTAAGAGAACCTAAAGTTACCCATAATGGCCAGCATGGCTCTGCTGCAAGGAGACTGACTTGTTTTGTAATGAAACAGTAAACGTGGTTTGGGAACTGACGCCCATATTGCTGCGGACGGCCTCAAAGTTAATGGGTTTTCGCTCCCGAGGGAGTGTGATAACTACAAGAAGCAATAGATTGATAGTTGGTTATGGTAGAGTTCATGTTTGCATATTAAGTTGAAGACAGATTGTATTTTTTTTTTTTTTTTTTTTTTTTTTTTTTTTGCCGTAGTCTTGCATTTAAAGGGACTTCTGGTAGAGTATTGCGCAAAATAGGCCTCTCACGCGGGAATTTTGTTTACGATTCGAGTTAAATTTTTGTTAGACGTAATTTCTTTTTCTTTTTGGGAGTTGCATTTTTGCAATGTGGCTTATTGGATGATCTTTTTTGTAGTTTAGTTATGAAACGAATAGAAACTGGGGTGTAGAGCGAGAAATCAAGTGTAGTGTCGCGATCGTTATCGATTTCATTGCGTTGTGAGAAGGCCAAGTGGGAGGGTACATATACCCCAAGAAAATAATGCGCTCCGCAGCTGGCAATGAAAACCATATACCCGAGTATGGCAACTCAATGGTGTTTCCTTTTGAATCCTGGCGACTCCAGAGACACAACGGCTTATCGCCCTTTGCTTTCCTGCGAATTTCGTTTGCCTGCGTCACAAGCTTAGCAAAAACTCGTAAGAGGAAAGAGGCACTGACTGATAGTATGATAAGGAGGTATGCGTAGGAGATCAACTATGTGAATAATCTATATTAGTCCTCGGACCATACTCTACCCAAACAAACAATCTTTGTCCCCGCGAATAAGAAAATACATATGTAAGAAAGTACCCGTGAGTGAGGCTGTGAGAGGCCTCCTGTCAGAACACATGACGCCCCGTGTATAATATTGCAGTCTTATTCCCACATCCTGACAGTATGCTACTTAACAAGGTCCCAGCTACTCTGGTCACATGCATACTTACACCGTTGGGACTGGTGTGTTGCGAAAATAAAACAATGGGGTCTGGATGATGTCATTTGCGGCGACGTCGCCGGTTAGGTATCAAGATATGTACCGGTAAGGGTAACGATCTTGCATTATGATATGCACGTACTCTCCCCCGACTCGGAGTTGTTTCGTATTGTCCAGTATTCGCTCATTGTTCGTGGTTTCTTGTCAATCATTTGACCGTCGTCCAGTTTTATCCAAAGATTGTACAGGACTCCTCTAGATTTTTATATCACTTGCAGCACAGTAAGCAAAAATGAATGTACCCCATGTGTTGCACAATGACTACAAGTGTGGCACAGGTTGTCATGCGAAACCCCCGCCTCTCCTATAGCTAAGCCACCGAAAGAGTAACATCGTGAAATGCGGACCCACTGGTTTACTCCGTCAGTAAAAATCTATGAATGACCGTGGCAGCCATCTGATGTTGAAATTTGTGCAAATCGTCTGAGTTCAGAATGTTCTTGAACTCTCATTACTATTTTTAAGCCCAATGATTTGTGGATCTGGCAAATTCATTTACTCGATGAAAGTGACTTCAAGGTCAATTCTAGCACCAATTTAGCATGCTTCACCAGAAAGCAGATTTCCAACTAAGGTAGTCAAGCGTCTGTGCAAGAGATTCCAACTTGTAGCTTACCGTATTAACAGCGGGTTGGTCTGATCTCAAACCAGGTACTCCTGCAGAACATGCAAATCACCATTCTAGGGGTCGCCTGCGCCACTGCAACTTTTCGGGAATGCCTATGCGTAGAGGAACAGTCAGCTGCGAAGTCGTACCAATTCCAAGCGTCGGGCCGTCTCATGTCAACTTTAGCCCACTCCGCACCTGTCTCGGCAGGAGTGAGGCTCTCCCGTGTCCTGTCTGTCAGAAACCGAACCTCCTAAGCGCTGACTCTCTGTCATCATTGGCCCGCAAAATACAAACAAGTACATTATTCTTAGGATAGGGGCCTGTAGATCACAAGTCGCATCGTTGGGCTTTTTGGTTCCTGGACGCCCGCTGCCATATGTTCGGGTCCCTGTCGATCGGACAAAATCTCGCCCTCTGATTGGCAGCCCTCTGTAAACACCGCTACCTTTGCCAAATACGGCAGCGAGGCACAGACGTCGTGGAAATTAGCAACTTTCAGGGCAAGGCCAACACAAAACAGCGGATTCAACAACGCCCAGAATCAGAATGAGGTGGAGATGAGTCCTGAGCGTCCGCTATTCAGCTTGGATTCTAGTTGGCGAAAGCCCCTAAATTGGCAAGATGTTCGTATTACAAGCTCATGCTGGCTCACCGGTATATATAGCATTGATTTCGCCGGTACGTTGCTGACCAGACTCCACCGGGTATCAACTACTTGAACAATCACCATTGTCTACATAATCCCTTGCTCCTGCACTCTTGTGATTCTCTTAACAACAGTCAGTCAGTCATTCTCTGCTATCCATTTTGCGCTTGAGGCCGGATCTCTGCGCATAATCCGTTTTTGGTTCTTGCACATTCATTTCAGTTATACCCGACATCAGTTGAGCATTTTCCCATAATATTTTTTTTAATCTTATTCTCATTCACACAATATGTTCATCCAACCAGCAGCACTTTTGCCTACGCTCCTTACCGCTACCGCATTGTTTTCCTCTGCCTTCGCGTTCCCTGGCTACCATGGTATGACCAAACGTCAATACGACCCCTCGGCTTGCAACAACCACCCCTCACTCTGTAACAAGAAGTACTCCGAGATTTACCACCTCGGTGCGCATGACTCTCCATTCCTCCGCCACCCTGAGAACGGATATTCCGTCGCTGGAAACCAGTACTTCAACGTGCGTACCCAACTAGAGGGGGGAGTGAGGTTACTCCAGGGTCAAATTCACAATGAGGGAGGAAAGCCCCGCTTGTGCCACTCTGACTGCAAGATGATGGATGGAGGAAAATTGGAAGACTATCTCGTTGAGGTTAAGAGCTGGATGGATGGTCACCCGAGCGACGTTGTGACCATGCTCTGGGTCAATGCCGACAATATGCCTGCCCGAGACTTGGAGAAGTACTTTGCGGATACCGGTTTGAAAAATCTTGCGTACGCCCCACCCAAGCACCCGATTACTCCAGGCGAGTGGCCCACCTTGCAGCAAATGATTGACTCTGGGAAACGGCTTGTGCTCTTCATTTCTACTTCTGCTGATGAGGCAAATATCCCTTGGATGCTTGACGAGTTCTCATATATGTTTGAAACACCATTCGAGAACTTTGATCCTGCCAAGTTTACATGCAACGGCGACCGTCCTGGCAGAGTAAAGGGGGCAGAGAAGCTTAACGAGGCTGTTGCCACTCGTATTGGCTTCCAAAACCGATTCGTGTACGACAAGAGGCTAGAAGAATTCGGACTCGAAATTTATACTCCCCACGATGACTTGGCGCCCAAGATCAACTCAGGTGATCAGTCCATTCCTGGTAACATGAAGGATGGCATTGAGAAGTGTGCCACTGAGTGGGGACGTCGCGGAGGATACATCCTGGTCGACTTCTTCAATGAGGGTAACCCAATTGCCGTCATCGATGCTGCCAATGGCTTCAAAGATCCTCGCAACAGGGTTAACGCTCCATTGACCTTCAAGGATCAACCCAAAAACCTTTGGCAACCCACCAAGAGTGCTGGTGAAATGAGCAAGCTTTTCGACAAGGTCCAAGATGTTAGTGAGCCCGTGAAGGATAAGGTTGAGAAGGTGGAGGACAAGGTGGGCGAGGTCACGGATGACGTGAAGGAGACAATTGAACAGGGCAAGGGAATCATTGACAAGATTAAGGACACATTCGGTGGCTTGTTTGGCCGCTGATAGATCTGCTTCTGGATATATGTTGTACGATAGTAACGGGATAGAATTTTAATGTTGGGGATGATTATGATATCTTTTAGGGATTGTAAATATGTACTATATATAATATTGAATGACTAACACTTTATCTTCGATGCATGACTGTCCATGATGTTTCTTTGTTGTTGCTGGTTCCCTTGTTAATAACGGTCGTTAATGAGTGCAGGTGATCAAAGTTTCTTTGAATTCCTAGAATAATCCCCGGTTATGTAAGTACACTATATTTACTGTGTGTTGCGATTGCTTAAATGCGCCCGTGTGTTTCTTCAGCAGCATATATATTCAATGCGTAGGCAACACCCTTGGACTATGCAGTAGAGAGCTAAGCGTATAGGATAATCTACGGATGTAATTGGAATTGGGTACCACCCCGCAACATCACTTGCTACGGCCATGAAAGTAGCTAAAGGGTATTATCAATGGGTACATCGAGATCGATGCAGTACTTTTCTTAACCGAAATTCATAATTGTGTCTTGGATATGTTAATAATTAATTACTGTACTTTTGGGAGTGGTTTGCGTACAAGAACTTTGTACAAGAATATGGATTTTGTGAGTTATTCCACCACCATCAAAGATGTTACTTTGCTATACTCCCTGTATTGTTATACTGGGTGAAACTTATCGGTCTTAAGTGTTTGTGTCCTTACTAAATTTATTACGGGTGTGCAGTGTAGAATCCATGTTGCAGCGAAAGTGCATGGCGGGACGTCATGCGAAAATGAGCGCCGCTGCACAGTAATGTCTTCAAAACAAGACCTCTGGGACAGAGATGCGGGACTGATCGAGAACACTGCTTTATTTAGTTGATACCAGGCGGTATGGACTGTTGAAAGAATATGCAGCGCTGAAGGGCATAATGGTCAGGTGTGCCGAACATACGCAACCTGAGCCGTGGTCATAGTACAGATTGACGCTTCTATGATTTCATGGGTTTATCCTCTTTACCGTTTGAATCCGCTACTATGAACAACCTCATACCGCACCAAATTGTCTAGTTATGTATGAAGGTATTTCCTGAGTTCTTCTTGTATAAATAGGGCCCATTTTGGGACGCTTGTTCCCAGGATTTTTTGTAGTTTCTACAACATGGACTGCTAGTCGCCAAGGGAATGTGGGCTCCGCACACAATTGGCTGCAAATGCGATGGAGGAGACTCTGGGCACGAGAACAGCTCAGCACGTACAAATCACTAGCATATTGTGAGGGATACCTATAATTGCAACTGAGGAGGAATAAACAATCATCATACACCATCACTCACGGCTTCGAAGTGAACAAAACGGCTCTTTACACAAGCTCCGCTTTCCTTCCTTTATACATCCAACGGTTATGTGATTCTGCCGCAGAAGTCTATTTAAGATGGATAACCAGAAAGATGGAGATCAAGGAGGGTGCCGTAGGAGGGGGAGATTTTTCTGGATAAGCTGCCGGAGAAGTGAGTTTCCAAAATAACGGCACTCCATTACTGTAGTTCCTAGGCTAACCTATGCCAATTGATAGGCGTCCATCTAGTTCGGGGTCTCCTGCTGAAAAAATGAGGAATACGGGGACCAGCAGTATCACTATATTTGTTTAGGGAAAGTAATGAAAAACTGCTTACACTTGGTATGCATGGTTTATCCCCCCTTATTAAAATCCTGTCCATCAAGCCCTAACTTACAGCAGTTGGTATCTGTGAACAAAGTTGCACGAGTATCTTCTGCAGAGGCGCTCTCTTGCTCACGGTGCCTCCATCGTTGGCTCAAACACTACGGCAAGGTGAGACTGTGAAGCCTTTCCTGCTGTAGCTGGGCTTCCTGTGATAACTACGTACTGTACTACCTACATAGGTAGTATACGCTAGTACTGTATAGAGAGGCAGAGATGGTATCGAGTATTTTGCTACCACAGCAAGCTCCTCAATTGGTGAATTTATCCTCCATCTATCATACCGCCGTGTGGCATATCCAAACTCTGACAGATAGCTCTGCACCGCCTCCAGCACCTCCCGCAGCCCCCATGTCACATACACGCTCGTCCTTAGAGTAAGTGCATCGTTATTCATAGCAGCACCATTCTGCTCCTACATCTCTGCCTTCCCCGCCTCTTCGCATACGGGTATTTTCCGCTCCATCACCACCACCTCCTCTTTCATTGGCTGCCTCTCATCAAGCTTTTCCTGGCCATCACCCTGTCTCATTTCCACTTGTCCCTTTCCTCATTCTCGCTTAGCTCTTAAGCTTTCGTCCCTGCACCCTTTCCAACAGTGGGATTTTGCAACCATGTACTTAACCCTGTAGGGTGCAATTCAAACAGGGTAAAATGAAGTAACCCCAAACTGTACAAGACGACAAGACAAGCTAGTTTATGTCAGCTTAGAACTCCATGAGATACATGAACCTCAGTTTACTACCACGATCAATTTCACCCAATGCAATGCCAATGCCAGTTTGCTCTTCCCAAAATTGATGCTACTGCAGTATTTCCAAGCAATACTACTAGGTGTGTAGTTTGAACTTGAACAGTGTCAACGTCGCAGCATGGCTACTTCTCATTACCAACCCCCGATACAGTATAAGTAGCATTTAAGGATACTAGTATCAAGTGGTTAGGGAGATATTGAATGTATCGAACATTGATGAATTTACCTGGTTGAGTAAATATAATAATTATCAGTATTTTGATCTTGTTCAGTATGTTTGGTATTTTTTTTTTTTGTACATTATTGAGCGTACTCATTGGCTTCCTCACGTTCTAGTCGATTCTGAATTCCACCCCTGCAGGGTTGCTAATTCCTTTCTGTCATAGCAACACTGCTGCACCCAGGAAGCACCCAGCTATGGCGACATACATGTACCCCAGCTCTCTGCTGCATGTCAACGACAAAAAAAAAAGCTGTGCTGTAGAGTACACATTGCAATAAGTTAGGAGACTAATCTTGCAGGTCTTTTGGACTCCCTGCAGCTCAAAACTCGTTCACCTCCACATAAATCCTGATAATTACGTCGCAACCTTCGTTCAGCGCAGTCCGCAGCTCCGATCAACCGCAGCTACAGTCAGATTTTGTACTGCACTACGATCCAATTAACATTTCACTCACTATGGCATCGTCAGACCCAGAAGCCATGTTGCACCACCCACTACCAGTCCGCAACCTCATCCCACAAATCCCACAGACCCTACTCAGTACTCTCCTAACCCACTATGCACGCGCCTACACCCCGAAGGACATCACTGTCACATCCCTCACTCCACAATCCATTTCTCTCTCCTATCTCCAACCTGTCGAGGACATTGTCTTCAAGCCCGTCCCACGCAGTGCAACAATCCCATTCAACCCGCCTCTCCCTCCCATTCCAATCGAAGCCCACACCAACACCGACGCCGCCTACAAGTGGGAATCCGAGTGCGCCAATCGGCTAAAGGAGATGGAGGCTGAGGCACGAAAAATTCTTGAGGGTCGCAGCGACATTGTTGTTGAGCGCTATCTCCCACCGCATACCATTGCATCCTTCTTGACCATGTTCCAGTTCATCGGTCTGACAATGTTCATCTATTATTGGCTGCGCTATGGGGAGGACATGCCATATATTGGGGGATTTGTCGCGAGAAAAATATTCAATAAGGAATGGAAGTTCAATTTGACAGTTTTCTTTCATGCTGCCATTCTTGTGAAGCGTTGGGGTGATGTACTTGGGATGGCGAAGAAGCTGAGGAAGCATCAAGTTGATATTAACAAAAGGGGGAGGGTGAGAGGTCCTTGGGTCAAATGGCTCATCAATGCATTTTTTGAGGGGTGGAGATGCGAAGCTAGATTTGACGAGGAGGTTGCGAGGGTCGGGAGACTGACTGCAGAGAAGGGTGAAGAACCAAAGAAAAGGAAGTAACTTTGGCTGGGCCGTCGCGAAGGAGGGTGATCTTAGAAACAGTAGCTGACTAGCGTCCTCTACATCTTAGTACCCCTGGTGCTCACAGTTTGTTTTATTCTGTAGATAATTTCTTCATAATTTCTTCAATATCGCTTGGGCGGATAAAACCCGTATAAATTTGCTGATATGGAATCCATGCACCAAATGATCAAAGCTATCATCATTTTATCGAAAACTTCTGTGATACTCCGGCCATTCACAGACATGTGGACTTTTTTAAACCTCAAACATCCTCTCAGGCAGCCTTTTCTGCTGCCTCTCTTCTACCGCTCCTCCTATGAATACCCTTACTATTTAGAAAATAAGAAGATGAGAGGATTAGAAATCAGAAAATTATATAAAGCATAGCTGCCTTTTCCCGAAAAAAAATAATAAAATAAAATAAAGGGACCTTTTATAATACACATACATTCGAGGTCCTACGTCATGGCTATGTTCAGAAATTCCAAAAGCCGCTTCATTTCATGAAGAATTGACAGATTTATGGGTCCTTAAACCTGAGAGGTCTAAAATCATTGTAAGTTTTCGGTTATGTCCCATCATAAATTAATAATACTATGGATAGCCAATCTTAACAAACTATAGGGCAAATAAAGTACATATTATTCATAGCTTTACAATGGTATGAAAATCATGTCAATCGGATCAAAGTGCATAACGTGGTGTGGCTTTGAATTTGTTGAGTTTTTGCTATGTACGGAGTATACTCAGCGGCCCTGCTTCTGGTTACGAGACTTACTCGTACAGTGAGTGACCCGTAAAAAGTCTTGGGGATTAGGCAGTATTGGGGAAAGTGTGTCCTGCAATATGCAGATCGAGTCTGCATATATTGTACGCTCACATTTGGCAAAGAGATCTCTTCTGCCCAACAAATACAGACTCAATCTGTAAGTATATTGCATGATACACTTACCCCCACTATTGCCTAACCCCAAGACTTTTTACGGGTCACTGGCATTTGCATGGGGGTTGACTACCCGATGGGGCAAAGAGCAATCCAAATCAAGATGCTTGGCGTCAATGCAATCCCTGTCACGTTTAGAACAGTAATTTTGAATAATACTACAAATGGCGGAGGAATCTGGATATCTCTGCCTGTAAAGATAACACTCTGAAATTTCGCTCAGAGCAAGGCAAGTACTTGGAGTATATTATCTAGGATCGTCTAGCAACAATAACATAATTATCATCTTAACCTGTGGAAATCTAGAATCGTAGCAATTAAACTGTCGTAGGAGAGAGTGACTCAATGGTGGCACTAATTAGCCGGTGGCAGCAACTTGCCAGTAACAGAATTGTCAGCAACTCAACAGTTATAGTACAAACAGGAATCATTTTTACACCTGAATTTCGCAAAAACAATCATTGTGAGAGTGATTTGGAGATATAACCCTTTATAGCACTTTCAGGGGGAGGGGGCAGATCTACCCGTGGGGGTCGATCAATTTGGTCCTCTGATAAACTCAAGGAACCACTGTCAATAAACTCCGGCTTGGAATCAACTGTGCTATCACTCAAGACATGCCACATCCTTCCACCGCCTTGCTGTTCCCAGCGCTTGCAGAGGCATTCACAAACCAGTTGGCGGAAGCTTTTCAGAATCGATTTCGAAACCGCCGGCACGCCCCAAGGATAGTAAAACTTTCCATGGGTGCCCTTCACAGCGAAGTTGGTTTTTCGAGCTACATTATACGACTGGATGAGCAAAGAACAAGCGGCACATGAAAGTTTCGATACTCCCAGATATGAGAATGGTGGAGTACTGTCCCTGGGACGGTTGTCATAATAGAGAAGCAAGGTTATCTCGCAATGAATATGAGAACGATCTTTTCCCTACGTATTGTATCTCTGATGGGCCTTCGCTCCAATTCCTTCTCTGAACCCTTCCTTTTCAATGAAGGATGCCGTCTGCATGATATCGGATGACAAGTTTATCCAGTCAGCTACCGACGATGGCAGCCTTGGAATTTCCTGCATCTGACTTGCATGCAGAGTTATTTTCAGCGGACCCTTGAGCGTTGGCCGCAGCCGCGGCGATTCAGCCCATCGCACCAGGGCAGAAATTGCATACTGGCAGGAGCACAATTTTCTTATATATCTTTCTAGGGGGAAGTCTAAATCACATTAGTTAGTGCTGGCCGAAGAAAATGCTGCTCCGAATAGACTATTGTACTTACTAGGTCCGCCATGTGACTCCACGAAACCGGCGCACAGGGCAATCTCTGATTCCACGTGGCCATTATATGCTGATCCAATAGTCGCAACCAACCTGACCAGCTTTATGTACAGTTCACGGGGCACAGCTGCATTAGATGGATGCGCTTTGATTACCGATATTTCGGAGAATACCTCGGCAAGATCCAAAATCAAAGTAGAGATGTTTCTTAGCATTGATGCTGGTTCAATTAGTTTTCCAGGCCAGATATTTTTAGGCATGCCTAAGAACGCAATTCGAAATTCTAGGAACTTGTGATATCGCTTCCGGAAGTGACGATAATATTTTGATAATGTATGGCTCATGGCCATCACTTGCATGTCCAGAATAATGTCATCGATCTTCCGAGCATTCACCTTGTACTCAGAGTGGGGCGGCGTCGGTGAAAGTTTAACAAGCACTGATCCAGGCTCTACGCCACGCCTCTCTTGGTTTGTCAGCCTTGAGATTGTTTGCATCTTCCTCCAGAGTTTTTGTAAGAATGGGGAAATGGCGTCAAGTGAGGTTGTCCGCTCATTCCCGGTAACTGTAAGCTCAACCTGTGCTAACTCCCCACCTGGTTTATGATAAATCTGGGCTCCAACGGCGATCACCTGAGACCGAGATTCGCTGATGCAGAGCAAAGCCAAAGCATCTAAGAGCTGCATACCCCTCTGCTGGGATTCCTGTGACCTGTCTGACAGAAATCTATTTTGTAGCTCTGGCGCAGGAAAGTTGCGATCACCAGTATGGGCAGTTGAATAACAATCAAATGGTGCAGTTGCTGCTGCCAATGCCACAGCGGAGGCAACCGTAGAAGCTGTCCACCTTGCTATTGGTGGGTGGGAAGGAGTAGCCATCAGTGAATTACTCAGAAGAATGACACAGGTTCAAGTACAGCTTTATGTAGTCAGCGGCGAGGGAGCAGGGGTGATAGGAAGCAGTTGAGAAGGTGGAGTTATTGCACGTAGTGAGAAGTTGCGTTTCATTTCCGGCAAGTTCGCCAAGACTTTTTCAATGCTTACTACTCAGTAAGTTAGAACCTAGCTGTGAACATGTGACTGGATCGTTTCTATTTTTTGTAACGTAACGCTGCATACAGGCTACCAGCTGAAGGAGAAGGAAAATCCCAGAGCTCTTTTCCAGGCACAATGAGCTAAACGCATATTGGTGCAGATATGGCGTTGCGGCATTGTAGCAATGAGAAACAGTTATCTCACAGTCACGCAAGAACTATCTTGTGATTTCCGACTACACATGACTACCGTGTATGTCTCCCGTGACGCTCATTGCTTATGTTCCGAAGGGTCTCAGTAAAGGAAGCCAATTGCGTGGAAGACTGGGGCAGAAAGTGCTAAGACTGCAGCCAAACCGGAACCTCTCGTGGCAGTCACATTCCGACAGCGGCTCTCGGACCGGATCAGATGATAAACCTTTATGCCCTGGCATTGCGGGACAGGTAGTATTGTGTGGCAGGTAGATCAATTGTTGATGTAGGCATATCAAGAAGCATGTATTAAAGTGGAGAAGCATTGCTGGCTTAGAGTGCTGAACTACCGCGAACGAGGCTATACACGCACACGTGACACTGATCAGGCACTCCCAGATGCCACCAGAAACAAAGTCAACGGTATTTGCCCAGAGAAGAAATACGTTATGAGCGGGCCAGGGGCACAACCGACCTTTGCTCACTAGCCGTGGGTCCTCTGCTGGGAGGTCACTGGGCAGCTCACTTCAGGATGTCGAAAAGTGACCGCCGCGGCCCGCTATGTTTAGAGGATACGGTCGAGTTGTATTGTGCGGGGCCATACTGAGTATATTTTTTTTTTTTTTTTTATTTCACGTGACCCCGCTTGTAGCTGTTCGCCATGGCAGGGCATACTGAGTATATGTACAAGTGCAAATGTTCAAGCAAGACGAGAGTAACCGCATATATGTATTAAAGGTAATTAAGATAGAAGGTCATTGGTAAGAACATAAAGGGAAGCTATGACTGAAGTAAAGGAAGACTGAACTGAAAGCACGAGTTGTTGAATAAGGGACTAAACACTGAATGATGAACTAGATATTAAGGACAAAGAGCCGTACAAAATCACCACCTCTTATTCTGTTGGCCGACCGAATATTCATTTTCATCCTTCCTTTCGGTCTTACCCTCATCTCAGACTTCGCTTACTGTATAACCCACGTGACCTGCGGCTTCCTTGAACCCAGCGCCAACGCGGCTATAGCAGTTAGGTGCCGCTGCTCACCACAACGGTACATGTCTTAAGAATGTTTATCTACCAGCTAGTCTTTAAATAATTGTGATAGCCACTAATGGTGAGTTCTCATACTAGTAAATGTGAGGTATCGTTTTTATTTCGCTTCACGTGCATTATTTGACAACTAGACTCTGATCTCCGCATCAAGCTCAAATCTAAGTATGCTTATGTACTGTATGTCAGCTTATCCAGAGACTTAGAAGTCCGGCTAGTAGCTATCTAGGCACCTGGGGGAATACACGTATATGCTTGCGCAATTGCGCGGCGGGGCGAGATTATGTTTAAGGTAAATCACCTGGATTTTGTCAACTTTGCTGCAAGTGATGATACCTATCTCGAATGACTGCATTAATGCAAATTGCGGGAATATTTCGTCTAAGATGCTATCGGATACTCCAACTCCGCAACAGCATCGCTTGGTTGACTCAGAAGTGAAGCCTATTGGCTAGCCAATTTGAAAAGCCGGACCAGTTTTATATATACATGACTTCAGTGTCTTCGGTGTACTACCACTACAGATACAGCTGGCCAAAGCCGTCGACCAGCGTTGTAGGCTTTCCATGCTCACATGTCCCACTTATGTGGAGGCTGACTTATGAGCTTTAGAATCTTGATGATTCAAGTAGAATCGGTGTCTGGATTGAGAAAAGAGAAATCAAGAGTCGCGGACTTAAGCTTCTTGCTCTGAGGGTGAGCAGTCCACCGAGTGGTCACGTTTCGGTATTAGTAATCGTGTGATAATCTGTTCCGAATAGATGTTGCATGTGTCGAGCATGCTGAGAGTAACTGCTCGGTTCGACATGCTGCAGTTGCATTTTTGCGTCAAATTTAAATAGTCGACGGATAAAAATATTCGACGTTATGCCGTTTCCTCTTGCGGTTCTACAATAATGTAGAATGTAACTTAGGATAACGCTAGATGCTTGGCCATTGACAGCCAGCCGTGTTGGCCGTTCTTACAATCAATCCTGCTTGCCTACATCCCAAGTCCCCTCTCGGGTAGGTTGTGTCCTCCTCCTCGTTCAGGAGGGTTTCTCCCCAAAATTTCAGGGACCTGGCCTCTACTCGGGTCCTTTCACCTTCTAAGAACGTCTGTACCGATTCCACGTTTGTTAGGCCTTCCACTATGTCTCTTCGTGTGCTCCATGGAGCTCCTTGCCACGACGTACTGCCACTTCTCCAGTTCCCTCACTTTCTGCTCTGGGTGAGCGTCCTTCCTATAGTCTAACCATGCCCAGCTCCCGTAAGTTGCGATTACTCTTGCTATACTAGTGTACAGCTGTCTCCTCTTCTCCGGGCCCAACCTCCCTAGCCTCGCTGCCATGGTCCATGTGGCCCTTCCTAGGTTCAGTCTTCTCTGGAAGTGTGAATCGAACTTGAGTCTCAACCCACGTGCAGCCCTACCAGTCGGTAGTCAGGGCCCTTGGTCTTGACGATGAGTGTTTCTCTCTTGGCCTGGTCTAGCTGAAAGCCTTCTTTCTTGGCCTCGCTCCCTAGTTCAGTGCGGTGCGCCTTGATTGCCTTCTTCAGCGGCGTTAGGGACCGGTCCGCGATGACTTCGTGAAAGTCATCCACGTAGGTGCGCATGAACACTCTCACTGGCTTGCTTGACTGTTGGCTGTATCTCTACCAGGAATAAGGCTGGTGACAGAGGAGAGCCCTGTAGGGCGCCATCGGTCATTACCGCCTTGTATCACCGCTTTTGTCCCAGCTCAGACTGAACACGGCTGGTTGGAGGAAGCCATTTGCAAATGCTGCAAGATTGCTGCTTTGTTCGTTTAAAAGTTACACTACTCTCTTCCGTCTAACATGGTTGAATGTGGACTTAATGTCGTCCCCTACCATCGCGACCCACTTCCCCTCCCTAAGTTGCTTGTGGACTTCTTTTAAGGTCTGACGCGGCTGTCCTCGCCATAGCCCATAGGGCAGCACGCGAGTAATGATATAAAAAAAAAAAAAAAAAAAAAAACCTGTCTTCTGAGCCTCTGCACGGTCTGCCTTCCAGTTGTGCTTCGTGGAACAGTGGGTTCTAAGTCTGCACGATGTTAGCTACCATCTTTTATCCTAGTTTGGCCACCGTGTTGAGCAGGGCGAATGCCTAAGCCTCTGGCGAGCCCTGCCATGGCGAACAACTGTAAGCGGGGTCACGTGAAAAAAAAAAAAAAAAAAAAAAAAAGCCTCTGGCGAAGTTGTAGTCCCCGTTGATGTAGTCCACTATTCTTTAGTGTCGTGCCCTTTAGCATCTTGAGTAGGCGGTACTGGGCCTTGTCAGGGCCTGGTGCTGACCTCAACTTCGTCCTATTGGGTACTTTATCGATTTCTCTTCTCGCTCTCTCTCGGTCTAGGAGGGGACCATCCGGCTTCCGGGTCACTCCTGCAGCAGGGCTTTGTTCTCGGATGAAGTTCCTTTGAATAAACTTCTCTGCAATCTTGCAGTCCGCCTCTGTATGGTGGCCTAGAGCTATTCCCCTTCTTTGATAAGTATCTGGCTGTGATTTCGGCTCTTGCTAGGTCTCATATGGCGGCAATCGTGAACGGCACTATAGTGTCCGGCCAGGGCAAGTTTTCTTACTAAATGGCAGTTGTATCCTTGTGAGATGCCCTGCCATGGCGAACAGATGCAAGCGGGGTGACGTGACAAAAAAAAAAAAAAAAAAAAAAAAAACAGAAGCCTTGTGAGATGTATTCCGCGCAAAACGATCTTGGTCGGTATGCACAGCAGTGGATGAAAAGGCTATACACGTGAATTTGCAATTTTTGCAATTCTTGTGGGCTCATGCATAGTACTGTAGTTTCAAGTGTGTTCAGCTGGCAACTATGTATTGGCAAGGTTTTCTTTCATTTTTTTTTTATTTAAGAAAAATATTAAAAAAAATATCATTACTAGTGTGCCGCCCGGTAAGGTTTCATTTCAGATATAGTTAAGAATATATGAATAGACAATTATTGGATTTATATCTAAAGAGTCATGAGTGGCGTAGAACATTATGATGTTTTTTTGTCCTTTCGTCGACCTCCTGCATCACCATGCCGCGCCAGGACGCGGGGTTAGTGCCATGTCACGTGCCGTCCTTTTACTGCTGCATTAGGCACCTGGAAGCTTTGGAAGCTTCCGCGAGTGGGTATGGTGCCGAAGCTACCCAATTGAGTCGCAGGTTGCCCTTTACTCACATGGTTTCACATCACTCCTACGTAATTTCCCCGCAATGCTTATTTCACCTGAGTGAGTGATCGTTCCCTGCCCCCGAGGACTTCACCCCTAATCACTGGTTTTAACACTCCGTCAAGACTATTATGATGTTCTCCATTCGAAATTTAGTTTTCAGATCTGCACGCTCTACCCAGAGACCGGGGTTTATAGTGAAACCTAAAGCTCGGAGGGCCTCGAGTATGCCACAGTTTGCAAAAAACTCCAGAGGAGAATCCATTTCTGAGGGAGAGGAAGGAGTTGAAGGAGCATGCTGCTAAGAATGCTGGTAGGTATCCGCTGCTTTTATTTTTTGAGTAACATCTATGGGAGTGGTTTCGACATGGAGCACCGACGCAGGATTTTCGTTGAAATGAACTGAGCGGCGAATTGGGACAAATGAAGGGGTGGGGTATCACTATGTATTAATGTCTGTGCTAACATGTGAGTAGACTTTTGGCGCAAAATGGCTCTATAGTAAGACATCTCGGATTAACTCTGAATGATCTACCTCCGATCTACCCCCCCTCACACACCCACACAATACCAGCAAAGTCACTGACATCGCACCAGCGTCAGTATTCCGGCATTGACCGTAGCGGGTTTCAACGCTTGGAAACTATGGAATCAGCATTGGGCTCACCAAGCTACACTACCTCCGGATACTAAGAGGGTCGAGTATAGTTATCAGAACATTCGGGCAAAGAATTATTTCTGGGGAGATGGGGATAAGGTGAGGATTATTGCTGCTGGTTGTCTGAGTAAACATTTGACGAAGATTTGTGCTGACATTAATTTGCTAGACGCTTTTGTAAGTCTTTGATGCTGAATCTGCGTTTGATATTCGGATTTTTCTAACCGCATAGTAGTTGGAATGACAAATATAATTTTCACAAGAAGGACATGTAAATCAGCTTTCTCTTGTCGGTGAATTTGCACGGTGCAAGCTTCAGTGCTGAGTCAGTTTGCTCGACTTGGGCTTCAAGCTCATATTGGGGCATTCATTGTCATCATATGATTGTAGTCAAGGTGTAGTCAGTTAATGCGGGATTGAGCATTATTCCAGAAGGTACATACATAGCAAAGGTGAATAAATTAACACTCACTAACAAAACAAGATGAAATTTTTGATTACTCAAAGACAGCTTTTCAATAGCTCGTAGGTCAAAACATGGGAAAGTGAATCTGGAATGTTCAATGCCGGCTAACTCCACTTTATTCCGCCTTTTTCGCATCCCCTTGCAAAATTCTCTCTACTGCCGCAACTTTTTCGGTATGCGGCTGGTTTTTATCGGTTCTATATTGAAGAAGCAATTTCAGTACCACTGTGGGGCAATCAAGGCATAAAGAAGTTCATGCGCTGCATACCTGGTCCCAACTCTAATGTCGCTTTGAATTCTCACTACACCCATATCATGAATCAGTGTATGGAACTTTCCGATAATTGTCATCACCTCGTCCCAGCTGCCATCGATAGTCGTGCCGGCAGAATGCATTGTGTACACAAGCCCCGATTGCGCCAGAAGGCGCTGAATCTGCGCGATTTCCTGGGCCACAGAGGGGGTGCCTGTGCCAATTGGGAGGAGGGACACATCCACTGAGCACTTTGGCGGAGTGGATAGAGATTCAAGTGGTGGGACGGAGACTGGGGGCATTTTTGGCTGCTATTGTAGTTGAGTTGTTGCAAATGGGAAGAGGATGGCTTCTAAGGAATGGAATCGCAGCACAAGTGGCAGCAAGGTTGACAGCAAGTTGAGTGGATGAAGAGTGCGATTGCGGATCCTGCCTCCTATTATGATTATGTGGGGGACTATCATATGATACGAGAGATGACTCGATCGTGCGGGAATGGCTTGACGCTTGCTGGGCTTGGAGCGGGGACGGCACAGCGGGTGCGTCACAATGTGCGAACATCAGAATAAACGACCATATTCATATGTAACTAGCGCCGCACTGGCATTACGAATATCACCTCAGTCTCGAACCAGACTACCGCTTAGTGGCTGATATCACCTATGCCTCAAAATCGCTGCGCAAATTATTATTTTGGAATCCGCAGCTGAAAGCTTCAAGCGCACAAAATTCGCAGCCAAAACGTACTCGCAAAAGGGAACGCTGTAACATTATCGCAGTATACACGACGGCCGGCATACAGAAGCTTTGCAATTCAAATCTACAGAGACTCAACTGCTATTTGTACTATCATAACGTAATTGATATTCTGAGAAAATGTCCAGTGGCTGTATGGTACTAAACAGCAGATGCCCCAGCCCTAGCCCAGTTCCCCGCGTGGCACTTGGGACGGAGGCCGCAGCCACTGTCTCACGTGCTGGGCGTTGCGACGATCGACGCACGGTCCCCGCCCTTGCGTGTCGGCCGCACGTTGCGTTCGGACCAGATCGTCAGCGACGTCACACAGGCTGAGGTCGAGCTCGTACGGCACTCTGCCTTGCGTCCTGACGCATAAGCACACAAGCTCAAGTAGCTAATGCACGGGCTCATCACCTGCAAATGGGACATCGGCGCCGATCAATTCAGTGCAAGTGCAAGTCAGCGTTACCGCGCTGAGGCGGGCTACGACCGGCGAGCATCTCGACGCAGAGCAGGACGATACTACTACAATACTACGTCGCTGTTGGCTGGGAGGTCATATCCAGAGGATGTGTCTATGATCGTCACCAGCGCCAAGAAGCAACGTAAGGACGCTAAGTCTGGGACGTCATCACCACCACCCCCGGAGGAGCAGAAGTTCAGCTATCCTGAGAAGGCTTGGAAGCGGAAGGAGGCGGTAGGAAGCGATCAAGTGAGACCCAACAGTCTTCGGGGGGCAAACCGCCCACATTTGAAATTGAAATTGACCCAAATCACGGAATGACGACTTGGAACTCTGTTGGCTCGGGGATGGGTGAGCATACAACAGAGGTATTGTCCAAGATGGAGAAACCCCGGCATTCGCGCATTAGTATTTCTCAACTGCGGGATAGACGTGAGTCCGCGCGCACATGTTTTCAATGCGCTTCCGCTGTTCGGGCTGACAAGAGGTGAAATAGGTAGCAATAAATTTGATTACGGACCACCGCAGTTTGAGATTGCTAAAAGCCGTGAGGAGGAGCCGGTGATACCAGATCCAGCGATTTTTGAACCAAGCAAGTTGGTATATACACCGCTAGACAGCCTGACAGTGGGTCCTGATGGAAACGTCCGGTCATTCATACCAACCGTAGCGCAGTGCGCAACACATCTGGAGCTGTTGAGTTGTTTCGCAGTATTGAGACAGAATGTGGAAAAGAGCGAGGAAATGGACGAACTTCTTTTTGGAAAGGCGAATGAGTATCAGAACGATCAGGAACTCGATCAGGCGCAATTGAAAGCAAAGAAGGATATGAAATGGAAGGCATTTGTTGAGATTGCGGTAGCGCGGTTCTATGAATGGTGGTGCGCTCTACCTGCAGTGGTCGATGCACTCGAGAGGCAGAAGGAAGAAAGACAACAGATGACTGTTGTTCTAGCGGACGCGGATTATGACGTTGATGTTCCAACGAAAATCACGAAAGCGAGATGGGGTAGATTCTTGTCGCCAACAAAATGGTTACGAAGTGCGTTGAAAGGAGGAACTCCATTAAAGCCGAAATGGGAGATATCACTGCCTGTGGTGATCGAAGACAATACAAGGGAAGTGATGTTTAGAGCTTTGACGTCGGAGATGTTGCCTCCGTTGGGTTCGTTGTTACCATCTCAATTTGGCTG
The DNA here is from genome assembly GCA_015179045.1 of Kalaharituber pfeilii. NCBI lineage: Eukaryota > Fungi > Ascomycota > Pezizomycetes > Pezizales > Pezizaceae > Kalaharituber > Kalaharituber pfeilii. The sequence continues at coordinate 1,030,347 of WHUZ01000009.1, read as the reverse complement.
TTGTATAATTGTCTAATGCGTTCACACAGACGTTTTAATGGTCTGGCATTCGTTCACGCTAAATCCGCGGTCGTTTTACGAAGATTGTTTACGACTCGGCAGACTGGACCTCTGGGGAATGCCGTTGCCCTGGGATTCAATTGTAGAGTTACCCCATATCTTCATGCTCCTTCCCCATTCATGCACTTTTCCTACTCTCCTCCCACTCACTCTTTCGTCCTCTCTTTTCGAAACACGTAAATCAAAAATATACATTAACGGTTTTCCGTAGCATGGGTGCATTAACTCCTACGACTGGACTTTCAAACTGAACAGTACTGCCGAGAGATTCTTTACTCGAATTACCGGTAGTGACGCGAGTTTGCTGGAATCCATTGCTGCCTCGTCTGCAGCTGGATTGCCTCCGCTGCTGTTTTCGAAATCATCGGACGGCCTGCTGCAGAGGCACTTGTTATGTCCGTATTGCGAAACGAATTTCCCAGTGGGGATGACGGGGTGGTTGGAGAGAGGCGAGAAATTTCAGGGAATTTGTCCGAATGCGGGAACTTGTGGGAAGGAGTTCGATGGGGAAGCTATATCGATGTATATGTTCATCCGCGACGTCCACGACTTCCTCAAGGCCAGAGTAGCAAATACTACGGAGAATTCACTTCTGAGGTATGAGTTCCCTAATATACCGCTATGCTTATTCGCTGACAACGACACAGGGGAGCAATTTTGACACGCAGCGGCCACTTCTATGGTTATGGAACTGAATCCCCAAATGGATGGCTCGAGTCTACTTTGAAGGCTGCTTTCCCGGAGCTTCTTCCAACCGTTTGCCCCGACACCCCCAACTACAAAAACTTACTCTCCAAGTTCCCAACTACTGCTGCTGTATCGGATCGCATTCTTGCTCGTGCTCCCACCTCCAGTGAAGGTCCTCACTCTATCGACACTCTCAAGACTATCCTCAATAACATTCTTACCACCTACCACTCCCACCCATCGCTCCTCCCGTTCTCCATCGACCTCGCCGCCGCCGTGCACCGCCAAGGGGTCTTCATCCACAAAATGCACGACGACATACGCATAATCCGCTCCCCCGCCGTCTGCGGCACCATATCCCGCGCCCGTGACCGTTACGAGAAGTTCTTCCGGCTGATCGCAAAGTATGTGGGGACCATTTTTGTGCCATGTAATGACGTGGACCTGGTATGGCACACGATGCAGTGCTACCCGCATCTCTACTATGAGTACTCAAACCGTGTTACCGGAGGGGCGTTTTGGGGGAGCAAGGGGCCGGAAACGATGGCAAGGAGGTATATTGACCATAACGACCGGTTCGGGGAAGAGGTGTTGGGGACCGGGTTCAAGGATACGAAGAGGATATGGAGTATAGAATACGGAAATACTATGTCTCAGGAGGAAACGTCTGTCCGGACTTCTGAGGAAGAAGAAGATGCTTTAGAGCCCCCAAAGGACGACCAGCAGCCTACGGCCGACAGCGAGTATGATAGATGCGTGTGCTGGGCGTGCGAGATGAGGAGGGATGTTGAAGCTCGCGGAGACGAGTTTTGGGATAAGGAGAGGGAGGGGCTTGCGGTGAAGTGGGATTGGTTTGTGAGAGCTACGGTGCATTATTATAGGCAGGTGGAGGTGGCAAGGAGGGAGGGCGGGCCGTTGTTGGTGTGGAATAGGCCCAAGTGGGTGGAGAGGTATTATCGATAAGAGTGGGATCGGAGACTTTGGGGGGAATGAAAAGGTGGTGGTGGGGGGTTGGGGGGGGGCGAGAGTAGAGAGACGATGATGGTTGTTTATTTATTATTGTTGTATGATGATGCGAATAGGATACCAACTGGGAAGGAACGGCGGACGTCGGTTTTTGAATTGATGAAGCAAATGGATGGATTAATGGGGTTTTTTGAGTATTTCTCCTTTGGTCAATGATGTATTTTTATCTTAAACATTTTAATGATATCTATTTCACCTCTACGAAACGAACGTCCCACGTGGTGTGGCCAGGATCCTCCCAAACCCGGTTGGTTTGTTATATTTGTACCTTATTCCCTTCTCTCACTCCGCACGTGACAAACTCTCGAACCAGGGAGTCCCCCCCACCCCCCCCTCCTTCCTGTTTCGGATGCCTTTGTTTGATCATCAAAACAAAACTTTGGTAGTCAGGTATGTAAAGTAATCGGATGGGTTTCAACACCCGATATCAAATAATATTGATAATAATATTGAAGCTTGGTTATTGGTGTAGCGAAGGTTTTAACTATGATACCCCCACAAGTTTCTTTCCGGTGATTGCCATCCGGAATACGTAATCTACACTAACGACTATCTACAACTACTACTAGGTGCTCATCCTTCTTCCCCGACCGACCGGCTATCCCCGCAGAGCCCTCTTCCCGCGCCATATAATGTCCCCTCCTCTACTCCCCACGTCGTCCTCCAAACTCCGCATCTTCGCCTCCAGAACCCCCGAGAAAGACCCGTATCCCGGCTCCTCGCCTACCTTCTCCGCACCCCTAAAGCTCGTCAAGCTCCTCGCGACGGTCGTCTTCGCCAGCTACGTGTCGTACCTGCTCCTCTCGTCCATCTTCCCGCACCCGTCCATCCTCACAATGACCCCCACGTCGAGCTCTCCGAACCAACTAGGCCTGACGCTCGAGCTCAACCTCACCTCCCCGTCACCGCTCACCCTATCTACATCCTCCCCCCACAACCCCGAATCCAAGGAGGAGGACGAATTCCACCCACCGATCCTCGTGAACCAGGAACCGCAGTTAACCGCGACCATAACCAATCCCAACTCGTTCCCGGTTACACTGCTGACATGGGACACCCCACTTGATCCCAAAGCCTCCTCCCTGGGCGTCTTCCGCCTTTACAAACTCCCCCCTTCTTCCTCCTCCGCAGCCGCAAACGAAATCCCGCTCCGCACGCTCTTCTTCCGGCGCCTGCTCCCTCCGACCCGGGAATCAGACTTGATCGAGATCCCAGCTGGCGGGAGCGTAAAGGCCGAACATGCATTGAGGGAAGTTGCGGAGAAACTGCGCGAGCCGGGCCGGTACTTGGTCAAGGCGGAGGGAGAGTACAGGGCTGTGTGGATGGGGATGGGCAAGCAGGAGGTGAGTGAGGAGAGTTTGGGTGCGTTGAGTGGCGAGGAAGTGAGCCAGGGAGGGTTTGAGGGAGAACTGGAGTTTGAGGTGGTGAGGGAGTGAGCGAGTTTAAGAAAAGGGATTGAGGGGCTTGGAATGCTCTTCGTGAAATTGGAAATAGTAGAATTAGTATTATACGCATGTGCGGGAGCAAATCAGGATTCCATCAAAGGTTAGCAAGCAAATCACCGAAACAAAACCTTTCAGAACTCAAAGCAATAAGGATGTTATAATCCACAAGACAGATGGGTGTGGTTTATTGCCGTCCTTTTTTGTTTCCTGTTTTCCGGGAGATATACATATCTCCATAACTAAAAACCAAGTTCGACTTTTTAAAAAAGAAAAAAAAATTTCGTTTCTGAGGAAGGGAAATATTTTCATGTAATCCCGTTGCGTAAAAACATGGATAACTTACTTGAAACTTCTTACTACTTGCATGATGCCTTTATTTTTGCCTCATTTATTCTCGTTTGAAAAGATCGAAAATGAAATGGCTTCTCTGTGTGTGAGACAAATGTTGGATTTTCCATTGTATATTATCACATTCTCGTATATATATATCCAACCATACACACAACAAAAAGCTAACCCTGTGTCTCAAAAGATAGAAAAATAAAACAAAAATAAAACCTCAACTAATACATCCCCCCCCCTCACAAATCCAAGCCATATACTCACTTCATCAACAATTAAAACCCAGGCCACCAGACCCCCCCATTAGTCTTCTCCGGCCCATCCCACACCAACTTCGAACTCGAATTATTCGGTCTCTCCGGCCACACCAGGCCTCCTTCCAAGCCATTGCGCTTCCCGACTCCCGTCCAGACCTTCACATCCTTCACCGCCACCAGCTTGCTGTCCCCTTGCCCCTTGCCCTCCGCCGCAGAAACATGAATCCCCATTCCTACACTATCGTCCCTCCACGGATACACCCTCGTCGTCATAGCCCACCTCTCATTCACATAGATCTCGAGCAGGGAGCTGTCGACGAAGATTTGAACCTTGATGTCTTCCTCTTGCTTGTTCTTTGCGAGCACGAGCGGACGGAAGTGGCCCCAGACGGTAGAATTGTCCACCTGCGGCAGCAGCGAGGACCTGTCGCGGTGCACCTGCACCTGGTGCAGCTTTGGGTTGTAGACGATCTTGGTTGTCTCCTCTCCGTCCGGGGACGCCCTGACGACAAAGCCCACCTCGTCGACGTCGCAGCCGACGTCAGAGATGGTTGCCTCGAGCACGAACCGCTTCGCCTCAACCCTCTTTCCGTTCTTCTTTTGCTTGAGGGTCTCGAAACCAGGACCGCGTTTGCCCCCCTTGAAATTGTAAAATCCTCCCGCGGTTTTCTTCAACGCTTTAACGATTTCTGGCAGAGGGCGCATTCCGTGCGTGGATACACTCAAGTACTTCCCCTTCTTTCCCATCTCCTCAACCACGAATGAACTCCTCTTCGACAGATATCCATCCTCCGTATCTACCACCTTGTCCACATATTGGATAAACACCTCCCTGGGGATCCCCATAGCCCCCTGATACCCCAGCGCCCTGGTTAGCGGTACACTCCCTCCCAACTCATCCTCCGACCACCCCCAGTATATTCTTCTCTCATTCTTCTTATCCCAAAACGACGACAGCGCATACAACTTGCCCCAATCTGCGACTCCCGCCGCCACTGTCTGGAATTCTACGCTCTTGTTTGCCGAGCCCGCGGGGTAACGCGGGGTCATGGCGCCTTCTGCCCACAGGGTCCACCGGAAGTGACCTTCTATGCTTCCTCCCTCTGCGCCAAAGAAGGTAAAATGTCGATCAGTGCCGTCCGCACCCGGGAGGGAGTACAATCCAGACATCTCGAAGTTGAAGCCCTGGGACCCGGAGATTTCAACGCCGGCAAACGACTCGTTGAGGCCGGGCTCCCAGAGGGCTCCGAGGAACGTCCACTTGGTGAGGTCCGTCGCCGGGGCTGAGTATAGTGGCATGCGTGGACCGACTCCCTTGATCCCGCTGCCGAGGACCATATAATAGTGCGGCTCTGTCTGCTTGAGAATTTCATCTAGGGCAGGGTTTGGTTCCACGTATGGATCCCTCCAGCCGGTGATATTCCACCCCTCCGGCGGCTCCATTATCACCGGATTGGCCACCTTCTCCCAAGTCCGCCCGCCATCCTTCGACAGCGCGAGTGCTTGCTTTTCAGTCCCAGGTATATACGGAAACGTCCAATGCGTCGGAAGCGCGCTCACTGCAGTGTAGAATATCGACAACGTGCCGTCTTGTTGGCCATTGAAGGCATTTATGGGCTGCGCGGTGCCGGAGAAGACGCCGAGCTGGTCATGCTTTATGGGGCTGTTGGGGTTGCCGACGAGAGCCTGCGAGGACGCGTCGCGCCAGGAGCGGATGTCGGTCCAGGAGATGAGGTCGCGGGAGATGGCGTGGCCCCAGGAGATGTTACCCCAGCCTGGTGCCGCGGGAGAGTGGATGTTAGTATAAACATATACCAAACTGTGGAATTATATTGGGGAAGGGGGAGAGGTGGGGGGGAAACAAACCGACGTGGTTAGGGTTCCATTGGTAGAACAGATGATACTCGTCCCGGACAGGATCGTACATTGGTCCATTGGGGTCCTAAATCACGATTGAATCCGTTCATCAGCAAAATACCCAGACAATAATATACCCAATACACTAAAAATGTATACAAACATTCATCCACCCCGCCGGCGCCATAAAATGGTACCGGGGCCTCCATTTGTCAAAGAGCGTGTTGTTGCCCAAGGCCTCGAAGTAGTCGTTTGAGAGCCCGGCGTCGGCTCTCCTCCCGACAGTGCTGGCATGACCATCATGAACCGACATCAATGGTGGAAGGGACGCAGAAGCACACGGATGCAGCTGGACCGCCGCCGTCATCAGCATGAGCAGCCGCGCGAGCGATCCAGTTCTGGAGGGCCGCGCATGCTGGAAACTCGGGAGGGAGGCGCTGGGAAGAGGCATTGCTGATGGATGATGTTCAGAGAGTGAGAGAAGGAGAGTGATATCGACTGGTGATGCTACCCGCAGCCCATGAGGAAACCTCGCCCATCATATACCTGTCCCTTGGGCCGGTAAAACCTCGATGCCGGCTGGGATCGCAACTACCGAATTAGGATTTGCGGCAGCCATTATTGGGTGGAGTCCAAATCTGTGCACCCTCCTTTTTTTGTTTTCTGGGGTTTAGCGATTGCCAGGTTTGACTTAGGCGAAGGTTTCACCTACCACATGAGATGTTTTTTTTGTTGACGAACTCTGCGCTTCGCAAATTTCATGGTCCAAAACATCTGATCGCAAAGCAACATATCGGGCTGCCCGTCCGCGTCGCCCCACTTGTCAATTATCCCGCTCTCGCGTCCGCCCGCGTTAGTCCCTACCGAAAAACTCCACAACGTGTTCCATACGTAACCTGGTAGCTTATGGTAGAGTAAGACTGTTCTGAATTTGGAGATTGCAATTTTCCCGATTTGGGGGGAGGCGGGAAGGGGGGCGTTCGGAGGCTCGGATGAACTTCGGTGAATTTCTCGCCACAATCTATGTAGGACCAGCCATACTTCCCCAGGATCTTTTGTGGGGAAAAATCCCGCTGCAAAACATTGTGGGGCGGTACACGATCCACTATACCCTAAATCTGCATCACTCTTGGCTTAGTTGAGTACCTTTGTGCTTCATGAAGTTCAGTATCGTAGGGTACTGGCTATATCGAAGGCCAAGAATCCGACCTGTTTTCTTCAGTATAGCAAGTTTTCTCTGTAGCGAGGGGTCACATGCTGGCCACAAGTAGGCACGGGGTGAAAGAAAGGAAGTTTTCAGTGTATGATATTCTGATCTCACGTGCAAATTCAGTACCTTACAAGACCGCCAGCATCATGCCTCCTCAATGCCACTTAGGACGTCCAGCTCTAGAGAAATGGAGGCTCACCAGGAAGCGGAACAGTGCCCAGGAGAAATGACTTTGGAAGACTTCCGTAAATCATTTCCTGATCCCCCGATGGCAAGCCAACGGCATTATCTTTAATGTCTCTGATATTGAAGCCATCAGATACCACTACAAGGTTTTTCTCTCTTTTTTGTATTGCGATAATCTTGACCAATCTGCTAAGCGCATTACATAAGGCAGTACTGAGGCCATGCCCCCCAGTTTTTCAACTATAGCAAGTAGATTAATTAGTCCTGAAAAAGTCCTTCACTTTTACGAAAGCGCTTCTTTTCACTATAGCTGGGGTTACCTGTATAGCCTTTCGGCAAGCTCCGTTGTGGAAGAAGCAGAAGAACCTTTCGAGAAAACGAAAAACTACTTCCCTGTCATTGGACGGCATATGGTGGGCGCATCTAGAAGGGACTTGTAACATTCACGTAATCCCTAGTCTCGTGCTCATGTAATCCACTTTTCCTACTCTTTGTACCACCCCCCCCCTGCTGTTCTTGTTGCTCAAGCTCGCTGCTCTACCTATGCACGCTGGTGTTGATTGTTCCCTTCTCTGCTGGACCTTCTGAACCCCCTCTCCCGGCCCCTTGCTACCAATTCCGCTTGCACCAGTTACTCCATTTATTGCTCTATGCATCAGTTGCTCCATTGCTCCATTGCACCAGTCACTCCAGTACTTCTCACACCAGTCGCTTCACCTTCTCACATCAAGAATAACGCTTACAGGCAGAAATTGAAGCTCGTGGTCATCTAGTATTATTTTCTCCCTCGTTTTCATTGTGAGCTTAGTCTTATTGAATTTTATTTGGGCTGTAGCGAAACTTCATTGTGAGTACAAATTTGATACTAATGATTCCACAAGCCCTTGATGCTGTTTCATATTACCATTAATCAATTTTTCAATAAACATTTATTATGAACTATAAAGATTATGTATATCCTGAAGATGTGTAAAAGGCATATGATAGGTGAGTGGATATGTAGATCATTTCCGTATATAGTGATTCCATTACTACACTAATATAAATTTGGCAATCTTGCCATATAACACTCTAAAAGCCTCACATATAAAGTACGAAGTTCTCAACTTCAAATTTCTGAGCAACGCCTTCATATTTTTCAAGTCTGAAAACGAAGAGTTGTAGAGCGAACGAAACAGTACATATTTCGGCCTTTAGATTTTAATCAGTTGTGGTTTGTTGATGAAATATATTTTCCAATTTGAGTCCGTAATTTTGGGTTGCAGGGGTCCCTTCTAGATGCGCCTCACCATACAAAAAAACAAACTCTAAGCAAAGTCTTGGCGAAAGCGATCTGATCGCACGCAGCAACAAGATTCATGTGAACAGAAATTGAAATATATTAGAGTTGGAGATCACTTGAAAATGCCAAGACTATCAAATTCCCATACAAAATTGACATAAAATCTGGACATAAAAAATTAATAGCTCTCCACAAAGCCCATAACATCCTAGAAGAAATACTAAAAATATTTAACTCAGTATGTATTTTCATTACCAGAGATTATTAGAAACAAAAAAGTTTTCCTCATGGAGAGCCAAACTATTATGCAGTATAAATTTTGAGAAAAATCGCTATTATTTATTCTTTCATTAATGTTTAATATAACTGACAGCAGCAATTTCCAGGCCTCACTCTGTGCTACATGATACTATGGGCAAGGCTCTAGAAACTGCAGGTGCAAGTTTGCAATTGCGCTGTTGGGACTGGAGATATGAGGGTTTGAATCATGCATTTGAAGGTGCCAAGAAAGGTGGCGTCACCAGTGACTGTACCTGCAGGCCCTCCGAGGAGATGTAAGTGCAAGTGCAGCCCAAGAACACTCCTAGTCGCTTTTCATCCTACTCGAGTACGTCACCCACCACTCTTCATCAGACCGCTAACTCTTTGACATATTTTATTTGGGCGTAGGGCTACTATTGAGAAACGGAACCCTGTCCTATGGGTTTTCTTATTTTCATCTCATGTATGATGGATGAAAATAAGAAAACATACGTAAGTACCAAAATTGGGCCCAGCTCGAATAAATTCACTGGCACTCCACCGAACTGTGCATACTAGATGGATCCATCCGGCTGGCACCATTACTGTCACGTCTGGGTGTTGATAGACAAAGTAAGGGTTCTCAACTTTATCGTATAGCTCCGAGAGGCCTCCGAATCAGGCTGCCATTGGGCGGCGATTGTGTGGTGATGGAGAGCAACAGAACCACAGTTTCTCTGCCCACACTGTGATTGAAATGCCCGTCATGCCCCTGTCTACGTGCCGACCCATGCTCTAATTGAAGTTGAATTGATACCTAATGGAAATTTGCGATACGCCTGATCTCAAGAAGCTGAAAAGTGACAAACTTTGTCTAGCAGTGGAATGTTCATATTGAAAAATTGCTCCTTCCGTCGTGAACGATTGCCTAATTGAGCTAATACAACTATTAGGCGTTACTCATGATCATTCTCCTTTCCATTCAAAGTGGAAGATTCTGTACAAGAGGAGAATCTTGGCAGTTATCAACTGTTGGATTCTGATGTACCTCCCCTTTCGTCTCTGAATCTACTCAACATCAAGATACCATGGCAGGCGTTAAAAGTTGGAATAGTTATTCCCTATCTCAGAATGGAACAGATCAGCATTGTCTATGTTTGGATGCGCATCTCACCCCTGTACACGACAACTTTGTATTTGTGCTCTTCGAGCCGTTGACTTATACACTCGTGGTATATTGATACCCGTAGCGCGATGTCGTTGCGGAGTCTCAATAACTGCCGGCACTTTGATGAGATTTTCCTTCGGAGATTTGCCCGGCAGTCTATGACCTTCACACATGGTGATGGTGCGTTCCCAGATAAGCCGGCACCTTCCTATAACAAACACCCCGAGAGGCGATGTATTCCCTTCGAGACTGTCCCCACTTCTATCATTTCTTTTAGTTTCACCCCTTTACCTCCGATTCTAATCCTCCTTTTACCCTCTTGAGAGCCTTCGTGCTTATCCATTCCTTTAGCTTTTTTCTTCTACAGAGGAAATGTGCAACAGCCGATAAGGCAAGTTTGGGCGCATTTCTGAAGCAACCTCCGAATTTGCCAATGTGCTTGAGGAGCTTGGAGTCGTGTAAGTGAGATACCAGGTCCTTAACGGATGACATTGCACTACTCTCACCTAGTATTGTATTGATAACTTACGATATACACGCGCAAGTTAACAGTCAGTGAGCCGCCCTTTCCCAGTGAGCCGCCCTTTCCCAATTCCACTAACTATATCGCGAAATCCCGAAAACATGATTGATCCTAGCAACAACAACACCCTCTGAATGAGCCATCAATGACCTCAGGACGATCGCCTCTGGCGCCAGGATTCGAGGCAATGGGGAGAATTGACACTCCATCTGCCATTGCAAATCGCCGTAAAACTTCATGTCCCATGATGTGCTCCTAGACTACAATATCTCATTTCATTACCACTATGCCATTAACAACAGCCCATAAATATTACAAGTTTTCACCAATCAATATACAATCGGCAGACGTTGCATCCCAAGTTGTGTTACTTCACAGCTCGTCGGTCTCGCCGGCTTCTTGGTGAGATATCTAATATTAACCATTTCATAAACATGGGGGTACCCCTAGCCGCGTCCACCCATTCAGTTACCCGCAGTTGTGCCACCAACTTTTATTCCATATTCCTGCACAGAATATGGTTGCGGACTCCTTTAGTCGGCACATTTTAATTTCAACGCCAATCACTGACGCAATAAGAATCGTTAAAATTCAAAACTGCACATAGATATGAAGAAAACTGAGAAAAGAATAAATCTATATTGCGTTTTTTATTGTATAAATCTTTCTGGAAAAGTTATTCAAAGTTAAAGAGACGTAATTTATGGTGGTGGACCCCTAACCGAGTTACATACTACTAATACAAATTAGGTAAATTATGGCTTAGTCAGCAGAATTACTTAAAGAAGTTAAATCTAAAGTACTCTACATTAATTACCACTTGCTTTTATCCGATGACCTCTATATACATGTTCCTGAAACTGTTTAGTTCCATAGGTATATCCATTAGAGTATGCATCCAGACGTCGCATGCATTGCTCATAGTACTGCAAATTAGAAGTAGTACTTACAGAATGTAAAGCAGCAGGTACTGTACTTCGTAAGTCTTCAACGTTATATTGTACAGTTCTCACAAGCATAATATTTTGCACACCATAATCTTTTAATGAAATTTAACTGGTGCAGTATTTATTTCGTACGGTAGAGGGCAAGGAAGCGAAGAGTAAAAGGCCCGGTGTTTTGTACGGTAGAGGGCGAGGAAGCGAAACGCGAAAGGTGTGGTATTCTGTAAAGAGCGAAGAGCAAGAGGCTTACCGTATTCCTTTTGGTAGAGGAGGATGAAGAGCAAAAGAGGAAAGAAAAAAGGACTGTATTAGTAAGTGTTACATAGAAGCGGAGTCTGCAACCATACGATAATTTAGAGGAATTCTGCGAATGAGAGGCTTGGCACCGACTTCCCGTTCATATCCCCGTACCAATCACCGCAACAAATCCATCTGCCATGCACATGCACCTGCAGCATTTCGCAGCTACAGGCAGCAGTTTTAGCCTGCAGTACTCTCTTCTAAGTACTTTCTACACTCACAGTGGCTTATCTACAAGAAATTGGTGGAGAAAACAATTCGGGCTTGCTAAAGCAGGTTCAGCTTGCAGAGTCCCTGTTTTTGAGCTTGGCATATCTATTTGAGGGTGGCAGATGCTGAAGGGGTTGCTCTTGGATGTCTTGGAGGCATGGCAATTGTGTGAATAAAGGTCACGGGGAAAATGGTGCTGCTAGTGTCTGCGGAAGTGGATCAAGACAGAAATTTGTAAGGCAGTTTTTCACAATAGATTTTAACTCTATACAAAGTTTGAAGGCAATCCAACTTGATTGAATACTTGCGGGCATTGCTCAAAGATGTGCAGTTTTCCCTGTAATCACGGGGATTTTTTCAAAGTTCTCCGAGTTTTGTGTAAATAAAGCCACTGTTGTCACAGCAACGGTATGGCGCAGCATTACGGGGAAAATCACGGGGAAGTTGCCAAAGCTCTTTATAAATATGATTCAACAACTTCACCATTGCATGGGTTAAGTCCTCAATCCCCGGATTTTTACTAGCTTGACAATCCCTGTGCCTACTCTCCCTGTGGGTACTTTCTCTCATGAAGTGGCACAGGTCAATATATCGCATACCAAAAATTCTGGGTGAGCTGGAAGGACTAACGAAGTGGAGCTGTACAGCTGTCATTTCTGGCCATGCCGCTGACGCCAGCATCAAAGCGTCTGAATTGAGAAGCTCAAGATGCTTCGTAGACTGGGAATATGAAGACCTGGATGGTAAGCAGGAGAAGGATTGAGCTTGGGGATAGGGTCTTGCACAGGAACTATGCAAGCAAGTGCATGGAAGGTACATCTGAAAGGAGGATGGTCGTACAACTTCATCCGAGCAGCATCCATTTCGCTCAGGGGGGGGACTTGACGGGACTCAGTAGAATCCATCAAATTAATGATTGTTGAGAATTGACACATGCACCACTATGAAAAAAATAGCTGCGTAGGATGAATATAAATCTATAGAGGTACCCGGAGGTAGAGGTTCTAATACCAAACTGATGTTAAGAACTGAGAGCCAGTGCTTACACAACAGAAGCGTAGTGACAGGTATAACAGACTACAGTGTCAATTGGTGACAGAGCAGTAAGTGTAAGAAAGGCGAGTGAATCTGAAGATAGGCTTTGGAGAAGGAATGAATTGAGTAGAAATGAGAAGAAGAAAGAAAGAGAAGGGAATGGAGGATGGAGAGGATTGCGGCGCTCTCGCCGACGCACTCTTCGCACGCCGGATAGATCGACTTACTTACTCAGGCAAGTACCCACTTGGGTAGGAGAAGACTACCAGCGCACTAATAGTCTCCAAGCAAATGAGAGTTTACAAGTAAGAAGCAGGGTACACTCTCGATATAAGAAGTTGAATTGTAAGGACTGCATCGTATCGTACAGAATTCCTGTATATCTCCTCACATATCCAACCTTCACGTGCCAACATGCCTCAGAGTAGCACCCCTGCCGAGCTTGAGCCTTGCATATGTGTGCATATGCTTGCCCATCGATGTCGACACGTATGACATGTGCTAACGTACCGTACGCATCCCCCAGCCCACAACGGAACCATATGCATTTCTGTGCCTAGATATATTCTATTTTGTATCTTTCTGCAATCTACTCTAGTCTAATTAGCATGAGCAGCAGCAGCCCAAAGGTAACGGTCGACTTCGACTTTGATCCGTGCGAGTGGTATGGCCTTGAGTTTGTGAGGCAGCCCAAGTACTTTGCGATCGCCAGCAAGGATTGGAGCCCTCCTCGGACCGAAAGTGTAGAACCCATTAGCACGGAGGGCCGTTTAGTCGTAACCGGTACTGGAAACCAATGGCGCGGGCTAGCACTTCGTTATTGGTGTTCCTCTCCGGAAGAGCCGCTGGGCTGGCGATGTAAGGACTACAGGAGCACGCTAAGACATTTTCCAATTTATGAATCACAGGCAGTTGTTCTGACCGCAGCGGAGAGCGACATTCCTGTGGGCAAGCTCAGTCGGGCGACGCTATCCAGCATGATTGGACAGTTTTGGGGCGGGATCCTCCCGCAGTCAGTGGCTGCTTCCGATCTGTACAGTGAATGGCTCTCCTACTTCATCAGACACAACCTCGACTTTGGCGTTGTGCACGCCTGGGTATCAGCCCTGAGGGAATGGGCCCGGCTGCAGTGGATGCGCGCTGACGAAGCTAGACTATGCGTTAGCTACAGCCATAGCTACAAGGTTCCCGAGCCCTCTGAGATTGAGCTCCGCGCTCCCGATACATACATCAATAACGAGGACGGTGAGGTTCTAGCTGGCCTTGTGGCTCCCTCGCTTGGCCGCCGAATCCAGAGTTTGGATGGTGGCAAGGCCATCCATCCTGATAGTGACCGACGGCCGAGGAGAGTTTGGGATGTGTGCGCCAACAGGGTGGTCCCAGCAGCGTGGCTCCCGCGTGAGATTCTCGACCGCGGCCACATGGTACTGCTCTCGCATGCGTGGGTGGCCCCAAATGAGCGCAAGTATATCATCACCAACGTCAACCTCCGTACTTGGCCAGTTCCCATGCCTTACGAAGTCGAAATAGAGGATGTTCGAAGGGACTTGCTTCTTCGCAACGTCCGGTATGCATGGCTCGACATCCTGTGCCTCCGCCAGGAGATGGAACCAATACCAGGATTCAATGCAGGCCTGTCCGAGCCTTTCAGTCTCGGAACCATTCACGCACGTGAGCAGCTGAGAAACAAAGAGTGGGAGTCAGATGTGCCGCTCATTGGAGCTCTCTATCGGCAACCTCAGGCCCGTGTGCTCGTATATCTTAGTGGAGTAGGGAGGGCCTTTCGGGCAGGGGATTGGCGCAACGAACGGCACTGGTTGCGCCGTGTTTGGACGCTGCAGGAAACGCATTCCCTCCGGAGGCTAGAGTTCGCCGGGGTGCGTGGCGTCACACAGCACCCTTTAGAATGCACGGTGAGTCCTTTCTATATTCCTTGGCTACTTTGCTGGATATTCTAGATCCCCTTCGCGCAAGCATCCGCACATATGATCGAATGCTGCCAATGAAGTAAGGCTGAGAATCTCCAGATCGACGAGCGGGGCCAAAGTTTAAGGCAGATCTTGGAGGCAAGTTGCTTCGCAGGCCAATTGCATCTCGAGCAGCTGATTTTGCAGATAAAAGACCGGTGCTACTCCAACCCTGTTGACCAGGTTGGGGCCTTGCTATACTTTTGCCTCCACAAACCGGACATCCCTTCGCTGGCCCGACCACTACCAGTATATCATTCCGAGGAGGACCCAGAGACGGCCTGGATCCGGCTGGTGCGAGCAGCGTCCTGTATTCAGACCACCACATGTGCATGCTGCCACTTTTATGAGCTTCAGTTTGCAGTGCAGCTAATGGAGCTCTTCCCCTACCCGTCGGCAGAGCACTGGTTCCCTAGCTGGACGCAGCTAATGAGATACCCCGACATCTTTCTCCAGGAGCCGCAGTTGCCAGATTGGGCAACACCACGGATTGATGGCTCATTGCGGATATACGGTGGACACCTGTACCGCGAAGTCACCCTGAACAAAGCCGTTACTAGCAAAGGCGACATTGTATATACTGCTACAGCAACTGGAACCGACGGGCAGCGGTGTTCGGTGCTGCTGGCACGTTGGTGCCGGAGGTCCTATAGATCCGCATCAACGGATCTGCACTTGGACCTGCCTATTGAATCCAACACTTCATACGCCCTGCTCGACCTAACACCCCACGTTTACCTGCGACCGAATCGACATGTGGACCTACCCGCAAACTCTGTTCATTCTCTCGTTGTATGCAAGGAGCTCACGCCGCTGCGAGAAATCGACCCCGCCGGCGATGCGTATCAATACAGGCTCCGCAGGGTAACCTCCCTGCAATGGGATTCAAGCCTGAAAGTAGAGACACTAGGAATATACCTAAATGACTTGGGCGGCGCAAGGCCGGCACGAATTGGCTGGCTGCCGTTTCGGGCGGACCTGAAGGGTAGCTTTACAATGATGGAGGGACGCTGGGTGAATTTTTGGGACCCATCGATCGTTGTCACACTACAATGAATCGAAGTAGTCACATTGCCTTGCCTTTGACTTTTCATGTTTAGTTCTAGTTCCCCGTTCCCGCAAGTATGTGGGAGGGTTATTTCACTACTCAATTACTCTATGTTGTGAGCGCCAAGCTATACCACTTACTATGCTAGCTAAGGAGGGCGAACACATTTGGCCGCTATTAGCATCAGCAAGAGTACGTAAGCCTTTCACGATACATATGTGGAAGTTTCAATGGTGGCTGTGCTACATATGCACGGTGCAGATACTATATAGTGCAATTGGAGCGAAATGCCGTTGCCGAGAGTGTAAGCTATAGCTACTTTTGCATCAATTATTTCTTCTATGATTCTCAAACCTTTCCCTTGCATTAGTAACCTCGTAGTAGACTTAGGGACGGGAGGCGCATAAGTGTGCTACTTGCGTTTTAAAAAAAAAAGAAAAATACCACTGAAGCTAGTGGTGAATCAATCTCCGCCCCCGATCGAGTACCGACCTACCCAGCTGTCGCAACCTCCATCCCTCTGAAGCCTATACTGGGCAGGCTACCACAGCGGTATTTGGTCCTGCAACGAACGTGGCCCGCGATGCTTTACAGGGTAGCAAAGATGGTCCCTGCTGCGAATTGGGAGTGCCAGGCAGCGGCCAGGGGGCCTGGTAGATATCAATTGAGGCCAATTATGTGCAATTCGTAGCCGTAATCAGGTGCCAAATGGTACCTGCAATAGCACCTCCACCAGACATCTTACTGCTGAAATCATATCAATTTGACTAGTGCCGTTCAAACCAAGTAGCTTTCCTAGTTTGTTGTGCACTTCACACCACCGTGAAGGTACTAGTTTTTCCGTATATATAAGAGCATCGAGAAGTAGCATGATAATATTCGCATCTTTGATGACGTTGGGAAATAGAATTAAGTCTCATATTCGATTTTCCCAGCTTCCCATTGGGTCGTTTGCGCTGTTCATCAATTTCTAAGTTTGCCTTAGCGGAATCGTGGGGCCTGACTGCGCTGCAGATAAAGTTTAAAATACGGCGATGCTCATCTTGCAACTCCCAATGCTGTGCCGGTCGCTAGCTAAATCCGTAAATCCATCCATTGGAATACAGCATTAGTACTACTAGCTAGTTTCAAACTAGAACGTAAAGAGTTCGAAATCCTGCACGTACAACGTACGAGCCGTCCTAGACTCACATCTATCCTGGTTGCTGGGTCTGTAGGTATTTGTCAAAGAATCTGATATGCCGAAACAGATGCTTATGTGTAGAGTTTACCAATGTATTTATCTGATTCTTGTATGCACTCGTACTCTTTGGCTTGGGAATTCTCCATCTATGTTGACGCTGCACACTCAGAGGTCACCCTGGCTATAATGAAGGCCAAGAATTTGACCAGTTTCCTTCAGTTTTCACTATAGTGAGGGGTCACGTGCTAGCTCCCAAGGTATGCAGGGGGTGTAAAAAATTGTCAAATGCGGAGTGTATGATATTCAGATCTCAAGTGCGAATTCAGTTCCTTACCAAACTTCCAATATCATGTCTTCTCGACACTGCTTTGGATGCCCAGCTCTAGAGAAATAGAAGATATGTCACGCTCGCCAGGAAGTGGGACAATGCCTAAGGGAGATAACTAGACTTATGCAAATCCTGTGGCAAGCTAATGGCATGATCTTCAATGCCTATGATATTGAAGCAGTCAGATACACTAAAAGTTTTTTTTTACTTTTTTGTATTGAGATATCTTGAATTAAATTCCCTCTCTGCTAAGCTGATTACATGAGGCAGCACTGAGGCCACCCCCCCGGTATTTCACTATAGCAAGTAAATTTTACATGTAGCGGAATTAATTAGTCCTGTTCAGCTGCGTGCGCAACCGATCCCCGCCAATTACTTCACTACAGTCTAACCTTGCTATACCGGACGAGTAAAAATCCGGCACTTTTCATCCGGTATAGCAAGGTTCTGGTGTAGAATAAAATGCTTGGCAGCTGTAAAAGGGGGATGGCAAAAATTTGTATAGAAATTACTAGAAGAGGAAATAAACAAGTGTAGCAAACATTAAGTCTATTCAATATTCATCGCTCTCACCATCTAGAAAAGTGTCAAGCCTTATAGATTCTTGGGGAGCATCACATACACAAGCATCAACTATAGCCAAAATATGCAACTCTAACTGTTTCTCTAAAAGCCTTTCAATTCACAAAAAAAAGCTTCAAACTCTACAAGCATGGCTCCAGTCTTCCAGCAGCAGCAGCGACAGCAGTGGTAGCAGCAATGGTGACAGCGATGGCGGCAGCAGAGGTGGCAGCAGTGGTGGCAGCAGCGATAGCAAGTGATAGCAGCAGTGACAGCAGTTCCATCGATGGCAGCAGTAATGGCAGCAGTAGCGGTATCATAGTAGTGACGGCAACAGAGTGGTAAACAACCAGACTAAGTGGTAAAGTGGGGTAGTCTAAGATGTATTAGCATTAGTGTGTCCGGTACAGGTGACCCTGGCTATAATGAACCTCTTTTTAGTGAAAACCTGGCTATAGTGAACGGATGGGCGAGCTTCTTTGTCTACACAGGTAAAGAAAGTGCCCTCGCTATAGTGAAACTGGATATAGTGAAGAGAATCGGTCAAATTCTTGGCCTTCATTATAGCCAGGTTCACCTGTATAGCAAATATTATTTGTATGGAGACTAGGGGGGTACTTGTCTGGAGGTTTCTGTCCGGTCCGGTATTGTTAGGGCGTCCGGTATAGCAAGGGCAATTTGTATGGGAAACGGTTGTCCAAATCATAGGTCATCCGGTATAGCAGGGTTAGAATGTATAACCAGGTTTTCACTATTAAGAGCCTGTACCCCAGTATCCAAGAAGAGCAAACTGGCATTAGCGTTTGTCTTGGGTACTCAGTACATATGATATCCATAGTGAAGTGAGCTTCATGTAAATATCACGTGGAGTTTAAAATCGACAAAAACTAGTGGTCTTTTGGTCCTAGACAGTCTTGTACTCGAGTACTCGTACAGTTTGCGGCTATGTTTTTTACCTTGTTGATTTTGAATTCCATCCTACAAGGATTCTCACAGGGTTGCAAAATCCCTCTTCTTTCCAGCTGCTGGAAGTATTTGGTTATGCAAAGAATCTGATTATGTCCACTGAGGCCTAGGTTATATAATCGTATCATTTATCTGATTCTCGTCTGTACTCTTTGCCCACACTGCGCAACCCAACGTAATATAACGCAACGTAATACAAATTACCTTAACTCTTCTGTAACATATCATACTCAGGACAGGCCAAAAATGTTGGTATCTACTAAGGAATCTGATATGCTCAAGCCTTTATCTAATTTTGATGTATACTCGCGAGTTCGGAAAACGCTCGAAAGCTGTATAAATCGTATATGCGCTATTCGCCTTTTGGAATAGTGCAAATTTGTTAAGCAACCCTCGAACGCTTTCCGAACCAGTGAGTATACATGAGAATCAGATAAAGGCTTGAATCAGTTGGGCTTTTTTTGTTTTCTTTGTCACGTAACCCCGCTTGCAGCTGCTCGCCATAGCAGGGCATCAGTTGGGCATATTAGATTCCTTAACTGTAGGTACCGACGTTTTTGGTGCCGTGTCGGGAACGACGGGTGCGACTAGACAGAGTTAACCTTGGCTGCTGCTTTGGGGTACCAGTATTGAGGAAAAGTTGTTATTGGAAGAATCTGATATTTCTCTACAACCGTATTGGCGAAAGCTCCGGTCTACTGTATAGTAACCAAAGCCTGTCGCTTCTAGATTCATAACTAGTGAACCAATGATACTTCTATAGAACAATCCCTTCAATTTTCTAACAGTTTCTTCAACTCATAGCACACATTTATTTCTCGTGTCAATACAGCCCACGAGTAATGATAATATATAATATAAAATAAATAAAGTAAAAAAATATCCAATAGTTCCCTGCACACACAACCTTCAACGGTCATGGTTTTCTCCTGTCACAGATCTCCTCAGCTCCGAGTGGACCCAGCTTGTCTTCCTCGAGCGATCTAAACGAGCAGTATCTGTTATATAAAGCCACAATTATTACTCGTAACTCCAGCATAGCGATGGCCAAAAGCACTAACGCAGGCAACACCCACTCTCGAATGCCATAGCTAGCTTCACGAAGATGAAAAACAACGGCCTCAATCAGTCTTTCAATCGTTCTGTTAGCGTAAAGGCAACTTGCTTTCAATCGTTCTGTTAGCGTAAAGCCAACTTGCAGCCCTAATTAGCATTTTCTAGACACACATTGTTTAGCTTCTCGAGCTCCAAATACCGATAATGACTCGGTCTAGGACACTCAAAGAAATGGGTTAAAATCTCCAACTTCTACTGTGTCTAAAACACGCATCCATACAGAAACCACAAGTCCTAACAGAAAGCCCCTTACTATAGTAACACGCGCATGTCAGAGCCTCCAAACAACTGGAAATCATCAAACCGATCTCTCCGTCAACAGAATCCGAGAACGGGATATTGGGATATGGATACAATGACGAGCTCGGAAAGCGAGGACGACACGATGATGTTCGAGTTGATCACTCCCACAGAGGAGATGGAAGAACCAAAGTCGTGTCTGCAGCGAAAGGACAACGGCTTATTTCCAGTAGCGTCATATAGAACTGTGGAATGCACATCGGTATCTGACAATAAGGATGAAGTGCAAGAAGAGTTGAGATCCAGCTCTAAAGTCGAAAGAATTCGAAGGATGGCCAAAAATGAGGTATGTTCTAGCCGCAATTCTATTACCCAGCACCTTATCTTGTAATAGCCAGTACCCGAGAGAGCACAGGCACTAATAGATTTATCACATCAAAGGTAAACACACGCGTAGCTTCCCAAGCTGTTGAGTCCAGCTCTGCCTCTATGGCCGTCCCAACGGCGTCTAGTGTACTTTCAGACAGTCTCTCAGACAGTTGGGGAACTGTCACAGAATCCAACGGCTCATCACCTTCAAACTCGGAATCAAGCATTGTGAAGACGCCCTTTGCGGTCCCAAAGGATTTGTCAGTTGGTAGACGAGTTCGCACGAACGGTGACTGCGGTTACTGTTCAAATTAGCGCGTGTGTGGGAAGCATGGCTACTCAGTTTCGCACTTTCGAATGTGTTTTGTAGTTTTTCATGTTGCAGATTAGTTTTCCTCCCTGAACGTTAGGTACTGATATCCACATTATTATAAATCTCGAATTCTTAACATATAAACTAGTATTGATGCAGTTTCTGGGCTTCAGAGCAGAGTGTATACGTAAAGTAGTCGCGCAACCCGAAGCGAAGAACACCATAAGAGCGCAAGTCCATAACTTCCCTGCGGGTTTGTCAGTTATCAAGAAGTGGAGTTGTGCAGTTTTCTCTCGTTTGCGTTTGAGTTTGACCAATAACGGAAGAAATATATCGCGGAGCAATCTCATGCCACCCATCGTCTTCATGCACATGATGCTCTTAGTCTATAAACTAGCGCCTTCTAAGAGCTTATATTTGTCTATAGTGTGTAGACCTCTTAAAAGAACTTGGGAGCACTAGCATTCTGCTGGGAAAGCGGGATAGCATGTAACAGTGGAACACTAAGTTGCGTCTCGGAAAGAAAAAAAGGGGGACAGGAATTATAGAGCAAAGCAAGCATGAGGGTATACTGAAACATTCTCCTTGTAATTGCTAGTAATTGACCAAATTGTGCAACATCAAAGGTGCGCAATAATGCCTACGCGGTTATGGCTCGCGCGAACAAACATGGCCATGTTACATGATAGTCCAGACCCAACTTGATATGGCCCGGGCGCCTATTCAACACATAGTAAATGAGTGAACGGCCAACAATGCTAATCATCCAGAATCTCGGTATGAGAGTATAAATTCGCGCTGTAGCTCCAATTGATCATACCATCAGCGCTACTCAAATAGCCAAAAACCTCCTCTACGACCCATCACGCTCCTTCCAAATGCCTACCGTTTGCCGCTCCCCGACATCGACGTTCTCCTTCCGCAAATCCCTCGAAATCGAGCTCCGGGCCGATCTCAAAAGCCACAATCTCCCCTCATCCGTCCCCAGTATTGTTTGCGAGTTACTCCCAAGCTCCTTATGTTCCCAGATTCAGTGCCACTTTAATGGCATAGTGGGCGAGCAGATCACAGAGAAGATTCGCGTGATCCGCCAGATGGGCTTCGTCAGATATTCGCAGCTGAGCGAGGAGTTTCTGAAGGCGTTTAGAGAGGAAGTAAGGGTGGCGTTGGAGGAATTCTTGTGGGCTTATTTGGAGGGTGAGGGAGTGAGTGTAACAGTCCTTGTGAGTATGAGCTCTGAAACTTCGAACTGAGGAAGGCTTATGACTTTGTTTACTAACAGAGTGAGTGAGTGAGTGAGTGAGTGTAGTTCTCGTGATCATAAGCTCAGGGAATAATTCGCACAAAGGAAAGCTAAAAATCTGGTTTGCTAACAGCCAAAATGTTCAAGTTTTCCTGTGCATGTGTTCGAACTCTTAACGAAGTTGAACGTTGGAGGAGGGAGTTAGTAAGTAGCTATGCTTGCTATTTAGTTCAGGACCGTAGAATACCCTGTGGATTTAATTGTGTTTTCGTTACGTTAACGGAGGGGCTGGGGGCTGGGGACTGGGGAAAATAAAAGTGCTATTTCGTTCATGGCGCTAGGGGAATGATCTCATCTGTCAATGTATGATTACATCGCAAACTTGTGTTTTGGACTGACGGCTGAAGCCCCATGAAAGCTTATATTCTCTGCAATTGATTCTATCACGACGCATATGCCATAAAAAATCATCAGTATGAAACATTGATACGGTAAGAAAGTGCTCAGTAGTAAGGCGGTGGAGAGTTTGGCCTCATCAACGACGACGGCCCCTTCCTTATTGAGAGTATTGGTATTGTCACGCGTACGTAACCTGTAAGGCCCGCCTAGAAAATTCTTAATGGCATTTGCTCAAGAAAACTAGAGAAATAAAATCTCAAGGAACACGGCCTAATTTACCTCCAAGCATTAGAGAAAAGTTTGAAGTTGTATTACTTGAATTGAGACAGAAATGACAGCTAAGCGAGACAACTAAAGAGGTAATGGAAGATTGCTCTAAGGTCTGCAATTGAGAGCATCACATCTCCTCCCACTGTTTTGAGGCGATGTATCCAAGATTCGATGATAGCCCATATGGAATTCTCAATTCTGCAGTACGAAGGTTTATGTTTCCAGATGCTTCAATGGAAAATACCTGGCTTGCGTGTGGAAGCCATTGAATGATTTCTCCCAGTCACCCTCCCACTGTGGCGTTATCGCTAATACCTCGATTTCAAGTGTCAAAGGATGCCTGGTATTGTGAATAATCACAGCGGTCCTCATCTGTCCCGAAGAGTTTACGAGCTACGATCTTGCATCACATCTTAGTTGTGGCAAGAATTTTGCATACCCTAATCTAGATATGTATTTCGTGACCATCAGAAATGGTTGAAATAGTGGCAGGTTAAACCCGCTACTGTATCTCCTGGCTCACTCCTCACACCAGGCTCATGAATTGGGTCGCCCGAACATGCGGCACGAATACTTGACATGGGTACTCCTGTAGCCATCATAATATTATCAATGAATCCAACAGGCCAGGCCAGGCCAGGCCAGCAGTGGCCTGGACCGGCCTGAATGGCCCGGACCGGCCTAGTTGGCCTGGACCGGCCTAGTTGGCCTGTACCGGCCTGAATGTGGATCAGGCCGGTCCAGGCGGTTTCAGTCCAATGCAGATCACGGACTGTTGGATTCATGCATCATATAGCAGCCGTACCACGGTCTCATGCAGAAAAGCTTGCTGGGCTTTGCGTTATATTGTTAGTCAAGGGTGTAGCATTTTCATAGACAATTGCACTATTAGGCGGGCATAAAGCGACTGGCACCGAGTAGGAATTCTGTAGATCTTGAGTTGCTGGATAATACGACATTGTTAATGGGTTGCTACCGTCTCTGGGTAAGGGTTCCGTAGCGGCCATGGATTCGTAGCTTTATGTTCCCATGCAGCATTAGCCCGCGTGCTCTTAACACTGGGCGGCCAATACTACAAACCTGCTTTGATCAAGCTAGTATCAAGTGAAAGAGAAGGTCAGGTCGAAGAAACAGAGTCCTCAGACTGGTAGAGGGTTGGGATGAGTGTCCATATGAGAATGATCTGAGCTGGCACAAGGGTCACTCTTCCATGTCAGGCACCGATCCGCGCTTTGGAGTATGTGTGTTCCGTCGGAGTGGAGACGGGGAGCCATGGAAGGGATGGAGCACCATGTAATGGGATTGTAGGCCTATAGGGTCGGTGAGTTGCTGGCCATGGTACAGTTGATAAAGCACCAGCCACAGTCGGCTGTGCCAAGACTGCACTACTGCTTTAGTCTGGGTATTGCTTGGTCCCGATCACTGGCCCTCTTACACTAGTGCTAGGAATTGTGTAGTGTGAATATGCACTGCAGATGCTCAAGTCTTCATCTGTCGTGAAGTATATTACCCAAAGAAGCGTAGATTCAGTGCCGAGACTACTTATGCACGTGCATTTACTTCGTATACTAATATATGCTTGTACGCACCTTCATGAGCTAACATCGCTCATTTTCCAAGGCATTCACTTCGATAAATGGATATTCTCCATCAGTTATGTGAACAAAACTTTCGAAGAGACTTTTGGATAAACCCCTTTCTTCATTGTGGCTCCTGCCCTCACATTGCCTGTTGTCAGCGTTGTAGTGGTTATCATTTTAGGGTATGCGAGTAATGAAATAAAAAAAAAAAAAAAAAAAGAAAAAAAAAAATCATTTTAGGGTCGCAGCCGAGGATAGGGTCCTTAGCTACCGGTACCAGTATTTATGTCACGCCAAGCGCAGCTGCATAAACGCTTTGCATATGATGCGCCAAGCATACAACATATGACGTCTGTATGCACAGATAGGGCTTAGTGTCCAATCAATTTCTACGTCGTCTGGACTTACACACCACCATTCCATCCAGACTACGCCCACGGCAGTTATAACCCGATGCCGCTTCAAAGCTCCCAATCATCCTTGTCCTCTGTCCCCAACAACATCACTGCTCATGGCCAGTTACTGTGTGAAGTCGAAACAAGGCTTGGAATGTATCAGCCAATAACAACCCCTGACAATACTATCCCTATCCTCAAGAGCTTGGTCAGGTTCTTGCCCCGTGATGGGGTTTATAACGTATGCAATGATATCCTTGGCTGTTCTTCAGATGAGCAACTTCGCACTCTCGCCCATCACTTTTTAACTGCCCTTCTTGCTCCTTGTAAGTAAAGTCTTCCCTCTAACCAGGACCAGGTTGCTAATTCGTATAGTCAAGTCTCGGAGGAAAACCCCAAGCATTACACCCTCGCCACGGTTTGCGGCTGAATGCGACACCGATGAGATTGCTGGTGAGCTTGCACACTCAGGGTCTCGCAAAGACCAGGCCTGGTTGAAGGCAGCATGTTTGGAGAGAGATGGAAATAGATGTGTCGTTACAGGATTCTACGATGCAGGCGAGGCCGAAAAGATGGATTTCACGGAAAGTGAACTAAATACTATGATGCTGGAATACACAAAAGTGTGCCATATCATACCATTTTCACTTGGGGCTTTCTCTGAGTCTGGGGTATATCTACATTCCTCGAGTATGGGCGAAAATCTGGATTGACTCGTTCCTAGCTCAGGAATAGTGCCATGAGTTGGGATGCTATGTACAGGTGCTTTCCAGGTATTCGAGCGAGGATCGGCTTCTCACCCGAGAGAATTAATGAACCGTGCAACGCCATCACCATGACTGCCCCCCTACACGAAGCATTTGACAAGTTCAAATTTGTACTGGAACCAACGGTAAGTACACTGAAGCACCTACCATACATACTTAGGCTGACCCTGACAATGGAAGTCCAATGACCATATATACCGTATTAAGACTTACAGGGGTTTTCCGACAGCACAATTTCGCAATCTCCCCGAAAACAGGCTTGTAACCCTTACCAATCACTACCCAATGCATAGTCTTCCGCACTCAATACTTTTCGGACTCCATGCATCGATTGCGCAAATACTGCATGCCAGTGGAATGGGAGAGTATCTGGAAAAGTTATTGCGTGACAGAGAGCTCTGTCGGTTTTTGGCTCCTGATGGTACCACGGATATAGAATCACTTTTTATGGTTTCTTAGGTGAAAGGGTGATGCTGCTGCTATGGGGAGGTCGGCTGATGAAAGGGGGAATGAACAGGGTTTGCGGGCTTGGTCTGGGTTTGGGAGGGATGGATCTCACATTAAAGCGTTCCTTGCGTATTTGCGAGCGCACTCTAACAAGAAGATATCAAAATAACATGAAAATAAACAAAGCGCCATGAATAATAACTAACAATAACTAGTACAAGAACAACGTCCAACTACTCATACTTCAACCAAACCTGGGTATGAACTTTCTCTGCCCGTGTCCACCCAAGCCCGGCCCGGCCGCATGTTTGTTCCTTCCTTGAAGAGCACCTCTAAGCCTTCTGCACCTTGACCGCACGCTTCATAGCCCTCTTTGCGCCCCTCCTCTTGAACCCCCTCCTCCCCCTCCTCGCTCTCCTCGAGAAGCTTGTGACAGGCGCAGATTGCTGCGCAGCAGTGCACGCGGCCTTCTGAGTAGTACAATCCTCAAAGCTAAAGCCCGTTGCTCCCGCATTTGCGGCATCTGCACAGCGGTTAAACTGCCTATCACAGGTCCTTGCGGCTGCGGCTGCAAAGTTAACAAAGGTGTCTCCTGCAACTTGGAAGGGTCGGTCATTGTTGCCTGAAAATGTGATGGGCTCAATGTCACTTCCGACGTTACCTGTGAAGGATTGCAGGTTGGTTGGGTTTTTGCCGCCGGTGTTGCCCCCAGTGTTTCCACCATCATTGTTCGCGGGAGGGCATTGCCCATTGTTGTTGTTGTTATTATTGTTGTTGTCGTTATTGTCATTGCCATCATGGACATTGTCGTCATTGTTATTACCATCATTGTTATTATTGTTGTTATCGTTGTTATTGTTTCCGTCGTTGATCCCGCCGTTGTTATTTCCTACTGGGGGCGTGTTGGTTTGGCCGCCACTAGTCTGGGCGGTGAAAGTTGTGAAGCCTTGCTCGATGAGCAGGTCAGCCTGGCTCAAGCCGTCCTGATTTAGAGGGTTATTCAAGGTCTGGGCACTAAGAGCATTGATCTCGGCAGCACCCTCCACAGCTGGGTCAATCAACTACGATAGAAAGAACTTGTTAACCTCACAGTTCAGTCGAGGTACTGATAACGTCAACTCAGTCAGAACTTACAGGCAAGATTCCTCGCAACGCCGTAGTGGCGGGCAACCCCACATCGTCGCAAATGCTTGGCCTGTCAACAACAAAGGGATTGAAGTTCTTCTCTGCCTGGACAAGCCTCTTCGCCGCATCTAGTGCTCCAGCACCTTCGAGGGCAGCTACCTGATCGGCAAGCCGAAGCTTGTCACAGGCATTCGACCCAGCAAGGAGAGTGCTAATCGACTGTCCAGCTAAAGTAGCTGCTTGTCCATTGTTACCACCAATAGCCGCAATGACATTCTGCACGGCAGTCTCCTGGCCGAAACGGGCATCGACGAAAGCAACAGAGAGCAAGGTGAATGTGAGAAGCTTCTTGAAGGCGAACATCTCGTCTAGATTCAGTCTTGTCGAAAAGTAAATAAATCTTTGAAGGAGAGAGTTAACGTTAATCAAAGATGAGACTGGCTCAAGAGAAGTAAATCAAATTAAGAAAGCACTGCTTTAACGAAAAAGGTGGATAGAAAACCGACTTGCGGTGAGAACGAAGATAATACTGAAGAAGGTAAGGCTGTAGAGAGAGTGTTGTGAGATGGATAAAATCGAAGACATGAGCGGGAGCGGAGTATTTATATATACCTGTTCGCTATTCAGAAGACAATGATACTCGAATTCTGCCAACTTCGATACAGAGGAACCTCTCATATTGGGACCTCGCTTACTGGATATTAGCCGCTATTGGATACGGGGTCCTCTCCCGAGTTTGGGACTATGGAGCGTACTGGATATTTGGGGTTATTGGATGGATAGCCTGTTCATGTAGCCCAGACAGGGATATTACTAGCAATTTGTCCCTGTCATACTGGATAGTGCCATACACTAATGCTTTGTATAGGACGCTACTCAGGTAAAATAGGTGATATATAGGCCTTTAATTCCAGTTATAATGTGAACAATATCCACTGTCAATTAGTTTGATTGACTTGTGCACTGGGAACCATGGCCTCAAGGTCACACTCCTCTTCACTGCTCCGTCGTAGCATTAACAAGTTCACTACACTGATTGGAGAGACAAATGGCTTCCTTCAAAATTACCCACTCTGTTCATTAAGCTGCAATCAACAGCTGGTTTGGGATCTCAGGATTGACTGATTCATTATTCAAGCCTGTATATCACTGATTCATCTCTAGTCATGTATTGACACTATATAGACTCTCCGCTTAATAAACCTCTCTTACTGGATATGAGGCGATATTGGATAGAAGGCCCGTCCCCGACGATACTATCCAATATGAGAGGTTCTTCTGTAGCGCGGAAATTCGGCCTTTGTGCACATTACCGCGAGCCTAGCTGTAGACCTGCGGCGTGCGCATGCGCAACCAGCCACCTTGTAACGTTCACATAAGATTCAAACATCGGGTAAATTAACTTCGAACGCGCTATTGTATCGAAACACTGATAGACGCGTTCTCAGGGCGTCATCTGCAAGTCGGAAACCTGGAATAAACATTGCTGTGCAATTGAATGCGCCCTGGTGCAAGAAGTACACTGGGGGTATGGTTTGATCTATGTGGGGAGTCAAATGCTCCCACTTCCTAATTTTGCCAACAGGCCTAACTGAGAGGTGAGATTGGGATCACGGATAGGGAATACTTTGGAGAGCCGCTTTGACGTTTAACGTCCATGTGTCAGGACAAAACGCCAAGGGTCTCGGGATTGGGGTGCGTTCCAAAAACGTGGGAAGACGAAGCTACCCAAATTGGCTATCAAACTAGCGTCGCTTCACAACGATGAGATGTTTATGCTCATCTGTATTTTCAACTGCCTCTGTGAGCAACGATTGACGCTGAAAAGAATATATGCTACTTTGGATACCCGGCACTTGGTAGCCCTTTGAGTTCTCTACCTCCACCTTGCAACATACACAGTCTGCAGTTATGAAAACATCAATTAGAATAGCATATACATGGCATAGCACTAGATACATAATAATAGTGGGGATGGCGGTCCGGAATGGGTAAAGAAAGTTGTCAACACAGGTGTGAAACGACCAATGAAACAGCTGCCAAAACGACTGTCAAAAAAAGCATCTGAAATAATTATCAAACCTCCTGCCAAAGCAAACGTCAAATGGCTACCGCAATGGCTGTCAAAATGGCTGCTGCAGTGGCTGTCATAATGGCTGGCAAAATGGCTGTTGAAATGGTTGTCAGCACGGGTATAAAAATTGTGAAAATGCTCACCGAAATGAATCCAAAAACAGCAGGTCGAGCAAGCAGCCGTAATAGTAAAAGTAGGCGGATTGGACTGCTACTCTCGCTAGCCTATCCAGAAGTATACTAGTGCATACTAGATACTGCATAGCGCATGCTATGCATTAGTCATGTGTCCCAATACTTTTGAAACGACCTTAGTACATGTCCAGCTGCACGCACAACTAGCCTCTAACTAAATTTCTGCCTGAATGTTCGATCGGAAACTTCACCTACAGTTGCAACCATCGCTCCTAGAAAACACTTATAGCGTGGTTCTGATGCTGTGCTGATCTTGCATTTCGGTAAAACGCTGCAGAAACATCCATGTGTAAACGCTCATGGAATCTCAGGAGCCATGATACATAATTGTAGAATCATTTCCACCAGGGCCCTCATGAATAATAAAACCGGAAGATGTGATCTTCAAAAAAAATTGGTACTGCAATTTTATTTTCGCACTGCAAGCTCTTCCTCTAGTCTCCTGCCCAGCCGCTACTCTCTTTCTCCCAGCCGAGGTTTTCCTCTAACAATAGCTTTGTAAGAATGTTAAGGGGTTTGAAATTGTAGGGGTTCCTTCCGTGCCAAGACCACACCCGAAACTCTGACACTTTTCTTAGGTCCTAGTTTATCCGGTGGCAGTTGTGCATCCCAACTTCTACTAAGTAGAAGCAACAGAGCCTCTTCGAGTTCCTGACGGACCTGAATTGGTACCGCATAGTCATAAGCCTGGACGGCATTGACTCCGAGAACTCGGTTTGATCCTGTATAAAATTTGAGATGGGTGTATATGAAAGAAGATTCTGAATTAATTCACAATAATATGTTCATGTATTGGCCAAGTCCCAAGGAAGATTGCGTCATGTGAATGGGGATGTATAGTGTTGATTCTGCAAGACTTTGAGTAGTATCTGGGTTCTCGTTGGTTTCACTAACGCAAATTCCCAGACTTTGGCGTAAGGATAGGTGAAATTTTGGGAAAGGAGGAGCGTGGTGAAGGAGCAAGTACTCCCGAGATTGAAATTCCACCAAGGGTCTATATTGTTCAGGTTATGCTTTGAAGATTGGGGGACCGGAAGTGCACCGGAATTTCTCTCAGTTCCCCGAATTGGAAATAAGGGGAATTTCTTCAACGCACATACTATACACTCATGGTGAGTACTGCTCCGCCCCATTTAGTTAACCAGCGTAAGCAGGAAAAATGGATCTGCAGTCTATCCTCGTAACAGATGAAGCTCGCTTTAATCATAGTCATAGCAGAATGGGAACTTGGAACTGAAAGATTTCTGAAGATTCTTCATTCTACGCTACCAAACAACTGAACTTTAGATAGCTAGATGACAGTAGAACGAAGGTCGACAAAAAAAACAAACATTATGCCACCAGAAGAAGTAACCCCGAACCGCACCGTAAGAGATTGAAAAACAAAAACGGAAAACCAAAGCTCATAAATATTCATCAACAAACAAATCCATTCCGCCTGTCCCAAAACCGCAACAAAGGAAATGAGCAATGAGAACAAAACCCGAAAATCAGAGTCTAAGACCGTCTAATAGAGGAAAATGCTAGCCGCTGATCGACGGAAGAGGGGAGCGTTTATGCGTTCTTAGCACCCTTTCCGAAAAGCTTCTCGTTGGCGGCATTTTGGTCGGAGTGATCGTGAGTCCTGATACCAATGTTGTCTTCAGCTGCAACTTCTTCCTTGTCACCGTCGGCATTGATGTATGTCTTTGATGCGGTGTTGGTGCGGGCGACTCCCGAGCCGAAGAGCTTCTGGTTGATTTCATCCTCATTCGAGTAGTCGTGTGTGCGGATACCAGGGCCACTGCCGGGACCGGCATAGGTCTCAACTGTATTGCCGTCTTTGTCCTGGTAGGTAGCAGTATTGCTTCTCTTCGCTGCACCGCTGCCGAAGAGCTTCGCATTGATCTCATCCTCGTTGGTGAAGTCATGTGTTCGGACTCGCTGTGGCGCGGTGCCCTCGTATTGCTGAATTTTATCACCATCTTTGGTTGTATATGTGCTGACATCCTTCTGTGTCTTCACAGCCGCACTGCCGAAGAGCTTCTGATTGATCTCATCCTCGTTGGTGAAGTCGTGCGTGCGGACACGTTGGGGGCCTTCAGCCTCTACAACCTTGTTACCTTGCGCATCGTAGCTGACCTTGACCTTTGGGGAAGCTGGAGGAGTCTGTTACAATGATGTTAGCTTGATTTCAGTCACATTCTCGTAATCCTTGCAAAACGCAGGAGGCATTCTTGGGGTGGGCTACCGGAACTCTATATTAAGAATGATTAGCAATTCTGTTCTTCGTTTATGTGAATTGTTGGTATCACTTACTTGTGGACACCAGAGCTGGCCATATTGTTATTAGTAAATATAGATGGAGTGAGTTAGAATTCGAAGTTGATGTGATTTGAGTGGGCTGATCAATAGCTGGTAATAAGGCAGATTGATTTGTTGTGATGTCTGGTGCTGGGAAGATAGGAACTCGAAGGATGGTCAATGGCACTTATATAGCTTTGGAAATCAGGATGAACTACGCCAAAGTACGCATCCTCGGCCCTTTCGGGCCAGCAGGAACAGCGCAGCCATGCTATCCCGCCAACTAGCACTTTGGTCATTTTGACCTCACTGAACAGCGCACATCTATCGCGTATACAGCTAGCAGTGGCCAAGCGGATCCAATCGATGCACGCCCATGAGTGATGCGATGTTCGAAGTTTTCCTGCGGACGGAAGTTCGGAGGTCAGTTTGGACAGCAAAAACATTGGTGGGGCAAACTTGCTCTAGCCATTTTAGCCCTACAAGGGTGCACCAGGCATGTGGTTACGGCGGGGCTTGCATGCATGTGTTTTGCTATGATTGGCGAAAGTCGAACAATGAAGATTGGTTCGTTGATCTGAAAAAACGTAAAATTCGTCAACCAAACGTAAACGTCTACGGTGGGCCCGACCGAAGTCCAATTGATTCGCTGGCACCAGAAACCAGCTAGACGAGTTCAGGGCGGTCTCGGGCCCTCCAGTTGTTTGATCGTGTGTTGCTTTATCACGTTAGCGACTCTTGCTGTGTCAGACAGTAACGCACAAGCTCGCCACCCTCGTTTGGACGCAGTTATGAAAACGGTTAAGGCTGTGAAGCCAACACAGAATTCCAGTTCTTGTTGTTTTTTGACCCGCGATAATTTGGGGAAACCGCATGCACAGTTCGTGGGAATTGCGCGCAAAGTCGACACTCCCGCTGTCCGTCATCCAGATGGCTGATCTCAGAGCTGGACCAATTGAGATTCAACATAGGCACTTCTGTCATGATCATGATAGGTTAATTGAGTAACTAACATACGATGGTCAAATCGCCTTTTTTTTTTATTTTCTCTAAGCGTTTTTTTCCAGAACGGAGGCGCCATGTGTTTCCGTAGATTTATTTCATTCTGCAAGAGTTAAGCGCATGCAGTTAGCATATCGTAATAGTCTAGTATCATGGCTCTAGGTTATTGTGTGAATTGTTCTGACACTTAGAGCTGAGATTGCGGTAAAATGACTGTTGTCCTTAGGTAGCATTGCGCAATTGCAGCGAAGAGGGGCGGTGCGGGGTAAACTCTGTGGTTCATTGAGTGAATGCCTTGCGCACATTATTGCGAAACTAAGATACAAACCGAACAGCGATGGCTTTGCTGTATTAACGAAGCAAAAGTAAAAGCTTATATCATGATGCCTTGAGTATTATCTCCGGCCTTTTTTTTTCCCTCTCGTATATAGAGATGTATTCTAAGTACTAATGACAGGATCTTTTCATGTGAAGTACTCTGCATAGTATAGGTACGGACAATGATAGGATTCTCCCACCTTGCAGGGCTCGCTCGGGAAATTTTCTCGGTTCCTCAATTGGAAGACTAACTGCACAATTATTGAAACGTCAATTCCGAGACCTTGTAAAGTGCAATGTTCAGCTAAGTCTATTATATTAAAATTCTATCTAGACTCACATATCTGGGGCTGAGGCGCTGCAAAGCTGTCGGTCCGAACGCTTGAGTGCATATTGATCCGTCCAGTAACGTGACGTTGCCGAAGGCTTAATCTGCATCTGGCACCACGATATGACAGTAAGATTTCAAACTCGACCACTGGCGGTGTGTGCAGCCCGATAACATCTGATCTGATCTGAGGGATATTATATGAGTCGTCGCCTCTTGTATGTAGGTGTATGTATGCTTGAGTAAGTACTAGTACTTTATTAAATCTAATGCGATGATTGGAGTTGCGCGGACGTGCCTTTTAAAGTTGCGCAAGTCAGAGGATTTCGCCCCACGCACAGAACCGAAATGTAGGCGCAGCAGATATGTCCTCTGAAGGCTAACTCTGCAATTGGACTTCGTCTTTTTGTGGAGACACAACCGAGGCTAGCCCTGCACAAAACACGAGATATCATATTCATCTGCGGATGTTGGATAGACATTCTTCTGAATGGGAAATAGAGTATCTGAGGCACACCTAACATTGGCTGCTGAGTGAAATATATCTCTAGAAAATAAGCAGCTTCGACTTGGCTATCTTAGCTGCAGATATGTTGAAGCTATGGTGTTCATATCTTGAGCTGATTTTTATCGACAGGTCATCAAGCCTGCCTCCGGGCTTTGACCCAGGGGCCCTGCCATGGCCAACAGCTGCACGCAGGGTCACGTGATAAAAAAAAAAAAAAAAAAAAATTCGACAGGTCATGATCATTAGATGAAGAACAGTTCTAGGATTGCTCCGTACTTGTGCACAAGGCCTTCAAATCTCCATGAGTCAGAACCACTGTAATGCTAAAAGCCTTGCCGGTGCTGAAATCACAAAATGGAGTAGAAGCGATGGTCAATTTTGGCTAAAGAGATCTTTCGTGTTGCCTGGAGCCGAGATTTCCAAGTCGACGTGAGTGGTGCCCCAGATAGGAATGGGCGAACTTTGTGATTCTTGACCATGACGGTAGTGTGCTATAGTTCTATTCTACACTAACAATTGGAAAGGGTGGCGACTTCAAGCAGGATTGAAGATGGTCGACTACTGCAGGTTCAAGGTGGGCCAAGATAGAGGATGCGTGACTCTGAAACTGCATGTGACACAACACACCCGTATCACTATCAGCCAATACAAATAGGTACAGTATGTACATCAGGTGGCAAAGCCAAGACTTTAAACTTACCAATGCCGTTCTTTTCACCGCTAAGTACCAGCTCTCGGTTCCATAACACTGACATATATTTCTCTGTTACGTTACCTATTGAAGACTGTGGACACTCTTTGAAAACGGTGATTATTCAGCACGTATTTCGAGATGCTAATACAAATTTTATATGCTCTTCATTACAACTAAAACATGTATTCAAGTTGATGTACAGCAATGGCCCACATTATCTCGAATTCATGTACTGTAGTTCACCACTTTCCCGGACACCCCACTTTCCCGGACACATTTACCACCAAAACTGCGCAACTTTCGCACTCAATATCTCAACAACCATAACAGCATTTGTGAACGCGCTTTGTATAGCTATTAGACAAAGTGTAATTCTTGCTATCTAGCACTTTTTCTTCATCAAAAATTGTGGGTGCAAAGGGATTATGGCTTGTCGCATTTTTGTTGGAAGGCTTGGCATTTATTTGTATGGGATCTCCATACAAAACGTTCATAAGACTTGAATATAGTCCTACTCTTCAACGCTAATTACAATAGCTATGATAGTATATGTCCAGAATCACCTGAAGAGTTATAGTAAGGTGCTGCATTTGGTTTACTTTCATTTGTTGAATTGTAGAGTTGGTGTACAACTATCTACTTTTGGGTGTGTTTCTCATACAAATGGTTTCTATGGGAAATATGAATATTGTGAATGATTTCACAACCACTACAGGTATTACCTAACTACGTTGCTCATAGTTTCCAACTGAGTGATCCTATTGAATGTGAGGGTCTGAGTTTTTTTCATGAATTGATTACATGTGTAGCATGCAGAATTCGGGGGCGGTGACATTTGTATGGAGATCCCATACAAATAAATGCCAAGCCTTCCAACAAAAATGCGACAAGCCATAATCCCTTTGCACCCACAATTTTTGATGAAGAAAAAGTGCTAGATAGCAAGAATTACACTTTGTCTAATAGCTATACAAAGCGTGTTCACAAATGCTGTTATGGTTGTTGAGATATTGAGTGCGGAAGTTGCGCAGTTTTGGTGGTAAATGTGTCCGGGAAAGTGGGGTGTCCGGGAAAGTGGTGAACTACAGTAGCAGCAGCGCTATGCGATCTCTTAATCTGCATCAATTGAATTTGAAGTATACTGTAGTCTAGAAAGAGAAGTCATTCGTTGCCAGAGGACAAGGAGACAAATATATTGAAAACAAAACGCTGCCCAGGAGCGGCTAATGTGCGAGCGGTTAATGTGCCCAATTATTGGGTCATTATTTCTCTTTCTCCATTACTTCGTTGCAGCCATCCGTACTCAAGTCCATGCCATTGCCCAGATCTAGCCTATTTCTATTTAGGAAAGAGACGATCAACAGAGAAAATAAGAAAGATCAAAAAATAATTATTTAATTTATGTCTAGAGCTCTAAGATACAATTTTCTCTGAATCCTTCGTCTTCAAAAGTTATTGTTCGCCTGAGGTTAGACGGTCCTAGACTTGTTCGTAGAGGCCTTGGTCTGGATCGTATCCAGAGTTCGCTTTCCAAGTGTTCTGCCACCAGAATTCGATATGGTCATTATACCATTTCCATAATCGTCTCGTTTCGATGTGGTCAACAGGAATTGGTCCTCTCTGGGTCTCTGAATGGGGTTCGACAATCACACTGTTATACTTTGGCAAAGTAAAATCCCATTTTCCCATGACATGGTCCCTGGTCACATTAATACCTCTTATGCGAAGGGACTCGGTAAAACGTTCATCCGCCTTCTCTGCTTCTTCTTTGAGATCGTCTTGATCAAGAGAGTAGCTCGGGTTGCCATTGAGCTCGGCATCAACCAAATCATCCCAATTCCAGAAACGATAGTCTTTTCTCTGACGTTTGTTTGCTAGCCTTTCGTGTCGGTACCACACTCTGAACTCCTGTCTTCTATGATGTTCTACTACAGCTGGGGTGTAGATCACATCTTTCAGCCCAGGAAACATTCCAAGACTGGTAATGGCATTTAAAAGCCAATTTCGTTGGTCCTCGCCCCATACTAGTAAGGCTAAAGTTTTCAATTTGTGAGCAATAGGTGGTGAAAGATAACGTCCACTACTGGACAAAGTCTCTGTTTGCTCGACCCAGTCGGTGTACCTGGCCTCCATTTGCATTTTCCAGTATTCATCTAGAGCAGGGCGTCCTCTTCGAAGTATTAGTTCTTCCAAGTTGGGCGCATATTGAATGATGTTGTAAACGTGTTCAAGGCTCAAAAAGTATTTTTCATGAAGATACCCTCCGTTGAAAACCTGACGCTGACCTCCACAGGGTAGTCTTACCATGCAGGATGAGACTCCTCCGATAAGTAAGGGGTAACAATCTTCACCTGCCCAGAAGGCTGTTCCGAGTTTGCCACTTACTGTGTCAAGTGTCAAGCTTTTTAAGATGGTGGCTTCTGGATTGGCTACGCTGTTATGGCTTCGCTCTAAATACTGCAAAACGAGGCTTAAGTGGGATGTTATGTGCCACCGGCTCACCTGCAGCGCCTCTAACTTGTTTGCTGGTACAACAACTAGTAGTGAGACATAGCTATCCATGAGCGACAGGCTGCGAAGATTCTCCAAACCATACGAAAAAGCCTGTGACAGTCTTGCTTTGACTTGGGACAAGTTTCGAGCGTTATGGATCTCATCTTCCTCAATGGTGGCGAATTCCAGATGAACAAGATTGTTCTGCAAGCTCAATTCAATCTGTTTTGCTGGAAAACCGAACCCTACAGTGTCCCATATCGAGTCTAAGCTATCATCATTGGAGAGTTGGTCTCGCATGGTGCTCCTGAGGTCTGTAGAGGCGTAGTTTTGCCAATGCTTCCTTCTACACATTTTTAACCGGGGCTCTGAGCCACAATGGCTTGCCCATCGACAGTCAGCTAACGCCATGGACATCGGCGAGGCGAAATCTAGCCTCAGGTACTTGAGCCTAGGAACAGACCACCGTAAAAGTTCTCTCCAAAGACTGGAAGGGTTAGCTGTATGTGCATCATTTGGCTTATCATTTCCCAATTCACTGTGCAACGAACTACCACCAGAAGATATAAGGCCATCTCCTGGCAAGGGCACCGCCATCATGTCGGAATCCTCTACGTGTGCATTTGGTATTTTAAGGTCAGTACTTGCATCAGCGTTAGAATCACCAGGGCTAATATGCGAATCGTCGTTGGCCTTGAGCTTTTTGTTGGACAGCTTATGTCGTAGCGTTCGAGCAAAATTGGTGATACGTGTCATTGACGACTGTTTCTTGATTGTTCGTCCGAGCGGAGGCCCAGACGAGGATGGATCGCCACTCTCTGCAGCGGGTTCAGGGTTTAACACCTCTTGCGATATACATTGCACAGATTTGAGTACTTGACGTTGATGCTCCAGAAGGTGAAGCGAGAGGATATCAAGAGACCAGTATCCATCCAAGACTTCCAAATTTCTACAGAGCTCAGTTAACCTGAGTGTGGCTTGTAAAAGGTGAATAAGAACAATAGGAGTTCTTGCTAACGGTGCTTCTCTGAAAAGTCTCAGTCTCTGTTCCTCAGGCCTCGTGATATTCCTCCCGGCTAACGGTGGCTTCAGCTGATTCAGTGATTCATCCTGATGTAGCACATAGTCTTGATAAACCACTAATGGTAACTGGATCTTTGTAACTAGGTCAGCAAGGTCGGGCCTTGCAGTCAGAGTTCTTATCAGAGGCAACATCACTCGGTTGAGAGTGTACTCTGTGATTGGATTGTGTTCTGTAGGGTCGTTCCAACATCCCAGAAGGTCCCACCATTCAGGAGTGAAATTATGGTGATGATGGCTCGGAAAACAACAGTCGCTTGGTGCACGAATTGGTGCGTAAATGAGCATCTTCTTGGTCTTATACCTGATGACATCCGGCTCAGCGTCCTGGACAAGTGGTTTGTCAGTACGAACACAAAGTACAATGATAGCGAAGAAAGATTTATACATGTTCGAATTCAGCTGGCGCATATTCAAAGTCCAGCACGAATTGCTGATCGGGTGTGGGGACCATCCTGTTCAAGCGATGCCTTCTTGCTAACTCATTGAGTCCAAGGCGCTTCTTGTCTTGGTCCCGCAGCCTTCTCGTGACGAGTTTAGCATGATTTCCGTATTTTGGCACTGGAATCGTTTGCCCAAGTTTCCCGTTGCCTGTGGGTTCTGCTAGGAGGCATGTAGCTGAATATGATACTTCTTTTTCTGTCCCATACGGCCAAATGTCGCGTCTTAAAAGCACTGGCCTGTGGACTGCATGTGCTGGGATTGCTAGCATGTGTAGGTCTAGCTCAGAGTAAAGGTATGGAGTGATAATCGCGTTCCACTGACGACTGACTAGTGCCCAGTTGTAGAGGTTCTGAAGTGGGCATAATGTACACCGCGACTGTGCGATTTCACTCGGAATAGAATCGGTATATGGGTAGTGGAAGCGGTAATGAGGAGTTGATGCATACTGCCATTTAATTCTGCAGCCAGGGCTACCGATTGCGTAGTGAAATATTTGCAACAGAATCTCGGTGGGTATGCGCCGGTAGGATTTCCGTTGTCTCAGGGATGTGCCGCCGTCGGGCTCTAGCAGCCCGTCCGTCGACGGGTGGGCATGGACGGCGGGGATGCTAACCGGCATGATGGGACTGTCTTGATATGATCTGCGTCAGGAGTGTCGGCGATTAATAATAGCGTATCCTAATAGCCACTCGGAATAAACTTGCGGTAGGATATGGAATCTCCTACACAGTATTCTGCTAACAGTACGTTGTAAAGGGAGAAACACGAGCTACAATGCAATGTTGACATCCTGGATAAATTAGTGCACGCAACGATGAAAACGTCAGCCAGCAAGACGCTCGCCAAGCCCAGGTTATGCCGCCCTCGGAAGTTGTCACTAGTGTTTCGTCTCTAAACTCCCGATCCGAACTATAAGTATGTTAATTTTACCATTAAGGTCGACATTTCGAATAGCTAGGCAAGCAACAGAACGCTGCCAGTATGCTCTTGGAATATCTTGAATCTATGTGCATGCCATACCCCTCGAATTCCTTTCAACATGTTTGTTAAAGCGGGCAACCCTACATCTTCGAGCAATCACGAATAAGAGTAGGTCGGGAGATCAGTGCATGCATTTGGCAGCTGGGTCTGATAATCGCAATTTTATCCCTGGGGAGACTGGGTGCAGGGACGTATGGAATAGGGAAAGAGATCCAAAGATTTCCCATTTTGGGATGGAAAAAAATTCTGAAACGGGAAGTCGAATAATAATAAACTAGAGCAAAGAAAATAAATAAGTGAGTGAATAAATAAATAAATAAATAAGTAAATAAATAAATTTGATGAAAATGCCAGATTATGCAGGCATTTGTCAGAACACGATGGAAAGCTGATGCTAATATAATCCTTGACCTCAACCATAAGTTGCTCAAAGTCAGTTCTGATAAAAGATTCGGGTTCTCCAAAATACATTTATATAGATTTGCAAGTTATCCCAATATTTTATACATTTTTTGCGATTTTTGAACTTCGGCTTCTATTTAGAACCGGGGAGGGGGAGGAGGAGAGGGGGGGTATCATATGACCATGGAATAGCTGTCGTGCACACAATACATCAGCAATTTTTTCTTTTTTTGACTAAATGGCATGGGCCAGTCATGGCTGAGCGCCTGCTGGGAGTGACTTGGCACACAGGCACCTGGAGCAAGGATACTGGAGCAAGGATAGAGCTACTGGTGTTGTATGTTTGAACGGATTTAGAAACGGTGGATCGCGATAAGGCCAAGCGGGAACAGGAAAAGAGACAAGTGGAAGTGGGACGGAGACGAAGGGCCAGGAAAAGCTTGTTGATGGGGGGGACGGGGCACACGAGACGCGTAGGAGGCAGAGAAGAGGGAGCAGGATGGTGGTGTTATCACCGCTGGAAAGTTGCAGAGGTATCTGTTGGAGTTTCGACATGCCAGATAGAGGTAGATGGGGATAATCTCATCAATAGAGGAGCTTGCTGTAATACCAAAATACTCCATTTCCGCCTCTCGGTGCTAATACTTTATTGCATTACCATATCTGCAGCGGAAGGGGATTGGGATTCCTAGCTGCACCAGTAGTAGGCATGCATACAAGTATGTTTCTAAGGCAACAATACAGCCAGCCACTGATCGAGCCAGCTAGACGCCAACCTGTTTGAGGCTCAATAGACAGGAATTGTTTCTTTAATTTGACTCGCTGGGGCTGCGTACATGAATGCATGTCTAACTTGTTGTCCCCAGACATATCATACATGAATTGTGGCTCTTAAATAGGCGGAATTGGGAGATAATGCATGAATTGGAGACACAATTGCAATCAGAGCAGAGGCGTTTATCTACTTCAGGCTTCTTGATCTTTACCCCTCTGTGGTCATCCACCTTCTTTCATCTTAGAGCCCGTGATTGATATTGGATGCCGGCAAGCATCTACCATGAACAACTACCCCCGCCGTACAGGCCTTCGCGGGCTTCCACCCCATCTTCTCCTCATCACCCCACTCCTCCTCCTTTCCCTTCTCCGCTCCGTCCTCGCCGAATTGACTGAATACCCCGACGGCTCCATCTGCGTAACCTGCGTAACCTGCAATGGCCTCATAGCCGACAATAACTGTTACAACGAGTACGTCCAATCCCCCCTTGCCGTGCCCTGCGAGGGTTATCACCCTCATGGCAACGAATGCGGCCCAAACGAGGTCAAGGAAGAATATCTGTCGGATACAGGGATGTATTGCTATTCGTCAAATAAGTGTGAGCATACGTGCTCTTTGAAGGGGCGGGAGTCGGAAACAAAGACATGGTGCTGTTTTGTCCCAGGATCGAGTGTGAGCGCTGTGCATTCTTGCCAGTTGTGTGGATCCTAATGGCTGACTGGAGGTTTTATACATGGGATAGTATATTCGCGACTTCTACAGCCGTGGCAGCGACTCAACACCTCATCAGGAGGGCGTGATAGGCGAGGCCCAGCCGCCCAAAGGAGTTGGAATCCAATGCAAGCTCGTCTCCAGCGCCGCTACAGCATACAATTCTGCGAAATCAACCTACGACGCAGATCCTACAGCTAATAAAGGCATAGCGTTAGGCTACTACTTCCAAGTTCTGAGCATGGCATGTCTTCGGTCCTCGCACTCTTGTAGGGTTCCTGAGTGTCCTGAAGTGGAGGAGGAGGAAGCGCATGACATGGCCCTGCATGGATGTGTTAAGAACAATGAACCTACAGGAGGAGAGTTTGAGGAGGAAATCTTCAGGGAATTGATTGAGGATAGTAAGTTTGGGGATGTACAGGGGAGGCTGTCGAGGGTCCAGGATAGAATAAATGAGTTGGTAAAGAGCATCGAAAATAGGGAAATTGGGAGCCCATTTTTGAATTTGATGCTTGCCATGAATGGGCAAGTAGGGGTCTCTAATGGAGATGGAGAAAGAGATACACGGAAGTTAGTCCAAGCATATTACAGTGCTATCCAGGTTTTTGAGGACCTACAACCAATTTTTGAAAGGTATATAAGGAAGAAGGTACCTACAGCATCAGCCGCACCTGATAGCACAGTGAAGGAAGTATCACGGTGGCATGCACAGTTCTTGAAGTGCGGATTTGCGCCATCGTATGCGACCCAGGCGAAGAAGGGGTATCTTACACCAGCGAACGCAGCTATCGCGTCCCTGTTTATACCGTTGGCTGGGGTACAGTTGAGGAATAGTCTAATGTTCGGTGCAATGAGGGAGAATTCTACGATGCAGGCAGTGGAATTTGCCACGATTGTAGAAGCAGAGTTGCCAGTGTCAGAGGAATTGAGATATGATATAAGGAATTGGATATATAGGAATGTCGAGAAGGACGGAGGGAATACGGAAAAGGATAATCAAGGAGGTGGGAATGCAAACGGGGAATCTGCAGCCCTCCTAGAGCAGGCCCTGGGCAAAGCCGAGTTGTCCGACGAAAAAGGAACAAACTTCGACATCAAACTCAACTCAACCATGGAGATCCTGATCAAGGACCGCACCGACGGAAACCTTCAGGACAAGATGGCAATGATGGGCCTTTTCTTCCCTACCGCCAACGGTAAAGAATCTATGAAACCCATCCGCATCTCGGCGGGACCGCCCGCGCTGGGAAGGCAGGTTTTCGTTGTCGGGCCTGTCGGAGTGGTGTTTCCTGCTGCCACCGACCTCATCCCGGGATATACCACTGGTGTTAACATTACGAGCTCGCAATCCAATATTTCAGAGTCGGATATTTTGAACAGCTTCGCAGCTGGCTTTGGAGGTGCATTGAAGCCGCAGGTGCCGAATGAAACAGATATCAGGAATGTGATGTATAGGGACGCCACGCTGAGGATATCTATTAATCCCA
This sequence comes from Kalaharituber pfeilii, assembly GCA_015179045.1. Taxonomy (NCBI): domain Eukaryota; kingdom Fungi; phylum Ascomycota; class Pezizomycetes; order Pezizales; family Pezizaceae; genus Kalaharituber; species Kalaharituber pfeilii. The sequence continues at coordinate 987,484 of WHUZ01000009.1, read as the reverse complement.
TGCACTATTCGGATGCGAACCCGAGGATAGAGAATCCTGAGCAGATGCTTTGTGTGGTGGATTTGGTGAGTGGAACAGAGCTAAATGGGGGCGGAGTATATAGGGTTGAGAAAAGGGAGAGAAAGGATGAAAATGGGGAGGAGATAGAGTACGGGATTCTGGAAGTCAATATGACGTTTGGGAAAGGAGTATGGGCAGGAGGGTGGGGTGGTGGTGGGGCTTTTGCAGTAGGGGTCAGGGGGTGGGTAGAGAGTTGCGGAGTGTCTATTGCTAGAGGAGGGGGCGTGTGGAGTGTCATGTGGGTGGTGATTGTGGGATGGTTGGTGGGGTTGCAGGTGGATTTGGTGGTGTGGTGGTAGTGCTTCCATATCAAATATGCCTTGATGCGTACTGTATTTTTCTTTATATATATAGTTTGTCTATAATTCTCTAGGTCATTACAAATTACCAAAGCTACTAGTCTCGTAACAGACGCACTACAACCGGTAACAATAATAAATACCACCATATATCGAACTGGAATGTGTTTCCAAGTTTGTTCAGGGTAATGTTCACCTGTCTTGTCTTACATTTTGCCCCTACAATCCGCATTGCGCGTCACAGCTTACCATTAAGTGAGGTTGAACATCGAGCACTGTCTCGTTTGTGGCGCTGATTGGGCCACATGTTGCGGGTGCGATTTTGAAGTGACATCAGAAGAGCATCTGAAAAACTACCATACTTTCGCCGGTGTCGACAGAACCAATAGTTCAGGCGTATTACTTCGAATTGAAGGAGTATGGCGATGAAACCGCAAGATCGACTTCACATTTCGAATTCGGAGAATTTGTCGATGAAGTATCGGAACTTTGGCATGGGAGACCTAGTGTTAGAAAAGCATTCGGGCAACTTCTGGACAATTTGTGACAATCAAACTTGAGAAGGGCATAGATTCAGCATCATCTAAAATGACATTAAGATTTATACCTTCGGATTGTGTTTTTCCACTCTCTTCCAGAAATTTCCTCAAATGGGGGCAAGCCTTCTAGGCCGTATCTCAGGAATTGGGAAAAGATTTGAGGAAAAATGAAACTGGGGAATTTGTAGCATCGATTATACACCTGATACCGTCTGAATGCCTTGAAGCTCCGTTTCGTTCTTTGTATCCACAAAAAAAAAAAAAAAAAAAAAAAAAAAAAATACGTTATGCAAAGATGGATCCAGTGTTGGTTGTACTGGCAGAACATCTTTGGGATATTCTTCCGATGTCCAACGTCAATTCTCAGGAAGTCGTTTTTTGATGAATTATAGAAATCCTTAAGCATATCGATATTTTAGAATCATGACAAAGCTATGCCTAAGTGTCGAGTAACTTCCGTGACATATACTATGAAAACGAAGAGTGGCAGGAAAAAGGGCATCAATGACCATCGACATCGCATTACTGCTGAACATGAACTTCAAAATCACAGACATCAAAAACTTCTTACCGGTGAGTCTCGTCACTACCATGTACAGTTTTCTTGATGAATTTGGACTATACTACAAATTCATACCATAGTCTTGCAAGGTTATATCTTACATCTGCAGTTCTCTCCAACAAGATTCACGAAATGCTCAAGAATGTGCTTTATATGGATGCTGGGCCTTTTCGGCAGTACGGAAGAAGATGCTACTAATGCTATTTCAGAGGGTGCATTAACTATGGAGAGAGGAGCCGTGGTCAAGTTAGAGGATGGCGAGAGCGGTGCGTATGTCAGCCGCGGGCATGGTATCGACTTGTAGACCCATATTGCTGGCTGTGCTGCCCCGACGGATACTCCAGTTTAAACCGACCGTATTACCGGGTGGTTTCCGGTAGCTCTACCTTTTGGTGCATCGGTTTTTGAGACGGTCGGTCGCAACCGTAACACCAAACATCACGGCGAAGAAAACTTCAGACATTAGCTGTACAATCCATGTATAGTATGGACCTTCTCGCGGTGAGGAAAACTGGGATTTCTCAGAAACTGAGCTAGAAGATACCAGCGGGAAAATCCATACTTGGGATAAATAGTACCTTCAAGATGGTCAATCGTATCATGACTTGTGACCATATGCATTGGTACCTTATCGCAAGTATTCTTTGAAGTCTACACTCTTGCTCAGAACGTAGTAGAGGAATCCGCTCTAAGAAGTATACATCATAGTTCACCATAGTGAACTTAGAAAACAGGCTATTCTACCCTTGCGCCTGGACGATTTTATTCATTAGAGACAATCCTGGTGGCTGAATATTTTAGCACCCGGTACAGTGTAATAGTAAGTATAACATCCGACGTCATGTAGTTCATAATATAATACACACCGTTCAATACAGAGTACGTACTTGAAACCATACCGATTCTTCGGACTGGTCCTCACATAATCCCAGAATAGAACAGCATACCGTAATGCAGACTGTGCGAATATGCAACTCTGTACGTATTATTACATCACTTACGGTATTCATGCGGCGGTACATACCGGAATAGCTACATACTTTAAGTGTCCTGCACTCATACCGCCTTGGCAATAAGATCGAAGTACCCACTGGATCACTAAGTACAAGTAGGTATGCATATAAGTACCCCCTGATGTATTACAATTATGTTGTAATGTAGCTGCTTAATGTACGTTTGACAATAAAAGTAGTATCATGGAATTTAATTTGAAGTTATTACTGTACACAGTATTTAGTTGACGACTGGTATGTGAATATCACATTGTAGGGTCTGGCTAGCGAGATACATTGTAGAGAATATCAAAGTACAGTACCTCGTCTACATGTTGCGCAACGGCAATTTCTGCTATATATACACTCTCTAAGTCTTTGAGTACACTCTCTAAGTCTTCGAGCTCTATATTCGCAAGATAACTACTACATATATGTAGTGTTTAGAGAAGGGAACTCAAAGGAGGCAGACACTGGAGATAAAGTATACAAGTACCCCATCGTACTGCAAGCCCTCACTCGATCGCCCTCCACTCCACCTTATAAAGGGGAAACAAATAAAAAGGGATCATGTTTTTACCCCTCGTAGAAGAAAAAAGAAATAGAAAAATCAAATATAAAAACACCAAAAACACCGCAAACCCCGTTTCCCCCCCCCCCCCACATGACCTTCATAAAGGAAAATTTAATAAAAACCCAACCAAAAAAAAAAAAAAAAAAACCCTCCTAAGTCTTTTGTAAGTTAACTGCACTAATGCGACTCAGCCGGTGGTAGAAGTACATGAAAGGCAAGATTTCGTAAGATCTAAAAATATGTCGTGAATGCAGGCGGAAATATAACTTTGAAAAGCGGGAGTGCGGCTTTTGGGGCGCCTTGAAGGTTTCTGATCTAGTTGTCGGAGTTCACCCCAGCACCTTCTGTCCTCTTTCCCCTCCTCTCTCCCGCTCTCTCTCCCGCTCCTTTCTCTCCCGCACCCTCTTCTTCACCATATCCTCATGCGGCTCACACATCTCCACCTCGAACCTATCATACACCCTCTTCCCCTCAACGACCCCATCGCTTCTCAGGCACAGCATACACTTCGGCCTCGTCGGGACCCCCCACCTCATCATCTCGCCTCCTCCTAGCAAGTTAAACGCGCAGTGAAATTCCCCCTTGCGTCCGGACCGTCTAGTACCGTCGCAGTTCTCGCTCGAAAAGGTGGCGCAGGTGACTTCAGCCGGAATTGCGGCGGCGAGGATCTTGCCGGAGAGGTGCGAGAGGGTGGGGTCGGTGGGGAGGGAGACGAAGGTGGAGAGAGGGATGGTGAAGGGTTCCCAGGCGGAGGGCGTGTCGAAGTGGGACCAGCGGAGAGACGGGTCGGTGATGACGGCGAGAGTGACGGTGGTATCGTTGGGGGCCGGAGGGGGCAAGTAGAGTTCTGGACCAGTGGGGTGTGAGGGGGTGGTGTATGGAGGTCGAGTCCGGAGGAGCCAGTATCGGCGAGGTCGGCTGGGACCGGGTTATTTGTAGTAGGAGTCGAGATTGCTCCGGCGGAGACGGTGGTAGTCAAAAGAAGGAGTGCTGCTAATATGCTCCTGATTATCCTCCAAGGACCATTTGCCATTCCCCCATGAAACGAATTCATCCTCAGAAGAAACCTCAACCACAATTATCCCTTTTCGAATCTATCCTCCTTCAGAACCAAAATACCCCGTGAACTCACCCTTTCCTTCCGAGTTCGAACTGAATCGAATCCAATCGAATCGATATATTCCTTATATATATATGTATATATCTCTTTTTTGTTTTCTGTCCCCCCTTGTTCCAAACCACAAACCGTCAGTAACGTACCGCCGGGACGCAAAACCGTTTATTTCAACGTATCTAAAGTCCAGAAATCTGTCCCAACCCTAAGTTTACCACCTAGCCCTGTAGAATAAAGTAATATATTTTCGCAAAAGTGAGTCCACCCGGGTATATATATCCTGGTCGCACCCGAGGGAATCCTGGATTGCACAGCTTTGCAAAAAGTTGTGGTGTGGAGGATCCCCCTTTGTGTGGAGAACACAGTATCCACTTGAGCTTTCGCTATATATTGCGTAGATCTGACAATATCCAGAAACAAAAAAACTCTAATCAAACAATGGCGCAACGTGTGGGTAAAACCGAGAGTTGTAATAACAGCGAGGCTAGTGTATCTGACAACTACCGAATTGGGATTGCGGCTGCTGGAGTCCGAAAAGCACCAGGGACGCGGTGGCTGCGGGTGTGGAAACGGCTAAAATCAGATATAGGTAAATAGAAGAAATGCGACGACGGGGGTTGAAGTTCCGAGGGGACTATATATTGGGAATCGAAAAACGCCGCCGAAAGAAAGCGAGTGGGAATCGAAAAGCACCGTTGAAAGAAAGCGAGTGGGAGGTGCGAAACCGCTGCTGGGATCAGGATATACGAGAAGGGATTTACCGCTCAAACCTCAATCTTCTCAAATCCGCGGACAAATGGGCGGTTCAATGTAATGTAAATTTCCAAGGTAAGGGAGGAAGTTTTGGGATTTGTCAGTTAACCAAATAGATTTTTTTTTTTTCGTTTGGTAGCCGCGAGTGTAACCTTAAATTTTGGCGCCAGGTGTATATTTGTGTTGTTGGATTCTTGACGTCGTAAAAAAAAAAAAAAAAAAAAATATGCTTTCGTGAAACAAAATGAAGGGAGCGTAACTACCGTAGTAGCGAATGGATAAATGAAAAATGAATGAATGAATGAATGGATGCTAAACGTGAGTTTTTTTTTTTTGTCAAAGTGCGAAAGCCAGCGCAATGGAAAGACTTTAAACGAAGGAGTGATAACGGTAAACGAAAGATGGAGGAGCGGGAATTAAAAGAGTGAGGAATGTAAACCCTCCCGCAAAAAAAGAAAACGAAAACGAAAACGAAAGGAATGGTGACTTCGTCCCGCGAGTTACCAACAAAAAAAAAAAAAAAAAAAAGATAAGCGGATTGGAGGGGGGAGGCGAAAACAATTGGATATATACGATATACACGCCCCCCTCTCGGCTATGATACGAACTGATTTTTCCATGACCAAACGGTGTGAAGGTAGGTACACCGGAGAGCTCGCTTCCTCATTACTTGTCTGATGCTTTTTTTTTTTTTTTTGTTAGGCTGACAGCCAGCAGAACGGGGGGGGGGGGGGGGTAGTTTGGCTCGGTTCAGCTGGTACACGGTGCGTAATCCCGAAACCGCAATCCCCCACCGTAGCATACCCCGGAATGGTAGACAATGAGATTTTACATATCATATCGTCTTACGGGGGGGGAAGGGGGAGGGGCACTAAGATTTCTAAGCGCCCCCGCAAGAAGGCACCCCTTCGTTTCACCATCATCGCGCATCACCTATCAGCAAAAGGCTGCTGACACGGCAGGGGTTTCTACTGATACATTAGTCCGCTTCAGTCTTGTGGCAAGTATGTATGATAGCTGCTGAGATTTCGAACGGAGACGCAGCAAGTGAGAGCGACTTCGCGTCTATTTACCTCGTTCGCGCATCTTTTTTTTTTTTTTTTTGCCGTTGCAGGCGCAAGTCCCGTGACGCCAACCTCCATCACGCAATTTTGGTAGTCACTACCAGAAGTAGTAACCGAGGAACCCACGCAACAGACCAGTAGGAATAAAAGCTCTTCATTGCTTCTAGCTTTTTCTCTCCATATCCACTATGTACACTTTTGAAAAATTTCACTATGCTGAAACGCGCAATAGCTTTGTCAAACATTGACAAAAAGAAATTTTCATCTGAGGCCTACTATAGGTCTTCTAGGAGTGATCTGATCTCCCAGCTATGAAAAACTAAACACTAGCATGTAATATGATTAAGTAAAGAGTGACAAGAAACAATAGGACAAGACAGTTGACAGAGCAAAAATTAAATAAATAAATAACTAAAATTAAAGAAAGAAGACGGTAAAGTCGACTTGAGCATCCTCACTCAATCTTCAAGTTCTTCTAGCATTAATGTAATATATAAACTCTAATTTACAAATAGAACCAGGGTTTCGAGAGCCAACAGGAATTACAAAAAAGAAAACAAGGAATAGACAACAATTCCCGCCCCTACCCAACGGCCATTTCCCTTAAAATGTCTCTCCAGGTTGGCTCCTTTGGAACCCAACCTTCATCCCAACGACGTATCTGCTCACGCTCAAGCTTTGCAAGCTCATACTGACCATAGTCCGTGTACCACGGCAAAAATCCGGGAGGACGCTCAGTCAGATCCAACCAGGGACGCCTCGTTGGTCGCTCTCCGTGACGGACGGAATTTCCCAACGGTCGGCCTCTACCGTTTTCTTTCTCCCAGTCGATCCAAAGATCGCTGTATGTATTTTCAATTTCAGCCTCGTGAGCACGGATTTTGGAAGCGGCGGCAATCGGAGCAGAAATAGTGGTAGTGACGGCATCGACGCCGGTGGCAGTGGTGGTAGCATCTTCGCCCAACTTCGTGGCAGGAGGTATAAGTTCTGCATTCCGGAGCTTGTTTTCTTCATTTGTAGAAGCGGGAATTGGATCCCTCTGTAAGATGACACGGGTAAACCAGTTCCATGCCTTCTTCATGAGTTCGGCAATTTTGGAGCCCTGGCGCTGGACCCACTGCCAACCCTTTGAGGTCTTGACCCACTGAAATGAATCACGAAACTTTTGGGCAACCGCGCGGAGTAAGCGCAAGGGATTCCTGCGAACCTCCTCAGCTGAGGCAGAGACATCGGAGGGGTCGGGGACAGATGAGACTGAGTCCTGCGCGTCATTAGCAGCAGCTGTGGCATCACTGATAGGAGGAGCCTGGGGGCTCTCCGCGGGGGCGGGCTCGGAACGGCGCTGAAGTTTGGTAATGACCTCGACTTGAGGGTCGAAGGGGGCAGGACCGGGGCCGGAGCTTATGGGGATCGAGACAACAGAGGCTGAAACGCAAGGTTCAGATGGGACTGACGGTATCATGCCCTCGCTGGACCGAACGGCAGAGGACAAAACGGGGAAACTAGGGAGCAAACCCGGAGAACACATGGTAGCGGGCTATCATTTCATTAGTTTGTAAAACATCCGCTTTGCAGACAGCTCGAGCACTTACAAACAGGCCCCGGTCCCCAAATGGGATTGGAAAAGCCGAAACGATAGTACCGAACCCAAAGGCTACATAAACAGTAGCGGAGAACAGCATGACGGCGATGGTATCGGAATCTGTAGAGATTTGAGTGAGGGTATGTGGGTTCTGGGTTCTGTGTGGACCCGAGAACCGTGACAAAGGAAGAGAAGAAGACCACCAGAGAACTCAATATTTGCTACTCAGTGGTTGAGTAGCAGTATGTTCTTGAGAGAAGGACGGGCTTAACGGGGGAATGGGGCTCTATTTGAACGACTCTGGGGGGGTCTGAGTGAGGCATTGCGACCACATTGGTTCCGCCCTAGCCTTGACGCTATACTGGGGGAGTTTATCGTACGGTTGGTTAGAAGGCATCGTACACACTATAGTGAAGAGGGTTTGTTATGAGTTGTTAGCGAGGAGGGGGAGAAGCAGAAGGAATAAGGAGAGCTCAAGGCTATTCAGGGAGACTAAAGGAAGAAGATCGTTGAGATTGCTGCCTTGGGAAACTAGAGGCCTGTTGACGAACCTGGGAGGGCGGCTACGGCTTGTAGAGGAGAGGCTAGATGGTAGTAGATGCAAAGGCAAAAAGTGTAGGTGTCATTGACGGAATACGCTTTGAGAACACCTTGCTGGGGGAGTTGGGGCATATTAGCGAGGTGAGGGAAATCGTTTCCTAGTTTGACCCGTGTGCGCCCTCCGTTGAGTTTTTGCGAAATACCCCCTATTGCAAGCACCCATAGCAGTGATTCCTAGTGCCAGGCCATGGGGGTGCTTTTTTCTACAAGATGCTGCAGTAAGAGGCCCAGGCTTTCAAGATGCCTCTCATAACGAGAGTCCACTGTGTTGAGCGCTGCGAATGGCGGCTCTCGCGGCTTACCCTGAATCCCGGGCTTGGCGTTTCCCTGCTGAAATCTTGGCGTCTTCGTCCCCCACAAGCGAACGCTGCCCCCACCACCAGAGTTAAGCTTCCCCACGGCATCTCGGAGACGCTCTCATTTTCTTGGGACACCTTGCAAGATCTGGCCAGGCCTATATCCAGCTGCGGATGGTCAACGATTGCAACTAGCAGCTCTAAGCGAGCGTCTTCCTTTCAATCCTTCGACCCAAGCAACGCTCCCGACTGGAGAGTTAGACTCGTTCAACACAGACCCTCCCCAGACCTCCAATTCCCATCGCCAGCATGGGCAAAAAAGACAAGAAAAAATCCGCCGACAAAAAGGCTCGCGTTGCCGAGAAAGCCCAGAAGAAAGCCGCTGCAAAGGAGAAAAAATCCACCAAAAAGAATGCAAACGATGTTGACCCTGACGACGTCGACATTGACACTGTATTGGCCGAATATGCTCGTCAACAGGCTCTCTACCACAAAGTTACCGAAACGGTGCTTCCAGCTCCGCCGCCGCCCAGGGCAAATGCAACGCTGACGCCGTCGCCGGGAAACACGGCAGAGCTGATCTTGTTTGGTGGGGAGATGTTTAACGGCGCCCTTGCAACCTTTTACAATAATCTGTTTGTATATAATTTGAACAGGAATGAGTGGAAGCAAGTCACTTCTCCAAACTCCCCGCTACCAAGAAGTGGCCATTGGATGTGTGCGTCGGGCGGCAAGTCTGGCGTTGGAACGGGAAAGGGTGCGATATGGTTATTCGGAGGCGAGTTCTCGTCGCCGAAGCAGGGGACCTTCTACCACTACGGGGACTTTTGGCGACTGGATTGTGAGGTTAGAGGTGGACTGGAGTGGGAGAAGATTGAGTCAAAAGGGGGAGGAAGAACCGGTGGGAATCCCCCGTCGAGGTCGGGACATAGGATGGTGGCGTGGAAGCAGTATATCGTGTTGTTCGGCGGGTTTCAGGATACGTCTTCGACGACTAAGTACCTTAATGACCTGTGGTTATTCGACACTACAACATACACATGGCACCCCGTTGTCCTTCCCGCGCATGCACAGCGCCCCGACCCCCGGTCGTCCTTTTCATTCCTTCCGCATGAAGCCGGCGCTGTGCTTTATGGCGGATACTCCCGCATCAAAGCGTCCTCTGCCGTTGGCACCGGCTCTTCCAACTCCCGACACCAAATGGCGACTAAACCGGTGGTACACCAAGACACATGGCTTCTGCGGATCTCGCCCAGCAACCCCATGACCCAGACCCGCTGGGAGCGGAGGAAGCGGCCTACAAACTCCCCGAATCCACCGAGGGTAGGCGTGACGATGGCGGGGCATAAGGGGAGAGGGATCATGTTTGGTGGTGTGCACGATACGGAGAAAGATGAGGAAGGGTTGGAAAGCCAGTTTTTCGACAATTTGCTTGCGTGGGGTGTAGAGAGGAACAGATTTTTTGAGTTGACTCTCAGGAAGCCAAAGGGTGTTGGGGGCCGGAACGCTGGCGCTGCTGACAAGAGGCAGGCTGGTGGTGGAGGGGGCGGGAGAAGGGACAGAGCGAAGGAAGATGCGGAGGAGTTGTTGAGGAACTTAGCGAGGCTGGAGGCATCGTCGGGCCTCACACCCACTACGGACCTTGGCGGCGATAAGGATTCTGATACAGAGCCGGAAGCTCCCGCACCACAGACAGAGTTCGAAGTCTCCTTCACCATGCCCCATCCACGGTTCAATGCTGCGCTTGCGGTGCAGGAAGACACGCTGTATATCTACGGCGGCACCTTCGAGAAGGGTGATAGAGAGTTCACGTTTGACGAGATGTATAAAGTGGACTTAGTCAAACTTGACGGTATACGTACAATATTCGCGCGAAAGGATGAAATTGCGTGGGTGGAAGAGGAAGAAGACGAGGGCGAAGAGGAGGAAGATGAAGAGGAGGAGGAGGAGGAGGAAGATGAAGACGAGGAGGGTGCCGAGGTTGATGAGAAGGCGGCGGAGATTGAACGGAAGAAGGCAGAGGGGCAAGAGAAGAAACGGCGAGCGCAGGAGGAGGCCGCGGCTGCCGCTGCTGCCGCTGCGGAAGCGGAGCTGGAGTCCGCCCCCGTGCAGGAAGATACGGCGCCGTTCCCGCGCCCCTTCGAGTCTCTGCGGGAGTTCTTTGCTAGAACGTCGCAGATATGGCAGGAGACGATACTTGCCAATGCTGCTGCGGCTGCGGCTGCAGAAGGAGGAGTGGATACGACAGCAGGACAGGGCAAGACGGTGAAGGAACTGCGGAAGGCGGCTTTCGCAGCCGCGGAGGAGAGGTGGTGGGCTGTAAGGGAGGAGGTCAGAGCGTTGGAGGATGAACAGGAGGAGGCGGGGATTGGGGAGGTGGTGAATTTGAAGGAGAAGGAAGGTACGGGAGTGGGGGAACTGGAGTGGGGGTGCGGGGAGGAGGAGGTAGAGTAGGGTTCATATGGAGTGGCATTTATGGGAGCACCTTGTGTTTTTATCGTTGTATTTTCTTGGGCGCGGGTCTTTTATATGGGGTCACAACGTTATTTCTGTGATAGATCTTTATTCATATATCCGTCTGTTCCTTTATACAAACGCATGCATACGATCATTTTTCATGGTGGAACGTTTGGCATAAGCGTGAAGCATTGTGAATTGTTGAGGGTAACCTTCCCGAATCGAACCATACCACCCCAGAAGATGTAAGCCTTGGCACACATCCTGTCGCCTCGTTTGTGACACCAAACGCGGCTCGAATCGCGGCTCGAGTCTTCTCACCTCAACTCATCTCATCTCATCGCCCATTCCATCCATTCCACTCCCTCAACTACTCATACCACGCATTCAACCCTCATCGACGACACCACCACTCACCACCGTACCCCACTCCCATTTCGGTCATGTCGGACTTCACTCCGTGCCTCACATATGCCGCGCTCCCGCTAACCCTGCCCTTCCTCCTCCTGTTCGCCGGGTGGTCGTGGCTGGAGCGCGAGGGCAAGAGGATGGAGAAGGAGGCGGAGGGGCTAAGGGCAGTGCGGAGCCGCATTGTGGCGGAGTGTGGTGACGATGATGAGGACAGCGATGGGAAGCGCAACGGGTTTGGGAAAGGGGACGGGGGATGAAGAGGCCGGAGGTGAGGAGGGTCAGGAGTTGGAGGGAGCTGATTGAGGACAGTGAGCAGGGTGGGGAGGAGATTGATGGGGAGTGAAGGAGTGGGGCGGGAAGAAGGAAGGTGGAGGGGAGCAGAGAGAGTAGCGGACGCACGAGAGAGGAAACGGACACCCCAGTGAATACAGAGCCGCGGCGAACGCGAAGCAAAATCAAATCAACCCCGGAGGAATTAGGGAGCTGTGTGTTGTTGTGCGGCGACTTTTCCTGAGGCGCGTTCTTCCTTCCAGTTCGAAATTTCAAACCTACCGATCCATGCCACCACATACAGGACGCACAACTCGATATTTTTTTTTCCCAATGGCGGTATCATACACATACACACACACGCACGCGCACATACACGCACACAAGCACGCGCATCGCGAAAGCCTGCTCCTGCACCAACCCTCCCTGCTCCGGGCATCAAGCAACCCTCATCACTCAAGCCCGCCCATTACTTCTCATTTACAAAACCAATTCTATATACCCCCCGCCCCCCCTTCAGCGGTACTCCCTCTACGATATATATTCAAATTCTCCAATCTCCGACCCCTCCTCCCAGCTTCCATCCCACCTGGTTAAATCAACCCACTGTCAAATTCTCCGAAAAAACTCTGCTCTCCACCCTCCCCCCCTCCAACCTAGCGAATCAATCAATAAATTACCTTCCTCCCCCAGATCCCCGCAGCCATCGAAAAAAACAAAAACGACCTGCCTACTTGCGAATTACAGCATACTTTTACATCTCTTTTTTTTTTTTTTTTTTTTTTTTTTTTTTTTCACCGAAGCTTTAGCTTTCCTTCCACTCCCCGTGGGCCAGGGGGTACATAGATATAAATCTGAAAAAAGGTGACAGGTTAATTTGGGGGACGGGAAGGAGGTGGGGGAGGGGAGGATTATACATATACACATAATATTTTTCCCGTCCTCCTTCTCCTCCTCGTCCCTCCCTCTTTCTCTCTTGGCTTCTTGTTAGATTCTCTTTTTTTTTTCGTGTTGGTTTCTTTTATTTTAATTCCTTTTTCTCCCTATTTTATTATATCTATACATCTTTTTATTTTTGGTTTCTCAACTGCATAACAAAAACGGATAACGGGATCACTTGAGAAAGAAAGAAAAAAGCAAGTACTAATTACACTAATATTCTAGCGAAAGAAGAAAATTTTTGTCATGATTTTGTGTTTTGTTCATTTATTTATTTATTTCGTTTTAATATACCCGCATATACATACACTCACATACTTTCACACAGGACACATATCCCATACCCCGTACCAAGTTCCCTTGAGTTACTTTTTCATCTGCATCATGTAACATACTTACATATACCCTCCGAATAATAGTAATAAGAAATATTATACTTACCTCCCGCTCAATACCCCACATTTAATTGCCCCTCCGAACCTTCTCCAACAACTCCCCGGGCACCATCCCCATCCCTACTACATCCACCTCCCCCTCCTGCTTAACCACCCCGTCCCACTCCCTTCTCCACCCACTCTCCACCTTGCCCCTCCTCACAAATACCCCCACCACGTACAACCTGTCCTCCCCTCTCCCCACGTCCCCTCTCAACGTCGGCAGCACCGTCCTCGGCCACATCAGATTCGCGTTCGCGTCCACTGGCATCACCTCTCCCGCTCTGAGACCCGCATGCAAAACCACAATCCCGACCACTCCGCCCTCTGAAACCGCATATGCGGCGCCCCTCCCCCGATGGCGCGCTCCGGCCTTCGACTACCCCGCTTGTGGCGGTCTCTGCGGTGCCGGAGGGGAAGAAGGGTAAGATACGTCCATCCTTGCCCTGCCCGTACACAGCCCACCCCGCCTCCGCGGACAGGATCTTCTTCCTATGGGATCCCCGCGCGACGGAAATCTGATGTATCCTGACGTACCAATGCTTCGTCACCTCCTTTGGGCCTCCTCCCGGGGGTGGGGGCACAAGCCACGTCGTACACTTGACGTCCCCGTCCCCAAACACGTCCCAAGTTCCCACGAGCACAGGCCACTTCTCCCCGCCGAGGACCGGTGCGTCGTAGAATTCAATGCGTGGATCCTCGACAACCCTCCTTGCCTTCCACGTCTCCCCACCGTCATCAGAGAACCCCACCATCCCGTCCAGCGCATACTGATCCAACATATAGCTCCCCGTCGGCACGCAGAACCCAAATGTCGCCGAGTACGAGAACTTGCCATATTTCGCTTGGGTGGCCTTGAGCGGATAGTGGCACGCCTGGCCCGTGGACAGCAAGTACGTGTGTTCCAGCGCCGACACCATGATATGCAATGGGTGTTTGAGCGGGGTAACAATGACTTCACCTGCTGCCCTTCGGGATGCAAAAGGATGCGGCGCTTCGCGGTCAACCCAGAAGGGATGAGAGGGGGGCAGAGCTAGGACAAGGAACACCTTCATGCCCCAATAGGGCGAGCCGGGGGAGTTGTAGTTCTCGGTCATGTACATGTGCGGGTAGACATAGCCTATGGAGAGGGTCCCGTCGGGTTGGAATATGGTGTCTGAGCGCCGGGACCACCAGCGGAGGTTTCGGAGGAGTAGACCTTTGATGACGTCGGGGGCGGAGAGCCAGGATGGGAGCAGGGTGCTCAGGTCCTCTGGGGTGAATAGAGACCTTCCGCAACGCCGTCTAGACGGCCCAAAAGACCTTCCGCAAAATCTTAAACTGACAGGGGCCAGAAAAAAAGAGGAGTGTTGTATTCTTCAACCACGTAGACATAGTAACTTGTGGACCACCAAAGACTATCAAGTGACGATGCCTTCACAACTTATTCTGAGATTCCAACATCAGCGCATCCAGAAACTGCGACTTGCGGCACCGGAACACAAATTGAAAATTATCAGCATGGAGCAAAAGATGGAGACTGTCAACTCCGTGAGGAAGGGTGAACTAGATTTAAAGTACCTTTAACAGATATGAAGCATGGAGGAGCATACTTCCGGTAAGTAGAAGTAGTACCACTTTAAATACTATAGCTATATCATTAGCGGTATTCAGATTAGAAAAATCTAGCCAGATTTTCCGGATTTCAGAATTTTATCAAGTCCGGAAAATCCGGTCATCTCCATACAAAATTTTATCTGGTATTTTCATGTTATAAACCAGTTAAACTGGGTTTATTTTCGCGTTTTTTTTGCCGAAAAAATCCGGTCGGATTTTTGCGACAACTGCATATATATGATGCATTTTGCGGGGCCTTGATGCAATATTCAGGACTTGGTGTGCATAAATTCTGGTGGATTTTTGGACCCAAAACCAAGTTTCCGATTTGACAAAAAATCCGATTTTCACAAGAGGGTACTCAGACTACAGACCGGATAAACTGGTTTGTCCGCCGGATTCCATTTTATATGAGGACAGTCTAATCTGAATACCGCTATTAATAAAAAATAGATATCTTTACACAAGCCCGAAGTAAATAAAGCTTGTACAAGTACTAGATTTAACCAAATCCAGTACTTACATGGTAGCAACAGAATTCGAGAAAAGATCCTCAAATAGCCTTCATTTACAGTACGGCCAGAGGCCGGAAAATAATGGTCTGGGCACGAGAACAGGTACCCCCCCCTCTTTCAAAATACTCACTTGAATAAACAATAAACAATAAACAATAAATTACAAAAGCAGTTAGTTAGAGTACACTACTGCTGAAGTAGCATAGTTTATAATAACTATACCATATAGAGGATATTTAAATTCACATTTGCACCTAGTCCTGCTTGCATATGTAATATCCAGTAATGCATTCTTACCCTCCAGCGGAAATGGCTGAACTCCTCTACGCTTTCGCTTTTTAGATACATTGGTACTTGACTGCTGTTTCTTAAGACCTAGTGCTCTCTCTTGGACCTTGAGAGCTCATGCCGTCTTTTGTAGTGGATTGATAGCTTGTTCACTGGCTCATAATTTCTGCATTTAAGGTGTAAATGTCTGCATAATAAAAAGTTTTCTAGATTTATTACTTACTCACGTCCAAGTGCTTAGAGAAACTACCCCCTGCTTGCAGTGGAAATGTACCCTGGTAAAATTTGGTTTGAATTTCACATAAATCCTTAGCGGAAGGCACCCAATGAAATGAAAAACTGAAACGTATGATAGAATAAAGAAGTAATGAATTATAGTACGGAGAGGCTAACTTAGATGAGAAATGGAAACAGAAGACTAGTCTTCCCATTATTAGGTATGCTATTCTTTCTAAATCAATCTCTTTTATATCAACCATCATGGCAACGATGTTCTAACTCCCACTTCCTTTCCGTCCTCTGTTTCCTTGAGTCCGGTGGAGCAGCAAGAGGAGGGCATTCGGCAGGGGCAATCGCGTGGACACCAGGACAGCGGGTGGGACATGAGCACTTGAGGCTCAGGGAGTCAGGACCTATACGAGCACTGCAGCTTGTTACCCCACCGCACAGCCTCCACAGGTTGGGCTGTTTAATATTCTGCAGAGCAGCTGTACGATGCGGCCCCCAATCCAGTGCGCCCATAGCCTTCCCCTTAACATATTCCATCTCAAGAGTTTTGCTGTCGCGATATTTCGTGTACACCTTGCAAGCGTACGGTGAAATCCCAAGTTTCCGATTCAAGTGCTAGTAAAGAGCTTCAGACTAAGTCTTGAGCTCGCGATAAGAAGAGCTGCCTTTCAATTCTGACAGATCAAGTAATAAACCCACCCTGAGTTCCCCCTCAACCATGGCGAGACTGACCATCATGTGTATTTTTATTTTTTTAGCTTGTTTAATCTCAACAACATGGAATTAGCAGCCTCTGCTGCCGGACTGGCCGGACTTGCTGGACTGACGCTACAACTGGCCCAAGTCGCTCGAGAGTGTGCCGACATTTATTCTGGAGTGAAAGAAGTCGGCTATACCCATGACTCCATATTGCATAGTCTCCGGACGGAAGGGCTTCGACTGAAGCGGTGGGAGAAAGCTTGGGGACTGGACACTGGCAACACCTCCAGCAAGCAACTCCAACATCTTGATCCTAATGACGAGCAGTATAGATATGCAGCAGCTGGCCTAGCGAGGATTGTTTATGTGTTTACCAAGATCGCCGAGTTGCAATCAAAATATCAAATCGAGCCTGAAACGAATGACAAGAAGAGATTACGTGACCGTCTTGGGGCCAGCAAACTATTCCCTAGGTCCCGTTCCAAATCTCCAAATCCAGCAAACACTAGTCAGGCTACAAGCCCGAGCCCTCAGCCTTCAGGGCTTACTCTGAACCATAGTGATCTCTCTCTTTTGGAAAACCCAAAGACCCTCACCAGTACACAATTGCTTCCAGGTCTACAAGAAGAGATTGCCTCCCTGAGTAATGCTGCACAGAAAGTACAGCAGTCTCTGTCTATCTATCGCAAGCTGCGTTGGGCTGGCATGGACAAGGCAAATTGTAACGAACTGATAGACCAGCTGAAGGAGTATATAGATGGCCTCTTCAACGTATTACCACCCGATTCCACTCCTATCAGTGCATCCCAGTCTCAAACTGTATCCAAGACACGGCTTAGTTTATCTTTCAATGTTCCAATCAACATTTCCCATGTTCGGCGGAATCCTGATTTTGTTGGAAGGGAATACCTCCTCGAGCAGCTAGCACATGAGATAGGTGAAGGCAGGGCTGCAATGGATATTACCCAGGTAGTGCTTCATGGGATGGGGGGTATGGGGAAGACACAGATTGCATTGGAATATGTTTATCGCCATCGCAAAGACTACTCATCGGCTTTTTGGATCAATGCAGCTAGCGAGCAGACAACAAAAACCAGTTTTATTCAAATTATGGAGCAATTAATTGAGCATCATGCCTCACTCTTAGATGAGCCGGATTACAAACATATCGGCAATCTCCTTGGTATGGCAGGCAAGCTCGATTCGGCGGGACTTTTTAGTACAGAAAAACCAGAAGAAGAGCAACTTGTTATCAAAGCTGTAAAGAAATGGTTAACTGCCAAACAGAACAACAAATGGCTGCTTGTGTTTGACAACCTGGATGACCTGGAATCCTTCGACATAAATGATTACATTCCTTCGTGTGACTTTGGGACTATAATTATTACCAGCAGAAGGCGTGAGAGTATGCAGGGCCGAAGGGGTTTAGAAGTACATCAAATGCAGAACAATGAAGCGGAAAAGTTACTTTTGACCAGCGCAAAGCTAGATTTGGAAAAGCTCGCTCCTGAGGGTAAGTGAATGATGTACCTAAATATAATTCACTAATTAATCCGAATATAGAGCGCAAACTTGAGGAAGCAGCAGCAGCCGTAGCAATTGTGCAAAACCTCGGTTACCTTCCCCTTGCCATAGCTCAGGCTGGAGCGTATATCAACGTTCAGCAATGTTTATTCAGCCATTATCTCAGAGAGTATAAGACAAATTTCAATCACCTTTTGAGCAGGAAATGGAAAGTGGGAAAGGATGATAGATCTGTCTTTGCTACATGGGAGTTGTCATTTAATGCAATCAAGAACCAAAATCCGAAAGCTGCAAAGCTGTTATCATTATGTGCGTTTCTTGACAATAATGATATATGCGAGGATTTTTTGAGGCGAGGAATGAAATTAGCTACGAATGGTAGGCAATCGTACATTTTTAGAAACATAAAATTTGTACTTATACATCATTATAGATACAAGCCTGACAGACTCAATCCACCTGCTCTTCTCATACTCGATTGCTAAGCGGACGGAGACATACGATAGTTTCAATATCCACCCACTAGTTCACCTTTGCATTCTATGGAAACTGGAGATGGAGCCCGACGAATATCAAAAATATGCTATTGAAGCTTTTCTTATGGTCGCATCTGGAATTGATGTTCCCGAAGGCAGAGATCGTGAGGTCAGTGACTGGATCTTTGAGCGGCGAAACTTGCCACATCTTTTTGCTGCAGAAAGGCAAATGAAGTATCTACCATTGGAAAAGGAGGAGTCACTGGCAGCTGTAGATACTTTCCATAGGGCCTACAAAGATCACGGTCATTACGGAAAAGCAGAAGAAATGTGTACAGCTTTATTAGTTGCAGATGAGAAGTTGCTTGGCACAAACCACTCGACAACCCTGGGTACCATTTATGATATGGCAGGAGTATATCTCGATCAAGGGAGATATAACCAGGCACTGGAACTGTATCAGCGGGCATTAGCAGAGTATGAGAAATCACTGGGTGCTGACCATCCAAGCACCCTTAATACTGTCAATAACATGGCAATAGCATATGAAATTCAAGGGAAATATAGCCAGGCACTGGAACTGTATCAGCGGGCATTAGCAGGAAAAGAAAAATCACTAGGTGCTGACCATCCAAGCACCCTTCATACAGTCGGAAACATGGCAATAGTATATGACAGTCAAGGGAAATATAGCCAGGCACTGGAACTGTATCAGCGGGCATTAGCAGGGTTTGAAAAATCACTCGGTGCTGACCATCCAAGCACCCTTGGAACTGTCCAAAACATGGCAATAGTATATGAGAGTCAAGGGAAATATAGTCAGGCACTGGAACTGTATCAGCGGGCATTAACAGGAAAAGAAAAATCACTGGGTGCTGACCATCCAAGCACCCTTGATACAGTCGGAAACATGGCAATAGTATATCGAAAGCAAGGGAAATATAGCCAGGCACTACAGCTGTATCAGCGGGAATTAGCAGGAAGAGAAAAGGCACTAGGTGCTGGCCATCCAAGCACCCTTCTAACTGTCCACAATATGGCAGTGCTATATGAAAGTCAAGAGAAATATAGTCAGGCACTAGAGCTGTATCAGCGGGCATTAGCAGGAAGCGAAAAGGCACTGGGTGCCGATCATCCACATACTCTTCAGAGTTTGAAGGGTGTGGAAGATTGTCAGGCAGCTCTGAAGTTAACACAATAGAGTGTCAGAACACTACGGATTAGGAAAGCTTTTCTACGGGCATTTGTTATGGCGCTATTATTTATTTTTCAGATTGTTTTGTTTATGTTTATTCAAGTATCCATGCTTTGATTCTGCATATTTGTTCTATTTCTTATGATTCATATATACCCGAATAACTCAGTATAACTCTTTACAATTCACCGGAGAGAGTATTCACTTGCCTTTTTTATCGCCGGATGGCTGAAGAGGGGGAGGGGAATTCGCTGTTGGGGGCGGAGGGGGTGCTGCTCATACGTTTTTTCTTCATTTATAGCTAGAATTTTGTACATATTTCGACATAGTTCCGGTTCAGTTAAACTTGTGCGTAATTGAAGGTGCGGGGAGCTAAATATGTATGTATGGGGGGGTGAGATGTATACAGTAACAAAGTAAGCGGGGGGGGGGGGGGGGATATATACAATATGTTACATGAACACGTTGAGTATTTAGTTATCCATATGTAGCGTATGAATAGAAGAAGGGGATTATGAGTTAATCTGGCACAATGTAGCCCAAAGTATAGCGAGCCTTTGGTATATGGGGGCGCAAAGGGGGGGCTTAAAAGAGGGTTGGAGGGACAAGAGAGGGGACGACGGCATGTAGAATGGAAGTCCTGCTGTCGTAAGGAGAGAGGACAGTACTCAAAGGGGGGTAATATTGCTGTAGATAGGGCGGGTTAGCAGGTGTAGGGTAAACGGCATTGGGGCATTGGTTACCTGCATTCGTTGGCAACACCTCCTCCGTCCATCCTGTCATCTACCTACCTACGCACCTACGTCCCCGCCGGCAGTATAAGTATATATCTTAATAATGGTTTTGTAGTAGTCATGATATATGTCGAGATTCTTTTGTGATAAAAATCGCCTTTTTTTTATGTAATGGTTTACATATACATGCGATTCTGACCAAGATGAGATACAAGATAATGGTAAGTGGTTGAAGGAGGGAAGGTAAGTATATGTGAGGGTGAGAAGAAACTCCCCAGTGTAGATAGACAAGATACGTTCCATACCGGGTGGGGGGAAAATACATGGGACATGAAATGAAAAACGGAAGCGTAGGATATAATAATGTACCAATGGGCAGGAGAGGATAAACATAAAGTTCTTTTATATGGAAGAATAGTTTATTTGCTCGTTCAGTGATCTACTATCTAAACTCTATTTGCATAACAGGATCCCCAATCTTTCCTTCATTACCATTTTTCTCGTCAGCTCGGGTCCGAACTAGGATGGGAGTGAACCGTTTTTTTGCCCCTTCTTGGATTAGTGCAATTTCTGTGGTTTTTTACCGGATTCAGAGTTCTTCTTCCCCAACACTCTCTCCAACTCTGAATTCCCTGTCTAAGGTTTTTGCCATTTCATCATCTACACCAGCAAGAAGTTTCTTCTGAGGCTACGTTCGACTCGCTTTCCGATCCCCAGTTTATCCAAGAGTCCTATTCGTTATCCGCAGGCGCTTTTTCCATTCCACCATCGCTGGCTTTGGTAGGAGTTTCGTTAAGGGGTCGGCTAAGTTTGCTTGTCCTCGCACCCCCTTGACTTTCAGCAAGCCCCTCTTGGTCCCGAATAAAGTGGTATCGGTCGGGTGCGCGAATGGTATGACTTGTTCTGTGCCAGCTTCTCGGTGGCCTCGTTGTCGGTATATATGGTGAGTACTTCCGAGATTCCCTATTCGTTCAGAAGTTGCCGCATCCAGACTGCATCCTTCGCTCCTTCCGCCGCTGTGATGTACTCGGCCTCCGAGTTCCCTGTGCTCGCCACCCTCTGTCTCTTGCTGTACCAGAATATTATTTGGCCTCCTAGAAGAGCTATTACCCCCATGGTCGCTTTTGCCTTCTCCCCTGAGTACGAAGCATCTACCACTATCTCGATCTTGGTTGTAGTTGTGGTAGAGATACGTATTCCAGTGCATTTGCTTGAGCATAAATACTCCAAGACCTCCAGTGCCATATGTATGTTCTTCTGGGAAGGGAACTGGACTCTCCTCCCTAGTAGGTTGACAGCCAGAGTGATGTCTGGCCGAGTCATCCATGCTATATACAGGAGGCTTCCGACCACCTGTGGGTACTTCTTCTTGTCAGTTGGTTCGTCGTCGGGATTTTCGGCGTAGTTTTCCGCGTTTGAAGGTACTGAATGCCTTTCTCCATGCACTCCAAGTGCTGCTGCCATCCGTTCTATCAAGCATATTTGAGTTAGTACTACTGAATCCTTATACCAATGCCATTCCATTCCCAGCAGACTGGTGGGTTGATCTTTCTTTTCTAATTCCACCCATTGTTCCAGCTCTTTCTCAATTTCGGTTATTGTATGCCATTATCTTGGTTAATTCCCCAAACTCAACCATGTCAGAGTCAGCTTGGTCGAAGCTCTTAAATTCGGCTGGGGCGAGCAGAACGAGTCTCGGAGATTACAAATTCTTTATTGTTTCACATTGGAAGCATCTTTTGGTGTTATGATCATGTCCGATTGAAATACGGAAAGAAATTAATGCAATTATGCAAATTGCTATACATCAGAAGAATAATTGTCCCTTAACTACGGTAGCTGTTGGGGTTGTATTAATAGTACAATTCGAGGTATAGTAAGACCTGTACGATATCAGCGTAACTTGTTATAATGGTTGGAAGCGAAAAAACACTGTTTAAAGTTATCATGCAGTAGTAATACCAGGTGGGCTTGTTGCACATTTATTTGGCCCTGTAGAGGGACGGCGAAATGATGCACATCTATGGAATGAAAGTGGGTTACAAAGCATATCTAGAGCAATATTCATTTTGCACCGGATAGAACTCCATTACAAATTTATGGAGATCCAGCATATGGAGTATCACAACATTTATTATCACCATATCAAGGCGTAAGTCTTACTCCAGAACAACAAGAATTTAATCGACGAATGTCTTCAGTCCGCATAGTTGTTGAATGGGTCTTTAAAGACATTGGCCAGCAGCTATTCTCCTTTCTTAGTTATGCTCCAAACCAACGCCATCTTCAGCAACGAGTTGGAGCTCAATTTATTACGGCAACTCTCCTGTATAATGCACATATTTGCCTGCATGGAGGTCAGATTACTCAGTTTTTCAACTCAAGTGGGGGGATAAAACCACCTACAATAGAAGAATATTTTCATTGATTGTTATTCTGCCAATTGCCTAAGGTATGTGTAAAAAATACTTGCATGAACTCTTGATGCTGTTGAGCTTGTCGTTGACTTCCTTCCAGAAGTGTATGGGTTAGATTTTCAATTGACTCAACAGCATCGTACTGTTGAGTCAATAACTGTGTACGAAATGTATTCTCCTCCTGTACCATTTCTTCGATTTTTTTTAAATTCCTTCTCTTCTTCATTTTCCAGTCTTTCAGTTAAATCTAACAATTTCGCTATTTGATCTTTTTTTTTTTTTTTGACGTTTGGCTTGACTTTTCTCACTACTTCGAGAATCCAAGTCTCTTGCTTGCCCTCTCATTGCTTCGTCTCGTACCCTTTTTCCATCTGCTTCTAACTCTTCAAGCTTTCGTTTTGCTTCTGCCTTCAATTCCGGATCTCGTGCATGTTGTTCTGAGCGAAGAACTATCTCATCCATATCTCGAGTATAAGCTGAAACATCTTCATCTGCACCAGTTTTCTGGAGTGATAATAACTCTTCCGCCTATTAAATTTAGTTAATATTTAAATTATATTATAGAGAAAGAGTATATACCTTATGAGCTTTAATTAGGTAACTACACTGGCCTTTACAAGAGAGAGCGGAACGAATAATAGGTACTGGCTGAATTAAAGCCAAATGTTCTGACACCGATTCCCAACCCTTCATTGATTTTCCTCGTGCACAATTGAAAACGTTATCAGCAAGCACTTGTTTTGCAAGAGCTCGGCCCTCCCATGCCTGCCATTTCGCACTCTTGCGACCTATAGTCTCAGGGTCGTCATCTTGTTGCTGAGAATTTGTCGCTTCTGGCAGCTGAGAATTTGTTGCTTGTTGCTGCTCAGTTATTGCATCGGCGCTAAGAAATTGGCTCGGCAGGGCGGTTTGTGATGCCTCCAGCAATCTCTCATTTGTCAAAGCTTCTTGTGTATTTCTTGAAGAACTCATGGTATCACGGTAAAGTAGAGACTTTCAGCTATCAATAGATATCTTCAACAATAAAATCCGAGTGTTCGTTGAGATGCTATAGTAGTTCAAAGTTCTAGACGTAAAAACGGGGGGTTTCCGTCTACTCTAGACGGGCAGCGCCGTCTGGACGGCGTTGCGGAAGGTCTCTAATGTGAAAGCGAGGGCGGCCCAGAAGGCGGCCATGGCCATGCGGTAGATTGTGGAGCGGCCAAACGGGATGGCAGCGCCTGGTCATGCCAGTTTCTCCATTAACATCGTTGTGCGACGATGGCGGATGTGGAGATGAACGGGAAGGAGTTGTGGAGGCCCACCATCATCATCAAAATACCCCACAAAATCCACCGCAAACTTCGCCGCTCGGGATTTATATTCCGCTGCCCTTACGGGGTCGCCTTTGCTAGCGAGCTTCGCGTACACGAGCTGCGCATACTGGATCGCAAAGCTGCCGGAGTAATAGTCGAGCTGTCTTGCCCCCTCGGGACCATCACGGCTCCAGCCGCCACCGAGATAGAACGTATCGAGATGGTCGAGGTCCTTGAGCATCCTTGCGCGGTCATGGGGAGCACCGACTTTTGCAAGCCCGAGGTTTGCAAAGACGCGAAACCATAGCCAGTCTGTGAATATGCGTCAGCATGTCAATGCCGTTAGGGTGGCGGAGGGTGCCCATCAACACACTTGTATCAGGCATCTCCTTCACATTGATCCCCCCCATCCACTCCGCCACATTCTTCCTTCCCTCTCGCTCAGCGCGTCCCAAAACGTTCCCGGTGCCATCGCTAGTGCAAAACCCAGTGGACTCATCTCCACCATGCGCTGGTCCCTGTCCCGAGTTGCGCCCCAATATTCCCCCGCGCCAGCAGTCGCCGGATCTGTCCCCGATGCTAGCCCGCGGATCCAGCGTTCAACGCCGGGGTATGTCCCCCCACCAGCGAGGAGGGGGGCAAGGCCCCATAGGGGTCGTGCGAAGCCTTCGAGCTGCGCGGCAGCTTCGTCGTAGTGAGTGCCGGTGTGGCCGAGTTTGATGCGGGCGCCGCCGGGAGAGGTGTGCGGGGCGAGGGGGTCGAGGAAACCGGCGGTGAGGGCAGTGGCGACGTCGTCGCGGGTGCTTATGGGGTTGACGGAGGGAGAGAAGGGATGTGGGGCGCGGGGCATGGTCACTGGTGATTCGGGTCTGATATGAATAGTACGAGGCGGCGGTTTGGAGTGAACAAATTGAATTGCTCACCAACTATTTTCTCACGAGTTCCAACAGGGGGGATATCACATATAACTCCGTCTTATATATTTCTATCCCTTGATCCTCACGTGTGTATCTTTCTTAATCTGATGTACAAAAAAAAAACAAGTTCCCGCGTGTAGCCTTCCGTACGCCGATTGAAAGCCTCAAGTGCTAAAAAGGGCGTAGATAAGAAATCTTGAAAAAATTGAGTTTTTCCTTAAAAAAAACCGGTAGAAATCCTCCGTCGTCCCTTGCGGGTAATATAGTGGGGCCTGCTATCTTGTAGATATCGGAGCCAAGTTGTGGTCGATATTCCCGAACGGAACGGCACAGGAATGAGGATGCGAGCCTATATTCCTGGTGTCCGCAGTGTAGCAGGGTTTACTCCTAGGCAAAGGAGGGCGATGATTTTTTTGCCGATATAGGAGATAGCTCCCTGCCTTGCTCCAGAAAGTGCTCCGGAGGCTGAGGATGGGCTCTTTCACACTCACGAGCTTTGGCCCACTCCTGCTAGTCGCTTCTTGATGAAATTTGGGTCTCGCTCGGGTGGTCGTCGTCCTTTCCTACTGCAAATACTCGACATCCCTGTGACTCACGATACTCGCGTGATTCCGCCCTTTCTTCGATTCCTGGCGGTGCCTCGTACTTCGTCGAGGTGGTAGAGGAGTATTTTTGAGTTCCCTGAAAGTTGTTCCAGTAGTTTGTAACTCGAAGCGCGTTACTGGACTTGGCAGTCGGAACCCTTCTCCCGATTTTTTGGGGGCTGTTTGCTCCAATGGTGTGATGGGTTCAGGGGTTCTTGCTGACATCAGGCTTGGTATTCGAAAGGGTGTGGAATACTCTTCCATTGGTTCCTCGTTTGCTTGTCCCATGGGCATCGCTCCCTCTTCGTCCTCCTCCTCTTCTTCTCTGACCACAGGTTTTGGGTCTTTTGTCATAACAATTCTTTACCCTGTGTAGACGTGATACGTCCCACAAGTGTGGGTATATCCAACTATTATTCCTTCACAGGCCTTAGGGGCGAATTTCCGTGTTTCCGCATAGTCATGGATTATCACGTTTTCTCCGAACTTTCGCAGGTTGCTTCTTTCTTGGGCCAGATTGCTATTTGGGATTAGACGTTTTAGCGGTTCGCTCCTCATGGTTTCGTGGGGGATGCGATTTTTGGTATGCATGGCCCATTTTATGGCTTCATCCATAGGCGTTGGCTAGTCTTGCCTCCTTCTATTGCAGTTCGAGCCATGGTTACTACGGTTCTATTGGTCTGTTTTGCTACTGCGTTGGTTTCGCTGTGTCTTGGTACCGTTTCTTTCAGTATGATGCCTCGTTAATCCAGCTCGGCTTTCAGTACACGGTTTCTGAATTCGCCGCCCCAGTCCACTTTTATCGCTTTAGCCCTATGTTCACTTAGGGTTTCAAGCCCATTGATTATCGTGATGAGAGCGTCCGCGGCTTCTGTCTTAGCCTTTAGGATCGCTCCTGCGGTGTATCTGCTATAGTCGTCTATGACTAGCAAGATGTATTCTTTTCCTTTCCATGTTTTGGGAGTGATGGGTCCGACTAGGTCGGTGTGTATGATCTCGAGCGGCTGTTTTGTTCTTATCTGGACATCCTGGGCCCTGGCGGGCAGTTTTCGTGCCTTTTCCTTTTAGGTATGCTAGGCAGCTTTCACGCAGTTTCTTACCTTTGGCTTCGGGGAGCTTTGCTAGGGTATCATATGAGATGTGACCGGACCTTTCATTAATTCTTTCAGCTCTTCGGTAGAGGCCATTCTGATCAGCTTAATTTCACATTCGGTGCTGTCGGGAATGACCCATTTGGTTTTCTTGCGGTCGTGTCGTACGTGCAGGAACCCAGCGCGAGTTTTGACAATAGCCCTGCCTTCGGTAGGTTTCCAGTCTAACGGTTCTAGTAGCTTTCTGCTAATTAAGTTGCTGAACTCCGGGTGATACAACACATCTTTCAGCTCGATTCATTGCTTGAGAGAAATTCCTCATGAAGAACATCTAATCCAAGAGTGATGAATTCTGGCAACTCAGTAAAAGGAAATGGGACTCCTAGTGAATGCACTGTTGGACTTTCTAGAATGTCATCACTGCTGTCCTCATTTTCTTCAATACCAAATTCTTCCATTGGAAATCCTGTTTCATCAACTCTGTGCCATGCTCCGAAGTTGCGTATCTTTGGCTTCGTCACTACCATTGGTCGAACAAATTCACAAATAAGATGCGCTGAAATTGTATTATTGTCATGAGTTCCAGGAATATATTTGACTCCGTTTCGCTGAAGCCCATTATCAATTGCTTCAATAACCATATCGGAAGTGACCTCATTGCGATTCATGCATCATTACAGCGTCTCCTTTTAGGTGGCACACTGTTTTGTGCCCGTCATGGCTTTTGGTGGTTATTTTGGTGTTTCTGGTGTTTGTCAGCCATTCCTTGTGCATTGTGGTATGCGCATCTGACGCTGTATCGTATTCGAACCACTCTCTGTCGATGTTGGCTGAGTTGATCCTTACAGTGCTTATCTTTATGCCATGGTCGTCCTCTTGGTCTGAGTCTCCAAGGTCTACCTTTTTCGCCTCTGCCTTTTGTTTCTTTTTCTTATCCCTTTTCTATCCTCCCTTCTTTCTCCTTCCTTCTTTGGCTGTTTCAGAGTGGCGAACAACCTGTCCATTATGTCCACGTCCATTATTTTCCTGCTCTCTATCCACTTCTGGGTGTCCGCGTTCTCCCACTTTCCCATGCTTCCGGGTAGGTTACCTTTCCACACTTGAAAGCCATATGCTTCACTGTATGTCTTCCGGCATTAACATTCCTTCCTTTCCGTTTCCCTATCCTTTTCCACCATTCAGAATATCCATCTCTTGCGCTGTAACGTCTGTGGGTAAATCCATTTTGGCTATATATTCTGCGCTTAATCTAGAGCCCTTCTGAATGTTCGGAAAAACTTAGAGATTAGCCATTGAGGGTATTTTCTGGTACCGATAAATTGCTTTTTGTACTCGAGCCGCTTCTCTCTCCAATTGGGATCTCCACCAGGTTTGCTGCCATCTTGATGCGGTACATTTGCTGGCTGAACGTTCTTTGCTTTTCGCTTATACATCGTCACAACTCATACCCTCATCCTCTTTAGTCTCTTCAAGTCTGCCAAGCCTATACTACCTTGCCCTTTCTCTTTCCTTTTCGATATGCTCAAATAACTGTCCAATGCATATTGACCAAAAAATTCCTCCTTCATCTCCTGCCTATTTCCCGAGACTATATCTGGGCTGACACTTCCCGGGCACGCCATCAGCCCCGCTAGTTTCCCGACACAATACTAGTACTCGGTGTATAGCTGGACTCATCAGCTGAACTATCTCCATCCGTATCCACCTCCACTGCTGCTGATCTCCAAGGGTGCGAATCATAGCCTTTATCATCTAGCATTCGGTCTCCATATGCCCTTTACCGCGCCATCCTTTGACATCCTGGCAGTACTTGCATTCCTTCTTGTTGTCCTTCTTGGTCTCGGTTTTGAGCACAACAGAGTCGTCTTGGGTTCCAATGTTGTTCCGTTTCCTTTTCTTGTCCGGAATGCATCATTTCAGCTCCCGGATGACATCGCCGTACGTGAAACTACTCTTTGTAAGATCTTATGTTCCCTACCACATTGTGGTAATATTCAGGGATAGATAGCAGGAGGAATTCCACTTTTATTCGGTCATTGTATGCCATCTTTTTTGTTAGTTCGCCGAATTCAAGCATGTTGGCGTCGTCTTTGTCGAACGTTGCGTTGGCTATCGTTGATCTCAAGTAGTTCCATCTTCTTTCGTACTCAGCTATATGTTCTGTTATAGAGGCTTTCCGGTCGTCAAAATCGTATTTCAATACGTGTCCCAATACAGCCCCCAAGTCGGTTATCGTTTTTCCCTCATATTTTACTATTAACATCTTGTAGGCTTCCGTGGCCGTGTCGCATAGCTCGATTAGTGGCTTTACCTCATCTTCACAGATTTTCAGCATTGTCATCATGACGAAGTCGTTGGCCGTTTCCTATGTATCTTCATCTGTGAGGTCGCTGACCATTCCGCCTTCCGTCTTTATCTTCCCTTTGTTATCTATTTCATCTACCTCTCGATATCATATAGCTCCGACCGCCTCTGCCTCTGCCTCCGCCTCCACTGTGAAATCGCCTCGGCGCCCGCCGCCCACCCGTACCCAGATCTTGTACCTTGACCTGACCCGGACCCGTTCATCACAGCCAGTCAGTATTCCAAAAGACAGAAATCCCAACAAGAGATCTCGGCTGCCCCAGAGCAGAACTCCTATCAGAATGGCTCAGGGCAAGAAGGTATCGAAGAGGTGGGTATCCCATCGCACCTGCTTTGGTAGCAAAGCAGACCATTCTTCTACTTCCAATCCCTAATTCTCTATTTCTCTACGCTTCAATTCCATAAAGCATGCATTCGATACATCCCAGCCTGGAGCTCTATCTTAACTCCAGTAAGCTTAAAAAATTCGGTTATTGTCAATTTTTTATTTCCATCAATGGCTACTGATTTTGCTTTTGCCCGTCTTTTCAGTATGCTGCCATCGACTGTGACGACCAAGTTGTGCCAATAGTCGGAGGTAAGTGCACCCATCTCTAGGAACCGGTCCACCAAATGTAGGATATGATCCTGTTTGAGGTCTCGCTGTTGGTATCCTATGGTGGTTGAGGTTGGTTATGCGCATGCTGAGTACACTCCTTTCATCTCATAATAAATGTGCATGCCACAGAAAACGTACCCCATGACCACTTGAAATCCAGATCTTCCTAACATATTGTATGAATCCCAAGACTAGCAGACGCAAGTTGATTCACAGGATCCATGTTTGGTTGGACGCAAGGCTATCCATACCCCAAGCCATCAACAGGTACTCAGCACTGCACCTCCTTTGAACGCCCCATCGGTCTACCCCAGCACTTCTCCCTGCCACTATAGCAAACATTACCAAATCTGTGTCTATACCAAAAAAGAACAGAGAAAAAAAAAAAGGACAAAGAATATAGGGCAATGGCCATAGATTGTGAGCCGTCAAAGTTCCCCACCCATCTCCTCCTTCCGCAGTTCTGAGAACGACCGCATCCATCCACAGCAACCCTTCCCTCCGCAAGCGCAGGTCAACCATTCCGTGGACGCTTGCGTAGTAGGTCGATCCCCCCTTTTCCATTACCAGGAGCCATTGAGGGAGGACCAGCACTTGCCCTTGCTTCCTTCCCCGCACACTTAGTTAGACGCTTTCGTTTTGCCGCGGTTGTAGCTGTCCTTATGGAGTCCTCTTCGATACCTTCTTGCTCTGAGCCATTCTGATAGGAGTTCTGCTCTGGGGCAGCCGAGATCTCTTGTTGGGATTTCTGTCTTTTGGAATACTGACTGGCTGTGATGAACGGGTCCGGGTCAGGTCAAGGTACAAGATCTGGGTACGGGGTGGGCGGCGGGCGCCGAGGCGATTTCACAGTGGAGGCGGAGGCAGAGGCAGAGGCGGTCGGAGCTATATGATATCGAGAGGTAGATGTATTAAAAGCTAAATACACAACTTGGGTAGGATACAAGTTGAGGCTCAGCACTGCTGAGTACCTGTTGATGGCTTGGGGTATGGATAGGTTGTTGTTTAGGAGGATGTCGGTCCACAATAGTCCCTGCTGTACTCCATGTCCGAATATTGGCCTGAGTGCAGGTGGGGGCACGAATCCGTAGGTTTCGATGTCGAGTGGGTCCTCGATCAGGAATTCAAAGATGTCAGGCTGGATCACTTTTTCTTGGCGTAACGTTCCTAGTGATGTGGGTTCTGAGGGGGCGGCCTGTCTGTTTCTACCACTGGATTTGCTTCCTGGGTGCTTTCGGGGCGTTGCGTAGGGTTTCGTCGTTTTTCTCTTTCTCTTTCTGGGAAAGTATTGCGTCCTCTGGTGCCTCCGGGGTACATGCTTGGTGTACGCTTTCGACTTTGGGGCAGTCAATGAAGTATATCTCGGAATCGTACTTTTGGGGTCGTTTGTTGTTGGATAATCGGGGCCTTGAGGGCATTTGTTGAAGTTGGTTTTCCTTTGGTTGCAATGTGGGTTCAGAGTTGACGCTTCACCAGGCTCATAACCTATTATTGGTAGAGAAGAGATTTTCTATTTGCTCGCTCAATGTTCTTGGGAGCTCCATCTACATGACCGTATCCTCCCCTTTTATAGCTGGGCCCTACCTTGGTTTTTTTTCTCCTGAACTAATTTACGAAGGGTGTGAACCGCTTTTTGGCCCCATCTGGACTAGCGTCGTGACCGGGTTCAGAGTTCCCTCTTTCCTACATTTACTAGCATTGTACTCTACTTGGGAGTTGCCCATATCCTGGTGACGCGGAACTTTTGTATACAGTCTACCCTTGCTATACCGGACCTCGCTATACCGGAAACCTTGCTATACCGGATGGCCTCTGGCTGCAACATCCGTTCCCCATACAAATCGCCCTTGCTATACCGGACGCCCTAAGAATTCCGGACCGGACAGAAACCTCCAGGCAAGTACCCCCCTGTCTCCATACAAATAATATTTGCTATACCGGATGAACTCCAGGCTTCACTTTCTATTTATCCAGTCGGAAAACTTCCAGTGTCACGCCAAGAAGAGGAAAAATTTTATACTTATTAGATACCGGATGCGCTAATACTAATACATCTTAGACTACTCCATTTCACACTTGGCTGCCACTACTGCTGTCACTGCTTCTACTAATGCCGTTGCTACTACTACTACCATCACTTGCTACAATGTTGTTCGAGTAAAGGAAACTGGGCACTTCGTTGCTTCTTGTTCCATGTTCCGAGATTAATTGCTAACCACTTACCACTTCATTTCAAAATACCTGACTAAGTAGATACAGCTACTGGTCAGCTTAAAATAATAAATTAGATACCTTGGATATCAAAGTTAAGTTAAAGTACAATAATCTTACCAATTCATCTCAAAGATGTTTATCAAATTCATTTAACTTTTCTTTAGTATATTTTGGTTCTAGTCAATGTTTATATATTTGGTGCTTCTCAAGCACACTCAAGGCCTGACATTTTTCTAGATATCGTGACTGATGCATATTGATGTCTTTGGCTGGGTGTGAAACAAGTTAATGTTTACTTCGTTCATCTCCTATTTTAGTAATTATGATTTACAAACTTTTATCACCCCCCTGTCTGCCAAGCATTTTATTCTATACCGGAACCTTGCTATACCGGACGAAAAGTGCCAGATTTTAGGGATCCGGTATAGCAAGGGTAGACTGTATGATATCGAGCCTATTTCTCTGCTCGGGCGTCAATGTTGCATTAGCATCTATGCCGAGCAAAGCCTAGTCCAGTCGGCACAACCAGACTAAGCAAAGCCCTACAGCTCTTGGTTAAAAAAAAATGAAGGCTGGTGGTAATCGATTGGACACCAAAGGAGATATGTACCTTTTGAGAAAACCGAAACCGCTGCTTTGCGATGTAGCTCAATCGTTCGTATCTCAAATGTAACGAAGCAAAAGACCCATGTATGGATATAGCAAGGTTTTCAATCATCCGGGCCATTCACCTGCAGTTGGGGGGGGGGGGGGGTGATGAGCGTGATAAATGTATCATCCAAGTTCTCTGGAATCTCGACATAAGCTGTCCCATCTCAGTCTTGCTCGTCGCGAGATACAGTAACCGGAATTTCTTAGGTGTTGTAGCTAATGCAAGCACGATTGGCGCACGCTGCGGGGGCGGGGCGGGGGCGGGACGCAAAAAGAGTGCGGGGCGAAGCGGGTAAAATGTACCGGTGAATAGCAGATTGTGGGATGAGAGCCCATGTCAAGAGACTATATAACCATCTGATACGGTGACTGAGTTTAGAAACGGCTTTGATAATTGGGATAATGGTGAGTGCGAAGTAGACTTCAAGGAAATGTGGCCTCATCTTTCTTTATACCGATATGGGCTCAAGCCAGAGAATTATATACACTGTCAGTACCGGCCCTCACACATGGTCAGCATTGTCCAAGCATATCACCTGTTTGGGAGACATTGTCCGTACCCGCACGCAAGGAACAGCCTATCACAACGTGTAGCAAAGTGTGTGGGGTGTGGCTATAGTGCTGAAGTACAGTATCTTGTTCAAATGGATCGTAAGAAAAGCTGCTTCAGTGGGCTTAAGGCGGAGTTCCATATTTCAATATCATAGCCTTCACGTGACGGGGACTCCTCCCTCTCCTTCTCCTTCTCCTGCCCCACTCTCTTGTAATTGTTCTTCTTGAGCACAGCTCTAGTCTCAAGAACTCATGCCTGTGACCATCGTCCATTGTACCATGCTATGCCCCCCTCGGTATAATCTCCTCCGGCTGTATAGAACCCTGCCATGCCTTCACTTTTGCCACAAATTTTTGCAGCCACATTAAGTAGATCTGGATGATTGCTAAAGCCCCCCTCTTAAACTTTGCCCCACATCTACTACGGGAGCCAAGAGATCAGTGGGGGGCACGATGCGCTTTAGAATACCATCGAAGCTAGCTAGCATCATCTCTTGTTGCAATCGTGCGTGAGCGATTGTCTTCAGATGGTGAAGGTGAGCGTGGGGGGATGGATAAGATGGGCAATGCATGACCTATAGCTGGCTTGCAGGAATAATAGATGTAGGAGGTTCTGCTGCAGCTGTCGGCGAGACTTGAATACTTAAGCTTTAGTAGCATATGCTAACTAGGTTATATAAGACTGAGGGGTAGAGATCCGCTCTGTTGACTGAACAGAGATCATCACGACATTTGACACCACCCCTATTTCACCGCACTTATATACCCACGTTTGATATCTGCGGTTATAGGAGAGGACGTAATTTAAAGCGCGTTCGGAGAAATACCAGCGACTCTCATAACAAGGTTTGGGAGATCGTGAGAACTAAAAGGGAGACTGAATATATACCTGAATTCTAGAGCAATCCAAGATGGTGCCGGTTAACGTTCTTATGGTGTGTTACTCTTCCTCGCTTTGAATTTGTAGAGAAATGGTGTTGCTCTTTTCGGTTGGGGCAGAAATTGCATAGAATTCCCTTTTACAGGGAATCTTGCTATTATGTTCTCTCAGACCGAGCAGCCTATCGGCAAAGGCTTTGGATATGTGGAATATCAACATTTGGGTAACTTCTTGCAGTTGGACTCGGGTCTGCCGTTTTGGTCTTGTACTTGCCGGATTTTTGAGGGAAAAAAAAATGCTAACGTGGACATTGCTGAATTCAGGTTGGAACCGGGGAGTACACCACTGGATGGGTTGGTACCGGAGGTTCGAAGTCTGACAAGAAGGTATGTCTGTCTCTGCATACGAGAGCCAACCTCCCTAAACAAGCTACCATGATGCTGATAATTGTACGTACAGGTTGGCGTAGTTGGTCTCACCCTCTTTGACCTTCGCCGGCGAGGGAAAGTCGGCAAACTGTCTATGGTCGGTACCAACGGTGCCAAATTTCCCGCCATTCGTATGTTTCCTCCATATTCGTCTCTCTTCGTTATTCTATGCTAATATATCCTGTAAGGGGAACATCTCCATAAAAACATCACTCAAGTCTACAATAATCTCGACACCTCTTTCGAATCCTACCCTAAGACCCCCACCGTCAACCCGGAAGCTTACAAGGAAGCCATCGACGCACTCTCCCCTGGTGACGCCATCACCATCTTCACCCCCGACACAACTCATTACCCTATTGCCCTTTACGCTATCCAGCGAAAAATCCACGTCCTCATCACAAAGCCTGCTACAAAGACCCTCGCAGACCATCGCACACTTCTCCAAGAAGCGAAAAAACACAATGTCTTCGTCTACGTCGAGCATCACAAGCGATACGATCCTGTCTACTGGGATGCTAAGGCGAAGGCAAAGACATTGGGTGACTTCAACTACTTCTACAGTTACATGTCGCAGCCAAAGTCGCAGCTAGAGACGTTCAAGGCTTGGGCGGGTAAGGACTCTGATATTAGCTACTACTTGAACTCACATCACATCGATATCAACGACACGCTGGTGTCCCAGCTTGGATGGCGACCAGCGAAAGTAACGGCTTCGGGAAGCAAAGGGACGGCTGTGGAGTTGGGATGTGTTGAGGGAACAGAGGATACGATTACTTTGCTGGTAGACTGGATAAACGAGCTTCCTGGGAAGGAAGGAAAGGTTGCTACCGGTGTTTACACTGCCAGTTGGACTGCCCCGCAGAAGGGAGGTGTACACTCCAACCAATACTTCCACTG
Organism: Kalaharituber pfeilii; assembly: GCA_015179045.1. Lineage (NCBI taxonomy): Eukaryota > Fungi > Ascomycota > Pezizomycetes > Pezizales > Pezizaceae > Kalaharituber > Kalaharituber pfeilii. The sequence continues at coordinate 952,392 of WHUZ01000009.1, read as the reverse complement.
TATGTTCCGTCCCGCACCTCATTGCTTGACATGCAAAAAAGTTTACTTACCTTCGCCCTCGCAGACATGGCCTCTGAAGGAGAAATTCGAGCCAACCAAGCAAAACGTGGCTACGACGTGACAGACGACAACGCCGACAGCGGCATCGCTTGGTACAACCCATTCTATATGCGTTATGCCCCCGACGACGAAGGTAACTTTGGCGGACAATCCGGATACGGATATGTCAGCTTTGAGAAGTTCATTGACGCTGTTGCGGGCCTGAACGCGGGTACATTGACGTTGGAGGAGCTGGATAAGAGGGGGCTACCGACGCTTAGGAATACGATTAATACTGGTGCTATCTTGGAGGCGGGTCGGAGGAGTTTGGATGAGAAGAGGACGGTGGAAATTGTGGAGGGGGCGAGCGGGGAGTTGGAATTGAAGTAGGGGGAGACATTGGAATAGGATTGTGGATGAAGTTAATGGAAAATAAAAATTGTGAAGCAGCTATGGGCAAAACAGGAAGTAAGACTGTGACTACCCGTTGTTTATAGGGTAGACTCACATATGTTTGATATGGAATCCCACAACTTCTGTATCTTGCTCGAGTATTTTGTCCAATGCTGCTACTCTGTAGCGTCAGTAAAATGCTCTGCTATCTAAAGTGAACAGCCAAGTTATCGAGTATCATTGAGGGTAACTTCTGAATGAATATCAGGCAATACTTATGACTTCCCAATGTGGTATCGATGCCCAATATAGCCTAGCGCGGAGTGAAGCTACAACTTCGACCCAGATCAAGTGAATCGACACTTTGTTGACCTTCTCCATCCTCGCTCCATAATCATAATTTGGAGGACGGCGTCTCGAGCATTTTCCAAATTTCACAAGGTAGAACAGATTATCAAGTATTGATCTATATATGTACATTCTAGAACTCTCAAGCTTCTATAACCTGCCATAAATACTGCGTCAATGTAGTCAATCTAAAAGGGTCTTTATCCCGTTCGATGCCAATACAGCTTGGGTTTGTGGAGTTGGATATGGCGCACATCATGGTTGATTCGGGATTTCCTATCTTGGCAGGTTAGACTTGGGAAGAGAGAGAGTGATACTTCTGGAGCAGTGGGGGGTTGCCTTCTTCTTCTTCTTGTTCTCCTCCTTCTCAGAAGACAGATCACTCTTCAGAGTTTGGTAACCTCAAAATGCCAATACCAATTACGCAGAAATAGGACTTCCGATTTGGGATCGGACTGGAAATGAATTGTATATCCAGTGGATATATCATGCGAACAGGGGGTGAAGTTTTCTGGGGGACGGAAGGTGGAATTCTGTCGTTATTCTGTCTCCGGGTCCCTCCGCATACAATTGCAGTAAGTAGACTTTCAAACGTTCTGCATCAATTCGCAGAATCCAATAACGGCAAGGGGTGGGCTCAGTTGGCTTACAACCTCCATAGCTGGCTTAGCTATACAAAGGCGAGTTCCGTTTTTGGATCGTCTTAGTACGACTGGAAGGTAAGAGGGATGTAAGTTTGAAGTTGAGATTCGAGTCCCTTGTTCAGCACGCGGCTACATCACTCTAATCACCCGAGCACTGCGAAGGGAGGCAAATAAAAATGGCGTTATGGGTTTGGGGTTATCATATGCTAAACTCAAGTGTTTTGAACCATAAATTTTCGACTATACCCTCTGGGAAAGAAACTCCCTACAAATCCTTGTATAAAACTCAATACAGCATACATAAAAGGAATGTTTTTCCAATTTACGTCATTCGAGATACTTACGCTTCCACCAGGACGGGGAAATGCAGTCGGCCTTGTTCCTGCCACAATGGTACCGTAAAGCTCCGATACTAAGGCACGCTTGGTTCTTGCACATGCGTTTCTGACGGTGGGCTTCAACCCAGCTTGAGGAGTCCCACCCAAAGTCACAGGCTCTGCAACAAATCGTAGCAATAATTGCATTCTGTCCGCACCCATCGCAAGTTTCGATAAATGCGACGCTAGACGGGGCATTCTTCCCTGTGGGCCCAGAGGACGGCGGCTGTACTGGCGGCTTTTGTGCAGGCCGGGCTAAATGGAATATGGCCACGGCTGCATCCGGATGGGCATGAATCAGGTCTGCGAAGTCTGTCAGACCACGTACGTCGTCCAGCATCCAAGCAATAGAGGCAAGGAGGTACTCCACAAGTCTCTCAGTCAGAGCTGGGAGGTTGTCAATCGCAAACCTCGCCACGCTTAACACATCAGTGGAGAGTCTGGGATCTGGGTTGAACAGCCGCTTGGTAAGAAGAGAGGTGAACTTCTCAAAACTCAAATCTTTCAAGGAAGTAATATTGAATCTCTCAGCGAAGGCGTAAAGCTTTGCGTGCAAGAACATTGTATCTTTGGGTCCGAAGCATCTAACTTACTTAATTAGTACAAGTTTATACCAACATGATTGAATGGACAGCAGCATACGGTGTGTATTCCTTCACATATGCCCATTGCAGGAAGCGCCGAAGCGTATCTTTGTCCACATCATGAAGTAGCATCTCCCCACTCAAACCTTCTTTCATCTCATTGTCAATATGCTTTCGCAATTCTGGAGACAGAGAGGCGAGGAGATCCCTATGAATATAGAACGTAGTCCTACTACCGTTCTCCGCAGCTTCTTGCCCATCTGCTAATGTGAGTTTGAACAGCGGACTTTCGAGTATGTCGAAATCGAGAGCAGTAGCGGCTCCCATGATTTTTCTTTCCCTAGTAACGGGACAAATAACAAATAATCGTTTTCCTTTCAGCGACTGGTGCGTTTTGATGATGGGTTACTGTTAATTTGGTGAGTTGGGCTGTCGCAATCCAATCGAAGTCTGATAGTGTCGCTTACCTATTAGCGACGGAGCACCTATTAGTGACCGATTTCTTGGCACTCCTCCTCGTACTTGCTAGATATGTATTCGGACATAACGCATAATATGCATTAGTACCCCTGTCCGAATACATATTTTATTGGCTAGTACAACTTCTACATGCAATATCTTCAGCATCAGGCATGCTAGCAACATGAAGTAAATTGCAGAATATACAGCAGGCGCACCTGAATATTTGGAGGATATTTGACAGCCACACTATATATACACCTTCTGTAATTAAATGATATGCAGAGAAAGTATAGCATTCTACTGCTCCCTTGCATAGCAAAGGATAGCATACACTAAATACTATATGACTATCCTCAACTATAGCTCTTCACACTCTCAAGTGACTATAGAAGAAGATAGCTAACTTAAACAGTGATAGGATAAGGCTGCTCTGAATTTCAGTAGCCTCAAAGCAGTCGCTGAAATGGCCGAAACCGCCAAAACTGCCAAAACTACCAATATGCTCTCCTATTACTTGCAACAAGCAACTGCATATACTAAAAATGATAGGATTAGTACGACTACTCTTATGATGACAATAGTATGTAACATAATTGGGAGTGTTGGCTACTAGGAAAACATCCTCAAGAATACTATAGTATATTGCAGGGCTAATAGTATTAATTGCTAGGAAAAATACTCTCATGAGTGCGACAGCCTCCAGTAGAATAACAGGATTGGTAGACCTGATAGGTATCTATACTAACGATAGTATATAGCTACAGAATTAGCCGGTATGGAAGCACTCTGATGGCCATAATAGTATATACCTAACTGACAGGATTAATAGATAAGATGAACTTCTTACTATGTCAACATTGATAGCATATACCATAGTTGATAGAGAAGGTAGGGACAATAGTATTACTGCCATGCACATCTATATAGAATGATATAGAGAGCAATACTAACAAAAATTTAGTATTTCTTATAGCAACATAGTAAGCGGGATTGTGTCTGAATACACACCATCCTATAATGACCTCATAGGTACCATAATAATTAGCTGAGAGAACTTCTATTAGGGCGATCAGTGTCTTGTTACGGGTTTACCCATAGGGCGGGCGGTCGGTGGGTGCATCTATGCAAGCGATATGCGAGCCGACAAGGGCAGCGTCGCAGTCGCATATATGAGTGCTATATGAGTTACGCAGGGGACTAGCGCATGTAGAGCACTCAGGACAAGGTCTATAGAGAGTAATGGTACTCTGGTATTGAGGTAGTAGCAATTGGTATAAATTTGAGCTTGCTGATAGAATATAGCAATTAGAGAATTGGTTCATCATATACCTACTACTTTAGTATATATTTGCTATACAAAACACTATTGATTATAATCGAGAGCATAGAAATGCTGCTTTTAGAGTGGTATATTGATTGCAGTGAGGTATATTACGTGTACAGCAGGACATATTGGCAGCTTTGGCACTTCCGGCACTTTTGGATATTTTGGTAACTGCTTTTGAGGCTACAGAAATCCACAGCGACCTTATCCTACCATTTTTTAAGTGAGCTACCCTATTTCTAAAGTCACTTGAGAGTACGAAGAGCTATAGTTGAGGATAGTCATATGGTATTTAGTGTATGCTATCCTTTGCTATGCAAGGAGGGGGTAGAATGCTATACTTTCTCTGCATATCATTGAATTACAAAAGGTGTATATATAGTGTGGCTGTCAAATATCCTCCAAATATTCAGGTGTGCCTGCTATATATTCTGCTATTTTACTTCATGTTGCTAGCATGCCTGATGCTGAAGATATTGCATGTAGAAGTTGTATGAGGAGGAGTGTTAAGAGATCGGTCACTATAGGTGCTTGGTCACTAATCGATGTAGGTAATCGACAGTACGCTCTCATTAACCAATGTGGTACTAGTGCGCTCCTTAAGAAATGGTCGAATGTTCTGTGACCTCCTCTAAGACTTGGAGCAGGTGACGGTCTAGACTATCGACATATACCTCCATTCACTCGTCCTACTTGAATGACCTCAAATGCACCTGCATTTTTCCCCCAGAAACATGCCCATAACTATGATTGATAAATCTCTCACAGTACACTTAGGTTGTATATAATTTGGAGTACATCCTTAATCTTTAATCTGCCAAATCCATACTGCTTCTGCTTCTTTGCCTCTCTCCACCGAGCCGTCATCACTCCATACAATGCCACCAAAATAAATCCTCCTTCGCCCAGTCTTTTCGAGGTATAGCCCAGGTATAGCGCGCAACTTCATGCTCCTCCTCAAATCTCGGTTGCATTTTCGCTAAACTACTTCTTGAGTCCTTTTGTTCGCATAAATGCATCTAGAGTACGTAGCGTAATACTCGGAGCAACTGTATCGATAATGGCTTGCCGTGCGATTTTCGGATCATGCTTTACAGCGTCGAGGATGGCATTTCCGGTAGCTTCGTCTATTTTTCGCGGTCGACCACTTCGAGGTGCATTTTCATGGGTACCTCGATCCTTGTAGCGCTGACTGAAGCTGCTTATGGTACTGCGGGAGCGGTTCATAATTCTTGCAATTTGCCCGTATGAGAGATTCTGCTCTAGTAGAGCGATAATTCTGCCTTTCTCAACATCTGAGAGCTCTCGTCGAGTATTTTCTTGATTCGCCGCCGACATCATGAGATTGATTGATTTCGCAGGTTGGTAAATAAGGGGGGAAAAATTCTACTTCCGCTATATGATATGCAGCACTGACCTCTCACTGACCATTCCTGATACTGCATAAAGTTCAGGGGTGAACAAAGACCTTGTGGTAGGTGTCGTATGATGCGATACTAATGCTGGTACAATGAGTATCTCCCCCATTTTGCAAGTATTCCATGATGACTTTTTACTCATTGCTGTATCTAACTTACGATAGTAACAATCAATATTACCTACTCTTGAGATATTTCATGTATTACAAACGTCGATTCGCATCGGTTTTCCGAGCACCCCTTGAGGAATGCCCCGCAGCGTCACATTTATATATACTGCATTGAAGCATGTGTACTGCATCATATAGCCAATGCAACGTTAGCCTATGGTCATACAGTATCTCTATGCCGAAACAACATCAGAGTAGGCAGGATCCTGCTCACACCAGGAAACTTCTCGTCTTGGCAGGTGTAATTCTAAGGATTTCCTACCTTGGTAGTTTATTCTTTGGAAGAGAGAAAAGGATACTTCTAGAGCAGCGGAGGATTGTCTTCTCTTCTTCTCTTCTTCTCTTCTTCTCTTCTTCTTCTCCTTCTTCTTCTTCTTTACTCATAGACAGACAGACGAGAGACCATTCCTCAGAGTTTAGCAACCTCAAATTGCCAGTACGAGCAGAGAAAGACTTCCGATTTGGGATGCAACTATTGGGATGCAACTAAAAAATTGTTCCAGTGAAGATATCATGCGAATAGGAGGTAATTTTGTTGAAGGTAGAAATCTGTTTTATCTCCAGTCCTTCCACCGTCGTGCAGAATCTTATCAATCGCAGTACAATGCAGCAAGTATAGCTTCAAGCTTTCTGCACACGTTAATGGAACCAATTCGCAGAATCCAATAACGGCAAAGGTGAGCTACTAGTACATTGTAACCATTTGAAGGTCATGGGTTTTGGCTGACCACTAATAGCTATCTACTTTATAGTGACCAGTTTCCTTGCGATGAAAAACTACCCGGGAACATATTGCTGCAGTGAATATCACTCAGCACCGAAGTACTAAGTAGTATCCACTGCGATGGTTCCATATATGAAGCTCCGCTTAGTCAGCGACTGGTTACGAGACTAGCGAAGGTTTACTAGTCTCGTGAAGAGTTACGGCACTTGCCATCTTCGACGAAATCCTGTTCCAAGACAAGATAGGCTTAGTAAGTCAGCCACTTGGTTCGCACGTGCCCACTCAACACAGCGGCCAGAGGTCGAGGGGGTCTCGGCTAATTTATACTGCTTCTGGCTAGAGCTGCGGGCGGTAAACACCGGCTTCGGCTCCCTGCGGCCCTTTGCAACAGTTCCGCCTCCCTATTTTCGGGCGCGGCTCTGATAAGCGGCATGACGTGTGTTGAGTTTGCTTACGCGAACAAGTTGTTGGTGGTGGCCACAACACGAGGCTAGAAGCTCTATGCAGTTTGTTGCGCATGCGCTGGGCCAGTTCAAATTCTGCAAATTATACAAAGATGCAGGACCCAAGTATATCGCTATTGATTTTGAAATAACAAGTACCAGATAAAAAAAAAAAAACTGGCTCACAATTCAGAGTTACTTTCATCCTCAAGATTGAAAATTGTGCCCCATTCGGGACACATAAGAACCTGGTGCAACATAATGCAATGCAGAAATGTCCAAGCTTCCTTGTAAGCTTTGCAGGAAGCGTCCGGCAATACCCGGTACAAAGCGGGCGTTTTCAGGAGCTAAAATTCCGCACGGCCAGTCAAAACTCTGGAGAAGTTATGTTATGCCCTTGACATGCGGCATCGACGCATGAGACGACACAACATGGGACGAAGAGCTGAGGTAATTCCCATTGCCGCACTCGAGTAACTCGTCACAACCTGAACCAAAACCCCGCCGGTCATATCCATCAAGGAGAGTTTCGAACGTTATTTTGGAAAAATATGAGGGCTGGATGCGAATGGTTGAAGTTATTTTATTCATAGCAACAGGATGTGAGCGAGGCAGTAAGACGATCAAGTGCTATTACCTGCATAAACTTATAGGATAAGTGCTAGTATATCAAATGGCCGGCCCGGCGGCGGCGCACTGATAGGTGGGTGTACCTGCCTAGAAGCAGTGTTCCTAGCATCCTTCTAGGGTGTAGGGGGTGTGAACCAAAGGAGGGTGGAGGAAGGGTATCTGATCGATCCAAGACCCGTCATTTCGAATTCCGTCGCATTTCAGACACACTAATTGCATGCTTCCCTCGTAGGTATTCCCCTGTCCCCCCGGAGTGCACCATATATTCCCTGCGCCGCCACCTCCATCGCAGGTGTTTCTTGATATCATCAAACTATAAAGACAGGAACACGAGCCCTGATACTGATAGTTTTGATTCTCATAGTTCATATCATCTTCATACCACATCCGGGTTTACCTTTTTGTCTTGCTTTCTTGTTATATCAAGCTCAAGATTGCTCATTCTGATATTCCAAACCTACCAGGCGCCAAAAACTAGAGAACTGAATCTATATTAGTACATCGCCAGAAGGGAACCACGCCTACAGTTTTTGATCTCTCTAAGTTCACATCCTCTTCACCATCATGGCTCCATCCGCAACTACTACCCCGATGCCCATCAACGGCAACGGCACCGTTCTTACAGCAACAGGCGCCACTATCCCTCTCTCCTCCTCTGTATCTTCCACTGCCTCCGAATCCTCAGACTACTCCGCCGCTCACTCATACCGGGGATACGATCACATTCATTGGCTTGTTGGTAACGCCAAACAAGCCGCCAACTTCTTCATCACAACCATGGGATTCCACCCTCTCGCATACCGCGGGCTCGAGACTGGCTCGCGCACAATTGCATCACACGCCATATCGAACAATGGAGTCGTGTTTGTATTTACATCCCCACTGAAGTCGTCTAACGCTCCAGGACTCAGCCAGGCCGAGCGCGAAGAGCTCCGCATGATGGCAGAGCACCTGGCTGAGCACGGTGACGCTGTGTGGGATGTCGCTTTTGAAGTGGATGATGTCGCAGCGGTGTTCTGGCGTGCAGTGGAGAACGGAGCCCGTAGCGTGCGGGAGCCATGGACAACGAGCTGCAAGGAAGGTGGGGAGGTGGTGATGGCACAGATCAGGACGTATGGAGATACAGTGCATACCTTGATTGAGAGGAAGAGATGGCGGGGGCAATATTTCTTGCCTGGGTTTGGGAAGCCGAGAGGCTTTGGAATTACCATGGACCCTGCGCTGGATATCAGAGGAGGCGTGCTTGGACGAGTAGGTGCTGCTGCCGGAAAAGGAGTTTGGGGATTGCCGGAAATCAACCTTGAGGCAGTGGATCACTGTGTTGGTAACCAAGACTGGAACAAGATGGAGGAGGCATGTGATTAGTACGTGTTCCTCCTTGATGTTTCTGGAATGCATTACTTACGATGTTTTTAATAGCTATGAGAAGGCACTCGGCTTTCACCGCTTTTGGTCCGTAGACGACACTCAAGTCTGCACGGAGTGGTCCTCCCTAAAATCCATCGTCATGGCCTCCCCCAATGAACTTGTCAAGATGCCCATCAACGAGCCCGCCCACGGAAAGAAGAAGTCCCAGATCGAAGAATACGTCGAATTCTACAACGGCGCCGGCGTTCAGCATATTGCTCTCCGCACTACCGACATTATCGCGACCGTCGTTAACATGAAGGCCCGCGGCGTCGAGTTCATCACCGTCCCCAGCTCGTACTACGAGGCGATGGAGAAGCGGCTCGGCGTCGCACGGGACGAGAAGGGCGAGATTGTCCCCGGGAATCGAGCGGGACGGAGTGGATGGACGCTGAAAGAGGACTTTGAGGCCATCAGGAAGTTGAGCATCTTGATTGACTTTGACGAGCAAGGGTACCTGTTGCAACTGTTCACAAAGCCGTTGATGGACCGGCCGACGGTGTTCATTGAGATTATCCAGAGGGAGAGGTTTGAAGGGTTTGGAGCCGGGAACTTTAAGAGTTTGTTTGAGGCGATTGAGAGGGATCAGCAGGAGAGGGGGAACCTGTAAGCTGCTGTATCCAATACTTGAAAATAACATTTGCGTTTGCGCTTGCTTTTTTGGTCTGTGATTGTGGTTGGACGTGGTGGGGGTTGAAGGTGACATGTTCTGTGTCAGGTTACACAAAGGAGGGGGTCACAAATGCCTTCTTTTTTCTTTTCCTTTCTTGGGTTCGTCTTTTTATATATTTATTCACAAAAAGCCTTTTGCTCTATTTTTCTCGAGCTTCATTCTGTTGTGATTTTTATTAGTATTTTTTTTTTTTTTTTTTTTTTTTTTTTTTTTGGCATATGATTCATGGCTTGCCTGGACTAGCTTGGAGAATTTGTTATGATGATGTACTGTATCTTTTGCACTTTTTTTTTTTTTTCCCCTTCCTTTTATACATTCCATATCTTTTTTATTTGATTCTCTGTGTATATTAAAAAAGTTCGGTGAAATCTACTCGTGAGATTTTCTATGCAGCGTTCCTGTTTCCCGTAATGCAGCTGCTACATTACTTGTTCTGATAATTCTCGATACCTGTAAGCAGTACCTTATTCACTTTTGAAAAATTCGGGGATCCAAGCATCAACAGAATATGTGGGTAATGTATAATTAGAGGGAACTGAAATTTATGCACAGCTGGTAGATTTCTTTTTAACAACCCATACACAATAACACTTTTTTCCGTTTCAATTCCACTTTTCCTAGTTACCCAATGCACTATTTCCTTCTACCAATTCGTCAATTCCTCCTTCGGTTTACCAGTTCCTCCCTCACTTCATTACTATCCTCTCCCCACTTTCGCATTCAATGTCAGGTTAACCCCGGGCCTTCATAGATTTTCTCTTCAACGTGTCGGGGTGTACCCAGAGGCCTTGCGTAAAAAAAAAAGAAAAAAACATATTCTGCTGCCATGTCTGTGTTCTGGCACGTATTCTTCCCTTACTTCACCTTTTTCGACCAAAACTCAGTGCACGAATCTTTCGCGAGCTTCGTCCTCGTATGATAACTCCGGGTTCCTTGATAGTGTATTTGTTGATCATCACCCTCTTAATAGAATTGGCTTTTTGCCAATGGCATTCCGATGATGCCCTCGAGGAACCGCATAATTCACAAGGTCTCTAGGTGGAACTAGGAAGGATACCGGAAGACACTAAGAGAATAGCTGTCAGCCACGTGTTAATAAATCTTAACGTATAGGAGGGGTATATCAAGCCTGTAAGGCTGTAAGCAAAGAGTGTCACAATCCTGTCCTGGTGTTTCTGGGAAACCTCAGTTCCAGCGAGATAGTCTGCGTCTCGTGTTGTCTATATGATTCGTCGATGTATCCCACTAGAATCACCTCATAACTCCCTCGTAAAACAACAAAATAACTGATGCAAGATCAATAACCTCCTCTTCCCGCCATTTTGGTACTGTCCTAGATAAATTACTATCAATCACTATCATTAAATACTGAAGTTAACAGCACCAATTGAATGCATCTCTTCCAGCACCTTAGATTGACCAGGCGATAGCCCCAATCTCTGCTGAATCGCTGCTCCTCCGTCGATTATGAACATGGTCCAGTACTAATGCTGAAAGATAAGAACTGGAAGGACGGAAGCCAGTTAGCGGATGCTATCGGCAGACAAGAGAGCAAGGTGTAAGTCTAGGTTTGAGCACTAATCCTCTCCCTCCTGTCCCGCCGCAACATGATGCGCAAGAATCAACATCCACCGAGGATTCTTTTAATGGGCAATTTTTGCAGAGAAGGGATGCCTCCGAAACAATGCTTTTCCAAAACACCAACCACACAGTCAACAAGAATCGCTGTCACGGGCGAAAACTGCAGTGCGGATGGAGGCTGATGTTGTGGAAAAGGAGTGGAGATGGCGCTCGAGTACACTGGATCGTGCGTCACTACTGCTGAGCCGCTCACGCCTGAAGCTGAAGCTACGATGGCAGTTTCTGCAGGCGGCGGCATGAAGGACTAGAAGTCCGGTATCCATTGCGCCAACTGTTGCAATGTCGCATGCTCAATACGTTGAAACTTTTCTACACTTCACGGTTAACCGCTCTTCATCCAGTCCCTTCATCCATTCATGTGAAGGTGGGAAAGCAGCTTCTCAAATCTGGCACGGATCTTTGCAAGACAAGAGGGGGTGACAAGGCTCAATAACCGATGTATGAGAATACCAGCGACATCTGCTTGAGCGCTCGCGACAAGCAGGAGAGCAATGGCGTCCAACAACTGAAGATGTTTAATGACATCAGAGGGAGGGAACCCCCTGGGGATGCATTGAGATAGTTGAGTTTGCAGGGGTTAGATTCATGTTCACAGCTGATAGCATATGAGTCGCATTCGAAAGGAGACTGCTGGCTGATACGCCTGTTGGACGCCTACTGCCGTAGGTAAGGCTGATGCAGGTGATCGACATGATGTTTCCTGGATGCCTGTGGGCGGTATGATGTAAAAGGAGAGATAATATATCCTGAAGGGCAATCAAAGAACAGAAGATGGTGACTTTCTGAACGATAGAAGACTGGTTACACTGGGGAAGGAGGAATTATACGAGAGAAAGGCCAACACTAACGCTAACTCACGCCTACCGAAATAGGAACCTGGAAGGATTGGTATGGGAGGATACGAGTAATCTTGGCGGCCGCCAGTTATACTCCCTCTCATCATTATCATTATCTTGAAACAGACTCATGAGCAGACCTTGTGGCCATATCCCATACTTTCTAAGATACACTGGCATTGTAGAGGATTTAATTTTATGATTGCGGACAATGTAGCCACTCCCAGGTGCAAAGCTAGAGCGCAGTGACGGTCTTGGCAAGTTCATTCTCAATGGCCAAGTAAAAAACTGCCTTGCGGTCGTACAAGAGAGATGTATGACCCATCACGATTCAGGGTAATGCAGTATTGAAAGGGAAAGTAGGAGCTCCCATTGATTTAGAGTTTCCCTCTAGTTACCACAGCTTCACGCCATGTCGCCTCACGGCACATTACAGCGCTCACAGTCCAGAAACATTCTGGGGATGCCGAATGGGAGGCACCGCTTGGGAAAAGTATCGGACTGCCACATTGCTGTAGAGAAAATGCGTAGAGATTGAAGTGAACGTTCACCGTCGATTGAGGGGTATATCCCCGTGCCGCGCCTGCATTACCCCAGACTTTTCATTATCTGATTGCTTCCAAAGTAAATTGTGATCTAGTGACTTACATATCAACCAGAGAAGTGAATAAACAATACAGAGAATTAAAAAAACAGCAAGTTGCCTCCATGAGACAAATGCCACCCTCGGGGTCCCAAACCTTTCTACAATGCCACCGAATTCTCCAATATTGCAATAACTGGCTATTTTCGCAAGGGAACAATGGGCTGTGAAGTCAGCCTTAGGGCTACGCAGAGTGAGGCGGAGAAGGAGTTGAGCATATGGCTGAATACTAGCACCCGAGCAATTTATTATTAAATCCCTATGTCCATCAGTAGATGGCTAGAGAGACAATTTGCTTTGCAGTATGGGATTATGAATTACGTAGGAACTTCGTGACCATTGGGATTATGTGCATGTGCTAGCATGTTGATACGAGAACCGGGGTTGTCGCAGGGCAATCAAAATCGGAAGACCAGACGAAGAGTATGCGCGCGCACTTCACAATTGCAGTAGCGGTTCCAGGTTTTCGTGAGGAGATGCATATTTAGATATGGCAAAGAAACCTTAGCGTAGGGAGTAAATACAGCATATGTCAACCAGGAGTGTGGCATGCAAGTCAATTCTACATATCTATCAATTTCATTATGTTTCTCCAGTAGCGTCAGAACGTGGCTCTGCCGTTGTGGTGGAATACCGAGCGTGAAACATGATCGATTGCCTATGCCTTCTTCAGTGGCGGCATCCCATGTGCACCCCTTTCAGACAGCCATATGATATTCCAGACTTAGCCTTGTCCCGCATATCACCAGAAACCGGTGAATGCTCATAAGGCGTCTTTTTCTGGGCTGCAGATGCCAGTTTTCTGTATGGTAGCCAAGTGATTCTGTGCAACCACACTCTGAGCTTCATGAGATTGCACCTCTCACCGACATTCTGGTGACGTTAGATATCGTGAAAAAACTTGGACGCACGAGTATGAGTAATACATAGGCATAGGCAAATCATCTTATTTATCGAATTATGCTGTCGGGCCTGGTGTGTTGCACAGAGGAAGCTGCAGCGCTGGATCAGTGCGTAGTCCACTCGGAGAGGTCTGGAAAGTAGTAGTTCTTGATGAGTTCGTTTGGGAAATATGCGCAGGGAGATTTGAGGTTTTGTTGACGGAAATTTGTTCCAGTTACATATATTTATACGGCCAAGCCAAGAGATACGGAGTTCGGCCAACCCAGCCAGCTACTTGGTAACTTCACCTCTAAAAAGCTCAACAAATCTACACCATTACTGGCCAAAACGTAGTAGTCTTCATACTCCAGCATATTCTGTATATATCTAGAAACCATAGGGAGCAAAACTTAGAGAACTCTCACAATGTGTTTCGGCTCCGGCCCCTCTAAGTCCCAACTAGAGTATAAGAACCGGCAGAGGCAGAGAACGGCTCAGAAGAGGGGGAAGTCGAGAGCAGGTGGTTTGGTGGATTTCTCGACAAATGATGGGTATGTAGTATCTGAATGGTCTTGGCATCAGTCCGTTCCATCACTTCAATAATGACTGCATCATGATTGCACTATTCTTACATCTTAAAGCAGAAGCTGAATTTGGTATCTTGTCTTAGGGATCCATATGGCTATGTCTAGCATATTTCATATTTTGAGTACTTGATATGATCCTAGCAGGGAATATGTTTATATAAGTGTCGTTTTCTCCATTATGAAAAATTGAAATAAGTAAGCCGGACTAACTCCTGGCCTTTGTAGATAGACAATATAGAGATAATCGCGCTAGAGGATGTGGAGGTGGAGGTTGTGGAGGCGGAGAGGGTGAACGTGGGGGTGGTTGAGGTGGAGGTGGTGGAGGGGATGTGATGGTGAGGTTGTGGAGGAAGAGGCCACAACAGGAGTGAAATAGAGGGTGAGGGTGATTTGGGAAGTTTCCAAATTTCGAGCGATTCGTCAAGTGCTAATCATATTTCATATATTTTTATTTGAGGGCAAGGAGATATTGTTTGGTTCTCTGTTTATTGTCAATATTCTCATGGACAAGCAAGAACTGGTATACGTGCTTAACCAGTGTGCAACTGAGGGTAATGCAATGTGAAGAAAGCGGGAGACGGGAGAAAAGAGGAGGAATTCCGCTAATCAGCTTCATGCCATGGCAACCCACGGCACATTACAGTGTGAAAACAGCACTCACAGTCAGAGGCACCACTCGGGAGAATATTAACACTGGCTGTAGAGAAAAATGCAGAGAGGTTAGAGTGAATGTTCACGTCGATACAGGGATATATGATTGCTTCCCAAGGAGATTTTGACCCAGTGGCTTACACAGTAGCGAAGTGAATGGGCTATACAGATAATTAAAACACCAGCGATTTGCTTCGATGCCACCAAGACAAATGCTACCACCTCCGGCCTCAAACCCTTCTGCAATACCATCCGATTTCCCCAATGCTACCACCTTGGCTGCGTTAGCAGGGGAACAATGGGCTGCGAAGTCAAGCTTAGGGTTGTGAAATGTGAGGCGGAGAAGGAGTTGAACACGTGAGTTGAATACTAGCACCTGAGCAATTCTCGTTACCTCGGTACATCCGTCAGCAGGTGACTGGAGAGACGATTTGTCTTGCGTATCAGCTCATGAATTACGTAGGAATGTCGTGATGGAGAAAATATCTGACAATCAGGGAGATGTATATGTGGTAACATCTTGATATGAGAACTGGTGTTGTCATAGGCGTGCTTTCAGCCATCAAGATCTGAATGGCCATACAAATATCAGAATGCATGCACTTGAGCTTCGCAATGGCATTGGCGGTTGCAAGTTCCGTTGAAGAATTCCACGTTATTTGTGAGGAGATTCATAAGTATTTCGATATCGTACAGAAATCTAGCGCGAGAGGTACACCGTATGCAACGAGGTGTAGCATGTCCAGTCCATATGATCATCATATTTCTCCAGTGAAGCGTCAAAACGTGGCTCTGCCATGGCTGGAGAAATGGGGAAGAAAGAATGCCAAACGTGCCCGCCATGAATTGGAAATGGATACTGAACATGTAAGGTGATCGATTGCCTACACCTCCTTCAGTGCGGGCAGCTCATTGGTATCCCTTTCAGGCTGCATTTATATGGTAGTACGGAAGTAGCTTCTTATCCCACATAGAGTTAAAAGTAACGAATGTCACCAAAACCGGTGAAAAAGCTTCTCTCTACTCCCTGGACTCCAACTGTTTTCTGGGCTGCAGATGCCGGTTTTCTGTATGATAGCCAAGTGACTCTGTGCAACCACACCCTGGGCTTCGCTAATTGCGCCACTCCTCGATGTTCTGGTTATCTTAAATATAGTACAATCATTAGGCATGCAGAGTATATACAATGGATATCCATATGCAAATCATCTTATTTACCAAATTATGCTGTCAGTCCTCGTGCGTTGCACAGAGGCACTTGTAGCACTGGAATGCGTGATTCATTCGGAGAGATGTAGGATTGCCTGGAGGAAGCAGGTAAGTGAGTATATAAAATGGATCTCGCCTCCCCTGTAGAAAATAGTTCTGGAAGAGTTCGTTTAGGAATCAAAGAAGCATGTGCAATGAGCTTTGAGGTTTGTTGAGGGGAATTTGTTTCAATTACATATACCTTAGCAACCCACTACGCCCACAGATACCGAATTCGGCAATCCAGCTACTTGGTAACCTCACCTCTCAGAAACTCGACAGATCTACACCATTACTGGCAAAAGCGTAGTCTCATACTCCAGAATATCTGTCTACGTCTAGAAACCATACGAAGCAAGATTAGACAACCATCAAAATGTGTTTTGGCTCCGGCCCCTCTAAGTCCCAACTAAGGCATAAGAATGGGCAGAAGCAGAAGAAGACTCGGAAGAGAGGGAAGTCTGAAGTAGGTAATTCAGTGGATCTCTCGACAGCTTGGGGGTATGTAGTATCCGAATGATCTTAGCATCATTCCCTTTCATTGATTCAATAATGAATGCATCATGATTGCACTATGCTTGCACTTGACAACAGAAGCTGAATTTGATATCTTGTTTTAGGGATTCAGCGGGGTATGTCTAGCTTATTTTCCCACTTTGAGCACTTGATATGAATCTAGTGGGCAATATATTTATCCAAGTATTCTTTTCTTCATTGGAAGAAGTAAGCTGGACTAACCTCTGTCATTTCTAACAATGGATAGACAACATGGAGATAGTGGTGGCGGAGGTGGAAACGATGCTGGGTGCGGCGGGTGCGGCGGGTGCGGAGGTGGCGGGTGCGGAGGTTGAGAGTGATTCAGGAGCAGCAAGATTCGGTTTCTCCGGCCTTCGGTTGATACGAAGAAGCAGGAGCCTTTGTCGATTTATGTATATACTTCCAGCTTCTCTTGAGGATCTACTGGTACTTATGTCCAATCCTCTGAATGGTTGGGATACGTGGGGGCTAGGTTCTTCTTTTGATGATTTTTTTTGTGCCACTTGGAGGTTATTCTAATTTCCCCTGGATCGAGTGAAAGTATTTGTGAAAGAATAAAAGGCTTATTTTCACTCAACTGGGAATGCTGCTCTTGCTACAAAATTCGGGGCGGTCAACACCCACTCTTTCCCTTTTCCTTCTCATTAGATCATCAAATAATCGTATTGGCATATTTTCCCTTGGCGCCGAGGAGTATCTAGTCTCGTGACCAGAAGCTAGCATTGCCACTGAAATACAGTCTAACCTTGCTATACTGGGAGAATCGTTTCCCATAAAAATCGCCCTTGCTATACCGAACGCGAACAATACCGGACCGGACAGAAATCTCCAGACAAGCACCCCACTGTCTCCATACAAATTATATTTGCTATACCGGACATGCTAATACTAATACATCTTAGACTACCTCACTTTACCAGTTGGTCTGGTTGTTTACCAACTCTGCTGCCGTCACTGCTACCACTTACTGCTGCCATCACGGCTGTCACCGCTGCTGCTACCACTTGCTACCGCTGCTGCCATACTGCTACCACTGCCGCTGCTCTGCTGGAAGACTGGAACCATGCTTGTAGAGTTTGAGGTTTTTTCTGTGTGATTTGATAGGCTTTTAAAGAAACAGTGAAAGCGTATTTGGTGCCAAGAACTTTTAAGGCTCGATGCTTTTCTAGATGGTGAGAGTGATGAATATTGAATAGACTTGGATTGAGTTAAGTTGCTACACTTGTTTATTTCCTACTCTAGTAATTTCTATACAAATTTTTGCCACCCCCCTTCTACAGCTGCCAAGCATTTTATTCTATACCGGAACCTGGCTATACCGGATGAAAAAGTGCCGGATTTTTACTCGTCCGGTATAAACAGGTTAGACTGTACTCCTCATGCATCTATGAGTCGAAGCTCAATATTCTTCCCCCAGGAATTTGCTCATGGGAGCATGAGTTTATCTGGACCTTCGGAGTTACTGGGGAGTAGGACTGCTCGATCAACTCTAACGTTGATTGATTGCCTCAATAAGCAAAGTTATCCTGGGTGTGTACACCGATACACCCCGAGTTAGATTTTAGAAATCTATGGCTTAATTAAAAGGCCAATGTAGGGTTGAGATTGTAATTGGGACTAAATCCCGCCAATTTCACCCCGCTATCATAAATGATCGAAGAGATGAGCATTGAAGAGATGTGTCAACATGCAGCCGCGATTGCAACTGAATGCAGAAAGATCGATATACCGGATCCTGAGGTTTCCCATGTTTGAGCTGAAGTGGATTATTGATACAGCAGAGTTTGGCTGCCGAGGGATAAGTGTACGTTGTGTTGCCGCACCCCACTTCAGCGTTGGGAAGCAGCAGGATGCAGTGATATTTGGTTTAAACTTGACAAATCTGTCAGATGCATTCTGATGAGGAATCGGGCCGCCGAGCCGGGGAGAAGAGCTCCCGTAATGGAACCTTATTACTGTATCCGTCCGTCGGATCTCGATGCTTGTTTATTCAACTATTGTAGTTAGCCAAGCAAATGGTCTGGTCTAGTCTCGTAACCAGCGTCTAGACAGGGTACAAACTCAGAGCATTAGTTTGTTTGTACTGTTTTATTGTTTTATAATGCGCACTGGAAATTGTATGATTACTATACAGAACATGAACAACAGGGGAATACTCACGCCTGCTAGAAAGTGGGGAACGCCACAATTATTAGTTTCATTGCTGCGAATGCCCATCTGGATTTCAAATCCTTGGTTCTTTCAATGCACCGACATGCATCGGTCCGAGGGTATGTGCGATCACGTCAAACCCTAGGTACCTTTGGATGACGATTACAATACGTTGCAATTGATTTGCAGGAGCTAGCCCCACAAGAAAGTTGGTTTTTCTACTTCTGTTGACGGGTTATTATTTACCCCCGGCACGCTGCAATGGACCCTGTTCTCGGTGACTCGTAAAGCTGCAATTGTTTGGAGTTGCTGCAAGGTTGGTTTCATGGTCAATGTATGTAGCAGTGTACATGCCGGGGGAGAAAGGGATCGGGAGAAACGGAAGCGTTATGTACCATGGCATATTGGCCATTGACGTGTAATTGCGAACTTCATTGGGATTGTTTACAGAGATTCGGATAGAAAAGAGTTGAGTCTGAAAAAACAAGAAGACAGGAAACGAGCGCTTTCATTGCCTGAACCGATCATCGATACGATGCATGCTGGCTCCAACGATATATCTATCCAACATTACCCCACCCCAACTCCGCACAAACGTTATGCAGTGCTAGTGCATCTCAGTTTATGTGTCGAACGCCGGTTACGTATGCGCAGCACCTTTAATATTGGCGAACCGGTAAGACACAATTGCCGTTCCCTATACCTTAAAGTGCTAGTTAGTATATAAGCTTATCGTACCTACCCACTCTGTCCCCTTCTTCTAATCTCCATATTCATCTCCACAAGCTTCACCAAACATAGGAACACCGTTCATTTATTCACACAGTACTTTCAAGAGATAGGAATCGAAAAAGACGATTCAGAAAGATGACAACAGAACAGCTACCAAAGATGGAGTACCGCCTCCTCGGCCGGTCTGGGCTGAAAGTATCGGTGTTGAGCTTGGGGGGATGGTTGACGTACGGTGGTAGTACTGGAGATGGTATGTATTACAGCAACTGCAATTTCCCACTCCTCATCCCCTCTGTCGTCACATTGTCATCCCTCACCTCTCTCAATTCCCAGAACATAGGAACTTCCATGGACAGAGTGAATTTAACTAATGTACCGTCCCCCAGAAATCACCTACGAATGCATGAAAGCCGCCTATGACGCCGGCATTAACTTTTTTGACAGCGCCGAGGGCTACGCTGCCGGCCAATCCGAAGTTGTCATGGGCAACGCAATCAAAAGGTTCGGCTGGAAACGGTGCGACATTGTCGTTTCCACCAAAATCTACTGGGGAGCCGCCTGCAACAGCGCCCCTGGCCGGGGCGAGAACTCTGTCGGTCTCTCGCGGAAGCACATCATCGAGGGCGCGAACGAGAGTCTAAAACGTCTGGACTTGGACTACGTGGATCTGATTTATGCGCATAGGTCAGATAAGCTGACGCCGATGGAGGAGACGGTCAGGGCGTTTAATTATTTGATTGATCAGGGCAAGGCATTTTACTGGGGAACGAGCGAGTGGAGTGCGGAGGAGATTCAGGATGCCTGGAGGGTCGCGGATAAGTTGGGGTTGATTGGGCCTTTGGTGAGTTTATACCCCCGCACCACCCCCACATTACAGTTCCAACACTAATCACGTGACATAGATGGAGCAACCTCAATATAATATTGCCTCCCGCGAGCGCGTCGAGAAGGAGTATGAGCCACTGTACGAGAAGCACGGGCTCGGCCTGACCATCTTTTCGCCCCTCAAGTCTGGTTTCTTGTCCGGCAAGTACGATGACTTTGTTGTTCCAAGCGGATCAAGGCTTGAGTCTTCGGCGAATGATAAATTCATCTCGACAGTGGTTGAGAAGTTCAAGAATAAGGATCCTGAGATGATGAGGAATATCGAGGTGTCGCAGGCGCTAAAGGTGAATCTCATATCCCCCTCCCTTGGAAAATCTATATGATTGCTAAACGGGATTTCATATAGCCGATCGCCCAAGACCTCGGGGTCACACAAGCCCAGCTTGCCCTTGCCTGGGTCCTGAAGAATCCGAATGTTTCGAGCGCGATCACGGGTGCCTCGAGGCCGGAGCAGGTGGCGGAGAACATCAAGGCGCTGGCAGTGCTGCCGAAATTGACGCCGGAGATTATGGAGAGGATTGATAAGGCGACGGGGACGAAGCCAGTTCCGTCAGTGAAAAGGTTGTAAAGGAGGGGATGTGTGATTAGGATGATCGAGGGGTAAAAGGATGGTTAGGGAAGCGTGATGTCAATGAAATAGGAGATGGGACGTTTGAACGTGGATAGATGCATTGATGACTGATGGAATTGCGTGACGATTGAAATAGATTTCATGTAATGAAACGGAAAATAGAATCGATCAGTTGGGCTTTGAGGATACAGAGTTGAGGATCGATATCGAAGAGCTTTTGCCCTGGTGTTGTTTCCGAGATTTAAGAACTGTTCTCGTCCACCCATATAATAGTGGTGGTCATCAATTATCTACGGTAAGGTAAGTGGAACATTCGTACATTTCTGTATGTTTAGCCATTTGTGGCCGGCAATTGATGACTGGTCCAAAATGCAAAAAAGCTAAGGCTTGTACTCGTTACCAGCATTTAGTAATGCAGGTGGGGGCGGTGTTGGCAGACCGTGCGAGAGGTCTGTATTCAGGTGTGTAAGATGCAATATTGAACAACTTGAATGCATTTGACTCACTGAATATGAGAATAATTTCAACATTGCATAAATATTGTGTATGTCCACCATTTGCTATGATTACAGCTTGCACTCGTTGAGGCATAGAATCTATCGACTCTAATATCTCTTCACCAGTGATATCATCCCACTCTTCCAGCGTTCTCCACGAGGTCTAGGAGATCTCTTGTTCAGTCGCTAAAACGCCCTGGCTATAGTGAAAAGAAGCGCTATAGTGAAAGTGAAGAACTCTTCAGGACTAATTTATTGTAAAGTTTACTTGCTATAGTGAAATACCGGGGGGGGGGGGGGGGTTGGCCTCAGTACTGCCTTATGTAATCGGCTTAACAGAGTGGTAATTTAATTCAAGATATCTCAATGCAAAAAAGAAAAAAAAAACTTTTTAGTGTATCCTACTGCTTTAATATCATAGGCATGTTTCTTTTATAATGCCATTAGCTTGCCATCAGGATTAGGAAATAATTTGCACAAGTCTTCAGAAGTCATCTCTCTTGGGCATTGTCCCATTTCCTGGAGAGTGTGACATATCTTCTATTCCTTTAGAGCTGGGCATCCAAAGCAGTGTCGAGAAGACATGATATTGGCAGTTTGGTAAGGAAACTGAATTCACACTTGAGATCTGAATATCATACACTTAAAATTTCCACATTTGACAATTTTTTCACCCCTGCCTACCTTGGGGGCCAGCACGTGACCCCTCACTATAAGTGAAAACTGGCTATAGTGAAGAAAACTGGTCAGATTCTTGGCCTTCGTTATAGCCAGGGTGACCTGTATGTCTCGTTGAACTAAGAGTTCGCCACTTCCGCTCCCTTAAATTCATTTTTACACACATACAGATACATACCACCTTTGTGCGCCCGAATTTTTGTCTTTTCATTCAAGGTATGACTAGGATCGAAAGGACACCAATTTACCTTCTAGAATATATATTCCTTTGGTGGATTGTTGTGTCGTGTTGGGTTGGTGGTGCTGTTTTCTCATTGGTAATGGTTCCTGGCAGATCTGGTCGCGGGTAACCGCCGTGTCCAACCCCTCGTAGCTCAATCACCGTGCAGCAAATTTTGTCTTGTGGGGGAATAAAGTGAACAGGAAATCTTGGAGGAAGAAGGAACAAGACTAGGTATTTGATACGTGAGTACTTTGGTGTATTCTCTTTCTTTCCACTTTAAAATGTAAGAACCGTTTATCATTGATCCCCTGCCCCATTCTCGGACTTACTTGATTCCTCTTTTCAACATACAACAAACTGTGTAACTTTCTCAAATTTGTTGACTCCCGCTTATCCAAATGCACTGACGCTATTAGAATCGTATCTACTCTGCTCTATAACCCTGCAAAAAGTATGTATAACCCATTTGCTTTTCGGCTCTTGCGGAGGTTGATATATGGACAACTAGTGATGGTATGCGAGGGTATGTAACTGGTCTATTACCTACTTATGTATGGAATAGTAGGTGTTGAAGTTATTTCTACGGGTAGCATGTTACTTGTTGATGATACGGGCTACAGCTGTACCGGTCAGTTTACCTTTAGGGGTAATTGTATTGCACGGAGAGAGTTGAAAGAGATCGAAGGAAAAGTAAGAAGCTCAAGACCGGGAGCTGAACGTATGATGGATAACACGAGTGCACAATACCATTCATGGAGTACTAATACAATAAATTGTCTCAGTGGCTATTGGTTAGGATACAATGTCCATTCATCAATGAACAATTTCTTTGACAATGAAGCAGTGGAATCCAGCATCACATGATGTGCCGACGCACTACGTAAGTAGGTAAGCTAGAGAGAATGCAATCCCTTTCGATAATCGTGACTGGTAGCGTGAGATTTAAGTAAGCCTATTGTTACTTACCAATGAATAAGAGTTATTCATAAATTGCTCGATCTACCACAGTTGTTTTGTATTTTTACTATTATGCATATTTAACTTTTTTCTTATCAAGCACTACACGTGAAGGAGATACTAACAAAGCTTATCAGGCCACTCCGCTGTCGGCAACGAGCGGAGGAAAATGCGGCTGAGGTGAGATTGATCTGATCAGATCCATAGGTATTGGTGCACATGCCGCCCACTGTGGGGGTGCTCAAGGTTTGCAGATGGCGCAATGCCGGATGTACCCGCGTATAACCTGCAGTGCTTTGTGAATAAAGAAGAAGGAGAGATAGCTTCTGATTTTAGGTTGATAAGTGCTCTCCATTCAGTGATTACGTACAATACTTTATGTATCCATAGAGCACACTTCTTATCTCGGGTTAAAGTTGGTGGTGCGCGAAAGGGAATAGTGGTTGGCAGAGCAGGTAAATGGGTAAAGGGTTAAACAAAGATTGTACTGTCCTTTCATAGCACTAATTTATGCTATCAATATCTTCACCAAATAGGTAACTGTAGCCAATTTATATTTTTATGCATATGGATTGAAATGTAAGATGTATTCTTTAATGTCAAACTTCATGCGCATGTCACCTGCTCAACTGGAAAACTCTATGGATAAAGTTAGATAATGGGCAATTGGCATGCAATTGGAAATATTTAGATTGGGAGGGCGTGGATTGGCATCATGATTCATTCAACGAAATGGGAGACATTGTCAGCGGAATACAGCTTTTCGTGGAACCTCATTGTCTGGCGGGCGAGTGCATGATCTTTCAAATCACCGCAAAGTTGTAATTCCACATGCTTGCACAGTGTGGTATACAAAACTTCGTCTCTCGACCGCGGAACTGTAATTTATTTCAGTCTCAAAGTTTTGACACGTCTTTTTTTTCTTTTTCAACTGAAAAGTTTACTCGAACCTAGTCGCTTGAGCGTCCATTTCGTTGCACATAATCATCAAAACAAAATGGCAATGATTTTATAACGAGTTACCTATGTACCCGCATCCAGCCGCAGCCCCAGATAGTGCCAAGCCGAATGCGGTAAAGTCCAGCTAATCAGGGTTTGGGGTCGTGCAATGACGTCTGTGCATCTGCATCTAATGGACAGGGGTTCGCTGCTTACTTGAAGCTGCATGCCCGGTTTGTGTCGGATGTGAGTTCGGGGGAGGAAAGCGATAGATCATCAGGAGGAGGTCGAAGTAAAGAAGGGGGAGGAGCGATTGAGTGCACTAGAATGTACGTTGACGGTGTATAACATGAGACAAAAGATTTTTTATGGTTGGTGATATATGGATGAACTCCAGTTTGCCTTGTTTTGCTGTCCCCGTACAATGGTCTGTTGGTAGAATATCGAAGAAACAGCTGTAGAGCAATGAACGATCTTGATTGGGTTTCAACACTGTTGTTGATAAGGCTCAAACCTATGTGCGTATAGACGGGTCACAGCATGCTCTCGTCCCCATCACAGCATGCCTTGTGCACCTCATTCACACAAAGACTGGGCAGGTCGGCGGTCGGTTGGTTTCGGGGTTTGACTTTCCATGCACAGATGTACAGGGACAGAAGGCTGAGAGCGGGGCGGGGGACTCGAAGGGGGAGGTATATAAACTCTGGATCTTCCGACGCAAGAACTTCGAGACAGGTGCCCTCTTCCCTAGACCTTGTTCTGGTACCTTTCCTCGTCTTGCTTCTTTATCTGTACTCGAGCCAACGGCGATCATACTCCTGATTGGAATAGTTCGGAACCCAGGTTCGAAACTTGCGAAGAACTCCAAAACTTCGACAGGTTTTGTTCGTGTATTATTGTCCTGCACTTTGCCAACGCACTCTGCATTGTGAAGGGCTCCAAAATTCCTCTTGGTGAGTACTCAAAGCTGTTCTTAGATTGTGGGGATTGACTGGACGAATGGGTCTGGAGTGCTGACGGAGGCATGACGTTAATGATGGAGGATTGAATGCATGATTTGATGTCCTTGACCAAATCGAATACTAATTGATAATTGATTCTGTAGGAATGCGTGACAAAGCTTTGGCAAGCTCGCACTAGCACTCAAATACTCAGCTGTCCTGAATTGATTCTTCAGAACGTCATCATCAGGGGTGGAGAAGAAGTTATACGATTGAATAGCGAAAATATCCAGAATTCATCAGGCGCAGTGCAAAAACATAGCATAGACTTTGCGATCACCGCTCCGTGGTCAGAGTCTCCCCGAGCCTCTCCCCACATAAAAAGCTTCCCATAATGGACGGCTTCACCTCTTCGTTACCTACTCAGCTCGCCTCAACCCACATCGGGCACTTTCTTTCTCATCCCCTTTCGGTCAGGCTGCCTTCCCCATCGAACATTTCTATTACTCTCCTCTACACCGCCACCGCTCTTCTCACTGCTCTTGTCAGCGTCTGCCTCTACCGAGTCTATTTTCATCCCCTCTCACGATACCCTGGTCCGCTTCTTTCAAAGATTACTCCTCTTCATGCGACATGGCACGCCTATAAAGGTGATCGCCACCTCTTCCTGCACCGCCTGCACATGAAGTATGGCCCCGTGGTCCGTTGGGCTCCGAATGCCGTCTCAATCAACACCGCCACTGCGCTAAAAGAGGTCTATGGACACGGTCTGAACGCACGAAACGTCCGCAAGTCTGATTTCTACAAGGCTTTTCCTGCAGTCAAGGGCGTCCACAACACCCATAACTCGATTGACAAGGCTGAACATGCACGCAAGCGGAGAGTTCTGTCGCAGGCGTTTAGTGAAAATGCATTGAAAGGTCTTGAGGGACTTATGTTAAAGAATATTAATGTCTTCTTTGAGAAGCTGGATGAGAGAATGGCTAAGGGCAAGGTTGGCGAGGATTTGTATGCCGGAAAGGGTGGGAGGAAGGGATTGGACATGGGAGAAATGTTCTCTTGGTTGACTTTTGATGTCCTTGGGGAATTGTGTTTTGGAAAGGCATTTGGCATGTTGGTGGATAGCAGCCAGAGGTTTGTCGAGAGACTGATTGACAATGCTGCACATAACCATCATATTGTGAGATTCTGCCCTGTCTTTCCATGAAGGAATTGAGCTGACTTTTTGCGTTGTCATAGTGCGGGCATTATCTACCACTATCCACTCTTGGCCTCTCAAAACTCCTTTTCCCCACCATCGCTGGTGAACGCTGGCGCTTTATCCTCCACTCTCGGGCGTGTGCAAATGAACGCATGGAGTTGCACAAGTCTGGCCAGGACGCTGACAAGCGCGACTTTTTCCACTACCTCCTCCAAGCTGTAGACCCTGAAACTGGGAAAGGATTTGAAACCGTCGAACTCTGGGGTGAAGCCAATGTCCTGATGATTGCTGGTTCCGACACTACCTCGACTGCTCTCGCGGCAACATTGTACTACCTAACCAAGAACCCAGAGAAGCTAAAGAAGATTCAGGAGGAAGTCAGGGGAAAGTTTGACAGGATCGAGGATATTGTGTCTGGAAAGGAATTGACTGACTGTGTTTATCTCCGAGCCTGTATTGAGGAGGGATTGCGCATGTGTCCTCCAGTGCCTGGACTTCTTCCAAGGGAGGTGATTGCGCCAGCAGGACTGACAATTGATTGTTCCAAAGACGGACCAGTGGAGAAGGGTTTTGGAAAGTACTATTTCCCACAAGGTACCGTTTTGGGAGTGAATATCTATTCCATCCACCACCACCCGGAATATTATCCAGAGCCATACAAGTATACTCCTGAGAGATGGCTATTGCCGCATGAGGATCCTCGGGGTGAAGGACAGGGCACAGAGGAAAGCACGGAGAAGGCGAGGGCGGCGTTCACCCCGTTCAGCATCGGGAGTCGGGGATGCATCGGTAAGAGCTTGGCGATGATGGAGATGAGGCTCGTTCTCGGCAGGATGATGTGGGGTTGGGATGTAGAAGGAGTCGAAGGAGTGGAAGGAAAGAGTGAGTGCTGGAGGGGGGGGTACCGCTGGGAAGGAGAGGGAGGCATTGAGGAGGAGTACAGGATATTTGATCACTTCACGGCTAGGAAGGAAGGACCGGTTATAGAGTTTAAGAGGAGGATTGTAGAATGAAGTGTTGAGAGCACGGGATCAAAAGAATGTGAAAGGGAATTGGTTTTTCTGTAATGATTGCTAATTCTTCTGTGTATGCATTGGTTTTATTTTTATTTATTTTCGTTATCAATGTTGGGATTTTCATATCTGATGGTGCACTTTTAATTTCGATGCTTTCTGTATTGCTCTCTGTAACAATGCATGTCTGCGTTGGTAATGTTTGAATAGGTATATCATATGGTGTTTCCGAGTGACGAGGAAATTTCTAAATGCAATTTTTTTTTTATATATATCTATGTATTGTCATCATTCGTTGGTTAGTGCAGTGCCAGCCATGACTGGTTCAGTGTTCGGAGATTCAACTCATGTAGAGATTCAAGAAGAGGAGAAGAGGCCTAGGTATAAGATTTCAATAGAGACTAATGGATTAAACTAGGATTCAAACAAACTGGGGGAACTTTCCTGCCATTGAGAAGGTAACTAAGGGCGGTAGCAACGATTGTGTGGGCGTGCTTATTGGAGCTATTGTACGGTTGATAAATATTCCATGAATGCATATTAAATGAAGAAGCTAGCTACTTATATGATCATACTATCAACGCTATGCTTGGCAATTGGTACGATTGAATGGAAGAGGTTGAGAGAATAATCTCCAGTAAAGCTTTTGGACTGGTGGATTTCGAAATTTTTATATCTCCTGATAGAAAGAACGTTCTCCGCAGCCGCAGATGCCAAGCGAAGGTATTGCATGAAACATGGAGTCGCACGCGCTGTTCCCCGGTTCTCCAAGTGTGTGCCAGGGAGTCTTGGTTGAGGTCGATATAGTCCCGTGCTGATCGACCACCAACAACCCATTAATATAAGAAGCATGAAAAGTGCAAGGCGGTAGGCAGAACAACATGATCTACTATATAGTAGCCTCTTGGCCAATTGCAACACCAACGAAGAAACATTCTTCAGATTCCACAGTCGATTATTATATCATCTAGCCTCCGAAAGCAAAGTGAAACCTAGAGGCCCTATACAACCACGTGAGATACTCAATCAGACAAAAGCTGGCACTACTCACGAGACAGAACAAGGCAACTGAAGACTACCAATCGTCAACGTATTAGCCCTGACACCGCATCGTTGGGATGTAATTGTAACTAGGGAGGCTGAATATCTGCAGGAGAAGAGTGCGTTGTGTTGGTATGTCGTCCAATCCCGGATGTCATGAGGCTCAAATCCCACCCAGTTGGGTGATCAGCAAGATTTCTATTCCCATTTGAGCATGTTAAAGCGAGTAACTCCGGAGCCTCAAACTGCAATACATTGTTATTGCAGGGCACAACACGACGCTTTTGAAAACGCTCAACAGGATGTGGAGGAGCCAACATTGTATATATTCGTAACACTTTCTTTGCATCTAAGTTGAGATAGAATTGAGATTCTTGGACTAAATAATATTCCAGCTCCCTGACATGAAGATGAAAATTGCAAATAAAAGACAAACTTAAATTCAAATTATCACAAGTACTCCCTCATTCTTCTCTAGCGGATCCTTGCTTCAAAACTCTCCCCTCATCATTCTCTGCTTATTCGTTTCAATTCCGACTTTGATCTATCCAAGATTCCTATCTTAGTTGTTCAAGAGATAAAATCAAATCTCTCCCCAAATAACCCTATTACAGTAATAACATCTCCTTCCCTTCAGCTTCTTCACATGCTTATAACCATAGCAGTGTTCGCATCCGTTGGAGGAAGGATTTGAAGTGCCTGAGGCAATGTTAGTAGTGGTGGTAGACATGGAGTTGCCATTGCTACCGTTAGTATTAGGGGCACTAGTGGAGTTGCTAATGCTACCACTGGTATTGGAGGTATTAGTCTCAGAAGCGTTGCAGTCCGAATTTGCATCGGAATTCATTTTTTGTGTAGGAGGTTCTTCGAAGGTGTTTTCTTGAAGGAGTTGATTTGTATTTGTGCCTTAGCTATGTGTGTGGGGGATCGTAGGAATGGAGCTATATGTTTGAGAGACCACACTATCCATTCATTGATCCTAGGATGGGTCCTACAATATATACCCCTCGAACTTCTCATGAGCTTGGGGCAGGTAGGGCCATATCTGCTTCCCGTGCTCATCGTAACCGGTCATGAACATGAGCTTGCTTCCAGATGATACGGGCGTCGGCATTGCCTTGAAAATTACACATTGGGCAGAATCAGGAGCTGTCCAAAGAGCAAATCTAGTTTTGCGCCTCTGTAGGCCCACCCTGCCTGGCATGAGACACGTACGAGATCATAGGGTGCTCGTGTGGTGTTTTTACAGGTAAATGGAGGAACTTTTATTCGTCGAAGGAACAATAGATGCGGCCTCGGTTGCCGGGCAGGTTTCTGCACCCATCACTCCAGTATGGATTGTGGACCTGGAGCCTAACAGGCATAACGAAATTGCAAGGTAATGTGTATCTGCTATTTTAAATTGTACAGCAACCTTGAGGTGGCCAGTCATAATCCACGAACTGAGATGTCCACTGACAGTCAGGGCCGCTTGAAAGCTTAAAATTGATCTACTGTCGCCTATGTTACCGAAATGTGTTGCGTTCCGGCCTGACTATAGACTCACACCCCAACTGAAACATTTTGAAGATGCTGACGCAAGGATCGATCCGATTGGGCTCATGGAGTTCCATGGCACTGTATCCATATATGTCGGCTACGGTCTTCTTTTGCGTCCAAGCTTGCAGGCCTGCGATGTTGTAAAACCATTGGATTCAGTCGGCAGCTAAAACTATTCAGGGTAATGAAGCCTCGACTGCAAGCTCTAAAAGCCATGACATGTGGGCGAGATGTATAAATAAAGGTATATGAATACCAGAATCTTCAGCTGATAGTGTCCCAGATGTCAACACGATAAACTTATAAACGTAGTGAGCAAGGCGCCAGAATCACGGCTGAGAATATCCACCACCAGAATTCAATGGCCAATTTCTAATAGTTGGGTCCTAAGAACAACTCTCTCTATAGCTATTGAATACATCATGCCGTGAATGACTGCTGCATCTGTATCATGTCTCAGATGGCTATGCAAGCTCAGAAGTGTTTGAGGGGCATTCACTAGGCCTAACTTGGTCAAGGTTGATAATGCAGTCTTGGAAGGCGCACCATCCGAGTCCCTCTACAAGAACATGACATGGTGGGTTATAGATCGTACCACTATATATTGGAGAAGGTTACGGCAGGACGCTCTAGGATAGCAAGTTCATTCGAGGGAACAACCAAAGGGGTATCTAATACTAATTTCTGGTTGCACAGGGACAGCTAGGAAGCGCCAAAGGCATATGATTAAGCACCTGATCGGCCGAACACTTCCTGATAACGCTGACTGCAATAACTTTAGGTAGCACGAGGGCACGCTATTCCCTAACAAGAAGCACGTAATCAGGATCCGGCGAAGGCGCCCAAGCCTCGAGGCCATCGGCCCATGACAGGTGGAGAGCTTAGGTTCGCAGGGTTGCCTTGGATTGTACTCCAATAACAAGGGATTCGTACCATCCAAAACATATCTAAGCCGGCCTGGCCTATCAATGAGAAAAGAAACTTCCCTGTGTAATCAACGTGTTTCATATGTAACTTCAGGGTTTACTTTTATACTATTATTCTTGATTGGTACACTCCTCAACTTGAAACGCTTTTCGCAGCTCACCCGCTCAAACAAAAACGAAATGAAACGAAAAACACAGAAACAAGCTAATAGGTAAACCAGAAATCCACAACATGAGTAAATAATCACATTGATCTTTGACCACAACTCTATTTAGGTCCAAGTCCTGTATCCTGTATTTTGTGTACTACCTTCCAAACCTCCTTCTGGTAGTTTATGATGACGGCAGTCTACGCATATGGTCTCAACCAACCAACACTGTACAACGAGGATGGTGCTATCCATCGTCCTCATATTGTATGTTTGCAGTCGCGGAAAGAGGGCCGATGCAGCGCGTATAACTCTACATGCACTACTACCTTCCTGGAATCATTTGTTCATTGAGGATGCAGATGATAGAACTTTCTAAGTTGCAACATCTCACTCTGGTTTGTAAGATAAATTTTCAATGTACCAAAATCAAACGTAACTCTATATTTGTTCAAGAAATACCATTAATAGCAAAAATGCATTTACCAATATATGCGTTAGGGAACCACCACCTACTCCAACTTTTGGGCTCAGCCTGAAATCTTGGACAGGTAAGATGTTCTGACTCTACATGAGTCTTGAGCGCTAGCTCACACAAGGAATGGGGGAGGAGATGACGAAGGGCTGAAGCCTATCTCCTCATCCGAGCCGGAGTCAAGCGGCTTTCGGCCATAGACGACGTACCTAGTTGAACCATTAGTGCTTCCGTATGATGCTCTCACCCCATGTCCCTCCCAATTAACTCTGCCCCTACCTCGACGTCGCCAGAAAGAGCCACTTACCATTTCGAATAAACATGCACTTTCTTATTCTTCATTGCCGCCTTCACTTTCTCCAACAATTGAAGCACCCGCTCCACATTCCACCCCAAAACTCTCGTAAACAACGCCAAACTAATGCCTTCTATCCCCTCGAACATCGCCTCCCTGAAATACAACCCCACCTCCTTGAAATGCTTTTCCGCTGGCCACACTCCAAGCGGTGTCTTGACCACGATTTCAACTACATCCTCAAATCCTGCACACTCCAGTTGCGATTTGAATCGCGGCACGGTGGAGATGGGACGTCCGAATTTATCAGCTGCGGAGTTCATGAGTTGCTGCCATTGGAGGAGGGGATCGTCGGGGGCGAGGCTGCCATCATCGGAGTAAAAGTGGCTGTCAACGCCTTTCATTTCGACGTAGCCGCCTGGGACGAGATGTCTATATTATATACCATTCATATTCCATGCCAACCCCACTGAATGTTGGGGTGGAATGAAGCAGGAGCTGGTCAGAGTCAGGTCTCTTTAACTTCTGGGTGCTTGAATGAGTGCAATGAGGGCATTGAATTTGATTTGTATTTGTATACCATAGCACTCCCGCTACCAGCACGCAGTGCATAATGTTGTAGGACGACATTATGGTTTAAGGAGTGGTGGACCCTCAAGGCGGACGAACGTACTCATATATTTGCCGGTGCAGTTTTGCCCAATCTGCAATTGACCCCGCTAAGTTTCGCCCATGGATGAAATCAAAATGCTCCGGGGGAAACGTCCATTCTGACTCGCAGTCCTCAATCTCAAAACGCACATTGGGAGGAACCCAGCATGGCTGGATTGGTGAAAGATCCGTTCCGATAATATTTGCGAAGGGAAATTCTCTGTATCGCCGAGTCAATGCCCTCCTCGGCCCTTAGAAGCATATGATTATGACGGGTAAATTACGTACTCCGCAAAATCTATCGCCCAGATTCCGGTTCCAGTTCCAATATCAAGCACCTAATCAATCTCAAGAAAGGTAATAATCAGCCACCATGTCATCTGTAGTATCCTCTCCGTTTCACTCCTGAGTTAAATTGTTCTTTCTCAGTTCCCTGCTTCCACTAAATGAACGTACCCTATTGATATCTGATGGTAGCGGCGCCTGATGAACTTTTCCGCCGAACTGTAAGCGCCAGATATGATGAAATATGTCCAGCCGATCCTGCTCTTTCTATTCTCTCCGATCCAAGTCAGATTGTGTTGACGTTACATCTTCTGGTCAAATAGAAATTTTGGGAGAGATGAAACAATAAAGGTATATTGTTGATGGACACTGATGAAATTCAGTATAAACTGACCTCGTCGTTTGGGAATACCTGTACCAGTTTTAAATTGTCAGCACCCTATGGTTTTCTACAAAGTATGGACTTAAACTTGATATTCTGCATTCCAGCCAGACCAGTCCGGCGTTGATGACAGCTGTTATAATGCCTGGATATTGCGGAGTTCCTGAAGTAATCGGTATTCATGGACATACATATGCTCCCTGAAAAACGCATCTGAGTTTTGAACTTTCAACAATATAAGGCTGGTTCGGCTGCTGGCTCAGGGAAGTTATACCTTTTTGAACCCATGATAACGCCTTCCGTTCTCATATTGGTAATTCGTTATTGAACTAGTCAGTGATATGGTCAATTCCCCGAAATTTACACTGTCGCTACAGTCAAGCTCTGTGTCCTCTTCCTGCTGCGCACGAGTATATTCTTCCTGTATCACGTTTGTCAGGTTAGAGGCTTTTTCTGAGTGGGGTGCAAGCCAGATTGTTATCAAGGCGGACAAGTGAACTATGAGTGCGCATGCTTCATAAAGTATATGGATATGGCATTGTTACTGCGCCGGTGCAGTGAAACACTGAAACTTGAAACTTTGGACGATTACCTCAAATTTGATGTGAGAGAGCTGCTCATGCGCATTGCTATTGTCATTGACTGCCATTTTCCGTCACACTTGAGCAATGAAGAAATCGTGATCTCCTTCTGCAAGGAGCGAACTCCAACACTTTGCTTTTTGATAGACTCCTCGACTGCAAGTAGTCCCTCAACACGAAATGTGCTGTATTTTCCAAATCGCTGAAGGGTCCAATGAATGTGTATCTAGGCGGTGAGAAGTTAGAAAGGAACTTCAAAGGTATCGATTGCCCTTGGCACCTGAGATTATCACAATGGTCAACCAAAATATCGTCACAGCAGGTGCTAGTTTGAATAGACGTCTCAATGATCACAATTTTGCAACACATCCCATTTTTTAATGAAGCGAAACAGTGGGCTTGGGAGAGCACATTGATTTTCTTGGCTATATACAGTGTCCTCAGGCATCATCAGTACTCGGGTGATACTAGTACAACTAGGTACCGTTGTTTATATTCCCTGTCCTGGACAGGGAATAGCGAAGCAGCATACCCAACCTACCAGTACCCGGCCCCCATGACTGCACGCTGCAAGAAAAGATCCATCTGCAGTCCAGGACAAGGCGCTTCTCCTGATTGGCAATATCCCTCGAGTGCGTCAAATTTCGTCCCAGCGCAAGGGTTTGGGTACCGATCGAGGTTCAAGGGACGAAACGTCCGCCCTAGCAACATCTGTGAGCAAGCAAAATTTCTAGTTCCTAACTGGACAAAATAAGTCCTTACATTGAGCACTGATACATGCCCAGGAAGCACTTCCATACTCTTTCTGGGTAGGACGGAATTTGACGCTTTCGCGCGCTCAAGGCCGCGGTAGACGACCGCCTTCTCTACGCAACGTGCAGGGGACACGAGTACCTATACAAAACAGATCCTGCACTTGTGGGCATGATTTGCACTGCGGCAGGTGCCCGAACCATATGCAGATATGCATACTTATTTATTCAGATGTGCGCATGCCAAATTCATATGTACTAGCCAGTAAAATATGTATTCGGACAGGGGTAATATTGCACATTATGCGCTGTGTCCGAATACATATTTTACTAGCTAGTAACTTATCCATGTGGCGAAGTCTCAGGAAGACTTGAGGAATTGCTGTCAGCTCATGGCCCAGATCTGTGCTGGCAACGTAAGGCAATCGACGTTAAACTGTTTGGTGTGTATCAATAACCAGCCAATAGTATACTTGATCATCACGTGCCTTTGCCACTTTTTCCACAGCCTATCGGATATCGTAGTTGAAGACCCTTAGCTGCGCTATTTTGATGTCTTAAACAAAGTTATCACGAACGGTTCGCCTGGATAAATTCCCCATTACCTACCGTACTTCCAGTTAGCTTCGCCAGAGTGTCTCGCTTCTCCAGTTTCATCAGCACAGGTATTTGAGAAGGCTATGATTTCATCTTGAGCATTATCATAGGCGGATTTTGCAACTCCAGGGCTGTATCATACCAAGGCTCAGGTCTTTTAGCGCGTTGCACAACCCTGAGCCTTTGGGATTTTTCTCTATCAGGGATGCTGTACTGTAGCGTGCCCGATGTGGTAACGATCTGCCCCCCTGTAACGATCCACTCTCTGGGCACTCCTCGTCATGCATTCCTCACTCTACTACTTT
Source organism: Kalaharituber pfeilii (assembly GCA_015179045.1). Taxonomy (NCBI): domain Eukaryota; kingdom Fungi; phylum Ascomycota; class Pezizomycetes; order Pezizales; family Pezizaceae; genus Kalaharituber; species Kalaharituber pfeilii. The sequence goes on along the minus strand of WHUZ01000009.1, from coordinate 916,965 downwards.
TATTTGAATATATTGCAACTATAGAAATTGCTTAACATTATACCAATTTGACATCGCTGAATCAGAATTTGCTATCATAATGAGGAAAAAATCAAAATTCCAATATTTACAATTAAATTTATCATTATTTACCTAAGTTGAGTCCTCCCTGTATATAGTATAGCTCAACATTCTCGAAATCAGAAAAATTATATAGAAAACTAGTAATTCTCATCTATCTAGGGCTGGTCTTTTTATTAAAAGTCAATATTGCATATACAGATCATGTGGGATGCAATGCACCTTCAATTGTATAGAAGTAGTTTATATTCGTGAGCTAATCTCTATACCTTGATCTGACATTCAGTGTTCCTAGACTCCTCAAGTGATTCAGGAATACCGGGACTTGAAGTTGTAGTAGTTGAAGCACTAGGGGTGGTAACAGTAACTCCTTCTGAGGTGCCAGGTATGACAGAAGAGACCTATGGCTCAAATCTGCTATTGGAACCTTCTTCTACCCACCCCCCCTTCTAGTATTCAAACCCTCCTATCTCATGAACTAAAGATCTTTCCCAGCCCCAGCCTTGCATGTGAGTTCCTCTATGGTGTCTTTTTGTAACTTGTTCAGCTGCAGCCATCTCTCTCTATTTTCGTTCCTCTTTTGCCTTACTTTCTCGATCCATCGCTGCTAACTACTTTGCATATCAGCGGCTTCTTTCTCATCCTAAACTATTTTCGCACCTTCTGAAGTTTCTCTTCCTCCTTTCTGACCTTCGCTGGTACTCTCTGTTTCCTTTTCGACATCTCCTACTATTTTTTCCTTCTATTTCCAGTATTGCTTTAACTTCAGCTCGAGGCGGCTTAGGAGGAAGTGAGTGAATATAACGTCTTGGGCGTCTTGGGTAGAGAACCGCATCCCACCAGATCAGTGAAAAAACACTTGACTAGTGACGTTTACTAGTCCTCTGCATAGCTCATTTAGCAATACGCACCTGCATCCCATATATTTGCTGTCGCATTTCGCATACGTCGCATATACGCTCTATCGGCCACCCGAGGTGACCCATGACAGCAAGGCAAAAGAAGAATGAAAATAGAGAGAGATGGCTGCAGCTGAGCAAGTTACAAAAAGACACCATAGAGGAACTCACATGCAAGGCTGGGGCTGGGAAAGATCTTTAGTTCATGAGATAGGAGGGTCTGAATACTAGAAGGGGGGGTGGGTAGAAGAAGGTTCCAATAGCAGATTTGAGCCATAGGTCTCTTCTGTCATACCTGGCACCTTAGAAGGAGTTACTGTTACCACTCCTAGTGCTTCAACTACTACAACTTCAAGTCCCGGTATTCCTGAATCACTTGAGGAGTCTAGGAACACTGAATGTCAGATCAAGGTATAGAGATTAGCTCACGAATATAAACTACTTCTATACAATTGAAGGTGCATTGCATCCCACATGATCTGTATATGCAATATTGACTTTTAATAAAAAGACCAGCCCTAGATAGATGAGAATTACTAGTTTTCTATATAATTTTTCTGATTTCGAGAATGTTGAGCTATACTATATACAGGGAGGACTCAACTTAGGTAAATAATGATAAATTTAATTGTAAATATTGGAATTTTGATTTTTTCCTCATTATGATAGCAAATTCTGATTCAGCGATGTCAAATTGGTATAATGTTAAGCAATTTCTATAGTTGCAATATATTCAAATAAAAGTAGTAGAGTGAGGAATGCATGACGAGGAGTGCCCAGAGAGTGGATCGTTACAGGGGGGCAGATCGTTACCACTTCGGGCACGTTAGATTTTACGTTTTTTATGAGTAAGCGATGGTATTTAGTATGGGTGTAGGCACGGGTGTTGCAAGGCTTGGCATGAGACTCCTGGTGTATGTAGTCGCAGCTTTTGCAAGCTCTGGTATCGGCATTGGAATAGGGCATTCTCTACCTAACTGCGTATATCGCAACTCAATGGGATCAAACTTTCCCTAGTGAGTGGTGCCCCAAGTACATAAATCAGTCCACAAAATCGATCCCTGTTTTTAGAATGAAAATTGGATGAGAAGTCATGGAGATACATGGGTGCTGAAAAGTGGTGGTTTCCACCCTCAATCATCAGAGAAATTTCTTCCGATTGATTTTCTAGCGTGTGGCGCGGTCATCTGATGGCTCCCTGGAAGCTTCCCTGGCTCTGCAAGATCCGCCTATTGAACTCGCACATCCACACAGAATGGTGTTTCTTTCTGAGAAATGCTCTTTTTGAGATAGTCAACTAATGATATTGCATTGTATATTTTTGATGCTCGTATTCCAATATAATTGAAAGCTCGGGTAATGCCAAGGCCAGCCTAGGTACATACCAGGCAAAAGTGTTACGCTACCCCCTCACTATTTTCAAAAATGCAAACATGCATCAACAGGAGACTACTTCAAACAGAATATTGTACCGGAAAGAAGATTTTCAAGAAAGGCTCAGTTTGCTTAAGATACTCCCAAATGGTATGAGACTTCCCCCCAAAGCTACTCAACTCCGAGTCTCTTACCACTAATACTTAGTATACCAGCGCTTCGCCTTCGGTACTGCTGCAACCTATCGTGGCATACCCTCATAGAGTGCATTGAAAAGGCTTGGGGAATCTGATTCCAGCAATTATTCAATGATTTCGCCAGTGCCAGTTTGATAACTGAAGGTCCGCCTTACATCAAATGAATGTTCAGATAACGCTTAAATAAAGCCCAAATAAGGCAATAATTCTACCCTTTTCAATTATCTAAAAGTATCACTGGAGAGTGAAGTGCTAAGAGTGAAGTTACAAGCTCATTGCTAGCCATCTTAAGGTAATGTTGTTAGGGTAATTACAAAGCATGATTATGAAGCGCAAAAATAACTATAACAGCAAGAGGGATTCTGCATACGACTTAGGGACGGTAAAATTATGCAAGCTTTTAGTCGAGATTTAGTCTCACTTATTTCAGCTCAACCAGAACATTGGCAGTTTCAGGTGATGCATAAATGGGCAGAGTATGGAATACATTGTTTGTCGCACAACTTGCTTAAGAGGCCCTAATTGATAGCTCCTGAGATAGAACAGTGTCTGAAAAAGCTATAAACCGAAGTGCGACATAAAAAATTGATTTGGTATGAAATCCAAGTTATCCCAAGGAAAGGAATTTAAGCGGTATACTTGCTGTTAATTAACCTGTATATATGCTGTTAACTGTGCCACAAACACTTCGTTGCTAAAGCAACATTGCTTAATAATTACCTGAACAGCTTTACCCGGATGTTACAAAATCCCTCTATTATTATATTCAGGAAGTGTGAGAATGATAACTCAATTCATGAGCTATAGCAAGCACATATCTAGGGTACCGTATATAAGATAATGCGTGCAGTTGTCCAGTGGATTAGTGCTGCAATACTTGAACTGCAGAGCATAACGCAGTGCATCTTAGCCATTTACTCCGCACTCGAGTAGGTTTCTCCCAGGTGAAAACTGACTTCCTCGTCGTCATACTACTGTACTAATTTTGCATTGTCATGCTCGCTCCTGGTCAATAGAGACCTTTCGCAAGAAGCTGTAGAGCTTCCCAAATGCCGAGAAACCAGGGTGTCGACCCCGTAAGCTCTAGAGTGCTAAAAGACTAGTCTCGTAACCAGACTACTAAAAGACCTTTCGCATAAGCTATGGAGCTTCATGCTTGCAAATCGACACCAGGAAAAAAGGAGGTACTGGTTATGGATCATGAGCTGCACTTTGCACTTGTAACTTCAGTGCCAACAGAAGCAGCCACACAGCCTGTTTCCTGCTCAAAACCCAGTAGTTAGTTATTTGGGGTTCCATAATTCTCATGGTAATCTTCTGCTTTGCCATAGCTATCGTGGTTGTTGAGATATTTGAGGTTAAAATTGTAGAGCTTTAATCGAAAGGTGCGGCTTTTCGTTGGAGCTTCACAAAGCTCAAGAGTTTCTGCAGCACCATACTTCATTACCTAGCAGGGGTACAGCAGCTCTAGAGAGAGGTTTAATGTAAGCTGTTGTAAGCAAAAATTGGTTCTAACCCTATGGCTGTTAGTGGCGAGATACAGATTATCGCACCCTGCAAATCTCCGAAGATCATACAGTACCAGAACCTTGGATCTCCAGGAAATTCTCACACCGTAGAGAAGGTTAACTCACAGGAAAGTGGCTCGTATGATGAGTTTCTAACAATATAAGAAGTATTTTAGTCTTGAAATGCGGAATTGACTAGTGCAATCAACATTGAGCATCGGGCTATAAGAATTAGCATTCAAACTTGCGTGGATAAGTGAAACGTCACGTATCTTCTATTGTATTTCTGAATCGAAGCGACACTCGAGCACCATACCTCTCCTTGTACCTTCCGTGCATGGTCTAGTGGATACTATTATCTACTCTTCTAAAAACTGCCACAGTACACCACTAAAGCAATGGAATGGCATTGTAAGTTGCGCAATAATGTTCGTTCTTAAACCGCTTGGAATTCACTCTTAGTCGCATTCGGATAACGTCAGGAAAGGATTCCCAAAGACGCATCTACATTCCGGAATTCAAATCCAAATATTCGAAGGTGCGATAATCATTCTGCGACGAATTCTGAGCGAAGAGGGAGATATAGCAATTGAGGACAAAATTAAGCTATCTATAGCCTATAGGCTTCTGAAAACAGGACGGATTGGGGTGCGCACGCCTCGTCATGTTGGTATGCTGGTAGCCGACCTCCTGCGTCAAGTAGTGTAAGAATGGGGCTTGAACGGATGAAGTCTTGAAATGGATGGTTACTATGAACTTGGATAGTTGTGTAGTTTATGCATAGTTGAAGTGTGTTAACTGCTGGTAACTACTAGCCAGTAAAATATGTATTCGGACAGGGGTACTAATGCAATGCGCTATGTCCGAATACATATTTACTAGCTAGTATAGGGCCCATGGGACCTGGATTTAAGACGGAGTAATAGATGTCATTCCATTTTGATGTTCTCTGCCACAAGGAACACAAATGTATTGTGTGTAAACTTTAAATACACCAACACAGTTGATCATGCATCCATTTCAGCCCCACTTCAATTGACAATACGGTGAGCTAGCGTTTCAACTCCGAGCTGGCCATTCTCGTGCGCGTGCCTGGAATGTCAACGTCGATCTCTCCCTGAAGAGTACCCACCAACATCGATGGCAATTCAGTACAATGCATATGGCAGAGTGGCTTGGGCTTCAGTAAACAACTCACCAATGTGTTTACAGTACATTTAGGTCTTGTGAATATACTTTTCATCAACCATGTAGAGTACTGCAATTGATTGTCATTGCATTCCAAAAGGTTCTTGGCTGCTTCATAGAGAACAAAGATCAACCATCATAGAGCACACCGAAAACATATGTAGCCTACCCTAATGGTGAGAGGTCGCATTGGTAATATTGTGGCCATAATGGCCTAATAGGCTTCTATGTTGGTTCACTTATACATCTCAAGCGTTCCCAGCTTTGTTTCGACAGCACACATACTCAACATCAAGAACTGAACACTTACAGAGGCAACAAAGAACGATATTTGACTGTTTTATGAATCCAACCTGCCCTTTGACCTCTTGCATCCTAGATGGTCGGAGACACCCACGCCATGCTTGAATGTTGCAAGCCTGCACTGGCTCAATGCTACAATCCGGCAGACCTTATTGCACCAATTGCAGGGCGGAAATTCAGCGTCCCTAAGCGTGCGGGCATGCCGAAAATAAGCATGTATAGAAGCTCTCACAATATGGAATGACTAGCCCTGCGCAATGATATTTGATTTTCCGAAGAATATATATATATATATGCGATACCAACTTAATGCAAGGAGGCATACTAGTAATTACTCTAAAGTAGTATTTTATGATTAAGGTTTCCGGTCAGTTAAGTACCTATTGTAGCTGTGCATCATGAATGAAATCACGACCATATTATAGTTATACATGTCTAAAGCCTGAAAGAAGCCAAACTGTCCATCTACTTAGCTCGGAAGATTAAGTGTCATTGATAATTTACTAGATGATTCAAGTACGAGTAAGGATAGAGTTCTCGTGCCTAGTCAAGTCAGTAGGGTTGTGTATGTACAGGTGTACATGTGCCAGTTATCAAGAGCATGAGTAGTCTCGTAACCGGACGCTGACTAAGCGGAGTTTCAGGAAAATGTTGGACTCCGCTAGGAGCGAGCATGAGGTTGCACATGCCATACTTATCATTTCCATACTTGGGATTCCCATACTTGTCATCTCGTTCTCTAAACAGTGCCGGATAGAAACATTACCAAAACGATTCCATGAACCGCTCACAACTTGAAGAAGGCATCACGTCTGGATGTGGCGACTAATGCTGCAAGTGGGACAAGATCGCGCACCCCTTGCAGCGAAACATGTGAAATGGTTCCATAAGATGCTCTGTTGAGATTCGCTTACAGTCAGACCTTGCCATAATGAACACTAGTCTGGTTAAATGAACACGTAAAATTTGGCCCTTTGTTTTCACTATAGCAAGGTTTTCAGTATGGAAAATTGTGGCAAATTAGTCTCTTGGCAGCTGAGTTCCTGAGATTCACTACTAATTAAGACTTACTAGTAATGGAAATAGCCACATTAAGAAATCAATTCTTTTTTTTTTTTTTTTTTTTTTTTTTAATCACATAACCCCGCTTGTAGCACTTGGCCATGGCAGGGTAAGAAATCAATTCGAATGGGACGGTGGTGGTAGTGATGAGTAGGAATGGAAAAAAAGAAATGTAAGGAGCAGTGATAATAAATTAGAAGCAAATCAGTAGTAGATTGAGATCCATGATCAGGGCTCTAACAGTCAAGATGTCTACTAGCAAGCAGCGACAATCGTACCAACAACATATCCGGAAGCAACAGACACTCACAACTTGCTTTGAATCATTGGTGCGCAGGAGGCTAGGCAGTAGTGGGTTTTTTTTTATGGATTTCATTAGCCTCTTTTCATTATAGCAAGAACAATTTGTATGTAGATAGAAATAACTTCCTCTAGATTTTTTTTCATTACACTATTTGGTGCGATTTCATTATAGCAAGGTCAAATTGCGTGGGGATGGAAATCCGAGAGCGTGGTGTGTTCATATAGCAAGGTTTTCACTATAGCGAGGTTCATTATAGCAAGGTCTGACTGTACCTACAGATGATTCTTGTCGTCATTGCGGGTATATGCCGACGTGAGACTTTGTGTTTCAAGTGTGAGGACCGGCACTGAAGTTAGAGCTGATTCTGAAGAGTCCACCTGTCATGATCACTCATATTTGTGTATTTAAGTCATTGCTTTTGCCGCTTCTACATGGATGCAATCAAACAAGATTGTCCGGTCTCCAACTCTCTCCAAGCAAAGGAAGATACGTGTGTGACAGCCATCATTCTCGCCTACGCCCTTTTCTTTCGGCCTGTCATTCCTCTTATACACCCCTAGCCTTTAAATTTCCTTTGCCAACCAGTCAGTTTTCCTTTATGTTTCTCGGCGATGTGCTAGAAGCCTAATGCGGGGATCGAATCATTGCCCACGGTTGGGATCTCAAATAAATGTCGTAGGCGCAAGTCAGTCTCGACCCATTAGCAGTTTGGACTTGCAGAGTGTGGCCGTCATTGTAGAGTGGTGTCTGGCCATTCTACTCTGTTGGGGCTTCAACCGATTGCATATCGAATCCGTCGAACTACTTCTGTTGCCAAGGAGAGTCAATCCGCTCTCAGATCAAACTCTCATGCAACTAGCCTAGTGTTCCGCCTCAACAATTCTATTTTACTTGTCGCGATCGGCGCACTCACAAGTTACCGCAAAGACCCGAGGCTAAGGATGAAATCGTTGTTCCTTGCTTTCAGGTTTTGACCTGAGACACGATATTCTTATGGAAATGTTACGGAAATGGCTTGGCTTGTCATTCTAAAACAAACTTAAATTAGATGGTCTTGGCATGACACTACAAAAAAACTTAGCACTGCATTCAACGCAAACCTTTCGTCGATGACCGGACCCTTCATGCTCTGCCAGCCAACGCAATTCCGCACCCCAGGGGACACCATCGGAATGAGGTATGTCGACTCTATCCCCGCTCTTGCAGTCATTCACTCACGCAAACCTCTTGATTGCAGGCACGATACTCGCGACATGGCTTAAGGTGGCAAGAAGCCGTTGGCCATGTTGAGCCAGATTCTTGGTTCCCAGTTCTGGGTGCTATAGCCAAAGACGAGTTTGAAGGGTTCGGTCCAAGCTTGCCACACCGTATAGGGCTATGATCGCAAAGTTCCAGCTCTCCCTACAGCAATGCGACCCTCTGCCCTCCCCGCAGCGCAACAACCCAGCGCTCTCCCGGCTAAGTCCACTCCTGCCGAGGAACTGGAGCAAGCCCAGAAGAATATATCGAATTTGACACAGGAGAGTAGGGCGGACGCTAATAGCATGGTTGACTTGTTTTGCGCAACATGGCTAGACAACCTTCAACCGCCATCACTACAGCCAACCGTTGGGGCATCCTGGACCGCTTTATTCGCATATATTGGCGTTTCAAACTCAGCTGCGTGCCCTGCGATCGACTGAGACAGGACGCAAGCTCCCAAAATATTCTGATGTTTTCCTGTCACAGTTGTCAAGGAACGCCGGCCAGGAGAAATCTCGAGTCCGTTGAAAGCAAATTCAAAAGATATGGTTCTCTCCTGGGATGTAATCGCGAGCGGAAAGGCAGCAAAAATGCCGCGGTTTGGCCATGGACCGCTCAAAAATATCACAGGGCTCTCACGTTGTGGTGTTTTGATATGTCAGGACTTTGCCCTGGAACTCGCAAGCATATACTTGGGCGAAGGTAGAATTTGGTTCGAGCTCCTGATTAGGCACTGCCGGGCCGCTCATTTACTGGGTCGCGATTGTACGTTACTCCTTGTTTGATTCATTGATATTCTAACACCTACCAGGAATTGGAAACTTTTCGCGTTCTATGCCGTTGCCATGATCCCACCAGCAGCACAAGGTTGCCATCATAGTCGCATGGCCGCACATGAGTACTGAACAAAAAAGATTTCCATGTTTCTCCTGGAGCGAAAAGAGACTTAGTGCATCACGGATGCTCTGAGGCCGAGCCTGTGAATACAAAGCTTATCAAACCGAGGCAGTGCAGATGATCAGGCGCGGATGACTTATCAGCGTTTGTTGGCATCAGGCGAAGTTCAGGGCTGTCAGGGAAAGGTGGAACTAAGAGAGGCCCTGGTGTCATGTGCGCATGCAGAGTCGACGTCAATATTGCTAGCAAAGATGGCTGGACACCACTGAATATGGCAGCTGACGAAGGGTATGATAATGTGGTGGAGCTGCTGCTAGCGAATGGCAGGGTTGACGTCAATATGGCTACCAAAGATGGCTGGACACCACTGAATATGGCAGCTGACGAAGGTTATGATAATGTGGTGGAGCTGCTGCTAGCGAATGACAGGGTTGACGTCAATATGGCTACCAAAGATGGCTGGACACCACTGAATATGGCAGCTAACAAAAGGCACGACAAGTTGGTGGAGCTGCTGCTAGTAGACGACCGTCCCGCTCAGCAGCCAGATTCACAATGGCCTTATGTCCTGCAGCTGCCCATGACAATGGAGTCTGGTCATCCTTGTTCTTTGAGTTGATATCCACATCCGCTCGCTCAACTAGCAGTCGCATAATGGCCTCATTTCCATATCTAGCTGCCCATGCCAATGGGATCGTATCTTCATTGTCCTTTGAGTCGGCATCCACATCCCTGCGCTCAACAAGCAGGCGCACAATTGCCTCATTTCCATGTTTAGCTGCACCATGACAATTGGCATCTGGCCCTAGCTCTTGTTCCTGGAGTCAGCATCCACACCGTCATATTACAGCTATAAAAGGAGATGGGTCCACTGTGCGGCTGCTTGTCGAGCGCAAGGATGTGGTTGTCGACTCAAAGGTCAATGAGTGTATGACGCCGTTGTCGTGGGCAACTAGATATGGAAATAAGGCTATTGTGCGGTTGCTTGTCGCGCGAGAGGATGTGGATGTCGACTCAAAGGGCAATAATGGCATGGCTGCCGTTTTCATGCGCAGCTGCGTCACTGTACTTAAACTATACCATCCATCATGTCCTGCTTCGGCAGATTTACTGTATCAAAGTCTACAACATACTCTATCTCTCTATCTAGCTTATTAAACGGCAAGCGAGTAATGATATAAAAAATAAATAAATAAATAAATAAATAAATAAATAGCTTCTTAAATTTACAATTCTTCGCCGAGCGCCCAAGGGCAATTCATGTATTTGTTACGTGGGTGCAAGTTGAATGTATTTTTGATTGGGGAAAAGTTGTTCGAAATAGTGAAACACAAATAAGTAACCAATTCAACAAATAGAATTTTCACTCAATGAACATTGCATGTTCTAATTTAGTTTGAGAGGGACGAGACAATGGTCTCGAAGTAAACTACTGCTATTACTTACGGTTGCCATGTCGGACCCCGATTATATCACTACATCGTCTGATTCTCGTGGTATCATCATCATACTCGCCATGTGCATACCAGCCGGTGAATGGGTTTCAATCTGAGGTTCACGTAATGGAGCAAGCAGAAATCTTCATGCGGTATTGTGATTGCGCGGTCTAACTTTCATCAACGAAAAAAAGAGAAAAGGAAAAAGATACTTCCAAGGCGGTAAAGGTTCGTTGCTAAATTTTGAGGTAAATATGTCTAGTAGTTTCAACTTTGAAGCGTCTTACTTTTATTTCCACCTCTGCTGAGCTGGAGAGCTTTGGCAGTTCAGCGACGAATTACCCACCCGATGCGTATTCGTCCCAACCTCACCCTTTCCCCTACGGAAGGATGTTATTTGCTGTCCCCTGGGATTTACATCCTCCTTTACCTCGAGCTCCTTTTTCAGCCCCATCCCTCCCGCAGCTGCGCTTATCTCCCCGAACCCCATTCAGCATCTATTTACGACATTTACATCCACAAATTCTCACGGTATGTATGGGACCCTATACTGGCTCCCAGCTTCCGAATACTGTGCCTCTTGTCAAAACCCCAAAGCTTGGACCTAAAAGCCAACTGTGTAATCATATTTCGCCTGTGGATGGATCACATTGTTAGGATATGTAGTACTTAGTGGATTTAATACACCACCAGCGTGGTGAAGGGGGTAAGGAAAGTGGGGGTGCACGCGGGGTTACGGCTACTACTACTAGTGCTCTGGAGATTGACGTTCCCATTCACTACTAATCTTCGGAACCTTCCACTCGCAGTGTCGGACTTGTCAACGGCGTTCGCATTGGTTTTTATTCTTGGAATGTCAAAGCATGCTCATGCACTGCTTGGGGTTAAACTCCAGGCGTGGTGCCAGACATATAGGCTGCAAAGTAGGATGCTGCGTACGGTACGGTTGCGCCACCATGCAGTTGTGTGAGGTACATTGATGGATAAGAAGGGACGCCATAGGAGGGAGTTTATGGCGTTGTGAAAGTCAGGTGGTGGGAAGTTATTTTTTGTTGCTAGGGGGCAAGATTGCGGAGGATATAGAGGTGGAAGTAAGAGTGGAAGCGAGAAGTAGGAGGGGTGGGGCATTGGAAGTGGATGGGATGGGAACGGGTGATAGGGGGATGGGGGGAAACGGACCGGTCTTAGGGATGGTTGAGAGAAACGGTGAGGTGAGAAAGGAGCGCTGGCAAGGGAGAAAAGAAACAATGGAAGGGGATAGGACATTCATGGTGGAGAACAGAAACGTGAAGGTCAAGTTGAAGCTGGAGGTCGGGAGGGGGAGTAGACGTACGAAGGAGAAAATAAGCACAGGATGCATATGTGACTACGAGGGGTGAGGCGATACGCATTTGGGAGTCGGCGCTCGCAGATATCTAACGCACTCAGAGGACTCACTAATGGAGTCGTTGCAAGGAAGACGCTCCACTAACTGTGCCTGGTGTACACCAAGAGTGGCAAACAAGGCTCAGAAAGAAACCAGGAGGTGATGTACCCTTATTGACCGCAAAAGGCCAAGAGTACAGCAGAGATGACAGGACCAGCTTACCCCATGTGATGTTCCTTTTGTAAACAAAGTTTACAAGCTTCATTACAGCAGAGATTACCATTGGTACAGCTCATCGGTTTTCAGCTCATTGGGCATATACCGCCTCTCCTCACGAGTAACTAGCTATAAGCCCGGAGGGAGAGCCCGACGTTGATGACTGTGGAATCCTTTTCGAGATTACGATGATTGCGGTTACATTGGGGCATTATGTGGAATTAGTGGACTGTATTCCGCGTACTGTGTTTTTGGGAGATGTGAGTGAGTAGGATACTATGTACGATGTTACGAACGGTTTCCTGACTCAGTGGACGGTGGTGCGGAATGCACAGGTGATTTACCTGCGTATGCATAGGTGTTTGACTTACGTATGCACACTCTGCTGGATCAGGGAATTCATTTCTTGATTGTATAGAAAACCCTGGGAAGGCTTAGCATAGGTGAGACTTCCGCGCCGTATCGGAGATTCTCGGGACCTCCAATCCAAGCAACCAGCTGGTGGAAAAGACGTCGGAGGTTAGCTATGACATAGAGGGGCTACCAGGGTGAGAAACAAGAGACAACAAGGGATACGGAATTTCCAATTGCAAGTAGCCATATATGGTTTCTGTTTGGGCCGGCGCGGAGGGGATATTTCGAACCTCCCTCCGGTCCCCGGGCCCCGGATTAATCTAATGAGGCTTGAGGAGCGGTAGCGGGAAAGTACAAGTGTTTGGGTGACTTCCCACATATGAACTCCGTTCCAGATCAACTCTCCTCAAGCCCCGGCGGAGGGTTCAGAGTCCAAAATCAGCATTGCGGATAGTTGGAACAGTAGTCGGACCTAAATCTGTCCGCCGTCAATTCATGGTTCCGAGCTTGTGGGCTTAGCGAGCCACTAGTGATCTAGCCGAGGGATTTTGGGTCATGTGTGGACAGGGGTGGGATGACGACGACAATGATGCGAGTATCGTAATGAGGGGGAGAGACACTCTTGCAACGGGTATACGAAATCTTGTGGATACTTTTGGTGGCAGCAAGAAGAGTTGATAGCATGAGGCATCTTGAACTCTATCTGAGCTAGGTAATCACAGTTTACAGGTTGTTCTGTATGTGCTCAGCGAGCTACAAGTCAGATTCCATCTAACCGTGAAGCAATTAACTGGCAACGCCGATATCAACATGGCTTGTGTTATCCAGAGAAACTGGCCGCAGATCAAGTCCCTGCCAGCTTTCGGATTGACAAGCGAGTTTTACATAGCTTGTGAGCTGCTTGCGTGACACCTATGACTGATAATTTGCGATAGTGGCTTGAGATTCTCTGTGTTACACGTTACACCAACAACAGACCTCAGAAGCTAGATCCAGAAATCAATGTCAGTGGAAGACGGAGGGATCGACTAGCGGGCATCAGGAGGGTCTTTCGAATGGTGGTTTACAGGAAAATGAAGTTGTATAAGAAGACGTTGAGTTTCCGCTTTGTAAGGGAAGCATCATCAAGCAATTATTCGACAGCACTACCAGTTGCCTAAGAAGGAGCTCGAGATATCAATACCAGACGAAGCAAGGTGGGGATTGAAAAACTTAAACAACTACTACATTTGCGTCTTTACACCACAGTCCTCGACTCTCGTTCATATATCATATTTTACTACAAGTATCCGGAAATCCCCAGCTATCTACCTATAGCTATTAAAGCCTTAGCAGCTTCAAATCTTCCATAAGCACAATGACTACAACGGCCGGCGACAAGCCGACCTTCGGTACCTCCACTCCTCTACCTTACCTCCCCTCCATTGCCCTCTTCGGTTCCACTGGAGGCTGCCTCCTGTCCACTTTGACCCGTCTCCTGTCCACTCCAGCCCCTGCGGATCAACCTCCCCAACACATCGCCGTCCTCGTGCGCTCCGCTTCCAAACTTACTTCCCTCTTGACCTCCCACGGGATCCCTTCCTCAACCATCTCTGCTCGTCTACAAATCCATGAAGGCGATGTGCTGACCACCCCCTCCGCCGTCCACGACACCATCTCCCTTCCCCCCGGATACCCCTCTGGGAACCGTTGGGTCGACGTCATTCTGTTCGGCGTCGGAGCCTACCCCAAGGCGACCTTCATGCCGCCATTTTATACAATGGATAACCCGAAAATATGTCAAGATGCTATGAATATTATTCTCAATACCCTGCGGGATCCACCCGCGACAGGTGTGGCTGCGCACATAAACAAGCCTGTGATATTGGCGATCTCGTCAACGGGATTGCATAGGGGAGGCGAGGAGGATCCAAGGGATATCTCGCTGCCAATGCTGTGGTTTTATAAATTGACACTGGGCGAGGCACACAAGGACAAGGTAGCCATGGAGGACGCTCTTGTAGCTGCTGCCAGAAGCTCAAAGAGTATATCCGACGATAAAGGACAAGAGAGCGAGAATGAGAAACTCTGTGACTTCATCGTTCTCCGTGGGGCCCTCTACACTAACGAACCCGGTGGTGTGAAGCCGTTACGTGCGGGGTACGCAAAGAGAGTTGGAGGGAAGGGGGAAGGGGAGGGAGCGAAGTACGGAGATTTGAGCGGACCAGCGATTGGGTGTTTCATTGGGAGGGAGGATATGGGGAGGTGGATTTTTGAGGAGTTGGCGAGCGGAAAAGTGGGTTGGAAAGAGGGAGGGGTGGGGGGCTATGGAGCAGAGTGGAAGGGAAAGAGGGTGAGTTTGACATACTGATGGCGAGGGGACAGGGAAGGGAGAATGTGGTGCGCGAGGGGGTAATTGAGCATGCTGCCTGGGAACATGAAAGTTTTTCTCCGGTCAAGTTATGGCGCTATTTGATGATTGCTTTTGTTCAACAGGTATAATGGGTAGAGGTGGGAGGGAGTTAGTGCTCGGTCTTTTTTCCTTTTCTTTTTGTTCCCTTGGGGGTTCCTGGATGTTATCAATCATAAGATTTTCGAGGGTCGCATTGTAGAGAGAGTACTTGCAAAGTGTTTTTTCTAGTCTTTCTTGATCATCACCATTTTTGTCTGTTTTTTTCGATATGTTCTTAATTTACTAGCTAGTAAACAGGCTTATTTTATCATCTCAATTGCATTATCTAAATCTCTTAACACCAGTGCGAACAATCCGCCCACTCAAAGTTCAAGATGCTGGCTACGGTCAACAGTTACGTGTGGTATGGGAGACAGGTACTATTATCCTCTACAACCTTTGTTATGTTTACTATTACTTTAGCCTACTTGTAGTCGAATAGTAAAACTGGGCAATGCGGAGAACTCATATTTTCCTTTACTTTCCTGCACGCGTCATAGGCTCGCATTCGGGAGTAGTACCCAGAATTGTAAACTAGATTTAGACTACAAACTAAACACGGCGCTGCTGTTTGTACCGCAAGCAAGCGAGTGGAAGTTGCCAGGGTTGGCAGGTCAGCTCGTGGCTGCCATATCCACAATTGTATCAGAGTGAACCATAGCATTGTACTCTCTCTACATATGTAATTATTCAATATCAGAATAAGCTACTCGATTGAGGGCCGTACAAAGTTATCTTCTGGGCATTGCACAAAAAAATAAAATAAAAATAGAAATAAAAATAAACAAAAGCGTTTGAAGAAGGGAATTTAGGAGAAGAGGCAAAAGTATTTGGAAACTCATGAAAGAAAATTCAAGACCTCATAAAATTAAAGGAAACGCCGAGCGCACTAAAGAACCAGGAAAAACAATGCTGTCCGTCCAAAATTTCAGTCCACGCTGCTGCATACCAAATCTAATGGCCAAGCCCAAACCCAAACTATCTTTATCTATACTGTATTCTTCTATTTCCCAGTGCGCGCCCCATATTCCATTACCCTCAACGCAACAAAAATATCCCACTATTTGCTGACTTAGAAGGTCTCTGAACTTCCAACCTAATGAATTCTCAGGAAAACTGATATTGGCTGTCCGGAGACTCTGAATCAGCGAGTATAAGAACATACCTCCCCGGCCCATCACCACCCTTCCGGTTCAAACCACCCATCTTCTTCCTCCTCCACCCTCTCCCCCAGGTATACTTCTACCCCTTCTAGCTCCACCGCCGTCAATGCACACTCTACCTCCAACTCCCCTCCCCCCATCCTGCCCTGCCTTGTTGGCGCCGGTCCCGTAGTCGCACCCATCGCCACCCCTGCACCCCTTAACGCATCCACACAATCCAAGCCATCCGCCCACCTTACCGCCACCACCTTTTCCCTCCCTGAAGGCCACCTAGCACGCGGAAGTATACTCATGATCCATGCATCAAACACACCAGTGACATGTACGTTGGTGCCATTAGCTACAAACCAGACACTTCCGTCGATGCGGTTGATAAAAGCGCCGTATCCTACTGGAGTAGAGCAATTACCGAGCGGCAAGTCTCCGAGAACGACCAGTTCGAGATACACATCGCGGCCCCGGCGGCGGAGGATTGTTCCACCGCGCGTGCGGATTCGCTTGCTACTTTCCCTATTTAACAGTCCTTTTCCATTGCCAATTGACAACGGAGAACGTGGCATAACCGAAGCAGGGATACTACTCTTTAACGCCCCCCTGGATTCCAGGAGGTTCGATGTACTGGAATCTGCTTCGACTAGCCCCGACTTGGCTGGGTCTTTTGGGCCCATTAATGGGTCTGCCCCACGGATTGTCCCGGGAGGAACAAATGTCACTCGTCTCGTGTTTTTTAAGACGGTCGTGCGGCAAGGCATGTCTCGCTCGTTCGTGCCTCCGCGCATTGGTGCAGTGAGGATCACATCTAATGGCTGGAAGTCAGCACTTCCTGTAGCTTTCGGTATACGTAGTTGGCCCACGTTCACCATGGGCCCTCTGCGGCGGATTTCATTTGGTGACTGGGGAGATGCAGGGAGCTCGATTGTTCCTGGGACCGATGGCGGAGCTGGTGAGAATGGTCCTTTGCGGTACGGAATATATGCCGATGGGGAAGGAACGTTGGAAGGGTAACTGCCGAATGGTGAAGGAGGAAGGAAGGAAGGTGTATCATTGCCATAATAGGATGACCCGGAGGCTGATACTCGATACGAGTTGAGTCGGAGAAACTGGTCCTCAGAGGGAGGGCCAGCGATGATAATCAGGGAATCGAGGTACAAAGCCAGCTCGTCAGTTGAAGTCAAATCAAGTGAAGATAGTGTCCTCCAGTCTCTTATTGGCGCTGAACGGACAGCTTCGAGCGGTGCGGTGCGTGGAGTAGGTGGGGTTGAAGAGGACCGTTGCGGCGTGTGTGTGCATGGGACCAATAAACCTATGCGTGTGTGTCTATTCACAGAGCCCCCAACACGTTCACTATCACTACTATGACGGCGATTGAACTCCGTTGGCAGTTCGGCACATGTGTATGGAGGTATTATTGGCACTTCCGGTTGCTGGTATCCATGGTTGTCGCTGTGCAGAGCTGGGGATGAATTACACCCACTCCCAATTATCTCGTCATGGTTTTCCGCACGCTCCACACGAATCACAGGCAGTGAGTGGACTCTCAACGGAGGGACAGGCTTCCGTTTTACGAGAAGCCGGGAATGGAGTTCCCATGATGCACGAGTTCGCGCGCCAAATGTCCCAGGTTTTTGTTGCTGATCCGCAGGGCTTTTTGTTAGGGATTGAGCATTGGTAAATTGAGTCAATTCATGTGCATTCCGTAAGGACTCCTGAAGCTGGATGTTATGTGCGTTCGCGCGACTCAGGACACGCTCAACAAGGTGGTCATCAGCTCCCAAATTTGTACTGTTATTGCCCTTCATTTCTTTGCAATCTTCAATTTTCTCCTCTATCTTTATTTCAATCCTATCCTCGCCAAAATTCAATTCCGGTAAATATAGGGTCCTCAGCGGAGTTTCTGAAACCCTCTCCGTTTTCTCTGTTTTCTTCGGTATCACATCCTCTGCGTGAATTTGAAACTCCCTAAGCCCAAACTGTTCACCACCCACCTCATTCCCACCTCCACTGATCCTAGATCCGAGGCCCATCACGGACGGCAATGAGACTTTTAACTCCCGCTTGACCCTCCTCTCAGGGCCTATATCCACCACCTCTCTCTCAGACTCTACGGCCTCCCTTCGATTCCTCTCCCGCCCCCGCTGATTCGGCTCATTCTTATTAGCATCATAACATACAGTCTCGTTGGATGGCCCCTTCATCGTAGCCATGCCCTCCAACTGATCCAGTTGCAGGATTTCGCCTAGATCCATACTGGGAAGCCGAATAATCCGATGCAGCGGTTCCTTCTCTTTCCTTATGCAATCGTCCATCGACCTCCGCTGCTCGATATGCTGATTCTGCATCTCGCTCGATAGCCTCCACTCACCAGCTAAATCGACCTTCACATCTGTTGTTGGTAGTGGTGGCAACCTCTTTGATGTAATCGTAATGGTGTTGGTCTTCTTTGTTGTCCTTCGGGTGCATATTGGCACAGCTGTTGTGACGCCTTGATCTCGTGCATACCTTGCTACTGTTAATTTTGACTTCCCTGGCTGCCCGGCGTTTCCTTCACCTCTATTACTAGGGTGACGAAGCCCTGGTGAGGGTGGGCGAAACGGTGTCGCACCTACGGGAGCAGGGCCCGGACTAGGGGGAACAAAGAGGATTGTAGTTGTCTTCGGCATTTTTGGGGTGGAATGAGAAGGCTTTAGGCTGGGATGATGGAGTAGACCACTATCAGATGTTGGTCGCTGCTGTGAGCGGGAGCGAGGTGTGGAGTTTGAGGTGGGTGAAAGATAATCAGTACCGGAGGTAGAAAAATGAGAATGAGTAGTAGGACGGAAGGCCAGAAATCTACGAATCCAGGTACTGTAGTAGGGCGCATCGTTGGTTGGTGTGAATTAGCTTTGGCATTTCCATGGGAGGGTTAAGGGATTCAAGTAGATCCTTACTTCAAGCTACTCCCATAAAGAACTTTGAGGACAAGAGGGAGTAAATAATTGAAGTACTTACCATCGTATATGTTGTAGATTTCTATCCTCCGTAAACAGTCCCAAGGAGTTCAGCAGTTACACCAATTTGCAAACTATGTGGCATACGGCACTATGTCTCCAATTCTATTAATCCACGAATGAACGAACCCTGCCTCTCAAGCGTAAATCCAGATGGCTTTGAGTTGGGAACTGTGGCTGTTATATTGCGCTTCTGTTGGTATCAAATCGACTCTGTGCATAAATTGAGTTGCTTTTCGCACTTTCTCACTGCTCAGGAGCAGCCGCTTGCGTCCCTGTGCGCCAACTGCACCTTGCTGTGATAAAAATAAAATACAGTCCTCGGAATAAGCAGACCAAGTGCATCAGAATTCACCACCTTCTCTTCCTGGAACGACGTACCCAATTAGGGTGCTTGTACGTTCGGCTCCTTTGGTCAACAATCAACGTCCATATAATAATGAGATGTTCTATCTGCTAATGTATCGAATCCGATCAAAGCCGCATCAAATATTAGACAGATATTTGTATATATGGAGCTTGCAGAAGTTCTGATAGTGATAGCAGACCAGTTATTGATACATCCCACACAATCCTACCAAGTACCGACTCACTGGTATGAGAACAACGTCGGGCAATAAATAAGATTCTCCAGAAGTTTTTTCGAGCAATCTATGATGTGTATTCCCTAAAAATATCCGTCGAGTCTTGTGGTATCCCGTGGAAGACTAAGCTTTTCGGCGCGGATACCGACGCCGAAAATCCAGCCGACAGTCAGACTTGCCGCCTGATTAGTGTGCTAGATCAGTGTGAACTTCCAGCAGCTGATACTGCAGGAAATCTGGAGCCTGCACTTCAGCGACCAACTGAAGAATTAACGTGGGGGGTAGTAGATGTGTGAGAGAGAGCCTTTCAGATTAAGATGCTTATAGCCGCGCCGATGCGCTGCCGCAGTAATGCGTGTTTCGGGTGTAGTCGGTAATAAATTTTATTAGCTGTCAATATGATTTATGCAGAGAGGGTTACTTTTGCGAAAGAGTCTGTGAGTGGAGTTGCCTGTTGCAGGACAGTGAGATATGAATTTAGAAACAATCAACTGCTGTGCAAATCCTTTCTATGGTGTAGTTTTCTGTATAGGTTTGCGGTTGTGGAGAACCCTAAGAATGTTTAATGGCAATGATGTAATTAGCAGTTGCCCAATAATTTTTATGTCCTCACTTTCATGCAATTGCTATGCCCCAAACCAAGCTTATTCCATTCCCATGAACACCTGTTATTTAGTAATTTTCAACTTCGGTCGTAATCTAGCAGATCAATGTTTGGTCAATCTGTTGAAGCCTGGAGAACAAATTCGCTCGCCTAGTAGGAGCAACAAGGTCGCGGTGCGGTGTATGAATAAACGTGAGTTGACGGGTAAGGGTGTAGCTAAAGTGCTGTAGATTTGGGCGTGTTGACCAATGATGTCCATGGAAAACAAATGAGAGAAGGGTCGTACGAATAGTGAACGTGATGTGGGGTTATATTTGAACTTGCGGCATCGGGGAATGGGAGAGGAGCCGAAATGTAATGTGTAAACCTAGTGCATGTGGTACAACAAAGTGGCACAAAATTAAACGGGTACAGTGCTGATTCCCTGTTGAAATCCTCGCTAGTTCGTAAGGAATAAAAAGAGTATGTTGAAGAGTTCACACTAATGTCAAGGGGTTATGGTGCCCGAGTGCAAGACAAAGGAGCGTTCGTCCCAGAAAGTTCACTATGATACCTCTTCCATTTGATCTCAAGCAAATCTTGGTTCAAACCAGTTCAAAAGGTACTAGTGCATTCGCACAACACCAATGAAATGAGGTCTAATGTGCTACACTGATCAAAATCCCATAAAATGAGGTCGGAAAAGTGAAAATGTATGGAACTTCGAAAAATTTACCACAGCGCACTACAGCACTAGACAAAGAAAGTTAAACCGCTTGACATGCCACAGGAAACTAGAGTCCAGAGTTTGTTTGTTACGTTTTGGCGAAAGCATAAACCTAATGACAACTGCATGACCTCGGGTTATTAATCGTCAAGTATACCCAGAGACAGGATATTCCCTTCCTTCCAATCACACTCTTTCTCTGTACGGAGCCAAGGGTTTCTCAATTGCTGATGGATTTGTAATTTATTATGGTAATCCATGACAATAAATGGATTAGTCGACCACCTGGAGAACCAGGCCAATGGTTCTTAAGATACCTGCGTAGTTAGCTATTTCTCTACAAGTAAGAATAGAGGAAAGAAAAATCTCTTGCTTGTTCGTACTACTTTGTTGTATAGAATGCATTGCCATTGGCCTGGGAATTTCAAGAACAACTACAAGTAATCCCAGATTTCATGAGTGTCGCACCCAATAACTATTCCCATCGCATGATAGCGTGGTGTTGACCGGAGCTAATATGTACTCGAGTACATACATGGTAGCCTAGTTGGGGCATGTATAGGCCGAGTTAAATCTCTGAGTTGGCAAACCAGGGTCCAACAGTTCTGATGCGGTGGATTCGGCGTAGAAAATCGCTACTCTGCTACTTAACTTGCTGACTCTCCTTGTGTAAACGCACGGTACATCTAACAGCTTACCGGTGCTTGCCCACCAAGTTCACATACCATCACGGCAAAGAACTGACCCGACATATACTTCTTGGCTGGTCTTGACTGCAATTCCTAATTCTGCAATGGGATTCCGTCGGAAAAGATTAGTAGCAGTGCCAGTTTTTCTAGACATTTGAAAGTGGTAATAGATGTTGTAGAGGAGTCAGTTTGAGCTTCAATTTGAGGCTTCTTCAAGCTTAGACTGAAGGACTCGCTTTGAAAGATTCAACGTCGTAACTTCTGACCGTGTTCAAGTAACTTCACCTTTGAAAGGGAATAGCTGCAAGGTAGCACTTGATTTCAACCTGAGCATATATTGATCTCTTTAGTGATAGTGCAATAGAAAACAGTTCGAGAAACCCGTTAGGATTGCTTGAGTGGAAGAAGGCGACGCAAAATAGGACTAGAGGGAGGAGAAGAAAGGCACGGAAGATGACAGTGAAAAGATCGTCCTCTGGTTTTGCACTGCTTCCAAAGACAGTAGTCGCCCATTCTTATACTAGTAGTGGCGTCCCCTCACGCAGCCACACGTGATAGGATGCAAGCTACCCACTTACATACAGTGCGTAGGCAAAAGTCTTCGGGACTATGCATAAGGAAAAGCGCTTTACCAAGCCTTGGAGTCACGAGCATGTATGCAGGAGGACCTCTCTTGAGGCCTCTCTTGAGAAAACACAACAACTCAACCAAAAGTACTCCTTTCTGAATTCTGAGAAAGGATTTAAATTCTGTGATGCCCTTCATGTGGTCTATTAATTTTTTCGCAATTCTTTAGCTGCTTTATTGATTTTTTAGTGATTTTTCGAACAGTATTGAAAAAAGAGGCGCAAGGAGGGTACACTCAGATGCACGTCTTGCTTTCCCATCTACTGCATAGTCCCGAAGACTTTTGCCTACGCACTGTAACAAGCACTTGTATTATATAACTCTATTTGATGATGACAAAAAGCAATTACTGTATTTGTTTAGATTCTCAATTCGCGTCCACTTTCAAGCTGTATGGATTCTGTAGGCAGACTCTTTGTCAGGTACCGACAGTGATTGATCATTCGCGCTTCAGCTGCAGTGACCCGTAAAAAGTCTTGGGGATTAGGCAATATTGGGGTAAGTGTATCATCCAATATGTCTGTAGATCTCTTTGCCAAATGTGAGCCTACGATAAATGCAGACTCGATCTGCATATTGCAGACATACCTATCCCAATACTGCCTAATCCCCAAGACTATTTACGGGCCAGTATATAGTTATAGGGCACCGGAACTCGTGTACCGGATAAATTGCGAACTATGTAGCATGTGCCCTATTGGCCCAGATATAAACATAATGTACGCTGTAATATCCACGGTCTTGGCTAAGAGCACATTCATTACAATGGTCAATAGGCTGCCAGACTACTAGTAGGAATTATAGGTTAGAACATTCTACCTTGAGAATATAAACCGTACATACTTCACAATACCTATATTGTACGAGTAGAATCCAGCACTGGGACAGTAGCTAAATGCTTATCAATAATACTAATCCAATGCTTCATAGCATTATTTTCGCAGAAAGGTGCTGCTGTTCGCAACTTCGGCACTCAAACCAAGTACTGCAATGCGCATGCACATAATCCCTATTCTGATGCCAGCGGTTAATAGAAGGCCCAATTTGGCTAGTCCGCCTCGCATGGACCTGCGTGTGGTTAAATATCCAAGCTTCATGCGCAAGGGTGAATGGTACATAAGGTTTGGAAATTGAGGCCAAAAGGAGGAACGACGGGTCTGACGTTAATATTTAATTTCTAGGAAGAATTGTGGTATGCATAGGCGCTATGGTTGATGATATTTTTGTTACCTACAATTCCTTATTCAATATGCAGAACAATCCGTACTCTAATTCACCCACCGGGCATCCGCCGTATTTATACCAGACCCATGTTATAATCTCCTGTTTCAAGGTCCTTGTTCCTTGTCGTTTTCTTAATCTATGAGATGACAAGCTTCCGGTCACAATCACATGCGATGATTATCAAGGACATGCACTAGGTTATGCCAGTGTTGAGAGAAGTTATTTACATACTGTATCTTGAAAGGAGCTGCCGTTATAATCTATTATAGAGGACCAGGGCACTAGGAGTTTTCAAGCAAGGTGTGCAGGTGATTGAATAATAAACTCAAAGAAGCAATATGATCGAATTCACGTGATACGCTTGACCGCATGAACTTGGCCTAAGCTGACCTCAGTTTTCACCATCTTGTTCAACAAGTAAACACGAAAGTCGGAAATTTATGGTTCGCAGCCCGAAACAATGGCTGCAACACCTTTCTTCCGCTATGGCACGGAAATAAGCAAATCCCAGTACCAGCAGAGGTATCTCCTTTACCTGCCATAAGTACTCGAGAGGCGGGAAATCGCGTTCCAAGACTAATTCGAGAGAACCAATGTTAGCTCATGAGCTAGACATGTATAACTCATGTACGATGGAGCATGTAAACTTAATGCAAGCGTTGGCTTTACCCCTAGCCCCAAGGGTAGCCCGTAGAAGGTCCTGACCCAATAGGGCTCCGCAACCCTAACCGTTACTCTGGATTACCCTCAGCCACTACTCTAGTTGCACTACCCTCAAAGAGGGAAAGCAGCCCACAATTCCACTCCTTCTGCCTTAAATACCATAGTTCTTGTAATTCACGCTCTCTTCCTATTTGCACCATACTGGAAACCAAATTGAAGGCCTTAGAACGGTGGCAGTACACAGTAGCCAGGTCCCTGACAGGCATGCCCATGGGCGCAAGGCGAGATGTCATAGAGGGCTGAGTCAGTTCAATTCTTCATGGGAGGTGAAAGCATCCGAGTAGAGGGGAGGTCTTTGAGGTTCAAAGAGGAGGTGCCCTCTAAGGAGGAGGGAACAAAATACTTGAAAGCATGCCTAGCGTGGAGGAAATGTCTTCCTTTGGTAGTGTTCCCAACTCTGACATCTACAGCGGAAAGAGAAGACTGGAAACGGAGGGTAACAGATAAAGAGATGAGGGTTGGAAAGTGACTTACACTGATGAGAGTGGAAAGGAGGGGAGGACAGGAGCAGGTTACTGGCGTGAGGGTAGGGGAAAATAGTGTACCTAAGGACAAGGGCCACAGTTAACGATGCAGAATTAATGGCCACAACTAACGTATTGGAGGACGAAGAGGAGGAGGAACTGCTTGTTGTCACAGATTCCCAAGTGGCTTCGACAAGTTAACCAAGCTGGCACAAGGGTAACCAACACCAGATGGTTGTAGTAATGCCTGTATAATAGTATTACAGAAAAGTGCAGCAAAAGAATCAATGGATGTAGCAGTAATGTGGGTTAAGGGTCATAGAGCTTGTTTTATTTTTTATTTACCTTTTTTTTTTATATCAATACTCGCGTGCCGCCCTATGGGCTATGGCGAGGTCTAGTTACATTAAAACAAAGTACAAGTACGGAAAAATCGAAGTAAATCCCCCAGGGCTAACCCCTCGCCCATTCCAAAATTCCTATCACTCCCCGAAGGCCCTCCCCTTCATCTTGGTCACCCAAGGGTCTGCACAATCCATCCTCACCCCTTGGGCATCTCTGCTTCCAGACTCTACATTGAGACAATATTTGAAGGGTCGTTTCTTCAGCCTCGCCGCACCACCGGCATTCCGGGCTGTCAGCTGTGCCGACCTTGAATTTCCAGCGCCGGAGGCCCTTGCCTTCAAGGATGCCAGCTAGCGTTGCGACCCTATTGCCTAGTCTGCGTAGTGGCCTATATGATATATGCAGTCTGTTTCTTTCGGCCGCTCTCCTTGCTTTGGCCTCTTGTTTCATCCCGTCCTCCGTGACAATCTCGTTTTGATATGGCAGCTGTGTTCCAACCTTGGCTGCTCGATCTGCTTCGGTGTTGCCTGGGATTCCTTTATGACCTTTGACCCTCATTACCGCTATGTCAAGGTCGCCCCTTTCGTTTCTCCGGTCCCAAGCCTCCCTTACTCGCTGTGCTGCCCCTTTGTGTGTTGGTTCCCCTTCGGCGATCCTTTGTAGCTTGGTTATCGCGGTCTTGGAGTCTGTGATGATCAGTAGTTCAGTGAATCGGCTTGTGAGGGCATCCTCCATGGCAATCAGTTCCGCGTCATTTACTGTACTGAGTGCTCCCAGATATGTGGAAGTCCGTTTCTGGGTGTGCTGGGAAAACGAGCCTGCCCCAGTAGAGTCACCTATTCGGCTCCCATCCGTATAGACGCTGACCCAGCCTTGGTCTTCTGCTTCGGCAATAGCTGCCATCCATTCTTCAGCTAAGGTATCGGCTGGGAGTGTGCGAAATGTAGCTAGTGGAAGAGGTCTTCTATGATGTAGCGATCCCCTGAGGTATGTGGTGTCCTGGTCTTCACTTTGTAGCAGTTCTCCCACAAACCGGAGTGTGCGTGCTTCCACCCGTATGCTTTCTCCGTCTGCGAATGTGCTGATCGACTCAAGGTTAGCCAGTCCTTCCACTATGTCCCTTCTTGTCCCCCATGGAGCCCTAGTGATAGCTCTAGCCACCACATACTGCCATCTTTCTAGAGTGTCTAGTTTCTGCCTGGCTGGAGATCCTTGTGCGTAGTCCATCCAGGCCCAACATCCCCACATCCCTATATTACGGGCTATGCTAGTGTATAGTTGTCGTTTTTTCTCTGGCGCTATGGGCATACAGGGCAATGAAGAGACGGACAAGGAAGCACAGTTAGGCATCTACTTGCCCTATGGCAGTAACTGAAGAGGTGGTATTCGAGGCGGGCATGAAAAACAATTTCTTGCATTTTATTTGATCACGGAACTCTCACTTTCTATTTATACCAATATATATTCATCCGGATGAACATATATTTCTTAAATAAATCATATATAAAATGCTTTGTTATAAATATATAAGTGAGAGTATCCTTTTAAAAGTAAGGAGTCCTCATAAATGAGAGAGGATACAAGAGAAGGGAGAGACGGATGCAGGTTCAAGAGGCGACGAGCAGAAGAGAGGAACAGACTACAGTTGAGCTACAGGCCTCTTTAGTGGTTCGGCCGGGCGATCCTGAGGGGAGACACCGAAGAGGAAGGATATCACATAGACCCGGAGAAGGCGGAGACTTTGATAGTAGGGGTGAAGAGCCCAACATACAGATTGGTCGGACTACATGTTGACTGGGAGTTGAAATACAATGACCATCATCAGAGGAGGCTCAGGTTGGGGAAGGCGGCATGGATAACAGCCTCCAGGCTCACGCGCCTACACCCGGTGAAACAGCGACAGTTGTACACAAGCGCGGCAAGGAGTATCGCCACTTGGGGTTCGTGGGCTTGGTTCGAATACGCACACGGCGCACCGAGGGAGCGGAAGATAAGAGAATTGGAGAGGTGGCAGTACTCCGTGGCACGTGGCATCACAAGAGCACCGTGGGGGACTAGAAGGGAGGTGGTTGAGGGGCTGGCTAACTTGGAGGCCATAGACACGTTCGTGAAGTCAGAGGTTACGAGAGTAGAGGCAAGAACGCTCAGGCTCGAGGGCGAGGAGCTGCGAAAGAGGGACCCGGACTGCCGATACCTGAGAGGGAACCTGCGACATGAGACGAAGATACCACTGGCAGTTCTACCTACCCTACCCAGAGATGCAGAATTGGCAGAGTGGACGAGACACATAGAGGACACGGTGGATGAAGGCTGGACTCCGGTATACACGGACGGCAGCAGAATCGGGGAGAACGCGGGGGCAGGGCTCTTCTTTGGGGGGAGGGTAGAATCGGTATTTTTAGGGACCCAGGCCACCGTGAATGACGCAGAACTGTATGCAATCAGTGAGGCGGCGGACAGGGCGGATGGGGAGCTCCTCATCATCAGACTCAAAGTTTGCAATGGCCAGAATGGTGAGCATAGCCGGAGGCCAACCCACACCCGACGGGGCGACACGGCGACTCAGGGATGCCTGGCGAAAGAGATATGAGAGGGGGGACAGAGATGTAGCCGTGATGTGAGTGAAAAGTCATAAAGGCATACCAGGGAATGAGGAGGCAGACAAGGCGGCAAGGGTAGGCACGGCCCTGGAAAGAGAAGAGGAGATAGTCACGGAAGCGGGAGTGAGACAAGATGCGAGGCGAGAGAGGGCCGCGGAGCGAAACCGGCTGGAGTTGTCATACAGACCCTTGGAGAGGCTCGGACACATGACGGGACGTTTGGCGGGATTGTTAGGAGGGAAGGGGCTACGGGCGTGGAGATGGCATGTGGGCGAAGGGGACGGCCCAGAATGCAGATGGTGCGAGGAGGAGGAGGAGACAACAAGACACGTACTAGATGAGTGCAGGGTGTAGAGGCGGAGGTGGCCGGGGGGCGAGGAGCACGTCAGAAGGCCTCCCCGGGGCAAAGAGGGGGAGGAGGACCCACTGAAGAAGTTGGTAGAGATGCTTGGGGAGTGAAGAGACCCTTTCCTTTAATTTTGTTATCTATTCTTCCCTTTTCCATTTATCTATCATCATTTATGTACCTAAGACATCGCCATAGCCCGTTGGGCGGCAAGCGATTAATGATATAAAAAAAACAAAAAAACTGACAAGCACGTTGGGAGGACTACTGGGTGGAAATGGACTGAGAGCATGGAGGCATATGATAGGCAAGGCAGATGGGCCAGAGTGTAGATGGTATGGCATGGAAGAGGAGACATCTGCACACATCTGGCCCAGGTGCTAGTATATTAAGATGTGATACCCATCTTTTATTACAAAAGCTCATTGTGAGCTGCAATGGGTCCATGAAAACACTAACCTTAAATTTGATTCAAATAATTTTTGATCAAGTTGGAAGAGTTCTTAGAAGCATCTCAGTCAGACCAGCTATATGGTCAAGACAAAATACAAAGCATTTAAATGACGGTATGTAACTCAAGGCTATCATCTTGCTTAGGGCTGACAAGCTCAATTCAATACACTAGTATTTAAAAAAATAAAAAAGTTTAAAATCATTGACGCTAATCACTTTTCGTATACAGCTGTTGATATTCATAAAATAAGTTTTGGAAAGTGTAATATTCATCAGTAGCTCCATCAGGTATCACCAGCCCAGCCAAATCACGATGGCAGGCTGTTGGTTAGCGAGTGGCTCTGAACAGACACATCGTTATAGACCAGGAACCCAAAATATCTAGTCCCTACAAACTACATCGTAGTAAGTAGCGAAATTGTCTTTAAAGTCATTACTTGTATACCGTCCTAGGGGCTATGACGAAATTTTTTTTTTATATATATCATTACTCGCATGCCGCCCTAAGGGCTATGGCGAGGATAGGTACATCGGAAAATAAGGAAAATGTACCTTACAAAGGGGATTACAAGAAAACAGCAATATATGAAATATCAATGTATTACCTCAGATAAAAGATATAAATAATTTCCCGCCACCGTCTTTCGACCCATTTCATCAATTTCACAAGTGGGTCTGGTTCGTCCTCCTTCCCTGTCGGAGGATTTCTAATCAGCTTTGCTGTAGCCCTCCTGGCCACCTTTATTTCCACACCTCGCACCTAACCTAAATGTGATCTGTTGCTTACTCTCCCCTTTCACGCCACCGGCCATCCAGTCCATCCGCATCTCCTGTCTTGAACCGCTAGGCCCTCCGTCCTTTTCAACCCAGAAAGCCTCCCAGCGTACTTGTCAGTTTGCCCAATCTCCAGATCGGCCTATAGCTCAGATTCAGCTGTTTCTCTCATCTGCCCATCGCTTTTTGGCGGCATCATTCCTTCCAGGGCCCATAATCTCTCCAGAATATACGGAGCATGCAAAGGGTTGCCAAAGAATTAGGGTTTGAGGGGAAAGTAGAACAAAGAGGAAGTCTGCCACGGGCATCAATTAAAGTTCCACGTCCTAAACTGTTCATCCTGATTGGGAGCGGAACTCACTTTCTTCATTGCTGTTGGGTTTCCAGTGCCCATTACCCTGATAATCTTACTCTTTTTTTTTTTATTTTTTATTTTAAAAATATCATTACTCACATAATCTTACTCTTGTTGTGCTGATGTAGATTATGTTCTAGAGCGATTTGTCTTCAGTAGAGGTTTACCCTCACTCACACCAGGAAAGGTATGTGAAAGGATGATTGTGGAGCAATAGCACAATGCAATGGTTAAATATGGCCATCAAGTTGCTATAAACTGCCTAGATATATATATATTATATCATTACTCGTGCTAAATATAGCTATAGTTAAGTTTCTCTGTTACGCCCTGAGATTTTAAACAGAATCCAGGCTGGAAACCGTACTGTACACGACAGTGAAGCGGACCACGGCGCAGAAGCGGATCACCACATTTTGCAAAATAAAAAATTAAATTTATTTCCCCTATGATCTTAATGCTTTCATATTGGTACTTTCTTCACTTGTTCTAGGCACTTTGATATTGCAAGAGTGGGGTACTGGAGTTGGGAGTTGGTAAGGTATGTGGGGTGGTAGTGGCCCTTGTGCTGGGGTCTGTGGGGGCCAGTGGGTAGGTTATCGATAAAGTAGTAATTCTGACCATAGTGATACTCAGAATTTCTTCCTATCTGATTTCCACAAAACCTCTCGGGACAGGCACTTTCTGCCTGTACGCACACTGGCCGTTTTTCCCGCCTGGTCTTAGCCTGAGCCTTAGCTTGAGTCCGAGCTGGCCATGGAATTGCCCCAAGATACCGGTAGCCTCCGCTTGTCTGAGAGTGCTTTCACTTGATCTGCCAGTAGTATGGCAACGCATAGGGCAGAAAGATTTTTTTGTAATGGTTGCACCCACAATACCCATGCATTTTTCCTAACCCTAGACAAGTAGAGACAAGTGGTAATCACCAAGACATAGTCTGTGCCCTAGTTTCAAGCCACCTGCGGGCATTACCTAGCTAATTTTGAAAATTACTTGTTTAAGTTATAAATTCTAATACTGCATATTTTTTTTTTGCCAATCTTGCATTTTTGCGAGATTATCCTGACATTACTCTTTGCCATAATTGTGAACTGCACAATGAAGTTATAGGGTTGCTATCTGGGCATGAGAACAATAAAGTAGTAAGTATAGAGTTACTGATTGTGATACTTATTGCTATTATACTTGTATATCTTATGCATGCAACGCTCACTGATACTCTACCTACTATGATTATGATTACCTGTGACCTTGAAGGCAGGCCCACTCAGCACATTGCTGAACAGAGTTTACAAATATATATTAGATATTAAGGCTCACCCAGTGCAAGTGCTGAGTGGAGCGCACAATACTTATATAAGAGCAGTACGCAGCCAAATATGTATTGAGTACATGTATGCGATAGGATAGTCATATATGATATCGTAGTTATGAATTGTGCAGAGGACTAGCGGACATTGCTAGCCAACTCTCTTTTTTTTTTTTTTTTAATATCATTACTCGCATGCTGCCCTATGGGCTATGGCGAGATTCTAGATACATAGGATATAAGTGAGAAGGGAACAGAAAAATGAATAACAGAATAACAGATTACTACTCCTCCAGATGATAGCGCTGCAACTTCTATAACAGTGTTGATATTATTGTTATTATTCATACCAGCTGTTACTCCAAGTCTGCTATCATTCATACGCACTGTCACTTATACTTGCTATGCACCACTAGTATCTGCTATCTGTTATGGGCTCACCGCAACTATAGGTGGGTGGCTGGTGGATGCAATCATGACATGAGCAATATATGATAGCCAATAGTGTTGCAGTTGTATAAATGAGTACTATATGAGCTACACAATAGACTAGTAAGCATCGCTAATCAAGTATCTTTTTGGCGCCTGGCGGACGGTAACTCTCTACATTTACCACCTCCATTACACTATCACTCTTACCACCTGCTAGTATTCATACTCACTGTCACTCATATACCACCACTCCTACCTGCTGTTATACATACCTCCCGACATAATACCTTTCTGTTCTATGGTCCTTGCATATAGTATAGAGCGTATGTAGTTGTTAGCTTATATTCTAATATGTCTGTCGTGAAAATGCAAATGGATAAGTATGCAATAAAACAATTACTAGTATAGTATGTTGTTATTTTATTTATTTGCGGCTAAAGAAATAGAGATGATCAATCAGTCCCTAGTAGTAGGTATGTGACTAGTATAAAAAAATAAATGCATGGATATTGCAAGCCTCATCCCTGCGCAAAAAATCTTTCTGCCCTTTCCTCCCTATGCGTTGCCGTACTACTGGCTGGCAGATCAAGTGAAAGCACTCTCAGACAAGCAGAATTGCCATAGCCCATAGGGCGGCACGCGATTAATGATAAAAAAAAAAAAAAAAAAAAAAAAAAAAAAAGACAAGTGGAGGCTACCGGTATCTTGGGGCAATTCCATGGCCAGCTCGGACTCAAACTGAGGCCTAGGCTGAGACCAGGCGATCATAAGTGGGAAAAGCGGCCAGTGTGCGTACAGGCAGAAAGTGCCTGTCCCGAGAGGTTTTGTGATTTCCAGCACAGTAGAGACTCAACTATGTACAGACAATGCTCTAGCATACTTAGAGCATCATCTGGGAACTCTAGCAAGATTTACACATCTGGATAGAGGTGAGTAATAGTTGACCAGGTGTTTGAGAGGGTGGTTAAGGTGTTTTAGGACACTGTGCATCCAATAACATAGTGAAGCTTTAGCAATTGAGGATATGTAATTGTGACAGTTCTAATAATTTTTTTAATTATTCACTACTTAGTTTGTTGGATCATGGTGTCTAGGTGCCCTGCCATGGCGAACAGCTGCATGCGGGGTCACGTGAAAAAAAAAAAAAAAAAAAAAAAAAAGGTGTCTAGGTACACTTCCTGTAAGGTGTAGTAATGAAACCGAGGAGAAACCAGCTATTATGCACCAGCTCAACTTATGACTACTGTTGACTACATCAACAACATAATGGCTATCTTTGGCTAATTATACTAGTAGTAGGATAGAATACATAGTAGACTCTGTATATCGAATAGCCAGCTCGCTACTTATACTAATATTAAAAGGATACTTGACTAGTGGCTTCTGCATGTTATATAACTCTAGAGGTGGTAAGTACAGATAGTGACTGTCCACAAGCTACCAGACCAAACAGATCATTGACTAATGATGCCCGCTAGTCCTTTGCGTCGCTCATTATAGCCCTCGCAACTGTTTTTCGTACATTGCATGTGTATGAGTCTGCATGTATATATCCTATTCACTGCTCCACCGTTCACCGTTATCTATCCAGCAGTCGCAAGAACTTTACAACAGGTTATATACAATATAATACTCATGCCAATATTTACTACCATTTCCTCTTGCATATTATGCTTATAAGGTCGCATGTGCGTTATTTGTAGCATCTTGTGACTGCATGCTATCGCTGAACCGGGCGATAATTGGTACTCCTATAACACTACTCTATATTCTTAAATATCCCATATATAGAACCTGCTGTGTATTCTATCCTACTACTGCTATAATTGGCTATCAACACAGCAATTCTCCCTGCCATAGGCTTGTAGCTTGTATGCGGGGTTATGTGAACCAAAAAAAAACAAAAAAAACAGCAATTCTTCTCTTTGCTTAATAGGGTTGAGGTAGAATAAAATTCCAGGAAGACCAGGGTATAGTGTGCTGCCCTACACGCACATTTAGCCAAACGTTAAGCGAGTTCTGAAGTGGAAAGGGTGTTTATGCTAGGTACATGAATTAATATTTAATATATATATACAATAGTCAGAGAGCCTCATTGATCCCTGCAGTTGAACCCCCATGGTAAAAGAATGCTGCAACTGTGGGAATTCGGCCCACTATACTGCGGCAGGTACGGTGGCAGGACTTGCCGAACGCTGGAGAAGCTAAATTGCGCACAGTAAGTAAGCTTTTACTACTGAACGGTCCGCACAATTTGCCCATGTAACGATTGGCACATCAAGCAACATGAAGACACATATGCAAAATGCACAGCGGGGCCGCCACTGCGACGCAATACAGGGTCCACGGTCCATCAAATACCTGATCAGCGGATTAGGGAGGTACTAGATAAGGCAAGTTTGGAGTGGGAAGGTTCGCAGTTGACGCATCAGATTACCAGACTGGGTACCGACCTGCGCAACCGGGGTCATTGAGAATGGTCTAGCCTATTTTGAATTGACAATGCTTATTGCTCAACCAATTGGATCAGGAATAATAACGATGATGAACATTGTTTGGTCGCAATTGGGTTACCAAGCGCCGACATCAAAATGGAATCAAGTAGAATTGTATTAGAGAAAACCGGACCAATACATTGCGGACATGAAACCTGAGAATAATGGCAGGCTGATCCGAATATATGCATATGCATACACACGGACATACTTGAGCCGCAAACTCAACGCAAGTAAACTCCGAAAAAAACCTGTCTAGAACCCGAACACACCGAGTATACAGCGGCGTTAAGAAATGCAAGGGGAAGAACACAATGTTTTGGGTATATCTGACGTGAAAATATTTGCGTGCAAGGTAAAGTACATTGCAAGAGGCACCTGACTTAGAGCAACTGGCGGTAGGTAAATATGGCCAGAGTAGTGTGCAATTGCGAGCGGAGTTCGTGAGTATGGGTCTGTCTGACTGTAGTTTGTATGCTTATACTGGTGCCGAGGACCGACAAGAGAGCGCATCATCTACCGTATTATTCTGAATTTTAGAGCCTCCCGCTAGATGGTACGAGGTCAAAGCAGAGTGAAATAGACATACCTAGAGTCCTCGCCTATACCTCATCGGTCTAGCGCCAGGTTCTAAAATTCAAAATAATACAATACTGTATGGCTGATTGCGGAACACTGGGCTGGGTACGCTACATTGCCATAAGATTCGCGCGGCTCATAAGTTTGGAAACAGCCAAGCTCGTTCAGCCCGATGATCATGCATAGATGATGATTTTGGCCAAAATTTCCAGCGGCTAAATATGTATTCTACAATCTGGGCCGATAAGCTGGCGGGCGGTCATGATCTTACTACTTTCCAGTACACTAGGATGTCGCTTAACTGGACAAGGTGTCTTTATGCATGTCAATTAGGGGTTGCAGCCAGAGAAGATTGGTAGAATCTACTGTATAGAGTAGATGCGCCTCACAAAAGCTGAGCACGAGTTCAGGCGAGCATGTACTAGTACAGATATCAGTTACTACTCTCATGCACTAGTGCTTGTTGGATTGAACATGTATGGATGGCATCTGCATATATGCCCAATTACAATGCTAAGCTTAGATATTACTTACCAGTGGCTTGGTCTGCAGCTTCTCGAGCAGGCCGAGCAGCTTCGTTGACATCTATTGACAAAGATGTGCCATGCCCCGAGAAAGATTCCAACGAATCATTCTTGAAGCAGGCCGGGTACTCTTAGAATTCCTGACTGGGTGATGCCCTTGCATGCAGCCATCCTTCCTACGGCTACCCAGAGGCTACATAGTTCCCATTCCAGTTGCTCCTGAGATAGCCCTCATGCAAGAAGCGAACTCCTACCAAAGGAGGCCCAGTAACTTTATTTCTCAACTATCAGCATGTTGTTGGGCTTCCATAGGGCTGAGCTTGCTCCATTGACAATAAAATAGTAGGCACACTCGAGCTCTGGAATCAAGTGACGTCTGCTGCGGGGCTAGCATACACTTAAACTTGTGGCATGCGAGTAATGATAAAAAAAAAAAAAAAAAAAAAAAAAAAAAAAAAAAAAAAAAAAATTAAACTTGCAAAACTTGGAGGATAACCACCTCGGACGAGCTGAATACCTGGTACCAATGTGATGATGAGAGGCCATTGCCTCGAGGGATTCAAAATACATGGTTATAAAGCGTAATTGCATTGGGTCAGTGCTTAGATGTGTTTATGTATGGAGTAGTCACTCAATAACAATAACTGCCTATATACCTTTAGGTTTCATA
This sequence comes from Kalaharituber pfeilii, assembly GCA_015179045.1. NCBI lineage: Eukaryota > Fungi > Ascomycota > Pezizomycetes > Pezizales > Pezizaceae > Kalaharituber > Kalaharituber pfeilii. The sequence continues at coordinate 881,475 of WHUZ01000009.1, read as the reverse complement.
ATGTAACATTGAAGTCAACATGAAGATGATAATATCTAGACCCCTTCTGAGTTCGTTCCCCCAATGCTTCCCTTTGTAGACCTTTGTATCGAGAAACAAAGCTACTGCATGCACCACATGCGCCACTGTTTGCACACATAAGTTTGGACTAACGTCCGCCAGACTAAGCGTCCCACAATGGCGTAGAATTCTCTTTTAACCGCGGGCTAAAGCTTACAACTTGAGCTTGACATTTTTCAGGAAAACCTGTGAAGACCGCTGGCCCGCATGATTAATGTGGCAAATTAGCTATACTAGGTACGATTGGGATTCGGAATAACCAGGCTGATTGATACCAACTTCAGGGCCCTGAATGCACCGCGGTCAAGAAATTTACAAATATCCTGCATAGCAGAGTTAGTATGCAACGCTGTAGGCCTTCACCGTGAATACCAAATATCGAGCAAGCTGAGGCGGTAAGTGAATATGTACTCGACATGACAGCAAGAAAGGGAACGGAAAAAGACAATCATTTTTTACATTCGTACTTTATAACACGGATATATGAAAAAAAGATAGGATAGAAAGATAATCTACACTGATTAAACAGAAATTCTAAGGGAATATTTCTAAGTTGTATTCATTCCACCCTCGTCATCAAATCATCTACAAACAAGAACGAAGCATGATAATATCTTATCACTTAAGGAAAGAATCCCAGACAATTTAGAAAAAAAATGAGTTCCCAATGACCCGCAAAACAAATCCAGAAACGTATGAAAAATGTTGGAACCAATTGCTATGCACCATCACATAGACCGAATCAAATCTCATGAATTTTTATTGCACTACACTTAGGATTGTATATACCCCCTTTCCTTCAAATTGTACCAAGCTGGCAAGTTCCCCGATTCCCGTATATGAAGCACAGTCTCAACTGCATGCACTATCCCCGTTTAATGGATTTAGGTAGATGCGCCGTCGAATGAGCAACTATTTCGCCATGCTCATTTATTCCACTGTCCGTTTGAATTTGTAGGCCCATTCCAGTGCGCGATTATGGTTCTGGATTAAATATCCCCAATAAATTTTGCCATAGCCCATCTCCATGCGGCACCACCCACTCCGCATGTTCCCCTCCCTCCGTCCCATGTCCCGCCATAGAACTATCCTCCCCCACCGCGACGTTCATCGGAAATGCATTTCCTCCATTAAAGAATCCACCGAACCCACCCCCCGTCGGCTTCCCAAAATCAAACGGTGCGGAGCTCACACCAGACATGAGTGTGCTAGTTGTAGAAGGTAAAGGACCCATCTGGTCATGGGTGATAGGTCCATCGATCAAGCCTGTACTGCCCCACTCTAGCGGCATAGTTGTTTGGTTGTGGTGCTGATTATGTCCATTGAAAGACGACGTGTTGATAGCTTCGAGGAACGTTGCTGTATGAGGGAGCTTCGCATTCAACATTGCATTTGAATGGTTTATTTCTGCAGGGAGTTGTTCGTGACGGGCTGCCGAACCTACTTGCAAGGCATTCTCCGGGCTCCGTCGCCCTTGTCGCTGCAGTTGAGTACCTGAATTCCGCGAATAAGGTTTTGGGTTGGAAGATATCCTACCTGCAGGGCTGCTTCTTGGGTTGCTTCTGCTTCTGGGCACGCTGATTCCTCCGACTCCATCAGGTAATAGAGGACTCTTACTCATTGCATTAGTTGCCGAGCTAGATCCTCCTCCGCTTGACCCCTCGCTGCTCGCTTGCCCACTCCCAATGGGAATATCTCGTTTCCACTTCCATCTCTCTGCAACTAACTCCACCTTCCTCAACAAAACTCGTAGCACTACGGCCCCCTTCTCTGCAAGCCTAACATGCGAACCCAACAGCCTTAACCTCCGCCATCCCGCCCTCAATGCAACCAAAGATTCCTCCACTGTCTGCTGGTCCATGTTTCCACAGTTTGTAATGATAACCGCAGCTAATAAAACGCATGGATCGAACGTAAAAAAGCAAATTGCGTATATCCTGTGAAGGTGTTCCTTCAAAAGTCTCACAAGTGTGTCTTGTGCTGCAAGCATAATAAGGCACGCGCGGACAATCTCCTTTCGACTCTTCTCTCTAATGAAAAGATACGGTCGATGCAGGGCAACAAGAACGCTAAAGAATGTGCATTTTAAGAGTGCAGCCTGAACTGCTAAAAAGGGACGGAGGCTATCGTGCCGCGTGTCCCTGTTTGTGATACTGAATTCTGGAGGGAACGTTTCAGTGAACGCCATGATCTTCGTGTGGAGAGCGTCCAAGCGAGGGAAATCTGGAGTTCCAGTGGCAGCGAACTCCTGGTTCATTTCATCGAGTTCGTTGCCCAGGTAACTGGTTCTATATTCTAGAATCCGCTGGGTGAAGGGCGTTGGAGGATCCATTACTCCGCGGGGTGTTGGCTCGTGCTGAGTGAGATCTGCTGGGATTTCACAGTCAAGAGGGGGGGTCACAGTGCAGTGCTTGTCATTTATCATCGTTGGGCGCCCTAATAACATTGCCATAAATCTAAAAACATCGCCAACTGTCAGTAACAACCTGGTCTAAATGTTTTAATATGCAGGGGAACTGTACCTATCCCACGCATAGAGGTTTATCCATACTCTCTTTTCCATCTCTTTATGCCACATCATCTTGAGCTGATCCGCCATATTATTTGGTACCATCGAGCGCATCCCTCCTACTCCCCGTAATAGGCCTCCTGTTCCTGCCCGCCCTCTCACACCACTTTCCAGATGAAGGCCTTGTTCCTGCGCACTCCTAATGGCTGTACCAAGACAATGCCATGATTCATGCATCCTCCCTTCGTTTTTCAGCCATGAAGCCCGAAGAAATGCCTGCTGCACTCGACCTAGTGACAGAGTGCAGGTTCCAGCTAACAGAGTTGCCAATTCACAAGAGGCGTTCGAGAACCGGCTCGAAAGTTCATGAAATGTTTCACCTATTCCGAGTTTTATTTGGCTGACGTATTCATGATGTTCTCGGGGCAGAAGCTGTATCGACAATGCTTGTACCTGTAACAATAAAGAGGGGAAAAAATGTATATCTTTCAAGAGATAAGGGTCATTCCCGAAACCTCTTCCGATAGGAAGTATTGGAGTACTGACGGCGTCTGAGCTGGATCGTGGTGATGTCGCAATTAACCACCATTCGTCTAGTAGTTTGTTGAATGTCGGTTGGTGGAGTGTTCCATATAGGAAGTTTATTTCCGTGAAAAACACCTGCACTAGAAGATTTGTGAACGGTCGAGCTGGAATCATTCGGATGAATTGATTATATATGCTGAGATCGGTGGGATTGGAGAATCGGAACGTCCGGTCTGAGTATACAGGATGCAGTTGATTATTGCAGCATATGTCCAGCTAAGAGAGGGAGAAGTATTAGCATAATGTAAACAATAAACAACCATTCAACTATAGATGCTACACCAGGAAGACAGAAATCAAACCTTCTCCAAGACGTTCAGGCTAGTATTTTGAATCCCTATGGTGTATCCAAATTCACTCGCATTTTTTCTTGTATTCATAGCCATATTCTCTAAGTCCCCCTCTGAATCCTCCCCAATGTCACCACCACTCTCATCTGTATGGAGTGATTCTGTACCGGCGTTTCCCCCTTTCCACAAATTTGTTTCATCCCTACTGTACTCCATGTATTAGTCTCAGGCCTCACTTTCGCTGCTGAGATATCTTACTTGTGGCTTGCTTTCCGTTCATATTGGCAGAGATGACTTGCTGAACGGGATGTACAATTTCCACATGGCCATTGTCGGTCGCACTATACAAATTCAAGGGAACTGGTGTTAGCATCAAGGTTGAAGATATGTTGGGAAAAAGTCCTCGAGATTGGTGATCCAATGCTCACCACACTTGCATGGAAGGGCGCAATTAACATACTTTCTGCTTCCGTCGATGACATTCCGTGCACGAGACTAATGTCCTCTGTCTCTTCCGACGATTTCCTGTGGTATTGTTTCCTCCCTGACCTCCCAAGACAACCCCATTCACCTTCACCCCACCTACATCGTTGCTAGCAGGCATATCAATGCTTGATGGCGTCTTAAGCTTCACCTTGACTACTTTCTTGGTGTTTTTCCTCAAAAAGTCGCACCACTGTCTCAGTACGGACTAGTGTTGTCTTCAAATTCGTGTTGAGTCCGAAGTCCGCGGCAGACAGTATGCGCGGTCGGAGATAGGAAGTATTGACGTAGTAACCGGCAATAGGTTTTCTAAATCGTCTGGAACTCGACTCCCGCAGCCTTTAAGTATATATTTTTCGAGACTCGATAATCGGGGACCTGACTAGTGTTTGCGGAGGCGAAGCTTGATCGCTTTACCTAAACAGGCTCCTAGGTTAGCACACGAGCTAATGAAGTATTTCGGACCCCGCAAGTGGGTCTATAACGCACCTTACGACGTGAACAGTAGGGACACTGCCAGGGCTCATGTCACATGATCCTGACAAATTAAGGACAGCTTTTCACATCAGTACCAAGTTAGCCCCTTCCCCGGAGCTCTCAATGCTTCGGAGGCCTGATCATTGGATCCCAATTTTGTGTTGTAAGGATTACTTTTGAGCTGGTATGATACAGAGCAGTTTCTTCCTTAGCGCATCAATAGGGAGTGACAGGGGTAAACGTTCAACAGGGGCCGGAAACAACCGTATACTTGCATGTATGATAAGCTTCCACTGCCCCACGCGGCGGTTACTGGAAATATGAAAGCGCCTGTAGCTCTTGGCTTGCCTACTTCGAATCTCACGCATTCATAGTAAAGTGCGTGTATTGCATAGCCTTACCTTAAGTTGTTGATCGAATACGCTTACGCAGCATTCAACATTTCAGTGCGGGAGGTGGACAGGCGCTCACCTATGCAAGACCGTTCAGTGATTTCTTTTTCTTATTTCTCAAACTAAAACTCATGATCTGCTAGTTTCCAATCAGACCCTATATCAACATCAATGGCCGTGGGTGCAAACTAAGTTGTTTGAGTTCGCAGTGCATACTGGGGTGTATCTGGGAATGTGTAGGAGTAAGATCATAGATGAGATTCGCACCCCCCCCCCCGCATTGGTGCGCCAAATGCCAGTTTGTATTGCTGTGAACCTTGCTTAGTTGTGGAATTAGTCATACGTATATTGTACACCCGAGCTGCTGTCCGCCACTGTGTGGCTTATTGCATTCTTTTCTATTGGTGCTGTTACTGTTGTTATCTCATGAGTTCTGTGGCATGAAGGCAAATCTGCACTATCTTTGTTTTTCGCTTACTGAAGCTTCATTGCTATACCTTCTACATTTTGGATTCTTGTCGCCTATCATTATTCCTTTACATAAGTCAGAGTCTCTTGCGAGTATTCATTCAACATACGAAGTTACATTAGAGGGATTTTGCAACATCCGGGACGTAAAGCTGATCGGGTAATTAACAAGTAATGGTGCCGTAGCAACGAAGTGTTTGTGGCGCAGTTAACAGCATATATACAGGTTAACAGTAAGTACCGCTTAAACTCCTTTTCTTGGGATAACTTGGATTTCATACCAAATCAGTTTTTTATGTCGCACTTGGGTTTATAGCTTCTTCAGACACTGTTCTATCTTAGGAACTATGAATTAGGGCCTCTTAAGCAAGTTGTGCGGCAAGCAACATATTCCAAACTTTGCCCATTTATGCATCACTTGAGGCTGCCAAATGCACTGGTTGAGCCGAAACGAGATTAAATCTCGACTAAAAGCTTGCATAATTTTACCCAAGTCACCTCTTGCGGTTATGGTTATTTTTGCGCTTAATAACATGCTTTGTCATTACCCTAACAACTTTACCTACCCGGATGTTGCAAAATCCCTCTACTAATGATCCTCGATTCGAACAAACATGATCATTGCTATGCAGAATACATGACTGAGAATGACGGAGAAGATAAGGAAACAAATGAGGAAGTGTCTATCCATGCTTTGTAGGTTGCGGAAATCGGCTCAGGGGTGTGTAGGCCCCTAATGCCCATGCTTAGTCCATCGTGATCTTGCTGACTAAGTAGGGGCAAACCGAAGGGCCCCCTAGCGGAGGTCCGAGTCGCTGAGGTAACGGGGTCGGTGGGTGGGTGATTTCGCAACTCACGCGGCTTGGAGCCTCTCTCTCCTCTATATACTGAGCCTCCCCGACCTGCCTGCCTATGACTACCAGAAAGGGATCACCCGAATGAGAAACCAACTAGAGAGGGACTAGAGAGGGACTGTCACGTGGCTTGGTGGCGCCCACTAGTGGCTTGCCCTCTCTTCTGTGGCGAGCCCATCTTGTGGTCTCGGAGGTTCTGGTGACTGCTCTCGAGCCTCCCATTAGCTTGCGGCTGAACCGCTAAATTTGATACATACTGTATTAGTTTTGTAAGCATGCATGTAAGTACAGTATGCAGGATAACTAGCATGTAACTAAGTAAGTAGAACTTTCTGGATAATGCAAGTAAGCGGAACACAACCCAAAATGTATCCTCCACCGATGTCAAACACCAGTGCCCTCCTATTTCGGATACATCTCTTGTATTCAATCTATGGAGAAGTAGTGCAGTCCTTGGAGCCTTTTACATGAACTGTGCCAATCGATGTTTGTGAAACTCTGCAGCTGATCATGATCAATCTATGCCACTCTTGGAACGCATCGGCTTCGTATGGAGATATTACGTACAAATGCTGTTCCATAAGTATTTCACAACAGGCAGTTTGCAATTGGAAATCTCCAATCCCTATGGTACTGCATGTGTTCGGCTTTCTCTTGGCACGACCTGAACTTATGAGAACGTATAAGACAATGGCGGGATCCTGCAGGGAGCTGCCAGCGAGCCACACATATGATCCTCAGCCCTACAAAATGTGGCAGTAAAATATGTATAGGGCTGATGCATAGGGTGATTAAAAACTATAATTGAGGATAGAGGTTGCTTTACTCTGCAGGTTATTTTGAATTCTTGCACGCCAGGTCTGGTCCCTACTGTTTTATATCGGGATACGATCGTCGACCGGGATATGACGTTCTTGGCACGCCTGCTGGAGATACTACATTTGGCTATATCTCGTGCAACAGACATGCTAGCAGCTTACAGTAAACAGTTATATGTACAGCATAGCTGATACTATAATTCTAGCATATTGTATTAATTCTGTCGACAATAGTTCACTTGCTATATCAATATATGCATTAATAATATTAACTTACCACCCCCCTCCTCAACCTCCTGCATATTATCTATCAATAGGTCTATATCTATCTTTCCTATAGTAAGAGTTAGTCATTAATGGCTATAGTATATGATAGCATATGCAATATAGGCTAGAATAACTTACAGCTCTATTCGCGAGGCCTGAAACTAGCTGCTGCAGCTGCTGCATTTGCTGAATTATTTCCTCAAGTGTCGAAGGAGGGGGTGGTGGTGGCTGAGAGTCAGTAGCTCCAGATAATGCTGTTGACTTTACTACTATCTTATTGTCTGTATCTTTTGCAGCCCTAGTTCGTCCCCTTTTACCACTCCCTTGCCCTCTAGCCTGCCGTTTTCCTCCATTCCCACTAGTAGTTGACCCCCCCCCCCTTAACTTCTAGTATATTAGTAGTAAGCCTATCTGTTGGAGTACTTTGGTTCGGACCATCTACAGAAGACTCAGGAGAGTTATTAGAGTCCGAATCAAGGTCAATATGACAATCATTCACATTTTTCTGACCCTCCAACTGTCGTAGACGAGCAATGAGATAATTTCGATCCAGGACTCATCCAAATGATAGTTTTTTCCAACCTTGACTCAGAGTTTGTAATGGAGGTGGTAAACGCAGAGAGTTACTGTCTGCCAGGCCAAAAAGACACTTCAGTATGATAGTGATCCTCGCTAGTCTTCTGCGTAGCTCATATAGCACTCATTTGTGCGATTGCGATGCCGCCTACCAGCGTCGGCTCGCATATCACTTGCTGCTTGCGTCGTATATGCGCATATCGTATGCGCTTGCATTTTTCACATTTTTCGCGCGCTCCACCAGCTCCATACTACAGTCGCGGTGAACTCATAACAGCCGCCTGCCAGCGTCGGCTCACATATCGCTTGCATTGCATAAGCGCATTTCGTATGCGCGTGCATTTTTCGTATTTTCGCGCGCTCCACTGGCCGCCTACACAACTGCCAGTACTTCAGCAACTGAATTTAACTTTAACTTAGAGTGTTGGGAGCGGTGGTGAACTGGTTTGGAGGGTATATTCGGACCTGGGGGTATATCTGCAGGCAGGGATTGTGTGCAGCGAGCCGGTTTGAGGGGCATATCTGGGCCCGGGGGTTGCGAGCGGCGAGCTGAGGGCATATCCAAAATGGTAATTCGGTTTAGGAAGCAAATCTGAGGTTTGACAGCAGCAAACCAGTTCGAGAGTATTGCTATTAGGGGTATCAATACAGAGCTCGAGGGAGCTGCGGCTCATGTGAGACAGCGGCTGCCATAAATCATGAGACATGTATCCGAGCATCCATTGTATCACCTGTCAGTACTATTCGACACGGATAAAATCACAAAAAAATTATTAGAAGAGCAAAAAAATCAAGGAAAAATGGTGGGTTACATAAGTAAACACCAGGGACTCCAAATCCTTTCTCAGAATTCATATTCGTGCAATTTTGGTTGAGCTGTGAGGGTTTTTGCTAGAGGAGTCCGCTTGACTGCATGTCTTATACTCTTAGAGATATCAGCTGGGAATGAGTATATCATCTTCAACTGGTAAACTAGGATGGTCTAAAGGTGTAGATAGCCCTATATCAATCTTGTAAGCAGTTGTAGAGTGTATAACAGTATGTTCAGCCTCGGTACCTTCTATTTATTATAACTAAGTATAAATTGGTACAGCTACAGTTGCCGCAATTGCTCACTTTTAGACTTGCGAATAGAGCTTGAAGTATCCTACCCCCCTATAGCATATGCCACCATATACTATGGCCATTAGTGAGTGACAGCAGCTATAAGAGCATAGATGTTAGTACTATTTAACTGGCAATATATAGGAGCGTAAGAGGGAGGGGGGTTAAATTGACCTGTTGACATATTTATTGATATAGCAGGAGCTTGACATTGAATATAGGCAATAGAATATGTAGATAATGTTGTCCCGACATCATTGTATCTATATCACTTTATTTGATGTTACTGGCATCTAAGTTGCCAAAGATATTATGAAAATGGTTTCTCATGAGGCATGCCAAGATGCGCGTCGTTTCTAGGTAGGCGATCGTTTCCCGATATAAAATAGTAAGCTCTACTAGTATCTTAGTAAGACATCTGTAATCGCTTTTTTTTTTTTTTTTTTTTTTTTTATATCAGTACTCGCGTGCCGCCCTGTGGGCTATGGCGAGGTTTAGTTACATGTGGATAATTGAAATAAGGTAAGAAAAGAAAATTCTAGAAATGGAGATATGGTAAATCGGTGGAGCAGCGAAATTCTGACAGCCATCTTCAGCTGGATCTACGTCAATGTACCTCAACTTTGAGGGGTTAATCTGTTGGCGTCAATTAGCTCAGATTTTTTTTTTTCCTTTCTTTTTTTATCATACTCATACTGTAATTCACCACAACACACCAATACTGACTAGTGAGCGGCACGAACTAGCTCGAGCCGAGCTGGAGGGTGAGCTCGAGCCAGCTCGTGAGTAAGTGAGCTCGGCTCGAGCCTGGATTGATTATATACATAATATTGACAAACTAAACTAAACTAAGCTAAATTTTCATCTTTCTCACTACTATCAGCTAAATTGTGCATTTCGAAGTTGTTGGTAGGTCAGAATGGGCTCCAAGTCTCTAATTATTACTATATTAGGTATTTACAGTTGATGAAACCTTGCACTGGCTAAGCATTTTAGCGAGCTGTCAAGAAAAACACAAGCATGATCTTGGCTCGTTTGAGCTCGAGCTGGCTCGGCTCGTGCCGCTCACTAATACTGACCGTGCACGACAACATATATCTCAACCACCAGAATAGAATTTGGCATCCAGCTCGTAGACGGATTAAATGAAGGACTAATCTTCATATTTTGACCTTATTTTTTTTTTTTTTTTTTTATTTCATTGATCGCATGCCGCCCTATGGGCTATGGCGATGTTTAAGTACATAGAATAGGAAAATAGAAAGTGTATGTAAAAAACCCTTACTCCTTCCCTGCCCACTCGAGAATCTCCGCCAAGTTCTTTTCCTTGTCTAACTGTCTTATACCTTCCGCTCCTCCCCATTTTTTTCCCCAAACGGTGCAATCTTATATTTTGACCTTAGCTTCTTCAGAAATGATGGTTCGAAGGGACTTATGATTCCATGAATTTCACACCACACATTGGCATAGGCTTGCATATATTTTTTGCTGTACTAGTATTGAATTCCACTTATCAACCTGAATTGAACTTGATAAAAAACAGTAGGACACTTGAGTATCAATATTTTACCTTATTCAAAAATATAAAAAGTGTACCAGGAAGATGTGAAGAAGTTGTGGATTTATTCACAAAATTTATATTTCTATAGATATTGTATGCAATAATTGTATGGGAAAACTACCAAAATGGCAATTTGATGTATTTTTTTTTAAATCACGTAACCCCGCTTGCAGCTGCAGCTGTTCACCATGGAAGGGCGCAATTTGATGTATGAACTAGGCATTAAACAACATTAAGCCAATCAAAGCACTAATTATCAAGAGAGCTATTGAGGAGACTCTCTAGCCACAATTCTATAGCCATTATGGTGAGCGTTGAAGGGAAGTAGTGCATTCTACCCTCCAGTGCACTTTGTATGGGAAATTCCATATTAAGGCATGTCAAGACATCAATGAAAAACTCATGGTGCCATTAATTGATCACGATGTCTTTTCAGAGCAAGTAGAGGTATTCAATGTGAAGAACATCCTTTTACGGATTTCCCCTGAAAAGCGCATACAAAATCCTATTCTTGTGGTTGAGATATATGTTGTCACGCATGCTCAGTTTTGGTGTAAAATGTGCGTCGGGACTTGGTGCACGTCGCTTTGTGGTGAAAGACAGTATGCCACCCTAGGGGATACGACGAGGTAAATTAAAATAAATAACAGGAAACCAGAAGTAGCTGAGGTAATGACTCAAACAGCCGCACTGAAGTTGTCAACGTGCTATTGATCTGCGGGAAGGATGAGAGAACTGTGGGCCGTGTACGTAGAGTGACAACCTAACCCGGGTATATGGGTCCTTGCCATACGCTGTATGCGAAGCCGGGTTATCTGACCCCGGCCCCCACCCTCAAAAAAATAATAATAATAAAAATAAAACAGAGCAGCATGCCGAGCTGCTCAAGGGCTTACTCAAGCCTCCGTTCACCGGATTCAATAGGTGAACTGAGGATGAAATAGTCAGCTACTATTCTGCCGCCTTCTCCGCATCCTTCCAGCTCAGGATGTTGTATAGGAGATTGATGCAGAGGTCCTCTCTGTTCGCACTCTAACCTACCAGTCTTCACACAGGTGAGTCTTATCTCAGTACACAGGCCATCCGCCATGTTTGAACAACTCATGCTATACCTGTGTTAGTGTTATAGTAAAGGTCAATCTCTCGCCGGTGCATATGCTGTCGTTCGCCAATGAGGCAATATCAAGCCTTCATGACTCGAAAGGAAACCCCTAAGTTCGCAACTCTACAAAATCCTCACGTCGCCTGTCCACCTTTCCCATCTACCAGCTCCATTATCAGCTTCTTGAAGAGGTTCCATAAGCCTCCTTCATAAACAATCCATTCCATGTGTCGATCTGCTAGTGATACGCTTCCGTGTCCCGCCCTGTCAATGCATTGCCCTGCTGTAGCTATCGGCCGATCAGGCCGAATGGTCACTAGCAACCTTACCAGTCAACTCAGGTGGATATCTCTATCCTCTCTGGATAGGTCAGTGGCAGCTGCGGTTAACATGTTAGCTGCGACCTTTACGGTTCTCTGCTATAATGGATGGTCAACTGTCTGGGCCACTCATTGAAATAGTTAAATGGAAAGTAAGCCCCATCATGTCAATAAGTTGGCAACTCCTTTCCTTGAGCTTTCCGTTCTCGCTGGGTTTCTGGGCCAAAACTTGGACTTACTACTGAAATACAGTACAACTGCATTCCTGATTGTGGCGAAACTTCTCCTTTGATCCGTTCACCAACCATTGCGCTGCGCAGAAAGTGGTGCGATCCTTGGGCCGGCCATACTATTTGCCAAGCGCAGCAGAGAACATGAGACATACTTGTACTCGGGGCAGGGGTAAGTCTTCAGAAGCGCAAAAAGTTGCATACAATTGACAGGGATAGTTGCTAGGATAGAGTTGACCCGTTGATTATATAATACTTGTTATTCTACACGCATTTTCTGTCACGCTTCACTGAGTAACACGCCTTATTTTTCAACCAGGTTACAGAACTCCATTATATTAGAGGGATTTTGCTGGCACCAGGGATGGTTTCCAGGGATTTCCAGGGATGACTGCGCCACGCGCTAGAGAAACCTACGGGAGGAATTTCATCCCTGGGATTGGATTTCCAGGGCTGGATCCCTGGAAACCACTGCTTTTTGACTCCCATCTATCTTCACCAGTTTTTACTCAATTTTCATTCTGAAAGCTGAGATCGATCCAGTGAACTGATTCACACGGTAAACCAAAAATCAGGGATTGTCTGAGAATGTTGAGTTGTGATACACGTAGTTCAAAGGTGTTCCATTTTCATGGGAGCAAAGGCCTACACTACGACCTGTACTGCCTATAGTTACCAGTCCAAATTGGTAGTAGTAGTCATAGCACACCCGCAGTTATGACTTAGTAAGCTTTGAATTGAGTTGCCATCTCGAAGTTCAGTGAGATAAGTAGGTTAGCGGCTGGGCACGAAAGGGAGAAAACCTGGAGTATCCCTGATGCAGCAAAAACTCAATTGCATTTTTTGCTATTCCCAGGGTTGTGCCACATGTTTAGGGCTTTATCCCTGATAAATCCCTGGTATCAGCAAAATCCCTCTAATATCCCAGTCGCAGCCTCGAATCACCTGCTGAAGCCTGCATACAATAGCAAAATGAAAAGTTCAGTCATGAAATTCACAATTGAGAAACTACTCAAGTTCAGAGCGTCAGAATTATTATTTTACGCGATGAATGCACAAACAAGGGTGGAAAACCTCAGGAAGTGTGGGATAAATAACAAAAGAAAAGCTCCTGTCATTAGTTAGAAGTGTGCCAGATCAGCTTTGCTGATATGGCTGTTGGGTGGTAATTATGCAACAATTTATTGACTTGTATGCAGTTAAAATTACGTGTGTCATATTTTTGTGTGTAAAACCCATACACTTGTTGTGAAGACTTTTCGACAAAAAGTCAACCTACTTCAATTTTGACCCCCGGTCAAGTGGCGCACATTATGCATGCATAGCGCTTCTGAGTATTTTCCCCTACCCCCTAGTACTTTTTTTTTTTTGTATCACGTAACCCCGCTTATCGCTACTCGCTATGGCAGGGTCCCTGGGTCAAAACACTCGATGGTCGGAGGCAAGCATAGGAAAATGTCGACTATCTAGATGATTCCCACATCGCCCCTCCCCCCCTGCCTATCTATACCCTACAGGAGTAGAACAGTTGCTCGAGGATGATCACCTCTTCACCATTCTCCTGCCTCTCCACCCACTTACCCTGCTCCACATATTCCCATCTTTCCCACCCCTCGGGGTATGCCACATACTGGTAAATTCCTTATAGCCGCAGTGGCCGAGTCCAGCAAAGTGCCTTCTGGATGGCATGCGCAAGTACTGAGCACAAATGTATTTGTCGGTATGGCACGTTGGCTTCGATTTGAAGTGGGCGGCACGCGAGTAAGTACAGATATTAAAAAAAAAAAAAAAAAAAAAAAAAAAAAAAAAAAAATCGATTTGAAGTTTCTAGACCCATCTTGCAATTCGCAAAGTGTCGAAGCAGCGGAGTTCATGTGGAGAAATTACCCTGATAATGTGATGGTTCCTTCAGAACCTAAACTTACAATATGGTGTAATGCGGTGAAATATTGCTACTGCTGAGGTGATATACCCCGATTCCTTCGGTGAGGTGTACATATCGTTCAGTCATGATGCAGAGCGTACAACAGGAACCAAGTAAAGTACCTGTCAGCAATGGCAAGGGAGCCAGAGTTGCTCTCAGCCGCTGCGTGGATTCTTTCTCCTCCCGAAGGTTTCGCCGCATCCAAATGTCTCCGTGGACTCGAACTATGTAGCTACGGGTGCAGCAATGTTCATTTCTGGCGTATGGTTAATTTTGCCTAGGGAAAGGTAGCCTTTCACGTCGCATTAAATCCACCCACACGCAATGAAACTGATCCTATTCTTAGGTCCTTCGTCAGCCCTCGGCATTTCGCTTGGAATGCCGCGTTGTGCAGAAAAATTGGACGGCATACCGATTCCGTAGCCAACATCCGCAACCGAGCATAGCAGACATATTCTCTCATTTACAAGTTTCGATAATGTCCTAAGCGGTCCTTCCGATATTTTATTCATACTTCCTTATGCGATCGATTGTCTATAGTAGCTGAAATCGTTTGCTCGGAATCTGTCCCTCAAACTATCGACGGATCCGCTACTCTCCTTCGTTTCGCACACTTGCATATTTATCGGAACAGTGTCTTAGCTGTGCATTATTGTACCAACCACATTCACTTATCCTATATCTCATATCACCCCGATCATCCCTCTCCTTGACTGCGCACATACATCACTCGCTGCACCATGTATTTCTGCGCCGTTCCCCTCCTTGTTGCCGTAATGGCACTGGCTCCGGCGACCCTTGCGGAGCTTGCACGAGTACGACGCAGTCAAACTCTACTATCTACCCTAGGTAGCCTATTGACAAGTTTCAACCGGAATTCTATAAACCCATACACCATAAACCAAAATCGCAGCAGCCCCACTATAGCGAGTTGAAGCCTAATCATAGCTATGTGAAAGAGAAGGAAGAGATCAAGGTGGAGAAAGAGGGTCACAAACAACAAGAGGAAGAATCGCCATACTGTGTTTCACCACATCTCGACGCACACCACAATTCGACGCACTTTCCCACCAAAACTGAGCGAATGAGAACCTGTATATCCCCACGCACAGAATCTACTTTTCCATGCGCCTTTCAGGAGGCTTAAAGCAAGCATCATTCTTCAGATCCCGCATCTCTACTTTTAAAAAAAGGTAGTTATGAATGAATTATATCTCTGCACATTTTCACATAAGTCTTGGCATATATTTTTGCGGTAAAATTGCAGATATGGAAATCTACCCACTGCACCTGCAATTAATTCAATAAAAATATTTAAACATTTCATTTGGATAACCTATCACTATGGAGATATACATGAATGGCATCAACATAGTCCTTGAAGTAATTGTTGAGCTGTTCAAAATATTTTCATTCCCATAGAAATATTGCATATGAATAGTATCGGAAGAGCACCTGAAAATATATATCAGCATGCCAACTATGCAATATATTAAAATGGACTGAATAAAATCAAGTAAATCAATGTACAACTAGGGGGGGCCCTTTGATCACAAGACAATTGCTATTGGTGTGATAGTGCTAACAAAGAGTAGTATGTTCAGTCCGCTGAAACATTGTATGAGAATCCCATACAAATACATGCCAAGATATTGTTACAAATTTCGCGGTGCCATAATTCCTTGAGAATGCTTGCTTTGAGCAGGCAGACGTGCTAAACATAAAGAACAAGTATTTATTTAGTGTCTCTAAATAGCGCTTACAAAATTCTGCTCTAGTGGTTGAGGTACACGCTCTTCTGCGTGGCTAGTTTTGGTGGGAAAGTGCGTCGAATTGTGGTGTGCGTCGAGATGTGGTGAAACACAGTAGCCCTTAGGGCGGCACGCGATTAATGACATAAAAAAAAAAACAAAAAAACAAGAGGAAGAGTATGCACGAAAAGAGGGACCGCGCTCGCCAAGTGAGGTGAAGTATAAGGAGGAGGCCGAATATAAGCAAGAATATGAAGAGGCTTATTACGAAGAGCCAGAAGGATATAAGTCGGAAGAGTACAAGCCCGAGTACCACAACAAGGGTCCAGAAGCGTATGAAGTATACAAGCCGCAGGAGTACAAAGCAAAGGATGAACACAAGTCTGACGAGGAGACAAAGTATAAGCCTAAGGAAGAGCATAAACCGATCGAATACAAGCCAGGGAAGGAGTACAAAGATGACAAAGAGGTCAAGTCGGCCATAGAGGAGTACGAACCTAAGGAGAAAGATAAGCCAAAGGAGGAGCATAAGCAAAAGGAGGAGCATAAGCCAAAGGAGGAGCACCAGCCAGACTACAAGCCTGTCGAAGAGTATAAACCAAAGGAACAATACAAGCCGATTGACGAATACAAGCCTGAATATTTTTTTTTTTTTTTTTTTTTTTTTATATCATTAATCGCATGCCGCCCTATGGGCTATGGCGATGTACAAGCCTGATTAGAAGCCGCAGCCCGAGGAGTATCAATTATGTGAGCGGGAGAGTATGCGAGGGCTGCTTTGTCACGGTGAAGGCTAAATCACGAAGGGGAGGTATAGAGATACCGTTAAGTCTATTGATCTAAGAGTCGCAAGAACAACAGGTTTATATACATGAGAAATCATAGCATAACGTGACTTGGAAACCATAACTGAATAGGGAAGTATATCAAATCAGGAAGGTGAGAAAGGCACGGGATGCGTGGCTTGCAAAGAAAAACGCTGTGGCGTACTGTCTTTCACCCACAACCCGACGTGCACCACGTCCCAACGCACGTTTTACACCAAAACTGAGCATGCGCGACAACATATATCTCAACCACCAGAATAGAATTTTGTATGCGCAATTCAGGAGAAATAAATAAAGGGTTATTCTTCACCTTAAATCCCTCTATTTGCACTGAAAAGACATTGTGGTTGATTAATGGCGCCATGAGTTTTTTCATTGATGTCTTGGCATGCATTTATATGGAATTCCCATACAAAGTGAACTGGAGGGTAGAATGCACAACTTCCCTTCAACGCTCACCATAATGGCTATAGAATTGTGGCTAGAGAGTCTCCCCAATAGGCCTCTTGTTAATTGGTGCTTCAATTGGCTTAATGTTGTTTAATGCCTAATTTATACATCAAATTGCCATTTCAGGTAGTTTTCCTTTACAATTATTGCATACAGTTTCTATGAGAAAATGAATTTTGTGAATAACTCTACCACTCCTTGAGAAGTTTTCTTGGTGTGCTTCTCACATCTTTGAATAAGATAAAATATTGATATTCAAGTGTCCTACTGCTTTGATCAAATTTACTTCAGGTGTGATAAGTGGAATTCAATACTAGTGATATCACAGCGAAAAATATATGCCAAGCCTATGCCAATTTATGGTAGGAATTTCATGAATCATAAATCCCTTCAAAGCAACATATCTGAAGAAGCTAAGGTGTGGAATATGAAGAATAGTCCTTACTTTAACTGCTCTACAAGTTGCATACAAAATTCTATTCTGGTGGTTGAGATATATGTTGTCGCGCGCGGTCAGTTTTGGTGTAAAACGTGCGTCGGGACGTGGTGCACGTCGGGATGTGGTGAATTGCAGTATATGTGGGGTTACGTGACTCAAAAAAAAAAAAAAAAAAAAAAAAAAAAGAAAACGACGCAGAACTGGTAGCGATGGCAAAGGCTCTAGAGACCAGGGATGGGGAGCTGCTCATAATATCAGACTCAAGAGTGGCATCAGCAGGCTACAGAAAATTGCGGAAGGAAAGCCGACACCAGACGGGCCTGCCTGTCGGGGAGATGGTTACACTCGGAATTATACGAGTGGAATAGAGTGGGTACAAGAGAAAAGGGGAAGGAGCGGGATGACAGGATGGACGTGGATGAAGCAGCGGTAGAAGGGGAGAAAAAGTGTTCCGAGAAGTGTGAGGGGAGAACTTCTTACGTGGGGTGGGGTTCTTGGGTGTCCCTTTTACCAACTGCCCAAGACACGGACGGCTGGTATCTCGTACCTGAAGGGGTAGTTTTATTTTTCGTTGATATCGTATTAGGGGACGTATTTGTATGTAGTTGCGCAGGTGCCTGTCCGGGCCATAAGGACTTCGGTCCAGGGACCCTGCCATGGCGAACGGCTGCAAGCGGGGTTACGTGAAATTTAAAAAAAAAAAAAAAAAGACGGGCCTGCCTGTGCAGTCAGGAGATCCTGGAGGACAGGATGACGAGAGGGGGGGTGGACGTGGCAGTAATGTGGGTCAAAGGGCACAGGGGAATAAAGGGAAACGAGGAGGCAAATAAGGCGGCAAAAATTGGCACATTCCTGCAGTAGCAGGATGAGATTGTCACAGAGGTGGGCATGCGCCAGTAGGCTAAGGCACAGCGAGCGGAGGAAAGGAACAGGTTGGGACTGAGTTATAGGCCCTTACAAAGGCTGGGACAAAGTGCGTACGCTGGCGGGACTACTGGGAGGCAAAGGCCTCGAGCGTGGGGCCACAGGTTAGGCAAGACGGACGGGCCAGAATGCAGGTGGTGCGGGGAGAAGGAGGAAACGACGTCACACATATGGGAAAGGTGTGGGGAATGGGGAGGAGGTGGCCAGGTGGACTGGAGGCATTACTCCGACCACAGGAGAGAGGCGAAGAAAAAGAGACCCACTGGCAGAGCTCATGAGGTGGATAGAAGGTTAGGGGCGAGTTGCAGGCGACCTATACTCAACATGTTTTACATTTTATTTTCCTTTTATTTTCCTTATTTTTCTTTCCCTTATCCCTTGTGTAACTAATCTCGCCATAGCCCATAGGGCGGCATGCGAGTAATGATATTAAAAAAAAAAAAAAAGAAAAAATACAGGCTACGAGCCTATGACAGGGACCCAAATACCCGGGTCAGGTTAGGAATGTATCTACCAACTCTAACATACACTCACAGTGTACCAACACGCACCTGGCTGCTCGCTATCCCAGATCGAGGCTGGCATATCAATCCTCGACTGAATTGCCCTCCACTTCGTCCTGCCTCCACCCTTTTCCTCACGGCTGGAAAGCCTAGGCGGGGGGTCACTACGCTAGCAGGGCTCATGGGAGGCAAGGGCCTCAGAGCCTGGAGACACGAGATAGGGAAGGCAGAGAGCCCGGAGTGCAGATGGTGCGGGGAGAGTGAAGAGACAATAGGACACGTTTGGGATGGATGCAGAGTGTGGAGACAGAAGTGGCCAGGGGGATTGGGGCAGTGAAGGACCTACCGAAGGCAAAGGATGGCGGGAGAGACCCCCTGTCGGAGATGCTGGAGGGGTGGGATTTGAATTGAATTTTCGGTCATTGTTTTACCGCGCGTTGCACTGAATTTATTTCCATTTTCTCATATGTAGCTAATCTTACTATAGCCCGTAGGGCGGCATGGGAGTAATGATTAAAAAAAAAAAAAAAAAACTTTTCCTCCAGGTCCTCCCAGCACTGCCAAGTGATTTGCACCCCATCATCATCCTTCCTTTGGGCCTCTCCTACCCCCTGCACTCAAACACCATATGCTCAGCACTCCATTCTTCTCCATAGGTGGAGTATGCCTCCTCTTCCTGGATCTTCCTCCTCCACATACCACCACCCTTCCCAGTCCACAGCCAAGTGTAATTGGTAATGCCTTCTAGCCCCACTTGACGAACTTTCTTTTGCCGAAGCCCCTTTGCTCTCTCTCCTCCTTTCTCTTCTTGCCTAACTCCTGGTGTAGGCGACCTTCCGTAGCCTGCCAATCATACCTCATGGCTCCAGCTCGTGCCTTCACCTTCCCAGCGGCCCTTTGGTTACCCTCAATTCCAACATGCACCTTCACCCAGGTGAGCCTCACAGCTCCTGCGTGCCTCAACCTCCGCCTCCTCTCTACAACCAGTTCCACATGCATGCCAAGTCCTTGCCTTGCCTGTTCTGATTGCTGCCTGGGAGACTGCGAGCAGCAACACTGTCTACAGCCTACAAGGCACCTTTCATGCCAACAACCTGCCCTGCCATAGCCAGTAGCGATAAGCGGGGTTACGTGATTTAAAAAAAAAGAAAAAAAAAAAGCCAACAACCTCTCCACCCCACACGGTGTCCTTCATGCCAACCCAGAAACTTCCTTCTGCCTCTCCTGCGACCACCTGCTGCCAGCACCACCTGCTGCCAACACGACCCGCCTCCTACTTCTCCTTCGCTGCGACTGCCGTCTGTGAAGATGGTTCTGCCGCTTGGCTGGAGGATGCTCCTTACCCAGCTTGAGATTGATGACCTCAACCTCTGTCCCTATCAGTTAAACTTCCTACACCCAGGGCTACTGACTCAAAGCCATCACCTGCTCCATGACACGCACCGGACTAAAGCCCATCCAATGCCTCCCTCCCTTTCTTGCCTTCTCTTTCTGGATCTGAGCGCTCGACCCCTCTAAAGCTATCAGGCCCAGGTCCCCTACCCCTGTGGGGTTCCTAATCAACCTCAGTGCATACCTCGCTTGGCCCTGATCAAGGACTGTGTCATGCCGCGACGGGAATTTACAGAAATTAGTACTTGGTAACTGGGATGTAGCGATCGACCCGAATCACAGAACGCTCCCGAAGCGTGCAAATCGCTGAGACAGTGCCAATAGCCGCAGCAGAAGCGGAAAGCCACAGCTCTACAGTACTCTATATTCTCTACAGAATTCTACGCTATGTTTCCATGTCGTCATGTGTGTTTCAATATCGTCATGTCCAAGTCCATGAATATTCGTATGAACTCATATCTGCTTACTCTTGTTCACCCTCTCTCATCTATATTTAGTTATTCTCTCACCCGTAGATGACTCCTCGCCATGCAATTCATGTAAGAAGGGGTTATGTCCTTTAGTTCAATACAGTCACTCTTTCTTATACTCGCTCTTTCTCTATTGTCGAAGTAGCTAGTACCTATGACCCGAGGAAACATTTAGAAAAAACTATTAATAGTTAGAATCAAGTTGAATATTTTCATACTAAGAAACTAGAAGAAACTAGAAAATAATAGAATTTTCTATAAGATAATTTATAATTAGTCTAGGATATTCTACTACTTTCTTAATCTGCTTCAGTTTCTAACTAAAGATAAGCTCAAGTATTGAACAGTTACTTCTTATTTCTTAGAGAAAGACTCAGTTGCAACATAGCCAACATCCTCGGGGCACGACTCGGATCATGTGACTGGGACCGTAACTCGACATACAGACAAGCTATCAGGAAGCGGAAAAAACGGACAGATTCCTCTCGGCCCGGCGGCCTCAGGGGCGGCACCCGAACTTGGGGGACGACACTGACAGCAACACATGCACACGAAAACGACTTTCGTGAACGGATTGCACTTATCAACAGCTCACTTAACTGAACCCAACACCCTCCCCCACCTTCTCAGAACCCTCTGCCAGATCAGCAGGAGGGGGCCAACGAGACAGTCACGATCGAAGAGACGTTTTAGCCTGACCCAGCCACAGAAGCAAGATACAGGGATCCCAGGATCGTCCTATCAGGATGGAAGTAACTGGAAGCAAAGAACCAATACGAGGCCACATATCGCCACACATGAGGGCCAATCGGTACGGAACCATCACCACCACTCACACAGCATACGGCCATAGCGTATAGCCGGGCCACCACACCACAATGCCACTCCACCACAAGGCGCAGCACACGGACTCCAACCGACGTCATGGTAGGAACTAAGGAAGGAGCGGCTAAGGCAAGAGCAAGGAAGGCCAAAGGGAAAGAGATACAGTTCAAGCCATTCACAGAGTGGAAGCAAGGAGATACAGTGGACCTTGTTGGGAAAGGCAGGAACTACAGGCTGGAAAAATTCAGCGACTGGTATTTCCATCTAGATGAGACAGACCAAAAGGCAATTGAGCCAAAGATCAACGAGGCTGCGGCCGAGGCGTTTTAAAGGAAAGGAACTATGACAAGTGGTCGCAAGAGACCGAGGTAGAGAAACTAATGCTAGGAGCGGAGGCAGCTATAAGGGGGAGAGACAGACCGAGGGAAGAAGGTCTTTGACCTACTGGAGGAAGATGGAGACATTGAGCTGGTCATGATAAAGAGCACCTACAGCTCAATCAAGGTGAGGGGCTACTAGACACACACGGAGCTCTCACTCAACACAGTGAGCACAGAACAGTGGCAGAGACAGCATTGGTTCCGGACACTCAGGAGGAGATACGGACACATATGAGGATAGCTCAGACGAAGGATTAGTAGCAACGGCAAGGCCGGCAACATAAGCCATGCGCTTAGGGACAGGTTCTAGTGAGGGAATATACACTCCACCCCCATTCCTACTCCCACGCCTCAAGCTCCCAACTAAACCAGCCGAGAGAGACCCCACCTTGCCATGGTTAGCGTTCCCCCAACATGGGGCAGATTAGCAGGAGGTCACCAGATGGAGAAAAGAGAGAGAGAAGAGAGACGCCAAAGAGAGAGTCCAGCGGGCCGCTGAGGACGAAAGGGTGTTCCTGATGAAACGGCGCAGCTTGGTAAGTGACTGGGCATTTGAAGAATTAAAAGTAGAACAAGAGCTGGGGACGAAGGCTGAAGACGATATGTATGCAAGAGAGGGACTGGTCAGAGCAATGTGGGGACTAGTGGATACTATTAGAGGAATAGAAGAAGCACATGGGGAGATAGCGCGGGGGACACAGGAGGAGGCAGCAAAGAACTGGTATCTAGGCAAGAGAAAAAGAGCGGCCCGCATTAACATTATGGCCGGTGACTACCAGGCCACTACAGGCTTAGTGATGAAGCTAGGTAATGACGTGGGGATGATGAAGAAAGACTTCCAGAGACAGCTCAAGGAGATTCAACAGATGCTTATCCCACTAGTAACTAACAACCCATCACAGACACTCCCGATCGAGAACCCACAAGTGGTCCGCAGCCCACCTTATGTTGAGGCGATAGCAGTAGATGATAACTCACTAGCAGCTGACAGCCCGCCTCAGATGACAGCAGCAGCATCAGAAGCAGATCCAGAGAAGATGGAAGGGCTTAACTTTGGAGGAATAGACAATAGCCGGCATGCTACGGAAGCAAAGAGACAGAGAGAGGAGGGGAAAGTATCCTGGGGGCGAGATGTACACTCAATTGGGGCAGAAATTGAGGTCATTGACCTCGAGCTGGGCAAGGTGGGGAGGTGGATGGTGCTGGAGGCAGGTGGTAGCAGATGAGTCAGAAGGCTTCCAGTGGGTAGGCACCAAAGCTACTGTATGGGATGGTGAGGTCTCAGGCATGAGGGGCGCCCTTGAAGCCGTGGATGGTAGGGCGAAGGTGCTACTGCTTGCAGACTCTCAAGCAGCCATCAGCGCGGTCAGGAGAGCAGGAGAAACCGGCAAGGCGAGCACTGCGGACCTGGCGCGCGTGGTAGAGCTTGTGGGTTTTTTTTTTTTTTGGAGTCACGTAACTCCGCATACAGGCTATCAGCCTATGGCAGGGAAAGAACTTGTGGCTGAAAGGTTGCGGAGACTAAGGGATGCTGGGGCTGTGAAGCTTGCATGGGTCAAGGCCCACGTGGGGATAGAGGGCAACGAGTAGGCAGATGAGAAGGCAAAAGAGGGAGCCAGGCACCTGAGGTATGATGGACAAGCCACGCAAGGTGACCTACATCAAGGGTTAGTCAGGAAGAGGAAGGAGGAGAGAGAATACACCAGTTTCGGAAAGGGGAAATTTATGATGGTGTAGAAGGGCTCTCACCAACTACACCTGGCTGTGGACTGGGAAAGGTGGAGCTATGTTGAGGAGGAAAATCAGTGGTGTGGAGGCGAGGTGCACCTGCGGGGAGGCTTGGAGTGCAGAGCATGTGGTATTCGAGCGTAGCGAGCTAAAGTGACTCAAGAGAAAGAAGGAGAATGGTGAGATGGTCACCTGGCAGTGCTGGGAGGACTTAGAGGCCAAGGATGGAGGCAGGAGTGAGTAGAGGGCAACCCGGTCGAGGAGTGGTTCGCCGGCCTCGATTTGGGTTAGCAGAAGGGACGGAGGGCATGTTAGGTGCCCAATGCGTGTACGTAGACGATGTAGATAGGAGTTGCTCAACCTGACCCGGGTATATGGGCCCCTGCCATAGGCTAGTAGCTTGTATGCGGGTTTACGTGACCAAAAGAAAAAAAAAGACAGAGAGAACAGAAGAAGTAAAGGGAAGTGAAGGATCTGGAAGCACCCAAGGCGAAGGCAGAAGAACCCCAAATGGAGTGGACACCAACACAGGCCAGAGATGAGCTGAGCCAACAACAACCTCCCAGAGCAGAGCCACCTCCAGGGGTACCGAGAGGACCAAGAGCTATAGCACGATAGTCTAGAAGAGCTATGAGACCAACACCTAGACAAAAGGCTGTCCCAAAGCAAAGTACGGAGAAGGCTACAGCAATGGAGCCAACGGCACAGCCGATACCTCAACAGGAGACCATTTCGAAGCCGAATATAGAAAAGGCTACAATAATGAAGCCAACAGCCACTCCGAAAACAAGGTTATGGCAAGCAAGGGTCTTTGGGACACAGAAGTGGAAAGAGATCAATGAGAACCCAGCCACGAGAGAGGTCCTAGAATACAGAAACAGGATAAAGGATAGAATTAACAAGAACCTAGGTCCAGAAGTTCCATATAGGGTAAGGAAATGATACTCGACCCCAACTTGTCAAGGGAGAGAATCCTCCTCTTGGAAGACATATAGCACAAGACAGGCCCGAGGAAGCTAGCCCAGCTAGAGAGTGCAGTCCGGCTCGACTATCAGCATCTGAGTATAAACTGGGGTCACAGGATGGTAGAGATAGTCACATTCGACATTGATACAAAGGAGGCACTGCAGAGAATAGAGAAGGATCTAAGGATAGAGAACCTTGGAGTGATATCAGCAAGGTCAGTGAGAAGACTAACAGACCAGTCAAATTCCAGGCAAGTCAGCAAATAAGGCCATCTCAATATTTGTAATAGATGGGATAGTAGAGATACTGAAGGCAGGGCTTCTGTTCCGAGGCACAAAGATCAAGACAAGTCTTAGAGAGGACCTAGGGAAAGAGAACTCTGGCAAAGCGAGAAGGTACAGATACACAGCACAAGATGGGTGGTGTAGATATTTTGTAGTAGGCCAGGTTATTGAGTGGATTGCGAAGCAGCGGAACCTCCCGGATTGGCTCAAAAGGTCACCACGAAGAAGAGACTACTGTGGTTCACCACTTTCCCGGACACCCCACTTTCCCGGACACATTTACCACCAAAACTGCGCAACTTTCGCACTCAATATCTCAACAACCACAACAGCATTTGTGAATGCACTTTGTGTAGCTATTACACACAGTGTAATTCTTGCTATCTAGCACTTTTTCTTCATCAAAAATTGTGGTTGCAAAGGGATTATGGCTTGTCGCATTTTTGTTGGAAGGCTTGGCATTTATTTGTATGGGATCTCCATACAAATGTCACCACCCCCGAATTCTGCATGCTACACCTGCAATCAATTCATGAAAAAAACTCAGACACTCACATTCAATAGCATCACTCAGTCGGAAACTATGAACAACGTAGTTAGGTAATAACTGTAGTGGTTGTGAAATTATTCACAATATTCATATTTCCCATAGAAACCATTTGTATGAGAACAACGCCCAAAAGTAGATAGTTGTACACCAACTCTACAATTCAACAAATGAAAGTAAACTAAATGCAGCACCTTACTATACCTCTTCAGGTGATTCTTGACATATACTATCATAGCTATTGTAATTAGCGTTGAAGAGTAGGACTACATTCGAGTCTGATGAACATTTTGTATGGAGATCCCATACAAATAAATGCCAAGCCTTCCAACGTAAATGCGACAAGTCATAATCCCTTTGCACCCCCAATTTTTGATGAAGAAAAGGTGCTAGATAGCAAGAATTACACTTTGTCTAATAGCTACACAAAGTGCATTCACAAATGCTATTGTGGTTGTTGAGATATTGAGTGCGAAAGTTGCGCAGTTTTGGTGGTAAATGTGTCCGGGAAAGTGGGGTGTCCGGGAAAGTGGTGAACCACAGTATGAGGAACTGATCAACCTGAACGAGAAGCAATTTGCAAGGACCTTCCAATGCTGTGGGACCAAGAGTGGACATGAGGGAGGATGCGAAAGTGCCAACACGTCCTGAACAAGGGCACCGGGAGTAGGAGAGGTTTTTTTTTTTTTTTTTTTTTTTTTTTTTTTTTTTTTTTTTAATATCAGTACTCGCATACCGCCCTATGGGCTATGGCGAGGTTAGTTACATGATAAAGTGTAGGCAAGGAAATAATTCAGGCTGTAATCAAGGAAATAATAAAGGCTCCGTCTCCCCTTAACGTCCCACCGAAGGAAATAATGTAACCGATCCGCCAATGCTGCCCCCATTTCATTCTTCCATCCACTCCATCAGTGCTACGAGGGGCTCTCCCTGCTCTTGGCCTGTGTCGTCCGGTCTAGCTATTGCTCGCCTCCCCCCTGGCCATCTCGGGATTTCCATACCCGGCATCTGTCTAGGAGGTGGTCAGTGGTTTCCAGTTCTTCACTGCACCATCGGCATTTGGGTCCGTCGGATCTCCCCAGTTTGTACTGCCAGTTTCGTAAGCCTTTGCCGCCCAGGAGACCCGCCATGGTGGGTAGGAGAGGAGCAGTGCTCCCAACTGGCCAGGCCTGAAACCGCCTGGGGCGGCCCTGGCGGAGCTTTTGATGGCCTGGGCCGGCCTGCAGGCGTGAAATATGCAGGCCGATTCAGGCAGACTAGTTCGCCCAAATACTAATAGCATCACCAGTTTTCGCCTGTGTGCTGAGTGAGTTATTTTATTAGAGAGTTCAGTTCACTATGCTGTCTGTTTTGTTAGTGCGAACCGTGGAAGAAAAGACTACCGAGAGGTGAGATGGGGTTGAAGCAGCCGACGAAGACAGAGGGGGAGGGAGACATGCTGGCGGAAGTATTAGATTGGGCAGCAGAGTAATTTCATTGATTCCCCGATTCCGTTATCCTTTATTCTCTCATATCCTCATTCTTTCTCCTTCTGTTTACTTAGTATTTACCCTCATGTATCTAACCCCTCGCCATAGCCAGCTAGGCGGCATGCGAGTAATGAAATAAAAAAAAAAAAAAAAAAAAAAAAAAAAAAAAAAATGCTGTCTGTTTTTAACTATGTTCTGTGTTCTGTATTCTGTGTTCTCGTTCTGATCATCTATGTAGAAGTGGGCACCTTCCGAACCTAACTCACACATCCTGCCATAGCAGAGTACACCACATTCTCCTTCCGCTTTTCGCACTCAAAATCTTCTCAATTCCACTTTCTTAGTTTCGCACCTACAGTACCTAAACTCTGTGGAACTGACCAGAGGTTATCATGTCAACTTGTATAAGCACAGTTGCAAGATTTTTTTTTTTTTTTTTTTTTTTTTTTTTTTTTTCACATAACCCCGCTTGCAGCTGTTCGCCATGGCAGGCTGGGTCTAAACCCTTGATGCTCGGAGGCAAGCATGTCTACCTACTCTCCCGCCTCCTACTCTACATACGAATCTAGTAGGTGTCCAGCCAACGGTCAGGCAGGCTGATGAGAGGATCTTCATCCGGACATACATAGATGACTTCCATGGGGTAATTGTGGACTGGTCCCTAGTGACGCTGAGGAAGGTAGTGAATGCATATCGCACTATGCTAGAAATCGAAGCGGCGAGAGAAGGATACCAGCTAGACCAGGACAAGAGAGAGACACTGATTGTTGGTATCAAAAGTCCAGACTACCGGCTGGTAGGGCTCCAAGTAGACTTGGAACTCAGGTTCAATACACACTTTCAGAAGAGACTGAACCTGAGGAGGTGGCTTGGGCCGTAGCAGCGAGGCTAGGAAGACTAGGCCTAGCGAAGAGGAGGCAGCTATATACTAGCACAGCGAGGATGATAGCTACCTGGGGGAGCTGGGCATGGATAGACTATGGCTGGAACACCCACCCAGAGACGAAACTGAGGGAGCTGGAGAAGTGGCAGTACTCCATTACCAGGGCGATAACCGGAGCCCCCTGGGGCACACGGAGAGACCTGATGGAAGACCTAGCAAACCTGGAGTCAATATTAGTATTCATAGAAGGCGAAAAGACTCAGGTAGAGGCCAGATCCCTAAGGTTCCAAGGGAAGGCCCTCTAGAAAGAGGACGAGGAAACGGTATACCTGAGAGGAGAGTTGGAACAGAAGGACCCATTACCCCTAACACGCTGGACCGAGAAGCCGGAAGACACGAGTGGGAAAGACTAATAGAAAGGGAGACAGATGAAGGGTGCAGGGCTTTTTTTTTTTTTTATTTTCACATAACCCCGCTTGCAGCTGTTCGCCATGGCAGGGTCCCTGGACCGAGGTCCTTATGGCCCGGAGACAGGCACCTAAAAACAAACAACAACTCACTATATACACCGACATTCAAAGGGTGCAGGGCAGTGTACACCGATGGGAGCTGCATAGCAGAGAGGAAGGGGGTGGGGGTCTGGCGAGGTAAAGCCAGGTCTTCCTACCTGGGAGCCAGGGCCACGGTAAATGACGCGGAGCTGATAGCCATGGCCAATGCCCTTGAGGAAGGGGACGAAGAGCTGCTATTAGTTACAGACTCCAAGGCAGCCATCAGCAGGCTCCGAAGCGTAGCGGAGGGCCTACCAACGCCAGGAGGAGCAGCCCACCGAGCAAGGAAGGCGTGGGAAGGCAGAATAGCTCGGACAAGACGTAGCAGTACTTTGGGTCAAGGGTCACAGAGGTATCGAGGGCAACGAGAGAGCTGACAGGGTGGCCAAGATAGGAGCCCTATTACCATATCAGGTTGAGACCGTAACCGAAGCCGGGATGCAAATGGAGGCGAAGGCCCAGAGGGCGGGAGAAAGGAACAGGCTGGGCCTTAGCTACAGACCGCTAGAGCGCATAGGCAGGCGAGTCACTACATTAGCAGGGCTTCTGGGAGGCAAGGGCCTCAGAGCCTGGAGACACAAGATAGGGAAGGCAGATGGTCCGGAGTGCAGATGGTGCGCGGAGAGCGAAGAGACGACAGGGACAGGGCACATTTGGGATGGATGCAGAGTGTTTTTTTTTTTTTTTTTTTTTTTTTTTATATATCATTACTCGCGTGCCGCCC
The DNA here is from genome assembly GCA_015179045.1 of Kalaharituber pfeilii. Lineage (NCBI taxonomy): Eukaryota > Fungi > Ascomycota > Pezizomycetes > Pezizales > Pezizaceae > Kalaharituber > Kalaharituber pfeilii. The sequence goes on along the minus strand of WHUZ01000009.1, from coordinate 852,342 downwards.
TGGGGGCTATGGCGAGATTAGTTACATGAGATTAGATACATATGAAGGTAGAAGAAGATGCAGAGTGTGGAGACAGAAGTGGCCAAAGAGATTGAGGGCAGTGGAGGACCCACAGAGACCCCCTGTCAGAAATGCTAGAGTAGGCAGGACGTTGATTACAATTTTTATTCTAATTTTACATCATTTACATATTCATTTCCTTACTCTCATCTATACCTAATCTCATCATAGCCCGTAGGGCGGCATGCGAGTAATGATATTAAAAAAAGAATTATAGAAAGAACTAAAGCTCTTTAACTACATCAATTCAAGAGGTATCTAAATTAGCTAATAAGAGTATCTAGCTATCTATAGAAGCTCAGATAGTTTAAATAGATAGAATTTAATTTAAGGTAATTAGACCCAACCTTTTTAGTTTCTACTCTTTTAGTAATACTTATAGACTTAGTATAAACTTCTAATACACCTATTATTTGATTTAATAATACAACTGAAGTAAGTTATATCAACTGCCTAGCTGGTTGGAGTTTCTTAGTACAATACTTTCTAAATTGATGTTTAGACTCAAGAATTGTCGGACGGGAGCTGCTAAGGGATACGACCGATTCAGGGTAACGCATGCTACCGGGATATTGCGCACTACCGGGATATTGCGCATTTTCTGGATACCACAACAAGAAATTACTATGAGTGCAAATGGCCCTCAAGTGGGCTCAAATTGAAGCCAGAGCATGGGAGAGGATGTTAAATTATCCTTTATATATTTCCTAGGCTTATTTGTAGCACATAAGTGATGCCTTATTTGGTACATACAAAATCTTATGCTGGACATCTTTCAAGCTGCTATGTGTTAATGATTCTATCCTGGGACCTTATTGACCTCACTGTATACTCTGCTGTCTATTTCAATGAAGTATAGGATGTTTGGTGGTGCTCAGGCTACTCTGTAAAGAATTGCACTATTATATTGAAGCATATATCTTTCCCTATGCATATATACAGCAATTCTGGGCTACTATACAGCATAAAAGCATTGTGTAAAGAATCTCCGAGTCTGAGGCTATAAAATAGAAACACATATATAATAAGGTACTTGCTGAACTGCTTGCAGTACTAGCTGATGGATTTGAGCCATTAGGTACTATTATATGAATTTTATGCATAAAGCATTTCAAGAATACTCACCAGCTCTCTATGTAGCTCTGTGGTATTTGCAACTATGGTGCCTGTTACTGCTATTACTTACCTCATTACCTATTATCATCTATATCTAATGTATATACATATTAATATGCTAATGTCACTACATCCTGCATACCTCTCCACTCAAGTGGCTATATAACATCTAAATTCATTAGCTGGTGCTGCTAGCAGTTCAGCAAGTACCTTATTATATATGTGTTTCTCTTTTATAGCCTCAGACTCGGAGATTCTTTACACAATGCTTTTATGCTGTATAGTAGCCCAGAATTGCTGTATATATGCATAAGGAAAGATATATGCTTCAATGTGATAGTGCAATTCTTTCTGAGCATCACCAAACATCCTATACTTCATTGAAATAGACAGCAGAGTATACAGTGAGGTCAATAAGGTCCCAGGATAGAATCATTAACACATAGCAGCTTGAAAGATGTCCAGCATAAGATTTTGTATGTACCAAATAAGTTATTACTTATGTGCTATAAATAAGCCTAGGAAATATATAAAGGATAATTTAACATACTCTCCCATGCTCTGGCTTCAATTTGAGCCCACTTGAGGGCCATTTGCACTCATAGTAACTTTTTGTTGTGGTATCCGGAAGTGCGCAATATCCCGGTGGTGCGCAATATCCCGGTAGCGTGCATTAACATTAGTTTCGCAGAGACAGGATAGTAGAGGCTTGACAATAGCGGCTTGACAGGAGAGGCTCGTAAATAGCGGTTCAGCGGTTCCGGTTCAGCGGCGATGGCAGCCTATGGTGAAAAGGCAGAGAGAAAGATCAGAAGCTGAATGAGGTCTAGGGATTGACAAGAATAACAAGAACATATGGACGGTGAGGAACCATATGGGTCTATTAAGAAGATAAGACAACAGACAAGGAGAGAGAGAACTATTTACGTGAGGGCCGGATGGGGACTTTATACATGATAGGCCCTTTAGCCAAGAAACACAATACAAAGGCAGGAGCGGCGATGAGGGCAGCAGCAAGAGCAGTAGAGACGCAGAAATGAGGGCCACGGCGAGGGCAGCGACGAGGGAAGTGCAGTGTCGAAGGCAGGATTTTCCCTATGGCAACCATGATGAGCCATAGGCCTGCTCCGGCAGGCGGGCGGGGGCCGGTTAGCTACCTATAGCTAGCCGGTTACTATGAGCTTGCCGGACTGTCGGCAGGAGGCGGTCAAGGCCTGCCGCGGTCGTGGCTTGAGTGTGCGAAGGCTGTAGGGCTGTGACAAGAATAGAGAAGAGGAAATAACAATCTTAATTGCATTCAACTAACAATATAAAATCCATCTACAATTTATAACCTTTATTAGTACAAACAATTGCGGAACTCATTCTATTTTCATCTAGTTTTCTTATAAATTCAAACCCAAACCAAGTTGCATATTCTCTGCCTTATACTCATCTTCCTCCTAATAACAATTAAACAAACAATAAAGAAGAGAAACAAGACAGAGAAGATTGCAATATGGAAACCCATAATAAATATCCTGCCATTTACTGCAACCACCTTCACAACCTATGAGCGAGTTACAAGCGTTGCCAGAATATAACAATGTCTATAGATCTATTGGCTCCAAAACCTGTAGAACTAGCAACTCACCTGCGTAAACGCTGGCCTTTGTAAGCGACACCAAAATATTGACCGCCATCAGAGTCAGAAAGGCTCCTGTCAATTGTGAGAAGTCCTTTCTAGTGCACTCCACATCAATTGCTTTAAATGTTGCCACAATGAGTTATAAATAGCAAGGTTGGTTTCCCACTCTGGTATCGACACGGATGGGACACCCCAAGGGTCCCCTCTCTCACCGGTGCTATTTCTCATAGGGGTAGCACCAGTCGCCGAAGACGCAGATAGACGGAACTTCACTAGGCCATACGTAGATGACTTCCACTCCGTATTGTCCAACAAGTCACTCCGAGCTCTAAAGAGGGAGATATGTGAACACCGCAAGAGGCTGACGGAGGAAGCAGCTAAGGAGGGGTTCGAACTAGACCCCCAAAAATCCGAGACGCTCATAATAGGCATTAAAAGCCCAAGCTACAAGCTGACGGGGCTCCACATTGACTGGGAATTGAAGTTCAATAATCACTTCACCAGGAGACTCAATCTCGGCAAAGCGGCATGGAGAACCGCGTCTCGGTTGTGCAAGATTGCGCCAGCGAAAAGAAGACAATTATACACGAGCATAGCTAGAAACATAGCCACCTGGGGAAGCTGGGTATGGACGGATTATGCACGAGGAGCACCTGGGAAGGCAAAGATCGACCAGCTAACACGATGGCAGTACTTGGTAGCCAGGGAAATCACAGGGGCCCCATGGGGAACGAGACGGGACGTGGTGGAGGGACTTGCGAATCTGGAGACAACCGAGACATTCATATACGGCGAAGCCGAAAGGGTAGAGGCGCGGACACTGCGATTCCACGACGAACTCCTAAGAGGCCCACAACAAGACATCAGATACCTAAGAGGCTCTCTAGCCCACAGGGACCCACTACCCCTACACACACTACCAATCCACCCAAGGGATACACCCAAGGAGGAGTGGGAAAGGATCATCTCTGAGGAAGAAGACGAGGGCTGGACCTGCGTGTACACTGACGGAAGCAGAATAGACGAGGTCACCGGAGCCGGATTTTTTTTTTTTTTTTTTTTTTAATCATTACTCGCATGCCGCCTGGTAGGCTATGGCGAGGCTCTTTTATGTACATGTATAACGAAAGGAAAATGAGGAAAGAAAATGGCAAAGAAAATGGCAAGAGCTCCGTCCCTATCCCTACTCTTCGCTTGTCCCGTCCCCGTCCTTACTCTTTGCTTGCCCATAGCAGGGTCTCTGTCAGTGTGTCTCTGTCTCCGTCTGTTTTCGGGGGTCGTTTCAGGTCCTCCTCCTCCCCCGGCAGTTTCCGTTTCCAAACTTCGCATTCTGTCAGGACATGGGTAGAGGTCTCCAGGGCTTTGCCGCACCACCTACACTCCGGGCTATCCGCTTATCCAATTTGATATCTCCAATGTCGTAGTCCTTTGTTCCCCAGGAGTCCGGCTAGAGTGGAGACGCACGGTCCTAGGCGTTGCAACGGTCGGTAACTTAATTGTAGACCGGAGCCGGAGCATACCACACCAGAGCCAGCACGTCACTGTACCTGGGTACCCGGACCACAGTAAACGACGCGGAGCTGATGGCTATGAGTGAAGCGATGAAGCAGGACGGAGAAGTACTAATTGTCACAGACTCTAAGATAGCCATATCAAAGTTGAAGAGAATCGCAGACGGATACCCAACCCACGAAGGGCCTGCACAGATTGTGAGAGACAGATGGGAAGAAAGGACATCACGAGGCGACTTAGACATAGCCGTATTGTGGGTAAAGGCTCACGTAGGCATCCAAGGAAACACTCAGGCCGATAAGGCCGCCAAAGTGGGCACTGCACTACAGTATCAAGACGAAGTAGTCACGGAGGCCGGATTGTGCCAATACGCGAGGGCACAGAGAGCTAGTGAGACAAACAGACTACAGCTAACATACCGGCCCCTCCAGAGACTAGCCACCAGACACGCCGTCGCCACCCTTGCTGGCATCCTAGGCAACAAGGGGCTGAGACAATGGAGACACCGGATCGGAAGGGCAGACTCGCCGGAGTGCAGATGGTGCGGCAAGAGCCTGGAGAACACCACCCATGTCCTCAACGAGTGTGAGGTATGGAAGAGGAGATGGCCGGGAGGGGAAGCGGACCTGAGAGCGCCACCCAAGTTGGAAAAGGAAGGTGATTGAAGGAAATATTGGAATGGGTGGGACGAGACTGACGGGTCAGACTTTTTCTAAGACAGTTATTTCTACGGCGTCATCTTCATTTTTCCTGTTATTTCTATTTGTAACTAAATATCGCCGTAGCCCATAGGGCGGCATGCGATTAAATGATATAAAAAAAAAAAAAAAAAAAAAAAAAAAAAAAAAAAAAAAAATCTGGTATTGACCAGGGGAAAACTTTGCCAGTTGTGCTCTTCACTTTGACTCTTCCAACCTCTTGGAGGTATTGGTTACAAAGATAGCAGCACCCCTTAGATACTCCGAGCAGATTATGTGTTTTCTGTATACGGTCAGGATTCAGAAAAAGTATTAAGTGACTTCAAGCATACCTTTAGCTCCTCTATTAGCACCCGAAATTCTTTGAGTTTCTCAGGTCGTACCACTTCTTGTATCGAGTCATATTGCAACTCACGAAGGCATGCCAATATTGATTCGCAATGCATTTTTCCTCGAAACATTGTTCCCCATGCATCCCACTGCTCTTTTGTAAGTTGGCTCCAATCTGTGCCCCTTTCTAATGTCACTCTCTTTCTTGTCTTCAACTGAATTTTGTGTTTAACGATATTGATATCTTCCCGGTCATCCAGTACATATAATAAAACCTCATCTAGGGATGCCTGAACGTTCGCGCCCCTGCTGGGTATTATGGTTAAAAAAGAAAAGCTAACTTTTCTGGTTAGAGGCTGTAATAGCTCATCTATGGCTTCCGTCCACTGGACTAATAGGCCCAGCCACTTGATAAGACACCTGATTGGATCTTGAACTACCAGCTCCTTGGTGCAGAGCACTTCTTCATCCTCTAAAATGTCTCATACTCCTGGACCCACATGTTACAAACTACAAAACACCTGATTACGCAAATTCCAGCAACGAAAGTCATACATTAGGGATTGGAGTCCACAACGATCCCTGCGCGCTGCATCTCTCAGCCAATCTTTTATCGCCGGGTGGGAGATATGTCGCCTAAAGGTCTGGCTTCGATGTATCAGATCTGCCAGCAAGCATAATCTCTGGTCGACAACTTCTAGAGCATGGATGGCTTCCTCTTTTGCAACCTCGAAACCTTGAGCTTTATTCCTTTGTGGGTCGCGAAACTTTGACAGCCTTTCCACTGCGGCTGTGAGTGTTTCAAAGAGAAATCCTATAAAACGGTGATAATGGACACTTGACTCTGCGGTTAAGAGAATCTGATTTTGTTCATCAAGCTTAAAAGCGTAATTCGTAATTTCGTGCATAATTGCAACGAAATCCGCTTCACTATGTTGGCAACGTTTGGCTTCGCTCGGAATGGAGTTTGCTTCAAAACCATCGGCAAACTTTTTCTCATCAATGGATGCAGGCTTAAAAAACATTATAAATTTTTTCACAACAGGAAGGGTGTAAGGGCACATTGAGGTGCTGTTGAATTTTTGGTTGACATTGAAGATAGGTAAAATGTTTCATCTCTCCGAATATGTTGTCCTTGGCTTCCACAGTATTAACCTCCACGTAGTTGTTGCATAGTATCTCTAGCTGATGGGCATGATTCCCTGGTGTCATTGGCCCACTAGAAAAGAAGATCAGTACGTGCACATGAGTATTGACTTTCAGAATTGTTTGTTTTCTCACGACTTTAAAAACGGCATTAACCAAGATACCCCGAATCTTTTGTGTGTAGTTACTGGGCATATAACAAGTGGCGATATCATATCTGATTAGTCAATGGCACACCATTTAGAACTCTTAGTCGCAAACACTATTTCCAGATGTACGTGGTGTTGACTTGTCCCCTGGCCTGTGTGGACACCCAGTATCGTGGCATTGCTTAACCCTTCAATAACGGCCACAGCAACGACATCCGCCTTTGCCTTTGTGACAAATAGTGTCGCGATGTGGTTTAACCTCGAGAGGATCGTGTGGTTAGGATCCCCCATTGAATGGCTAGTTGGCTGCCCAGGCTGTGGTAATATAATACTTAGAAAGGTTGAGGCAGCTCGAATCAGTCGTGCAGTATGGGCCATATCTGTCGGTTCACGACTGACAGCATCCTCGGCAATGGCACATTCATTCAATTCTGATATACTTGCTTCCATTTTGAACCCTTCTTCCTGGGCCGCCTCACAATGAAGAAAGGTATGAGGTTTGAGAGGTTAAGTTCGAAGAATGGGGTATCCTCGTTGTTCTATTGTGGATGGGTTGAAGAGCAGAGCAGGTTGCAGAGGTTGAGAGCGAAGTTGAGAGAAAGGTAGTCCCATGCCAGTCGAAGCGAGGAGTTCCATCAGTCGAGCCAGGCAAACGCTTAGTGACTAAGCTGGCCGTACTATAGTTTAGTCACTAAGCGTTGGCTAGTCTCATGCCAAGACCCTGCTACATAGGAAAATAAGGAAGTAAACACTAAAGCAAGACGACAACAGCATAGCCTAACGTAGAAATAAAGGAACCGTCTCCTGATTCATCTCTCCACCCAACTCAGTGTCTCCACCAGGGCGTCACCTTCGCCTTCTCCTGTGGCTGGGGGCCGAAATATGGCTTCCCCGCGCCACGGCCATCTTCTCCTCCACCTGGGGGAGGTCGGCGGTGGTGGCAGAGGTGGTGGGGAGAACGGCGACGGTGTTTGATGGGGAGGTGAGGGGGGTGAGAAGGGCCTTGGAGAGTGTGGGAGAGGACGTCCCAATACTGATCTGCTTGGATTCGGAGGCTGCCGTCATGGAGGGAAGGTCATGGAATGGAGCAGGGTGGCGGTGTCCAACTTCACGGCCATGCGCCTGGAAAGAGGGAGGTGCAGGGCATGGTTGAAGAGGATAGGAGTGGCAGAATCGGAGAAGTGCAGCTGTGGGGAGGTTCAGACGGAGGAGCACCTAGCCTTCCAGTGCAGTCAGCAGAAGTTTCGCCCAGAAGGCTTTAGAGAATGGGGGGATATGGAGAAAAGGACGGCAGAGAATGGGGAGGAGTGGGATGAGTTGGAAAGGTTCTTTTCCGGGATCAGGTTTTAGAAGCGCGCGATTTCCGGACCCGGGTCGGGAGATGAGGAGGCGGGATGACATCATGTAACGAGAAATTTTTGTTCCAGGCTGTGAAGGCGTGGAGGAAGGAGAGAAGGGAGGTAGAGAGATGTGGGAAGGAGAAGGTCAGGGAGTGGAATAGGGAGCATTTCGCTTGCCGATGCAGAAGCTGGAAGAACCGCCAAGATCAGGTTCTAGAAGGGGAGAGAAGGGGGTGGAACAGGGATGTGTATGTAGAACTTTCTTTGTTAAGCCTGTCTCCGGGGCTTTGAGAGGGACCCTGCCATGGCTTAGCGCTGTAAGCGGGGTTACGTGATTTAAAAAAAAAAGAAAAAGAAAATCTTCTCCTCCACACCTCGCACTTGTCCCAGCTGTGAACCGTCGACTCCTCGGGGCCTCTTCCTTCCCGCACCACCGGCATTCCGGGCTGTCTGCCTTGCCCACTTTCTGCCTCTAGGCCCTCAAGCCTTTTCCTCCCAGGAGGCCGCTAGTGTGCGTACTGCGCTTCCCAATCTCCGCAGTGGTCTGTAGCTCTTTTTTCTTTTCTTTTTTTTTTTTTTTGTGTCACGTAGGTCTGTAGCTCAGAGCCGGCCTGTTCCTCTCTTGGGCTCGCTGTGCCCTGGCCGCCATGCGCATCCCCGCCTCCGTAACCACCTCTTGCTGGTGGGGTAAAGGGCTCCTATGTTTGCCGCCCTGTCTGCCTCTTCGTTGCCCATTAGTCCCCTGTGCCCTTTGACCCACATCACCGCCACATCCATGCCCCTCCGCCCCACCCTTTCTTCCCAGGCCCTCCTGCACATCCAGCTAGCTCCGTCTGGGGTCGGTCTTCCTTCTGCGATATTCCTTAATCTGTCGATCACTACTTGTGAGTCCGAGATGATCAGGACCTCTTCGTCCGTTTTTTCCAGGGCCTTGGCCATGACTGCCAGTTCGGGGTCATTAACCGTGGCCCTCATCTCTAAATATATAGGTTCCTCTCGGCCCTCCTGCCATACGCCTGCCCCAGTGTACCTCTCGATTCTACTACCATCCGTCTACACTGCCTTCCAGCCTTTGTCCTCAGCCTCTGCGATCTTCCCTTCCCACCCCCCTTCCCTGCTAATGATGTTAGCGTTGGGAGTACTTTTAATCTCATAAATCTATAGTATTTGCTATTGCGAACAATCAAAAAAAAAAAAGCGCATGCTTATAGGAAAATAGAAAGAGATAGTTTGTATGGGAAGGGGGGAAGTTACCCGCCAAGATACACAAAAACTTCCTGAATAGGCAATTTCTTACACTTAGTCAGCCGATCTTGGCACGTTTTCCCTAATCACTAAGTTCGAATGCTGCATATCGCGTGCATAGTATGCATCTCTGGCTGCATACATTACTCAGCGATGCATTAAGCCCTAATTTAATCAGCAAAGTGCTACGGGTTTGGCATGAGACTAACTCAAAGGAGGGGAACAAAGTACTAGTACTCTGGGGTAGGGGTAGGTACCGGTACCTGTAAGAATTCAGAAGCGCAGAGCTTGGGACAGTGCGCATATCCAAATATGCGATTGAGACACGAGAGAGAGCGCTAGCGGCATTGAAGAGCAAATGATATTGGACAGCTGAGTGAACGTTACAGAGCGACAGCAATATATACAAGTTGCCCCCATGGCGACGGGTGTAACTGGCACTGTATGATAAGGCTGCTGCCAGGACACTGCCGCAGGCGCCGAAAACGCTCCAACCGACTTCAGGATTTCGGTAAAGCTTTTGCTAAGATTCGTTGATAAAGTTGCAGGCAATGCCGGCATACGTGCGCGCAATGGCGCGCAATTGAGGGATTCAAATTGTTGATAGCAGTCATTGAACCTAATCCCGCAAATTGTCATTGTTTATTGTAAATTATCGACCGCGACTTCAAAATGTCCGCGATTAACGAACGCAAGAAGCCAATTAACCGACACACGTGGGTTACCAAAGTGTAGACCGTGCGCCAAATACGTCATTGAGCTTGAATCGTGCATGCAATCGAGACTCCGCAAGCCGCAAGCCGCAAGCGTCATGGAACTTGTGGCATCCACGGCTCTGTATTCGCTTACGTCTCGCTTAACAGAAGCTGGGTTTATGCATACCGACAAGACTGTCACGGATACCTCGGCGATCTATAGCTTCCCGATTCCGGCTAGCTGCATTGTCCTCCCGATCGTTTTCGCGGTACCAAAACGAATATTCCATGTCTTACATTTGTGATGCAGCGGTTATGAATTCAGACTATGCTTCTGTACTTGTATTCTTGTCAGCTATTCCTTTCTTAGAGAATTGCTATACCATGAGATATATAAGCTCACATAGCTTAGGTTCTTAATGCGAGGGATACTCTGGTCACCAATCTTTGATGCACGTTGTCTTCAAACGCTTCTCGAAAACGTAGTCACTGATCTATGCTGGTCTATCAGTATGTTATGACTTTTTCCAATCCTCATTTCTGCTATTTCTATTTCCTTAATTTCTTTGTATCTAAACCCTCGCCATAGCCCTTAGAGCCGCACGCGAGTAATGATTAAAAAAAAAAAAAAAAATTGATCTATCAGTATGATAGAGTCCACGTACAAGGGACCACTTGTGACCAAAATGATGGACTTAAACTTGACACACTACTTCATCACCCATCCACATCTGATTGAAAATAAACAATGTAGATATGTACTGTTGTAAAACGAGATGGTAATAGACCTGTGTAGTCTGCTGGCTTAATTGATACTAAACATGAGAGAGAAAAACGATGATTTATATACAGGAGAGTCATTGAAATATATGACATAGTTATCAGACATATTGATGCTTATGACGTTGTCACGAGCATGAGTTTGCCAAAGAAGCTGAGCCAAGACATGTTGCTGTGTTGCTGCAATATGATGAGAGCTGAAGATGACGACATATGCAGTGGTAACAACAGCTGAACATGACGAGAGCATCAGCTTGTGTCTTGTATCAGCTTTACTTGTGCATTGTATGCACACCTCAGCTCGTATCTTTCAACAGTACTATTTCACCTACTCTACAATGCTTCATTGTCCAGATTTAAAAATATTAAGGAGGTGTTGAGTAGTCGAGGATTGAAATTTTGGACTTTATATGGGACCACCTTGGAGAAGTAACATGACAAATTTGCCAAGTTTGCAGAATTTGTACTAGTGTGAGAATAAAACTTACTATATACTGGAACGATCCGGCTAATTCAGTAAGCTCTTTTGTACCATATGTACAATCATCCCTATATGCCTCCATAGTCCATAAGCCATGAATAGTAATATCAGAAACAGAATTAAGAGCTTAAGAGCTTTAGGAATTATTAGTTGTAAAGCATTAAAACTATACTCAGAATTGTTGAAACATGTCATCTATTGCACCATTGAGTAGTTCGTTTTATTCGTTTCATCTATCGCGCGCCTGTTGCTTCCCGGTGATTATATTAGTTTATATTACACTACTTCCTTTGTATGTCTACATTAGTGCCTATTTCTCATAACTTCTCGCTCAATAGACTAGATGATAATTCCAATAACGACGAGCCCTCCCTTCAGGTGTTCTCTTATTGCTTCACTGAACCTGCACGCGGTATACACATTTTTACAACAATGATTGCTTGCAAAAGGTTCTTCCATTTCACTATATACAAATGGTCCAAAAATGCCCCTCTTCCACTGCAACTAGCTGAGGTTTCCGGTTCCATAGCTACTCTTCTTTTTGCTCCCCTAGCAGCAACGGCAAGCAAGGTAGCTTGTTCTTTCTTTTTCTTAGGTGTGTCTATACCTATTACTATGATAATAGTTTATTCCTTACCTAAAGAAGCTATATGGCAGGCTATACACACCTTTGTCCTGCCATGGTGATGGCGAACAGCTGCAAGCGGGGTTACGTGAAAAAAAAAAAAAAAAAAAAAAAAAAAAAAAAAAAAAAAAAAAAAATCACACACCTTTGGTGATGTAACTCAAGTTATCTAATACTAAATATCAATTTCAATGTCAAAAAATGAGGTACGGAATCCCCTGAGAATATCACCGAAAAGAGGCTGCCATGTAATTTGTCTATTTATCAGCAATCCAGCGAAAGTGGTCCCTTATAGGTGGGCTCCATGATTGGTGCCGAAAAATTAAAGTGAGACAGGAAACAGGAATTTCCCGTAGATGCGAAAATTTTTAATTTTGTAGATTGCCTAACCTACATCCTTCCTGCAGGAGACCAGCGGTTCTAGATGACATCGATGCCTGACCTAGCTAAGGCTAGGCTACGGTAGACTGCCTGCATTGGTGCGCGTCCTTCCATTGTTCTGCCACAAGGGACAGTTGTGTTTAAAATCAACGTGGTAGAGATCCTGATCAGGTGTATGGTTGCTCGGCATCGCCGGGACAGGCATATTCCTGCTTTAGCTTTTTTGGGAAGCTAGTTGACATCTCGGCTTCTCATCCCCTCATTTGTTCCTGGTTGTTATGATATATTTGTGCAGTTCCCCACGTTGACGCTCCAGGATGCAGACCCTCATCGCCTGCCCTGCAGCGGCAGCTCAAGCAAGGATCTCATTGACTGTTTATACTGACAGGGTCTCTACAGCGTTCGTTGCCGCGATATTGATAACGGCCCAATCATATCCCGGTTCGAGTGTCGTGCATGTAAATTACAGGTTCTATGTAGGGTGCCACAAAGGCAACTTGGGCTGGACATGAAACATTTGCATGTCCTAAGGAACGAGATTGTTTCGCTGACAGGAACCTGAAAACACTAAGCATTAATTCGATCATGGCGATCTACCACTTACTCAGATGAGGAAGGTGAAAAAGGGATAGGGCAGTAATTACTGCGGGGTCCCAGGTACCTGTCGTTCCTTCCTTCGGAATGACAGCTGAGGAAGACGGCGTTGATAATTAGAGTTGGGATGTCGAATTGCTATCGATGACGGTCCTACAGGATTCCGGCTTGGCCGAGAGCATAGTTGTTTTAGGAAATAGCGCCGTGAAATGGGGTCTGATGCCGCAATCATCCCTCTGCGACACGTGGTTGAAGAGCTGGGTGGCAGGACACACATTTATGCACGAAAAAGAAATATGTTTGTGAGGCTGAGGGCAAGGCGAGATTTGGGCTTTGTGAGTAACACCAGCCTCTGCAATCATTATAAAAGAGTATCATAAGCCCGGATCCTCTGCTCCTTTTCGTCACAACAGTCGTCCGTTCCAGCATACAACTCCGGCTCGAATCCTCTTGTCCCATCCATTTCCTCCATCATGAAGTTTTTCACTGTCTCTATTATCGCAGCGGTGGCTGCCGCTGTCGCGGAAGCAGCGCCTGCTCCTGCTCCATTTGCTATGCCCACACCTCCTGGCATTCCTACTACTTCTGCTGCCATCTCCCAGCTTGCCGCATTGACTGTCAGAACTTCTGATCCCTCTGGATACAGCCGCGACTTATTCCCTCACTGGATAACCATCAGCGGTGCCTGCAACACCCGCGAGACCGTGCTCATGCGCGATGGAACTAATGTGTACGTTCCCCGATATATTGATTTGCCTTTTGTCAGCCCCATGCCCAGGAGTTGTAAAAGGTGCCAGCACGTGGCGTGATTAGTACGCTGCACATGTCTATACTGATTATGGTAATTAGCTAATACAGAATTCGTCTCTTAGTGTCACTGATTCCAAGTGTGCTGCGACTTCAGGAAAGTGGTACAGCCCTTATGACGGTGCTACTTGGACGCTTGCTTCCGACCTTGTAAGTTGAGACAGCTACTTAACATCCTGTTTCTAATTTCCACTAACCTCTCCAATGTTATGCTAGGATATCGACCACGTAATCCCGCTCGCCGATGCTTGGAAGTCGGGCGCCAACACCTGGACTACCGCTAAGAGGCAGCAATTTGCTAACGACTTGACCAACCCGCAATTAATTGCCGTGACTGACAATGTCAACCAAGCAAAGGGTGACAAGAGCCCTGATGCCTGGAAGCCCCCACTTAGTAAGTTAAATCGAATTCTCACATGTAAAAGCGCAAGATCGATCAGAGGACTGACTGTTCTTCTCACGATAAATAGCATCGTACCACTGCACATATGCTAAGATGTGGGTTCGCGTCAAGTATGTCTGGGGTTTGAGCGTGAAGTCTGCAGAGAAGAGCGCTCTGACTTCCATGTTGAACACTTGCTAGACATTTCAACGATTGGGCTGTATGGGAATGTCATGATTGCTCTCACGGGGCTTAGTTAGGGCAACCGCAAGTCTCTTACACTGATAATTGGTAGGGCTAAAACTGATGTGTTGGAGCAATTTCAAGCCGTTTGAGGTCTTCTGTTGGCGTCTGTGACTCTTCTTTTATCGGGCCTTAGTGGCTTTAGAGTATTTTGTTGGTTCCTGTTGTTTTGCCTTACCACGCTCTAGTGGCTTTAAGCTTTGGTGTCATTAACGAAAAGTCACGATGTCTGCAGTCTATGTATGATAAGTTCGTTCAAATGTTGATAAATGAAGCTATTGACGTGATTTCTGAAACTCTCTTGTCCATAGGGTCTGTTATTATGTGTTGAATGCAATTTACGCTACAAGCCAATATATAACTATCACTAGCGTTCCCTAGCCTCTTCAACATCATCAGGAAAACCAAAGTGTTAAATATGGCCGTCACTCTGGAAGCCGAGGGTCCTCCAGCTCATCTCACGTTGCCGTCCATATAAGCTTCGGCTGCGTGTACCGCACGCACGTTTTCGCTCCCTGTCCACCCTCCTTACTGGCGCATGCGCGGCTTTATCGTCATCGTGATCGAAGTGATCTTTCACGATGTTAAGTACTATACGAAATCATTCTTGAGAATTACACAGACAGCCCGGGCGGTATTCTCGCATCGACAGGTATGTACATGTAAGTTATGTGTCCATGGTCATGGAGCACGAAGGAGGCTAGAGGAACGGCTCTGGAAAGAAGAGGACGCCGGGGGCAGGTAATACTTCGCCAAGACGGCTACTCCGCTACTAGTGGGACTACTGAACCAAGAAATGCCCAAAGGGGCATAGGGAGCCAGGGAAATTTGCGGATGTCTCAATCACCGTTTCCTTTCCCTCAATTCTCAGCACTTGTTTCTTTCTTTCTCTCTTTCCATCCACAAGGATTTTCCGATTTAAGGCGTTAAGCGTAACGGAGTCCAAATCATCACTTTTGACATTCAAATACTAATCGCAGTGCTCGCATCATGCATCACTATTTACCGTACACAAACTCAACAAAACACACAATGCCTAACAGCACTCCCACCTCTGCTTCCCCATGGACATTAACCTATTCACCATCTCCTGCCTCCCAACCACTGCAGTCAACAATTTTTCCTCCCTCAATCTCTCTCCCACTATCGCTCCCTGCAAGTCCCTCACAGGAGTCTTATATACAATCCTTACGGCATCTACTACCTCCTTAGTATCCAAACTCCATCCAACTACCATCTTCCCCTTCCAACCAAAGCCGCCCAACTTCTCAATCTCCATAATGTCTTCAACTGGAATCTTCCACTCTTGTTTGCCATCCTCAGATCGCCAATGGAGTACAGGGCCTACATTCCGGGTAGGGACATTTTCATCTCCTTCGCCAACGTTGTAGTAATCGAGGATGACGGCAGCACCCTTCACACCCCTGTAGCGAGCAGCATATTCCTGCGGTCCCTTGGCTGCCTTACCCACTTTCTCTCTCTCTGCCACAGCTCCAAGCCTATTCCTTGCAGGCAATGAGTGGGTAATCTTTGCCTTTGCATGATCGGTGTGCAGCACAGTTTGCACGGCGGTCCTGGTCATTGATTTCAAGGCCCCTAATGCCCTCTGAGGGAGCTTGCTCTGGGGCTGGTTTTGTTCATGTTGAGGATGGTCAGGATGGAGCTTTGGCTTCGGCTGGGCTTCCGCCTGAGCCTCAGCGTGCTCATGGTGCTCTTCGGCTGCTTTGACCTTGAGATGAGATGATGTTGGGGGTGGGAGAGGGGCGTGGTTGGCCTCGGCGATACGGAGGAGGGTGAGCGTGAGCTGGGCGTTCGTGGGGACAGCTTTGAGGAGGGTACTGTAAACCTTATATTAGCAGATGGTCCACAATCACATTGCCTTGTCTGGAAAGGGGCAACTTGCTTCTCCAAACTAATAGCCTCTTGCCAATTTGGATAGTGCTTATTCAAATAATCAAGTCCACGAGAAATGTACGGTTGGCTATAAAACGTGACACCAGCGAAGAATGTCGCCCCTTTCACAACCATGTACGGAGTAACTACGAGCGAAGCCAGGAACACCGGCAATAGAACGCCAGCAAGCTTATACGGAGTGGTGCGAGAGAATGGCGGTGTCGGTGATAATGCACTATTTCGAATTCATTAGCACCCACCTCACCAAAATGGAAGATTCACCCAGGGAAACCTGCTTTGCAATCCTCTCCCACATATCTGCGATACTCCCCACCGCCTGCATCACTGGTCTCGCCCCTTCCCACATCGCCTCCTCGACCGGCCTCTTAGTTGCCTTCTTCGCGACGCCCTCACTTCCCTCTACAACATCTTTTATATCTGCTGCTCTAGTCGCCGCGGCCGTCGGATCCGGTATCTTTTCTTCCCGCTTTGGGTCCCCAAGATCATCATGTGGCTTGCCAGCAGCCGAACTGATCGCAATTGCGCCAAAGCCTGAAACAAAATTGTGGGCCTCTTGCTCAACAGCTTCGCCGGGCTGGGTTTCGGGGGCGCCTGTAAGAGAGTCGTGACTTCCGGGGGCGACACCAGTAGGTGGGAGTTTGGAGGCGCCGGTGGTGGCGGAGGTAGTAGATAGGGGCTTAGCAGGGGAGAAGAGGATGGTACGCGTGGGGGGGTAGACGATCAGTAGAATCAAAAGGAGCAAAGATAGAGGCGCGAGTAGGTCAAGCGACCAGGCGACGAAATACGTCTGAATTAATCCATTAACAGTCAACACTCAGTCCCTACGTGAAAATGGGATTAGCAACTCACAGCGCACCATGCCCCGGTCCTTCTCTTATCCTCCCACGACCTGATCCTTGCAATATGCTTCACGAAAGTAATAATCCCAATAACAACCGTCATGTATAACCTCTCTACATTCCCCCTCAGCCTATCGGGGGAGAACGCTTCATCCTTCGCTACATTCAAATCTAAGTCTCCCTTGACTCCAGATCCCTCGGTGGTGGGTGTGGGTACCGTCCTGACGTGCTGGATCTGCTTGTCAAATCTCCTGATGAGCATCCAGAGGGTGGTGTTCGGCACGCCGCCAACAAGCGGCTCTGGGACCTGTTCTAGCGGGGAATACCACCCCAAATCTACCATCCCGTCTGAAGTCCCATCCGCGCTTGCGTCGGCTTCATTGTGGATAACATTGGAGGTAGAGGGGCTGACAAGTTGCGCAGCACCGACTTCCTCTCCTTCCCGGAGTTGGGGCTTAGCGGCGGAGGTCGCGAGGGCGTGTGATGCGGTTGGGGCGTTAGAGGTGGTTAGCGGTGTGGGGTTGACAGGGTCGATGTCCGAGGTAGGCGGGATGCGGGGAACGGCAGTGGACTTAGAGGGGTCGCTGAAAGCGTGGGCGGTGGTGGTGTGAGGAGGGGAGGGAGGAGGGGAGGGGGGGCGATACGGGTCGCGTCTAGGTTCGGAAGTGGGATTGGAAGAATGAGGAGGGATGAGGGAGCTGTAAGGTTGTGACATCCTGGGAGCCACTGCCCCTGGAATAGGAATCGATCCTGAGTCAGAAGATGGTTGCAGTCGCTGAATAGGTTCGGGGACTTGTAGTTGTATTCTGGCGCTAATTTAAAAGGATTTTAGGGCATCGTGTCGCGTGCAATTGAAATGTTCAGTTATAGGTTCACCGAAGGGTATCGTGGTATTTATTGTGAAATTGGACTATGTAGAGGGATATATACAGTGAGTGTCTCTGCCCAAATCTTTCCTGCTTTACTCATGCCCCCTCAGCGTGACGTACTTGATATCAGCTAGTAAGCGCTGCGACAGCGATTCCAGGTACAGAGTTCGATGCTGATACCATGCTACGGAGATGGCCACACACGTCCTGACGACGTCACGGCTCCCGCAAGCTGGGGATCGGAAGAGAAGATCCTTGGCAATGCACGGTCACGGCTCCGTGGCTCGCTCACTTTCGGAACAGGGCTGTTTAATTTTAGGATTGCACAAACGTGCTTGGCAAACTTGAGCTTGTGCTTATCATAAGGAAATAACCTGACAACGCTTTGCATGTACACTTCTTGCTTTTACCACTCGAATCCTGCCCGCACAGATTAATGAGCAAACAAGATGCTTTCATACTGCGAGCCTAAACCTGCATACGATAATAGTAAAATGAACCTTTCCAAACGCGACGGGTAGGTACCCCATATGCAGCGGTATGACCAGGGAACTGATTGGTGCTGACAACAGCGGTTTTCTTTTTTTGTTTTCCTTTCACTTTACCCCGCTTGCAGCTATTCGCCATAGCAGGGCGACAACAGCGGTTAGAGTCCTAGCGCGCATTGATTGCAATGATCGTAAAATTTAATAGTGAAAAATTAGTAAACGACTGCTACTTGGCACCTGCAATGAGTCTTGTCGTCATGACGGATACAGTAGGGCAGATCTTGTCAGAAGGTGCAGCACACGTGGGCTAAGACTTGCATTAGTGCAGAAGCTTAAATTCAATGGCAGATGGTTAGTTACATATAGTACCAAAAATTTGTCGGCCTCACAAATGGTTGTAGAACTGTTTTGAAATGGTTTAGCGCAATTAGTCTTTTTCGCCAGCATTGAAAGACCTAAATAAAAGTGGGCATGATGCATTTTGCACCTGGCAGCTGATGCCACTTAACTCTCGTATTGTAACTGCTACTGTTCAAAAGAGTGACTAGAACTCGTTGCATGATAGAAATCTGCACTCAGAGCTAGTGAGTGTTGGCGAGGTAGTCATCAGAGACATAAGTTACGACAAGAGCTGTTGCGTTACGAGATGCTGTTACCAAAACAGCTTAGAAGCCACAACGTAATTGTCAGAGATCTGCTGCAATACAATGTATGTCACATGGCAGTACATAGCTATGATAACAAGTTGGTGATTGCATAGCTCACATTTTTAATTCGAAACCATTACTACTATAGACCCTAATTGAGGTAGAACAATGGCAATATCATCGCTTGACTGAACCATCACTATATCAAATGCAGAGCGATACACAATAATGCTGACATCATGAAGGCAACATTATCATGGAAAGCTCAGAAATCAGGAACTAAAAATTGTAGAGATGAAAATTATCGTTGTGGAGTAAAGTATTAATATGGAGTGTGATCAAATATATCATCTTACTGACTACTTAACTTAAGGATTATTAAAATAAGTAGAAACCATTGCCAAGTACAGTCTCCCTCAATGCTGCTGATGAGCACGCGCATGAGATACTATGTACATAAGTATTAAGTACATACATCAAGTACATACTTACATCAAGTAAGTATTGGGCGCATACACATGGGATATAGAGCATGTTGAGCATATTGAGTGCCCGCATGGGATATAGGGCACGTTGAGCATATTGAGCGCCCGCATGGGATATAAGGCACGTTGAGCATATTGAGCGCCCGCATAGGAATAGGGCATGTTCAGCATATTGAACTCCCGCATGGGATATATATATATAGAGCATATTGAGCATATTGAGCGCCCGTATGGGATATAGGGCATGTTGAGCATATTGCGTGGAAACCTAGGAAGTCTGTAAGAGGCAAACTTGACAATTCTAGTAAGAAAAGGTTTCTATTAACTTAGTACTTCCTAACCCTTATTTTATTTAACTTGTTAGTCTACTCACCTATATATTCCAAGTTAGATTTGAGGACTACATAACCTATCTTCATCAACATTACTGTATGCCCAATACTTTGGGCTCAATTAAGCTCACTGCAAGGGCACTAGGTAAGTTTTTCTTAATTTAATATATTATAATTAACTAGGTAGTTCGTCCTGCCATGGCGAAAAGCTGCACGCGGGGCCATGTGATATAAAATAAAAAAAAGAAAAAAAAAAAAAAAAAAAAAAAAACTAGGTAGTTCACAGAGTTTGAAAAACTTATAGTTGATATGATGCTACAGGGTATTAAGAAGCCAGAGTCCGCCTACCAAACTACGACCCGCAAGAGTTATAAGAATCTTTTTTTTTTTTTTTTTTTTTTTATCAATACTCGCATGCCGCCCTTTGGGCTATGGCGAGGGGTTATAAGAATCGCAAAATTCATGAACTACATGCTACATTCCAAGCACTTTCAGCAAGTAGTCTATATCCTCCGAGTGATACTGCAAGTGAAGTTCATGATACTGATGGTGCTCTCTTTGTTTAAATTTCTCTGCCCTTTTCTAGTATTCTTTTGTGTTACAGGTTCACCGCAACCGTAGTGTGGGCGGCCAGTGGAGCGCACGAAAATGCGAAAAATGCATGCGTATACGAAATGTGCATATGCGACATAGGTGACATGTGACAGCAAAGGCATCGCAGTCACATAAATGAGTGCTATATGAGCTACACAGAGGACTAGCAAGCATCACTAGTGGGGACGGAAGTAGGGGCT
Organism: Kalaharituber pfeilii; assembly: GCA_015179045.1. Classification (NCBI taxonomy): domain Eukaryota; kingdom Fungi; phylum Ascomycota; class Pezizomycetes; order Pezizales; family Pezizaceae; genus Kalaharituber; species Kalaharituber pfeilii. The sequence continues at coordinate 831,763 of WHUZ01000009.1, read as the reverse complement.
CATACTGGGCGCCACCCGCATCATGGAGGAGTCCGCGGGCATCACATGTATTTAGGTTGTAAGGTTGTTAGTTGTCTTTTTCTTTCTTTCCTTAATAAAGACCCTCGCCATAGCCCATCGGGCGGCCTGCGAGTATTGATAAAAAAAAAAAAAAAAAAGCATCACTAGTCAAGTGTCTTTTTGGCCTGGCGGACGGTAACTCTCTGTGTTTACCACCTCCGTTACATTTTGCATTAGCTTTTTTCTGCTTCTAATCTGAATCTCATGATACCTATTCTGTGTTCCATCTACTATATCTCAGTCTGTCTTTCTATATACTATCTGAGTTTCCTTCCCATATGTAGTAATTAATTTCTGTACACTAAATGAAACTATCATCTGCTATCAAGCGTAATGCCTATTTATCATGATTTGTGCTACATTTGTGACCACAGTGGACAGTAACTTCAGTAAACAGTAACTACAGTAAACAGTGACCATAGTGAACAGTGACTGTAGGGAGCAGTAACTAACAGGAATTGTAACTGGAAAATACTATTATGGGAGTATATGATGCCTATACCACTATCATATCTAACAATAACTATTCCAGTGGTTAATGGTTACTAGTCGATAATCATCACTGGCAATAATGATAACTAGCTCCAACAGTGATTGGAGATTATAGTGCCTGATAATACTGGTAATTGGTAATAATCATCTACTTCCAGAACAATGAACTCATATTATCATTCAGGGCCATCACTATATCTTGATCTAATGGTCATATGAAAAGAATATTGTAATCTTAAATTATTAGCCTTGATAGCTATGTCAGCCGCCAAGTTGTTGCTGCACAAGTAGCGTTACCAAGACATTTTCATTTCTGGTCATCGCAACTCAGATATTACGGCAACTACATACGGAGTATTGTCCTTAGAGCCGTTTGTCCCACAACATGCAACTACGACTGGTTACTAAATTGAAATGATCACTAGGACCCGCATAAATTTGGTACTGTATTTGGTATAGCTATTTGGACTTATGAGGATTATGTGCTGTGGTACTTGAGAGTGTTCCATTTGCATATCTTTGTCGTATTCAGAAACGCCGCCATATACTGTAGGTACCGCGCACGTCAAACAGTCCAAGAAATGAGGAAATATAGATTGGAAAAAGAGAACCTTTTTTTTCCTTCTTAATTTTCAGCTTGTACGTGTACAAACACACACACACACACAAAAAAAAAAGGAAGTTAGTTATACAGTCCAGAAGAAGTCACAGATTTTTTTTTTTTTTTTTTTTTCCTATATCAGTGATGGCATGCCGCCCTAAGGGCTATGGCAATAAAAAGTCACTGAGCTTAATCCAGCGCATCCAAAGAAAGCCATAATGCGTACACATTTCCCTTTCCCGCTGCCCGCCCAATCAAAGATTCCAAACCAGATAAGTGCCCAATCCACATCCATCAGACAACCTTACCAAAGAACCATGTCTTCCCTTAAATTCATCCTTTCCGATCGACAAGCTACCCAAAATTGTCTTCGTAACCCCAAACCCATCACCACCACACACTCACTGAATAATAGGCGGGAGCATTTGCCAAGTTCCACCACCCTTCATAGTCCACACCCAAGAAGTCACCCTGGCAGTTATACCCCGTCCAAAGCGCTACCCCCTTAGAACCAACTAGCCACTGGCTCGCCTTGGCACTGTACAGCCTATTGTTCAACATGTCGATGTGGATATCGCAGCAAGTGTATTCGCAGCACGCCTCGATAGGGACACTTCCGGGTCTGCTTTTGTAGTTGACGTCGTCCCAGCCGATGAAGCAGTATTCGACTGCGTTCACTTTTTCACCGCCTGTGATGCGGACGGAGTCACCTGTGTAGATGGTGGCATCGGGGACATCGTCACGGGCGGTGAGATCGGCTGGGGCGGGAGCTGGGGCGGCACTAACGAGGGCCGTGAGATAGACGACAAGGCAGATGACGGCGGCCCTGAACAAGTGCATTTTGGTGGATTAATGCTGGGTGAAAGTGGTAATGTAGGAGAGTGAGGAAAGCTGCTGAAGGTAGGTAGGCGGAGAACTTGGTATCTTGAGGGAGAGGGCAGAATAACCTAGGAAAGCTGCTGAGGACTGCTGCTGGTTGTGAACTTCCTATCCAGCGTCGTCGATGTGCGGTATTTATAACATTTTCCCCACATACCCTTCGTGAGCTCAGATTGACCAGTACCTATCATCAGCATCACCATCCTGTGCACTCATGATTGAAGATGTGTTCGATATGGATTACACGAACATCCCAGCCACAAGACACCCTTCCCTCTCTCGGGATCCGGGTCCGATTCGACGGCACCCCGTTGGCCTAGCTACATGTCTCAATTCATACGTTTCCTTTGCCCCGCCATAGCCTACAAGGCGGCATGCTAGTAATGACATAAAAAAAAAAAAAAAAAAAAAAAAAAAAAAAAAAATCAATTCATACGGGGGACCTCAGCGTCAGATGCACATCATCCTCGTGCTGTTGCCTACTCGTAGCCCAGCAGCGTTGCATATGACTACTGAACTCTATGACCTCTAAAAGCCCTGCCGTGGCTAACAGCTGCAAGCGGGGTTACGTGATTCGTGATTTAAGAAAAGAAAAAGGACCTCTAAACAAGGACCATAAACCGCCTGCTTTGCATGAATCTGAGGTTCTTACCCTCTTCATTTTCCCTTGGCATTTCCATATTGGAAAATTCTCCTCGTCCCTCCCTCTCCTACACACACACCAAAAAAGGAAAAGAAAACTGGAAGGAGGCAAATCCCTGGATTGTATACACTAAATGGGTCGCAGATAATATTCAGGTATCGCCCATATAGTGAGATGACACATACTGGAAGGAGTAGGACGTACACATGTAGATTAACTGGGTAGCAAGCTGTCATGTGTAGTATCTCATGCCACAAGTCCAGAAATCCAGTATTACCAGCATGCCTGTGTCTATGCTAGCACGGCAGCTTCACCACCACCATTGTACTAATAGGCCAATGAACTCATGTATATACATAGAGAAGACCTGTACACGAAAAGCTTGATCTTGTTAATTGAAAAAAATACCTATCTATGGAAAGAGTTTATTGAACACAAAGATGAGTATCTCCCCCCTTGGCCACCAGGAGGTCCAAGCACAATGCTTGAGCCCAATGATGAGTAGTGACGATTAACCAGTCTATAGTTTTCCTACTTCCCAGTTCTCCGAGAGGAAACTGCACTGGCTAAAAGTCTATCATTTCCAGGCTCAAAGCCAGCTTACATAACCCATCGAAATCACCAAGTACAACCATTAGTGTTTTTGGGACAGAAAAACCTTGATTTTCCCCTTTATCTGGGGCAGTGACGACGAGATCCACGGATTCATGCTACCAAGGGAAACAAGACATGAAAATGAAAAAAGGAAAAAAAAATAATCATGCTGGCAAGCCTCGCCAATCACACTGCCACGATTCTGAAAATGGGCCTTCTCTAAGCATAGAAACTTGCTTCTATGGGGCGTTGAATGGACGTTTCACGTTACCATTTAGCTTGCATAATAAGGCGCCCTACATAACGGCGATACAGCATGTAGGCTTCAACATCCAATTGGTCCAGGTAGCCAGCTGCTGGAGTGTTACGGGCTATCGTATAAAATGATTAACTCAATGTTATGCACCAGACTTCCATCAGGAATGGGAACCAGAATTTCGTCTCACGTTGCGAGTCGTTCCGTTGCAATGTTGAACATGCCCGTCATGGGACAAATGTTTCGAAGGTTCAACCCTTGCATGCCACGCTTGCATGCCACGGTCGGCCGGGGTATTCGGTTGCGGAAGCCGACGGTAGGGATCTTGGGTGCAACGTTACAGCCGCATTCCTCACAGGTGGTGCAACTAACAGCTGAGACAAAGTGCTGCGAGATTGAGCTTGGTATGCATGTATGTCTGGAGAGGAAAAGCGTACTAGAGGGAGGGGGAAATAAGTACAGGTGCCTTGCAACCTAACGAGCAAATGAAATATTCTGGGTGGGGGAGGATCTAGCCAGCAATGAATGACATATGAGCTAGAGCAGTGCAGTGAGTAGTATGCAAGACTTAACGCAGGAACCGGCTGGGACTGAATAACAAACACCAGGCAGACTGCGCTGCCTACTACAATCAAGCTTGGTGCCCTACGGGAAATGTGAACGCAGAAGCAAGCGCTTTCTGCGTCGCAAGCAATTGCAAGATCAGGTTGTCATAACCCCACCTGTGCGTAACATAGAAATTTGAAGCTATGCCGCTAATATAGAGCTATGATAATTCTCCTTAGACATGGGTATAGTCAAGCTGAACAAGCAGAGTTTACACCAGCTGGGTGCCCCACCCGCAGAGATATCTAGTACCTGAGTCGTGGCTAGCACCGGAGATGTTATGAGCTCGTTATTGGTATCCATTTCCCCACCGGGTGCATTAATCATTGGAGGCCCATTATCAGAAACCTGGCTTAGAGCCTTGTGCAACGTTGCGGCATAATAAACAAGACCCAAAGTTTAGTAGGGGATATGGTTAGGGGTATGAATGTATGTCGCACAACTCTTTTTTTCTCCGAATTGCTAATTGTTCTGTTTTTACCTGTGGCTCAAGAGAACCTAAGAGGGTCCCTCTTACAGTTTTCTAGAGAAGACGTACGCAGGATTGGGTGTGTGTAGAGTATATATACTCTGATATCTCGCCATAGCCCGTAGGGCGGCACGCGAATAATGAAATAAAAAAATAAAAAAAAAATACTCTGATATCGATGGGTAGGCAAGGCAACGGGCAAGGGAGGCATCGGTGTCGTACAAGCTTATTTTTCCAAGTTAACTCCAACCTTAGGGCATCCTAACTATCACTGCACTGCCATGGTAGATATCGTGCAGAGGCCCCAGCTAAACACGCGCAATTCACGCGTGCAGAAGTATTGTAAGATCTTTGTAAAGTCAGGGTCCCCTGACCATGGTATTGAAACAGACAAACCGCAGAGGCGTGCAGCATGAGCAACACAGCCAGAGTATCACCAAAGCAGAACTGGATTTGGGCAAGAGGCAGTAAATAGTTAGTGATAGAAACATAAGACTCGCAGGGTAGCTTTTGTGCTCCAATGATCGAAGCCTTTCTGCACCCTCTGAAACGGGCAATATCCACTGCTAGCATCCGTTCTTTCGTTTCTCCGGGATCCTTAGAGAACGTCTCAATATTTGTGGGTGTGCTTCCACTTATCGTATTTTCTCCTCATCCTCCTGGGACCTCTTTCCGGTGAAGACCAGGGGTGTAAACTGTCCGATTACCCTTTAATGAACCTGGACGTTGACAAACCAGGCGCGGATAATCCTGTCTCTCAGGCGCCGTGTACTAGTTACTCCTGCGCCTTTTGTGGCAGTGACGTTACTGTACTGGCTTTTGGCTTCCTCCATTGAAACTAGGCCCTGCTAGTCGGCAAAGTTCCGCATTAGATGCCCTTTGTGGACCCCATAACGCTATAGAGCAGAACAATTCAAGTTGAGAAATGATCTCGTGATGACCTCTGATTCATGCAACTTTGGACAAGAAAACAAGTTTGTTCTTCAGGCTCAGCAATTACACAATATTTTTTCACTACTACACGGCAGCAGAGATAAAGGTGTATAGAAAGTATCATCAACACGCAATCCCACTAAGGACGCAGGCGAATTCACATGATCGACTTCCAACAAGGCAAATCGTATTGGCACCCTTGAACCCTTACTCATTGGGCCACGAATTTACACAAGGCATTGTTTCTCTCAACTTCGTCACCAGATCGGTACTAGTGACGCTGTTGCCTGAAAAGGCTTGAATCGTGGCCGAGGGGCCCTGGCCAAAAGTAATTGGGAGGCTATAACGGCCTCAGACACTATAGCTGCTCAGGCTCTGCGAGACTGGGATTGAGGTTCCCATGGTGAAAGTTCTGTGCTCAGGTCTGCTGTATATCTAGAAATGTTGGCACATGTGGACGAGTTCCATTCATCAACACACCAAACCGTGACCCCCTCTTGTCAGAATACATGTGCACCTCTGACTCTTTTGTTTTCCCTGCTAGCTACTCGAGAGGTGTCAACGGCGAAAGCTCGCTTCCAGGCTGCCATTTCTCCATCCCAGCAACTTTGGGAAGCCCTGGTCACCGGTTTGTCTTCGTTCTTTTCGGCCACCTTCAGCTGCAGTCCTGCTTGAAGTTTGGCCGGCCAGTCCTCGATGACGTCATCATACATATGCTTTCCGTACGACGGGCTCTCTTCAAGCTGAACTGATTCCATTAATACCTAGGATATGATGGTAATTGGTTGACATTGCTTGAACTAACTATGCATAGTATACAAATACACGAAAGCTACTTCGAATGATGCGTTGTGTCCATTGAGTTTAATTCTATATAGCCATATCATATGTTGTAATTCCGGTCACCAAGACTTGGTTCACTTTCCAGGCCCATATGGTGATCCATTTTTGTGATATGATAACCTGAGTGCAGGCCCGATTGAGGGCTCCCTTGCCTTGACTAGAGAACAAGCCTAAGGGCCTGGGAAGATTCCCCGCAACTACTTCTTACAGCGCTGGGTAATCTCCAGTCAGAGCACTCAAATTCGAGAGGCACAAGACGTCCAGAGTCCTCGTAGAACCTTCCACAGGCGCGCCCTCTCTCGTCCCTCCGTCCTGGATGTTTGAAATCTCTCTCCTTATTCACCTTCGTTGTTAATAGAGGCGGCACTGGAATATTCGATTCTAAAGCCACCCACTTAAACTTCTCAGTTGGCAGCGCAGTTGCCGAAGATGGTATCTAGCTTTGTGCGTGCTCCGTTCACATAAAACCGAGGCAAAAAGGGTTATCCTAGACAATATGCTTATCCGAGATGGCTGCTTATTTTGTCGAACACTAAAATTCCAATTTAACAATCAAAACAAGATTGTTGGTATTTGCACACAGACAACCTTGAGCAACCTCCCAGTGTTGACAGTCAACGATACTTGGTCATACTGTGGGGTCGATATCATAACTTAAATTTCCGCTAAATCAGGAGAGCGATTCTCCTCTGGCAAAGGTTTGGTCGAGTTGGGAACAGGAGAAATGCTGGGACACCTGATTTGTTAAGAGTATGACGAGCTTTCTTTGAAAGCAGATGGAAGCAGTATCATGCATCTGAATATGCTATCTAATTGATCCTGAAAAACGAGCGGCGCGTTTCTTTACGACGCAGCTACAAACTCTTGTTGTTGATTTCGTCTTTATATGTTGGTGAAGGCCCACATTGGATTCCTCACAGCGGCCTCCAACAGTAGCTCAAGCACTTAGCGTTTATACAACTGCTCCGCTTGAGGTGAACGCAGCCTTACTTGCATACCCAGGGTCGTGCTAGCTAGTATCGTAGATATTCATCCATCTGTCATATCTGCCCGAGAATTTAATTTCCAGGAGACTCGCGTGGGGATGGCTATTGCATGAGAATTCCCACTCATTCATTTGAAGTAAAAAAGAAAAAAAGAAAAAAGTTTGTAAACAGAGCTCTATCGAAAAGGGAACAGGATCCGATGTCTGTGGGCCCGAGCCTAACTTATACGAGAAAGGCTTCCAGCAGGTGCAAAAGAGGAACAGGGTTAGGCCTACTTCATGCCAAACTGGCAGCGCCAAGCCCTCTCTGTAGCTAAGGTCGTGCGAACATATCTACATGGCAACTATGTCGTGAGTACTTCTGGCACAGCTGCAGCGTTCATGTGTCTCACGGACAGCGGTTATAGTACCCCGGCACTCAGTTGCCAATGCAACTAGGGAAACTGTGCAGCAGCCTGTTCATGTGAGAATTGTCAGCCAAGCTTACATAATCTCCTAATTCCTTCCAGAGGGCGTATTATATTGCCATGCATTTTTTTTTTCTGGTTCACATAACCCCGCATACAAGCTACAACCCTATGGCAGGGGATTGCCATAGTTCACTTCTTACATACTCCAAGAGCCGTTTACATGATCAAAGAAAGTGTCCTTTTTTGTTCATTCTATTATTTTGATTCAATATTCATTTACCGCCCTGCTGGACTATGATGAAGCACGGCTAGTGTGCGTGAAGGAACTGTACGTACATATCAACCCGAATATCACTTCGAGCAGGCGGAGAAGGCAGCCCATTGGATTGAAAGATGCCGGGGATAGCAGCGCAGGGCCGAAGACTCCACCATGGGAGCAGCTGAAAAGGTGACCTGCACCAGATGAGGGGAAGGTGGACAAAATCAAGGAGTTTTTTTTTTTTTTTTTTTTTTTATATCAATACTCGCGTGCCGAATCAAGGAGTTTGTAGAGGCGGTGGCAGAGGCCCTAGGTGGAGATCAGAGGAGGGGAGGTGGAGATTCATCTTGTGTATGCATAGTATTCTTTTGACATACGTTTGCCATGCATGCGCCCCGTCATATTTCAGCAGGCAAGTAATGAACTGCACGAAAAAAAAAAAAAAAAAAAAGCCACACAAACATCAGCCCTATCCCGCCCGCAGAAACACGAAGTTTACCACTTTCCTCTTAGATTTACTCTCGCCGGTCTCTGATTATCCCCATATAAACCAATCGAGCTGGTCTCTTTCCTGTCCTCATAGTATATCTGGTGTCTACTTCTGCCTCAGCTATCGTTCGAATTTCAGCAATCTTTTCCTTCGCTATGCAGTCTCCGATCATTCGTGCCTGTAGTTCCTGCAACGGCTTGTTTCAGTCAATGTCGTTCAAGTTCACAGCGCAATAGTCGAGACTACCTGCGGAGCTCATTCCAATATGTCACTCATGGGGTTCGCCTCACCGAACATCTATTCCTTAATGTCGTAATGTCAATTTCCACTCTCCATCCCTCAAAAATTCCCGGGAGACCTACTGTATTGATGTGCTGGAGCGAGAAGCGAAGTGGATCCCACTAGCAACCTTACTGCGCGAGCAACGATAAACAGGAAGAAGACAACAGCAAATTTGCATACTCATGTCTCGCATCATATAGGTGCTAGGGCAGGGCAATCGCAAGGGCTTTCCTTTGGCCCTGCTTCTATTTTTTCCTCCTGGTGTTTGTGCACCGCTATGATATCGTCAGAGTCCATAGGGCGGCATATGAGTAATGATATTGAAAGAAAGCAAAGAAAAAAAAAAAAAAAACCTATGGTAGAGCAGGCTACATACTGTCTTTCACCACATCCCGACGTGACACCACGTCCCGACGCACGTTTTGTACCAAAACTGAGCATGCGCGACAACATACATCTAACCACCAGAATAGAATTTTGTGTGCGCTCTTCAGGAGAAATAAATAAAGGGTTATTCTTCACCTTTAATCCCTCTATTTGCACTGAAAAGACATTGTGGTTGATTAATGGCACCATGAGTTTTTCATTGATGCCTTGGCATGCATTTATATGGAATTCCCATACAAAGTGAACTGGAGGGTAGAATGCACAACTTCTCTTCAACGCTCATTATAATGGCTATAGAATTGTGGCTAGAGAGTCTCCCCAATAGGCTTCTTGTCAATAAGTGTTTTAATTGGCTTAATGTTGTTTAATGCCTAATTTATACATCAAATTGCCATTTCAGGTAGTTTTCCTATACAATTATTGCATACAGTTTCTATGAGAAAATGAATTTTGTGAATAACTCCACCACTTCTTGAGAAGTTTCTTAGTGTGCTTTGAATAAGATAAAGTATTGATATTCAAGTGTCCTACTGCTTTGATCAAATTTACTTCAAGTGTGATAAATGGAATTCAATACTAGTGATATCACAGCGAAAAATATATGCCAAGCCTATGCCAATTTATGGTAAGAATTTCATGAATCATAAATCCCTTCAAAGCAGCATATCTGAAGAAGCTAAGGTATGGAATATGAAGAATAGTCCTTAATTTAACTGTCTAAGTTGCATACAAAATTCTATTCTGGTGGTTGAGATATATGTTGTCGCGCATGCTCAGTTTTGGTGTAAAACGTGCATCGGGGCGTGGTGCACGCCGGATTGTGGTGAATTACAGTATGTCTTGGCTGTTTCCTGTCGGATGACGAGTAGTCCGAATTCAAAAATGAGTCTGAAGAGGCCTCGGGATCACATTTTCCGACTCAAGTTTCTGCGGTCCTTTATTATTGCTCTCCTATCTCTAAGTCCTTTTCTCAAAGGATTGATTTTTCTTAGAGACTCAAGAAGAGGTCGAAAGTAGTGGAAAGAAAAAGATATCTAAAGTAAAGAATAGGCCCCACAAGACCCAGGAAATTCGCGCTGTCTCTGTTTTTTTCGCAAAGAGTTTGGAGTCCTGTTATGTTGCACCTATAATGTCAATTTTCCTCCTTTTTTTAATTGTTCGGGAGTGGGGTGGAGGGGTCACATAAACCCGCCTACAGGGTACCAGCCCATGGCAGGGATTTTCCTACATTTGTCAACAGGATAAGTTCCTGTACTTCTAAATCCTGTGCAGCACAATATCCTCTTACATAAAGTTTTGAAATATCTAAAGCTCGCTAGATTTTTTGAGACGATGCCCATACTAAAATATTTTTATTGATTTGTTATCTTCTGTACATGCATGAGCACCAAGACCTTTTTTCTCAGCAGTCCTCCAATCTCCTTAACTATCTCACCAACATATTCAGAATCAGGAGAAATTTTTATGGGCTGCCCTACATTTTAAGCAATTATGGTTGGGATTATATTGATGCTAAAAGATTGCTGGTTATGATGGGTTGCGGAAGAATGGTATGTGCACTTGGTGAAATGGTGATACTTCCGTAGCCGCCCCTATTTTGTCATTAGACGTGTGTTAACTGCTTATTAGGTCCTGGGGATGCCATAGGAATTTTTCGGCAGCGACCTTGTTATCAGTCTGAGCAACACCAGACGAGATGATCTCAGAGCAGATCTGGAAAGGAGGGGTGGCTTCGGCGAAGCGACCCTTGGCAAGTTATGTCGTAGTTACCTCTTGAAGTACTTACATCTTGAAACCACGGACAACTTATAGGCAGATATCCGAAAGGACATATTGATATTTATTTCCTTCTGTGAAACGGTACTCGCGCAAAAGTTCTGGAAAATATAAACTATAATCAAGGCTCGCCCATTTTCTGTTGCAAAATGTACATACTTTGCGCAAGTGACTAAAGTTATAATTCCTACTCAAACAAGATCAATGTTGGTGCCTATGCAAATGGCCAGGGGTCATGGTCTGATGCAGTGACAAAGGGCTCTACAATCCACCGAGGTGCTATGTATGCATCGCAAATGTAGGCATGTCGGTCAAAAGTTTACGATTAGCGTCGGCTTCCGGATGCGGAGAATATCCCGCTCCCAATTATACAATGTAACTCTCCTTTGACCCTACATAAAGACCTGCATTGCGGTTACCACCCATACACCCAAACTATATCTGCCCAGGACGTCTGCCTCTCGTGGTCTCCAGTGAGCTCACCCTAGAACAAATGCTCGTTGGCAGATCAATCACATGCTGCTATACTTCCCTAGCGCTATAAGGCTAGGGAAGGGCGGCTTCTTTTCATGCTCTTCAGCAGTGCCTCGCCGGAGCCCACAGGGCTGTCATGCGAGTAATAAATATTTAGAATAAAAAATTGAAGGAACAGCTATTGCCTGAGGGGAATGCATGGAATTTTGGGATTTTGCTAGACGATGCTTGGCAGGCAATCTGCACGTGGCGGCAATCCGATTCACGCAAATCCCCATAGATATTTCGCCATGGCATACCTAACTCCTGTTTATGGGAAGGTGAATCAAAGCAAAAACAATGAATTGTTCAAATCAAGCTCTAGCTATTGTTCGACATGCGATCATGAATAACGGAGCTGCGCCCATTGCAACAATAATGCAACTACATTCTGCTAATACCGTAGCACAATCGAGTTACTAGGAAAAACTAATCAAGTGCGAACTTTAAGATATCGGCTAGAACGATCGTATATATTTAAAAGCTCGGGCGCCTGGCGTAAAACTCTTGTTGCACGAGTCATTGAATGGCTCTAATATCTATAGTAAGTACTTGCATATTGGGGTGATGCAGTTTTTAGTGGGAGTTGCAGGGGTGAGTGCTTTTTCGAATTCCAAATTCCAATTTCCTGAGGCTGGGCAATCATCAACAGCGCTATCATGTGCCAAGCTTCCGTCGCATAGACTAGTGTTAAGCCGGACCAATACCACATCCGCAGTTCTAGTCTAGCTCTCCTATTTTTGTACCTGTCCCTGCTCCTCAGGAGTTCGCCCTGCATCAACCTCAATGACTCCACTGAGGAAGCGCACTAGTCTGGTTGGCACGACCCCCGACCGGAGAAGCGCACCTTTTTCGAGGCAACCAGACAACGGTAGCCTCCTGGTTACGAGACTAGGTAGCCTCAACCTTCTTAGTCACATTATCATAGTGAATACTAGCGCGGTGTCAACTTTAAAGTTTCTAGCCACTGCTTTGCATGACTGAATTGCTTTATTGTCTTAGCGCTCTTAGCGCTGAGCTTGAGCTTGGGTATTAGCTAGCACACATCATGATGAAGTCCATCAATAATAATAACTCAACGTCCCTTCAATTCCCCGCAGCTTAAACCTTGGAGCCTTTTTATTTCATCGATTGATTTTTCAAAAAAATTTTAGACCGCTCTATTCTGGCAAGTTGAGAAGAGAGAGGGGGAGAAGGTGCGAGATCGTCAGAGGATATATACAAGGGAAAGAACAGCTGGAACGTACAGACCGGTCAGGGATAAGGGAGCAGCTGAGGCCGACATCATTTGAGGACAGCGACAGCGATGCCGAGTAAGTCAGCGTGAGCCTCAGCTCTAAAACATCGATCTCCTAAGGCAACAGCTGAACCCGACCCGCTTCCGACGCTTTCGACGGAATCGTTTACCGGTCTATATCATCAGAGCATCAACAGCACGTACGGCAACAACAGCCGCATAAGTCGCCATCGCGCCTGGCGGCCTGGAACCTGCAGCTGCAACCTGCCACGCAAGGTTACAGTTTACCTAGGATCGGCGCACGGGAACGTTGTAAGTCGCACAGCTGTAGGGCGGAGGCTCGAGGCGGCTGGGGGCATATTTCATTATTTATTATCCTGCTCGAAGGCTCGGTGCCCTAGTAGGTGGTATAAATATTAAGGGTTTCCAGCTCCAGGATTCAAGAGATTTTTGGCAGTTTATTGGGCGATTGTTTATCGGCAGCTGACGACATTCAATTAAAAGCGATACAACGGGCCAAGGGAGAATATAGTGGTGAAGGAGTTTAGGAGGGCGAGGCATTTAGGAGTACGATTACAACTCGACTAGATCAGCACCGGCAAGATAATAAACAGCCAAAATAGTATCCTCAGCAATACTCCGAGACCAACAAGAATCGGATCCAGATCCTTATCGGTTTGCAACCTCGACTCTATCCTCATTCCATTCCATGTCATAATCCGTATATCCAGCAACCTATCCTACCTCCTTGGAATCAACATCTAAGTACTCTAGTATCGTCCCTATCGCGACCCTCCCCTCTTGTTTGCCTCCCCCCCCCACCCCGAACTACTCACGTTGTAGCCTAACCTTTTTTAAGTGTGCAAACTTCTCGCAGCAACTTGCGCCACGATATCAATCTTACGCAGCCACGCTAAACTTTGTTTCGTTTGCGTACAGGTACACATAGCCCTTGTCGGGTTCGAGGGGGGTTTATCTTTCTTCCCCTTAGTACTGAAACGTGCGGAGAGCGAGTTGAAAGACTATAGTCTGGCAAGCGCACGAAGCGAAGATTGCAGCTGTTTATCTTCTTGGAGAGGAATCAGACCGAACTCGTGCTCGGGAGTATCGGGATACTCGCAGCCACAGCCGCTTTCGCTGACCGACCTGACATTGCAGTGCAGGAATACAGTTTTTTGTTGTCACAATTCCACATTGAAATCGCCAACGGAAGTTTCCACCTCTGTCATCACTACATTTAGGACGGAGCATTTCCTCCTCCTTACAATTATTTCTTATAATATATAGAACCTTCAACATGGATTTCCCTCCACCCGCCATCTCCATTCCTCCACTCTACATAAAACCAGCTCTCAGCTCCACCTCCCCTCTTCCGTCATGGCAAAGATACCCTATTCCAAAGGACTTGATCGGAGCACCATCGCTTTTTCAACTGTGCTCTAAGATCCTCATCAAGTACATTGATGGTAGTTATCTTCTCCCTTTCATCCTTTTTTCGTCTCCCTTCTCTATCTTGTCGCCTAACATTCATTTTACTACAGAGGTCGACGACGTCGGTGACATGCAATACCGGACTGTCAAGCACATCATCACTAAGGTGACCGACCCTTCAAAGCTCAAGAGTATTGAACACAAATGTCCGCAAATCGCGGGGGAGTGTGGTGATCTCTGGAAGAAATTTATCAAGAGGGATTTTAGAGCAGATCCGGAGAAATATTTGCCGAAAGATGAGACATTGTGGTACAAAGTTTACGCTGTATATTCCCATCTCGTGCCCACTCCTCGATTGAACATGAAAAAGTGCGATGTAGGTGATTGAGATCTAATACCTGATGGGGATTGGTTGCAGAAACACGCAAAAGAATTTGACGCTGCCAACCGTGCCGCAGAGGAGGCACTTCTGGCACAATATTCACAACTGAACGCAGAAAAATCCAAGCACCTTCCGAACCTCCTGACTGGCCGCGCCGCGTCAGAGTCCCTTCGCCTTGTGAATGTGAAGCATTCCGGGTGGAGCAGGTCTAGTTGGGACTCCAACGACGGCTGGAATTCCAATCCAGGAAGTCGAACGAAGGCCATATTCAAGAAAATCAAGCGGGAGGTTGGGGGGAACAAGAAGAAGCTTACCGTGCCCACACACATGCTGAAGCCTAGAAGCCGGATCAGCAATGAGGTGGTCAACAAGCTAAAGGCTGGGGCGGCACCGGTAAGTGTCCCACTATCGACACCTCGGGTGGAAAATATATCCAGAGAAACGGAGACGGAGAAACGGTTCAGACTGGAAACTTCGAAAAAATTGGGGCCAAAGACGGCAGGGAAGGATATTATGAACTTAGATCTAAGACCCTATGAGCCCCCAAAGATTTCAAAAGCGCCGCCACCACTGCCAAAGACGGCGGCAGGGTTGGGGGCGGGGTTGAACGGCTCGAAACTTAGGAGGGCAATGGCGGCATCGGCGGCAGGATTGGGACCGGAGAAATTCTCGCCAGCGAAACCAAGTGGCGTTACGAAATCGGTTGCGCCGCCAAAGCAGGCACCAGTGCAAGCGGCTGCTGCGGCATCATCAACAACAGCACGATCACAACCATGCAGTGCTGGGTCGACATTCCTGGATCGATTAAAGATGATCGCGACCAATCCTCCGGAGCCACTAAAACCAGGGCCGAAGCCACTAATAGAGAAGCAGCAGCTGCCACCGCCGCTCCTGAGGGCGTCGACTTCTTCTGGAGTGCCGGCGCTGAAAGGAGTGTTTGTGAGGCCGAAGAGGGAACCAACCCTCTTTCATGTGAGGAAGCCGGTGAAGAAGACTTCATGAAACGGGAAATGGTGGAAGAGCAGGACGGTGAAATCAAGACAAATCCGATGATTTTGGAATTTTGGGACTTTATTAATATCGGTCATCTGTGGGTAAGGGGGGCCTGGTGTTTATCTTATTGGTGTTTGGTGTTTCGTCCACATATTTACTATATATATATTGCACGGTTATTTTGGAAGAGCTAGAGAGGTGACGGAAACTTTTGGGGGTGTATAGTGTTCTATTGTCAAGTAAATATTAGTGCGTTGATTTGTCTTCTTTTTTCTCATCGTCCGTGTTAGAGTATTAGATTTTTCCTACTATGCTTTGTTTGGTTATTTTCCGGTGTTTGTGTCAGTAATTATATATTCTGTCGGTTGCTTACGTTGTCACAAGTGATGTCATGCTGAACTCCAAACTGTACTATCGTAGTCGGCTCACATTGTAGATGGGACAATGGGTTACAATTGGTTCCTCACAATATGATTGGAGTTGTCTCAAGTTGGGTTTTCTTGGCGTCGCGACTCGATTCAGGCATTACTGAACATGGTAACAAAAAATGAGTGCAATATACGTGGCTGGTTTCTTCGCCCTTTACAACTGTCTCGATACTTTAAACGATTCGGATTCCTCTCGGCGAGTTCCGACTTCAACTGAGAGTCTCCTCTCGATAATGTGACTACATCCTAGCTTCTCCTCTCGTTCAAATGCGAAACAACATTTCTGGGATTTGGAACCTGACTTCTCCGTAGCCTTATGTTGTCAGAGGAAAAGAAAGTTTCAGGCGATTTTGGGTGAGCATCCTTGGTGGGCAAGCGGGGGTTTCATAACGAAGACGGAAGGGGGAAACGAGAAAGTTGGTTCTTGAGACTTATGCTTTCTCTAACGTGTTTCCTCCTCCTCAAGCGGAAGCTCCAGTCACTTCGATTCAATATATTTTCGCTAGCCTAGGCTTTTGCTTTCCTGTGTGAGTCGTGAAAATCAAAGGTTATTAGCTCTCATTTGTTCAGTGTCAACTGCCGAACGGGGACATCCTAGGCACATGATGTTGATCCCGAAATGAGAATTGGGTGCCTCGGCTTATCGATAAGCACGTTTGCTGATCAGCCTGCTATGAATTCATGAAATTCGGCCATTGTTGAAGCGCAGATCTTTGTTTTTATCGAGACCACTCCCTCCAAACTGGAGCATGCACTGGTGTTTGTGTGCAGATCATGGCTGAATACGTGAATAGTCAATTGTTATTAATTATCGCTTACAAACTCATCCGCTATCGCTTGTGCCGCCTGCACTTTAAACCGGGGTAATGCTCGAGGACTAAAGCTCCGCCTCGCCTTACTGCATCTAGTTCAGCTGGAACGAGCACGCCCACTGAATGATCGGCATCAGCAGTTCTGGCACTACTTGTCGATCTTCGGTCACGTTTCAACACCGGTAACATTTGATACTGTATTGAGAGAACGAGAATATCCTCGAAGGTGCAGGAAGGGAAAAGAAAAGGGCGGCGATAGTGTCCGAACCTTGTGAGGGCCGACAATGAGTAATTCTCCCTCTGAGTTGTTTCAAGTTGCGTACGCTCATGCAATCGTGACCCATGCTGTGTCGAATGTAGTCGGCGCATGCAACGTGTGTGATTTGCTGAGGGAATGCATCAGCCTCGGACAAGAATTCATATAGGTTAGATGCAAAGTGGCCATGCTGGTTACCTAAGGGCTTATCTAACTCATACGAATGAGAGGATTACGTCAGCAAGGCCCCCACGAAGGTTACAGTGCTCTGATCAATCCAAGTCTGGATATGGGGGCATGCAGGCAGATTGAGGCATTGTCCAATAACCAATAAGGATTGGGTGAATCATTCTTTTCCCACAGCTCATGGTTTCTCCTTTTGGATCCGGAGGCAGAGTCTGCTAAACACCACGTCTTCGAGGCTCTTATGCACATCTCGATCTCGTTCTGGGCCAAGTCAGCGCGGTAGAAGCGTTACGATTGGTTGAATTAAACGAACAGGGCGTATGGTAGTGAAGTGCTGTAAGACTGAGGACCATTCCCACCCTACGTACAGATCTCTGATACCATTAATTTTGTTGACAGTTATGCCGCGCTGCGTCCGATGGTGCTTGTGAACCATTCTCGCTTGCATTTGTGGACCTGTATGCTCACCTGCATGCTGTTTGCACGCGAGATCAAGGTACTAGTAGTAGAGAAGGTGTACGCAGCTTCAAGGACTGTTTCTGGTTGGCTGGGCGAAATTTGAAATATGCATAATGCAAGTGCAGGGGGTCAAGTCACTGAGTCAAGAGATCCCCCACACGCTCACGAAATAAAAGCCCTCTGGTCCGCTTGGATTATCCCGCTTTTTTCCTGCTTGCGTTGCCTATTTTTCTTTTCTTAGTTTCCTAACTTTGCTGTTTTTCAGTTGTGGATTCGAACTCGAACTTGCACCGAGCAAGACAACCCTCGCTTCTCCCCTCCCTTCCTTTCCTCGTTTCCGAGTATTCTCCTTTAGTGGAGGAAAGTCTGGGGAGTGTCGACTTCTCGTTTACCTGAACTTGCCTCAACTGCGAGCGAGAGCAGTGGGTTGGACTGCACCCAGAACTTGCTAACACTGTAAATAGCCCTCGTTTTTCTAATACTGTGTGTCCGTGTGCCAACTTAGGGATTCGAACTCCTCCGAGATTTCCGCAAAACACCGTTCTGAGTGTGGACAGCATCCTGCCAATGGGCTGAAGAAGCGTGAGTCCTAGCTGGAAAAACAGCCTGCCTCGCACCCTCTCCTACCCCTTCCCAGAAGACTACTATATCCTACTACTGCTCGACCTCCCCCGTAAATGGCCTAATAACGCAACCCAACTTCTGTTCTGGTCTCCGGCGCTGCAGCCCGCCATCCCACCTTCCACACTGTTTCAATTTTTGTTGCCCTTCCGTCTCGCGCAGCCTATCGTGTTCCAAGTAGCTTGCATATCTGTCCCCTGCACCCCCTTGCCCTCCTCAGTGCTCCTGACCTGCTCAGATTACAGCTCCAGCCAGTGGTATATAATCCCCCTGGCCCCCCATCCTCCGCCATCTTCCCTTCCTCCCTCTTGCAACCTTTGAACATCGATCACACGGCTCTCACGATGGCACATACCTACTCCTCCTCCACTGGAGCCTATCCTTACTCAACACCTTCACCAACGCCTGAGCCATACCAGTCGTGCACGACTGCTACAGCGTCAACCCACTTCTCGTCCTCTGCATCCAGCTCAACCATGATGGATAGCTACAATAACCACCTCGCTCCTATCTCCTCGCCAACCTCCAAGATTCATTCAAATTCTGCTCAGCTTACGACCATGTCCATTGACCATTCAATCTCACGTACATGCAATACTGGTCTACAGTCTCCTTCACCCACTCCATCCCCATATATGGGGATGCGTGCAGCGCAAATAGAAAATGGACACCGCGGATATTTAACTTCCCCCTGGGTAAAGGGGGTAGGTGAATGGGTTGCTGCTCAAGAACCTCTCTACAATATAAGCCCAAATACGAACTACCACAAATACAGTCCTAATACTCATACCTTCCAAAACGACACGTTTCTGCACCCACATACACACAGTCACTACACCTACATGCAAGCGGCACCACAGTCACAGTCACAATCACAATACACGCATCAATCATACGATTCTAGAAACCCCAGAGTTCTACCCTTGCCGAAGCTGAGGTCAGATATTGGACATGGATATATTCATAATAATCATATGGATGAATATCACAGGCCTGTTACTTCTCATAAATATCCAGAGCCGGGGCGAGATTTTATACTTTACGGGGATGAGGAGGAAGTGGACGAGGCGAGGTTGATGGCACAGTTGGGGGAGGCGAAAACAGGAATGTTCCCAGACTGGTGAGCAGGGAGGGAGGTGGTGGCGGAAGGTGAGGGGATAAACGGAAATCACAAGCTTGGAGAAGGCGGGAAGCTAGTGGATTAGGGCAGGAGAATCTGATGAACTGGCATGATGGGGACTTGGAAATGTAGCGGGTTGGAAAGGGATGCATCAAGGAACAGAAGGTTGGATTGAAGAAGACTGGATTGAGGGCTGCGCGGGTCGCAAAAAGTGAACGGGGGCAATGCGGAACAAGAGGGGGATTTTGAGGGACAAAAAGGACGGGAGAAAAAAAAAAAAAAAAAAAAAAAAGAAAAAGGAAAAGGCTGACGAAAAAAATGCTATACACAGACACGAGTGGCACGTTCCATAGAAGTTGGCGGAGACGGGAGCAGAGCTGGAAGGTAAGGAATGTGGTAGCAACAACGATGAACAGTGACCAGTTTCCTTTCTTGTTTTTCTCATATCTCCTTTTCGTTTTATTTCTTCCTTTGATTCTATTCAAGGACTAGATCCTCTTTCGCTTTGTTCAGCGACTTCTTTGATGATGTATATGAGCATACTTGATTTTGTTTTCTTGGCGATGTTCTTTCACGACAGAATTTCAGGCTTTCAGGCGTTATGTGGGTTCGGGCTTGGGTTTCATATTGGCGTTGTCTGATTTTGGTTTCTCTCAACGCTTTTATTTATATTATGTATTATATCGCTTTGATACTCGTTGCTATTTTGATTGTTGGGAGGACAGTGGAATAGGGTAATTTTTGGATGGCGTTTTGGCGTTTCATTTTATTGTAATGTTGTTTCCCTTTAGTCATTGATTTCCTTTAGCGGACTTCACGTTCTGGACTTGATATGTATTATAAGAGATTCCTGATGTCACATGTAGAGGCGATATGTTGAGGAATTTGGGGAAGGTTACGATAGATCTCATAGATCTAGAGCAGCGGAATCGAGATAAACGACTAAACGGAGGATGAAGAAAGCGAGACTAGCGCGGCATGGTCTTCAAAGCATGTCTGGAGAATAAACAGATACGTTGGGCAAGTAAAGGATTAGGGAAATAAAAGGAAAATAAATGATATGAATTGGGTGTGTACTGAGGTGGTACTCAAAAGCTGAGTTGTGTGCATGCCGGTTTCTAACAAGTTGGGGGCAGTGCAAGCCATTTTCATCTTAGAATTCTCTGAAGAGAGGCTGCTGAAACGCGTAAGCGAGGAGTTGGATGATCACCTTGCCTGCTAGAACCTTCCGCACTTTGAAGAAGTATAAGAAAGAAGCTACTAGATGACTTCTCAGAGAATAGACTACCAAATTCATACTCTTATCCGCGCTCGATCAACCAGATAAGTCTTGAACCCCCTTTCAGGATTTTAAAATCTGGCAGACCTCCTCCCCAGATCCTAGATTCTCTCAGAAATTTCCCCAGATCACTGGCTAGTAAAAAAGGGGCTGCGTAACGTCGCATAAAAAACACCAATAGGCAACACCAAACAATTTTGCATATGAGAAAGACCTCAACTTATGCAGATGTCAAACCTTAACGTGTCGTTTGGTTATTTCTTCTGTTTAAATCTTATATATTGGGTCTTTAGATTACATCGACATGAGTAATTTTATTTAACTTAAGTGCCATTATAGTGAAATACATGAAATCGTACAATCCGGTCGTAAAAGGCTTCAAAAGGACTAATTTGTAGGATGAAACCATGACATCAAGTAGAGCGAGGGTATCTTGCTGGCAACTCTGAGATTCTGGGATTTTGAAGATTATATTTTGTGGTTGTCGTGGCAATTGAGCTTGGGACGGAATATGGAAGACAGGTCTGGGTTTGGTAGTCTAGGCTAGTGGGGAGTCATTCACTATACTTCCCAGCCTTGTCCCATATTTCTGCTCGGATTCATAGATAAACATGCTAGATTCTGTGGGCACTGGAGTGAGGAATATAACAATTGGAATACAACTGGATGGAGAACAAATAAAAATTGAAGAGGAAGCAAGAATTTGGTAAGAATGAATGGTGGGGGCAATGTGGGATGACATGCAACGAAAATGTTGAATTCGAATGGTTCAGGTTATCCGTTGTTACACTATACCTAAGGTAGTTTCGTCGGTTTCGTATCACAATTGGAGTTTGTTAGTGTTCATGTTAAAATATATGTTCAGACATTATTGCATCTATATCCGAGCTGAAAGGAGAATTACTGGTCCAGTACAGTACTGCTCAGAAGAGCTAAAATTCTATGTAGCACTGCAAGGTGAAGTGGTAGTGAAATTTGTCGAAAGGTCTTCACCAGTATAGCATTTACTAGGGAGTTACATACAAGACTTGCTAATTCCACCATATCACAACGTATATTGATCAATGGAATACTAATTTCTTATTTTCAAAAATTAGTAGTTTCTACTTGAGACCTAGAAAAAAGGAAAACTGGCTGCTCAAAAATAAGAATAGTATTCTCGTTCCCAGAAGAATAGAGTTGAACCTGCGAAAGCACGTTATGCCATGATAGACCCTTGGTAATTGCCAAGATTCTGAAAACATTTCCTGCAACCGTGTATAGGATTTGACCGCCTATTTAGGGTACTGTACTGCAGCCTTCCCCTGCTGCACATCCACGTGTGAGTCTGCTCCGCGCTGCCCTATGTCTTAAGCTTCAGGATTAACTGATAATGCGTTGCATGCAGCGCTACAATTGACGTTATATGTGATCAATCTTGGGTCCCAGATCCATGTACTCGTCTTCAATACCCTTGCCTGCAGTTCTGTAAAAGAAGATCATCGCGATGGAATAATTCCGGCCACATAACAGAGAAGCGTGTGGGCAAACATGATACGCTGTCCCTTCCTCCTTTCCTATTTTCAAATTTATTTTGTTTTTTTGCATGTTAATGGTTTATCGTGCATGTGAGTCATAAATAGCAGGAGTCGAACCTGTTGACATGTATGAGTGTTGTCGAGTAAATTAGGTGATTCCAATTTCCCAACTGGATATAGTCTACTTAAAGTACATTTGATCGATACAGGAGAACACCAATGCATTTTGGTTGGGGCTGGGCTGCGGGGTAAAATCATTTGACATGCTTACTTCTCTAATCACGTAGGCTGATGCGGAAAGAGATGGTACGCGCGGCAGGGATATCACTATTGGTGTATGGCTTGACGAATTGCGTGCAGTATAAGGTGCAACCTTAGGATTATCCAATAACCTTATCATTAACATAACTAGTTTTAATAATCATGTAAAGCGCTTGCTAAAAATTCCGCTCAATGTAGAGGATGCTAACCGCTACCGTATTGGAATATATGTACGCAGATACTTGCTTGGCAGAGCTGGCCCCCTCCTCCTGCCTACGGTAAGAAACCTGAACCCTGGCAATAGGATATATTTAGAGATTATCAACAGTAAAATCAATAATACATTCTTTTACACATCATAAGGCTTCGTTTCCGCCTTTCAGTCCAATCGCATGCGGCAATGCGGCAAGAGGGGTAGGCCAAGAGCTCGAGTACTGTAATTCACTGCCAAGTGAGCCACAACGCCAAGCAAGTCCACTCTCGCACCAAAACTAACACCCGACAAAGCAAATATCTCCACCATAGAATTCTTTATGCAGTTTGCATGTCAATTAAATAAGAACACATAATTCATTCTCAGCCTATGTGTTTTCACCAAACATAGTTTTGGGGACTTACATATTCCCACAATGTTTTTGCATTGGTTTATATGAGATTCTTATACAAAATGCTTACCAGATTCAATTGCAATGCCTCCCAATTGTATAACTTATAATTACCTTGGAATTGTAACCAAAGAGCCTTATCTATACAGTAGATGGATATACTATACTTTTCTCCATTTAAATGGAGCAATTGCAATGCCAAAATCCCAATACCTGGATTTGGCGGTTATTTACATACAAATTGTTTTTCTCGGAGAAAGTGAATATTATGAGTATCTTCACAATATTGCAGAAATCGCTTCAGTGCTCTTTTTTTTTTTAACTTTACATACAATGCAATTGCCATATTCACAAATCTAAGTATTTATCAAATTTATTGTCGGGTGCAGACCTTAGAATTTTACTACTGCAAAAATGTATGCCAAGAAGCATGCGAAAATGTGCAGCTCTAATTCCTTGGCCACCATAAAATTAGGTAATTAAAGGTGCTGGATAAAAAGAGTGGCTCTTGGTTTAATTTTGCTACAAGGGGCATAAAAATTTTATAGTGGTGGAGATACCGGTATATGCTCTTGCGAGTGGTCAGTTTTTGGTGGTGTGGGCTCGTTTGGTGGTGTGGCTCGCTTGGCGGTAAATTATATTAATAGGCGTATACAGGGAATAGAGAGGTGGAATAACACTATAGTAAAGCGAATTCTGACTGCCTCGCGCGGGATAGTGGCCGAGGAAGTGCCGAGGCCAATCGCAGAAGTGTGCAAGTAGCTTGAGGGATGTCACGTTAACGTGGTTGGTCGGGCTCTGGGCAAAGAACTCATTGGCGCTGGGAAACCTTTTTTTTTGTTCCGTTTCGTTTTTGCTCAGTATTCGTGTACTCTACAGCCCAGCTAGACTATAATACACACGGATACATACGTGAGAGAAAGCTACATACGAACTCAGGACTCGTAATGCTGGGAGTACTACTCATATGTCATTGGGAAAATGTTTACCGCAGGGGCTCAATATAGGAGAGACATGCTAGGCACCTCAAGCATAGACTATACATAAGCTTTAACAGCAAAATGTTTGTGGCAGGAGGGTCAGAGCGTCTCATGCGGGCAGTACAGCTTTCAGAGGCAGGTTGTTACAGAGAAAATTAGTGGAGAGTAAGGTGTTAGTGTTTGTGATAATGGCAGTGAAACTCTTGGAGTTAGAGGCCTATTAGGCGGGCCCTGGGTGGGTGATAGACATCGTTGAAGGGCTTGTATTCTATTATCTCATTTGTCTACAATGTTGTCTGCCTGGCAACGAACAGGCAGGAAATCAACGCCTCTGTATTCAGGGGATTTGAAATTGTTACAGTTGAGAATTTGGGAACACATTGTCTTGTCTTGATGTTGACCATATGTTAGTCCTTTTTCTAAGTTGTTATAGGCTAGGAAAGGTAAAGGTAACGTCAAGAAATTCGTCACTTGAAGAGTCAATAGCTAATTGTATCGGAACATCGCAATTGACACTGCGCTACTAGAGCACACTAAATAACCTTTATATGAGTAAGAATCCAAAAAGTCTGAGATCAATATATGAAAGAAAAACAGGCCAAAGTAACAGATTACAGGTGTAAAGAAGCGTAATTCCAGGTATGCACTCGGAAATATTTACCTAAGTAGCTAAACATTACCATGCCTCACTTTTTCCTCGCCATAGCCTTACAGGCGGCATGCGAGTAATGAAATAAAAAAAAAAAAAAAAAAAGCCTCACTTTCTTACGCTCTACTTCTTACTACCTAATGATGCTTACTTGAAAAACCTGGCAACGTTGGTTGAGGTGTTTGTGCCAATCCAGACTTGTGATGTCAATCAAAGCTTGCATATTCTACGTCGGACACTAAGTATTCTTGAATATTGGTTGGTATCAATTTCAGCCCTTGATCACACTGCAGAGGATATTTCTTGATGCACAGAATTTTGCACCTTTGCGGTGCATGGAAACAAATACCTTCCACACTTACATGAGGTGGCTTGGGAGATGACAAATCAATACGGCGCCCCACAGGCCTCATGTTTCCACATTTGTCCACGGGGGGAACTCAAAAGCATTTTTATAATCTTTGAATTTCAACCCAGGTACGAATGCCTCTGTCGCCAAACCTAGGCCTCGACAGCTGCCCCACAAACCTCGAGTCGAGGCGACGTTATATACGGCGTTCGATTCAAAGCAGGGTTTGAGCAGTCAATGTAGAATATCTGCAATTTGGAGACCAATGTACAGAGCTTGTGAATGTAAGGAAGGCTTGGAGCTTGTGATACAATTGAACACATCACCTCTGAATGCCAGGGGAAGTCGAATTTAAGAGCAGAGATGACTGATGATGAGAGTCCGCCATTTGGGGCACTGGCTGCTGTTGGATTTTCTTTTTTTTTTTCCTATTTGCGGAATACGAAGATCAATGTCCAGTGCGAGCTAGAAGTCAATGACGCTGCACAGGATATCCAAATTGTTGAATGCTCTCAAGCGCACCTCTCAAAGCTGGGCAAGCCATCTGAAGGAATGTTCTCGGTGTGATGACGGCTCAACAGCATCCACTGTTTCGCACGGGTACCGGTATCTAGAGCTGGCGGAACGAAGCCTCAAGGGTGGCCTCAATGATCGAATGTCAAGGAAAGGGTCTTCAATTGTCTTGTCTGTGCGTGTCCATGTCTGTCCATGTCTCTTGCTTCTTTCTTGCTTCCACAGTCCTATCTACATACAATTTATAGGCCACCTTCACCTTCCAACTGAGCCTATACATCCACATCTCGCTTCTTAAATGTAATTCGCTTCCTGATCCTATGCATGTGGCCCTACCGATGAGTACCGCTCCGGTCCGCGTTTGGCCTTATTCTTTCCATCGGTACCGTGGTTACCACCGCACCGGCGCTCTACTAGTTTGATCGAATCCAGACCATATCAATAATCAGTTCAGGCCGCAGAAGTCAATGATGCACAGCGACAGTGGGTTTTGCCGTGCTTGAATGGTGTGGCTACTGTATGGAATGGTTTGATTCAAGTGCAGTTAAACAACTACACTGAGAGCCTTAAAAGGTACATGGCAGTTGATACTTGGCAATGGGACAGGAAACATGACATTCGTATGCAGTTGAACAAGTTAAAAGAATGTTCCGGGCTGCCAGCATGGGATGGAACTGCGATGCTTGGTTTCTGATACCTGCTCTATTATGAGGGATTCAATATGATGATGTCGATGTCTTTTTTTGTTTTTCAATTTTTTCACTAATCGCGGGCCGCCGGTTGGGTTATGGCGAAACATGCTATTAGAGTTTGGGAGTTATGGAGAGCTAAAATATCTTTTTTAGGTATAGAATTGAATGAACAGTACGTTAATATTATGAAAGAATAAGACGGACGGGGATATAGGGTACTGTACATGGCATTCTGGTTACGAGACTAGCATTTTATGTAGATTCTACGGGCCATTGATGTTGACAAAATTGCAACTGACGCTAGTGAGGGCATGGTAGCCTTTTTTTTTTTTTAATGATTACCCGCGTGCCGACTATGCATATGGGCTATGGAGGTGCATGGCTATGCGAGAGAATTGTTTTTTCGCGTGATATGCATTGGATCCTACGATCATAACTTACACATGAAGCCTGGAGACGTAATGGGACTGAAAGCAGCATTAGAGATTCCCATGGAAACCATTGGGACACCTTCACTACTGTTGTCAACAGGCAGAAGGTATACGATGATACTACGTCTGCATGTACGAAAGGACCGGGTCTAGACTTGGCGGAGCAGTGAGGCAGGCAAAGGCAATCAATTCATATTATGTAACGTAGGCAATGTATAGCAAGCAAGTCTGCAGAAAGAAGAAAAGAAAACACGCTGCTTGGACATCTCCCACTAACTGCGTCCACACCTTCGCCTATATATCGCCGGCGTATGACTAAGCCAGACCTTGACCGTAAGCCAAGAAATGACCAAGCTCTCCGCCGGCAATTTCTCTCATTATCCCACACTGTGTCTTTGATAGAATACCTTAGCCAACGATTGTCTACCTCGACTATTACCTATTATTGTTCGGTCGTACCTTCAAGGCCTACTCAGAAGATGATATCCACCTGGTAGCCGACCCTTAATGCTGCTAGTAACGATTCGGCCTGATCACCCGATAGCCACAGCAAGCCAATAGATTGGAGTACAGATCGCATTTTGACGACTTGTTTATAGCACGCTAGCGCTTACCTAATCCACCACAATCAAGCTATGGTTGGGGACATCTTTGAGTCATCTGGTTGGATGACTAAGCACATGTCTCTCCCTAATTTTGTTCCGTCTGAGAATGTTTCTTTTGCATCGAGGGCAGTACACAACACCTTTATCCACCCTGTCGCTTAAATCGCTAGGATAGGTAAATATGATCCAATATTCAATTCAATTAATTAATCTGCAGCTGGTACAATGCCCTTCAGGAAGGAAAAGCACGCAGGCACGGCATCTGGAGAGACTTGCACAGGTAAAACGAGCATGGCGGGAAGAAGTAGAACTTAAAAACATTTGAATGACGAGAGAGAGGAGAGGCTAGCTTATGGTACTAAGGAATTACATTCATACGTACATAAAAGACATCGACAAGTTCCGGACAAAACAAAATGGTAGGGGGTGCAAAGTGGTAGGGGGAATCCTTCATATACAAGTTACTATTCCAATTTCGTTAGTGATTTTCTGTTAGACTAAAGTATATATTATACTTGCTTTGCTAAGCCAAGACTCATTACCTTGAAAACACCTCCATAAAAAAAAATAAGTCAACATTGCTTCATGGTATTATTCTTAGAAGTCTATTCTACTAGCTAGTAAATATTTATTCGGACATAGCGCATGTTGTGCATTAGTACCCCATTGGGCGGACCACTAGAAGAGGATGAGCATGCAGTGGTTGAGGAATGTCTATATGTAGATAGGAAATAATAACGGGTTATGATAAGGTTAAAGTGGCAAGCAATAATACTCGCTGGTTCGGAAAGTATTTGGAAAGCTGCAAAAATCGTATGCGCGGTAAATTCATCCCACTTCGCACTATTCCAAAAGGGGAATAGCGCATACGTTTTATGCAGCGTTCCAATACTTTCCGAACCAGCAATTTTTTTTTTTTTTTATATCAATACTCGCATGCCGCCCTTCGGGCTATGGCGAGGGTTTATTAAAAGAAAAGAAAAACTAACTAACGTTTAGGTACATGATGCCCGCGGTTTCTATTGTGTTGCGGGGGGAGCGGCCAGCGGTCTGTCTCATCTCCGTCCTCTTTCCACCTCGTACTGGCTCGCCTTGAGCCATCTTCCTCCGAGTCCTACCTTGTCAATATCCCGTTGGTCCTCCAAGTATACCACTACGGAGCTTGTCTTTTTTCCTTCTCCGATAAGTATGTCTTTCGTCCTCAACCATCTGTTCCCGACAATCTACTTCAGGTCTTTATTGTCCGCGGTCAGCCATCGTCGCACGTTGTCCAAATTCTTCCTCAGGGCTATGCCGTGCACAACGATGCCAGATTTGGTGGGGACGTCAAGTGTTGTCGGGGAGGGTTTAGTGGCGGCTTGGGGTGTACGTCGGGAAGTCGACGGTTCCGGTGCTTTGTCCCTGAGATGGCGCTTGAAAGCTGCGTCTTGGCTTGGCAGCTTTCCTTGGTGCCTCCCGGAGGTGGGGGGACTCGGTGTCGTGGTCGCGGAGGGGGCTGGGTGGGTTGCCGAGGCAATCTTCCTTGCCTCCTCGTCGCTCAACTGGCGCTTTATGGCATACGCGTCTTGGGGGGACGGCGTCTTGCCCTTGCGCTTTCTGCTTGAGGTGGGGGCGGCGGTCGGGGGTGTTGCCGCTGGGGGGGAGGTCGATCTCTTCGGTGGTGGCGGTGGGACTGCCGGGGGCGTCTCTATCCACGTGATGGGGCTGAGCCCCAGTGGCTGAGATTCGGGTATGAGCTCCGGCGGCTCCGTATCTATGGTGGTGATGGGGCTGAAGCCTATCATCATCGCTGTCGTGGTGGGGGGGGCTCCGGTCACCTGTTGTTCGTCTGGACCCCCGTATCGACAGTCGGGGTCGTCTAGGTCATCTCCGAACGTGAAACAGATGAATGACCCTTTCTTCGGGTCGTCTTCTTCGGCCATATTGGCTTTCCAATACGCAGCGACGCGCCTAAAGAAAGCTTTTTTGTCTACCTCGTCTAGATGATACCAGTTTGGTATCTGGGAGCGCTTGGGGGGCTCCCTCCGTGGAGGAGGCGGCAGTCCGAACCAGCGAGTGATCTGTGGTGAGGCGAAGGTGATGTGAATCTGATGTGGTTAGCACAAGAGGCATACTTGCTTCTGCATAATAGTTAACAGAATATTTCTTATTAGAACCGTAGACACAGTTTAGTCAGACTCATAGTACTGGATTGATGCCAATAGTAGCAAGTAAGAATACCACTCACTAATGTTATATCTATTTCTCGAAAAGGAACTTTCCGCTCGACTCTCAAACCACAGTGAGGCTGCGTTGTGATTTAACATGGTGTTCATATTCGACGTTGCATCAAACAATATTATACCAAACCAGACTACATACTGCAAACAATCAGCTCCTGAAACCTTATACAGTATTATGTACTTTACGTGAACTAACCGAATTCTTCGGCTTCCTGTGCACCAACATTCCACATCATTTAGTACTCTGTGTACTTGGGTGCGGCAAATATGGTAATGACCAACCAATCTATTATCCAAGGTTGGACGCTGTCACAAGTTGGACTAGGTGAAGGTGATTAGCCCCTTCTTGGCACCATAATGTGCCCTGTCTGGTGACCTCCACCCTGCGCAGCTCTATGCATCTGTGTGCACGTGATCTCGATACGTAGATCTACAATATGAACCCGGACCAGAAGATATGAATCGCTGAGTTGTGAAACACTAGAAATGCAGTTGATTGAGGCAGTATGGACATCAAAAATTACTTCAATAGACTAGTTCGCGCCCGTGCCACAGATTGGACCGCATACTTCTCATATGGACGCCTGCTGACAGCTAATACTTAGCTGGCTAGAGAGACCGAGCAGAATTTAGCTAATACTGCGAGCGCAAGAACAGAACGGCCCACCTACTGTATAAGTATAGGGTATGGAAGACACGTAGCTAGGAAAAGGCAGTACTTCTGGATGCACCAGATGGAGGGCGCAAGTAGGACCAAGACAAATTAATTGGTAGAGTTCTTGAGAATAAACGAAGTTGTGAGAGGAGAGAAAGTAGGTGTGCTGGTGCTGTCCTTATATATTTCTTTCATATTTATAAGTATGTTCGGTTCTCACCATAGCCCATGGAACGGCAAGCAAGTCATGATTTTTGAAAAAGGTATGTAAAACGGGTAACAAAAAAGAAATTTATGAGCCCAAGATGCAAATGATATCCAGATGCTGATTATCAAACTCCTGCAATTTGCCCTGCCATGGCGAACAGCTACAAGCGGGGTCATGTGATATAAAAAAAAAAAAAAAAAAAAAAAAACTCCTGCAATAGAATAGAATCCGCTGCTGGATGGTTGGCCCTAAAATTGTGATGTGGTAATAAAGCCTCCCACTAGAGTAAAGCCTCCCACTACTGTACGTGGGGAGGAAGAAGAAACGAGAGACCATATCTGGAGAAGGTGCAGGGCATGGAAACTCAAATGGCCGAAGGCGAAGAAGGGCTAAAGGAACGAAAAGGGAAGACTGGGGAGGACAAACTGGAGGACATACTCAGATGGACGAGCGCGTAGAAAGGGACGACGGATTTCCGGATTTCTACTTTTATCTTTCACTGTACTTTCATCATGTATCTAAAACATCGCCATAGCCCTTAGGGCGGCAAGCGATCAATGATATAAAAAAAAAAAAAAATCCCACTACTGTATTAGGCTTACTGTCTGCTGCATTCGATCGATTGTGAGCAATTTTCCCCTTAAATCACATAATCCCAATCGCTATCAGCTATGGCAGCTAGCTCAGAGTTTCATGACCATGTAGAATATTTCAAATATACGAACCCGACAAAGTCAGCGATCCAGGTCTGTTCCAAAACCAATCTGGTTTTTTACATTGGTTATGTGCTCCAATGTGGAGTGTGCCTATAAACAATGACCACGAGCAGGCCAGCAGGCCGTTATGCAATGAAAAGATCCTGGGATGCTTGTGGTCTTTTTTTTTTTTTTTTTTTTTTTTTTTTTGTTTCACGTGACCCCGCGTGCGGCTGTTCGCACTGGCAGGGCGGATGCTTGGTCATCACCGGGCTTAAGAATGTCATCAATCAACGCCACTAATCCTAATTTGGAAAGCCACATCTCTTGGAGTCCAGATCTCTCGCAACAGGACAACTAAGTTTTGTTTTGGTCATACTGGAAGATAATTCATGATGCATAGAACCGTTTACCTTTGCCTTGCGTAGAAGCAGGTACTGTCCCCACTTACAGGAGGTGGCTTGGGAGCTGATATGTTAATAGCCCTGATTTGGCTTGATCAACAGAATAGTACTTCCGCATACATACTCCCACAGACAAAGCTTGATACCATGTATGCATGTCAGGGCACTATGCCGTAAATTGATGCTGTTATTTTCTGGTGTTCCCAGCGGAGGCCTGGGCGAGGGGTCCAGTAGGTGATGCGGTGAGGTTGGGAGGAAGGTGTGCCAAATATCATACCCTGGTCGATCTTCCACGCATATGATTGGCCCATGCTGAGGTACAGCCCAACCTATATAATGCAGTGGACTCCCTCCCCCTCGTGCGTCCTTTCTCACCCCGCTTCTCACCATCTTCTTTCCTGAGTTCTCAACCATCGTTACAATTATTCCCCTCATCACCCAGATTTGCTACAAAGAACATACAACAGCTAGTGGCTTGGTACGACGGTGAATACTTACCGTTAACCTTTCTACCTTCATTTCCTTCGTGTCTGTGCCTGCACCTGAGGCTACTTAACCCATGTATGTCAACCCTAACCACACGCCCTGAGTATTTCTTAACCCCACACACCCACAACGATGCTTACCTGCATGTCCATAACACCATCATACGAATTTGATCGTACTGCACTGCTTCCCTCTTCCATCCTCTGATCATTTTTCACTAGTATTGTGGATTATAACTCTACATAATGCCTACCACTTCCTCAGCGATCTCTGACGCTCCGTCGTCCTTAAACTCTCCTCACGTCACACCATACATTTACGTCCCATCATCATCGTCCTGCTCACCCAGCACACCGGCTCTGGCTTGTCATGTGACAGGAGGCCACGGTCCATGTGTGACCCCAGCTGCTTCAAGCTTGTTTTCTCCACGACTTTCACTTTTGGAAAACAAAGGCCCAATAGAGCCTCCTTTGTGGCAGCTTCAGTCCAGGAAGAATGCCTCTGTCACCAACATGAGACATCGAAAGCTGCCCAACAAACCGCAACACGATGATGTATACCTCGTTCAACTTGAAGCAGAGCTACGAGCAGCCGACGTTGAATGTCCAAAACGAAGGCACCAAGGCTGCAGGGTTTGTGCACGCATGGAAAGCTTGGGGTCCATTGCTGCAATCACGCACGTCACGTATGAATGCCAGGGGACCTCGAATATAAGGGAAGATAGTACTGAGGATGACAATGTGCCTTGGGAGGTACATGCCGAAGTTGATTTTCTCTTGTTTCCCACATACGGCGGCAAATGTCCAGTCCGGCCCCTAGGTGCCACTGAAGTTGCACAGGATATCCAAATTGCGGAGTGGCCTGAATTGGAAGCACATCTCTTGGAGCTGGGCGAGCCGCCCGAGGGAATGTTTCCACCGCTTTTCTAACGTGATCGGATCCAGCTCATATCGACCATAGTCTCTAATTCATGTATTGTGCGTCATTGTTGATTTTTTTTTTTTTTTTTTTTTTAATATCATTACTCGCATGCCGCCCGTCATTGTTGATTGGCTTTGCGGTGGGTTTTGTTGGGGCTGAAAGACGTAGCTATCGATGGAATGGTTCCATGCACGGGTTTGCATGGATTTGTGTAGAGTATCATTGGTTAAAGTTTGCAAGGGTCAGACTAGGTAGTGTGTCAAAACTGGTGTTGATTCCATGGATGGAAAAATGCTTGATCCATGTAAAGCTATGAAATGAAAAGAAAACGTTTTAATGCCAGCAAAAATGCATCGACACCACATGCGTCTCATCCATTCCGCAGTCACTCGGGCTAGCTTGGCAGGTCTAACCCAGCTCTGAGCTCTGGTGTTATGGTGAGGTTGAGCAAGCGGACTGGGAATTATCCGCTGCTAATATCATAATATATGTAAAAACTTTTATAATTGCACTGAAAAAGTTAAGGAATATTTTCCAGTGGAACTGATTACCTGTATTCTAGTGTAAAGCATGTGTATTTATACTTGCTCAGGAAAAAATAATCGAGGTGCACTTGCCATAACTCTGTTAGACAGAAAAAAGCCATCCAATCTGGAAACCAGCCCTCTTAACGCGGTTTGCTGATGACTCAGCATATTTTTTTTTAGGAGGGGCTAGATTATGGTGCCGGAAGTTGAGAACATACGGCCCCAGCGGAGGCCGAAAATAGTCTGGGCACGAGAACATTGAGAACAGACATATCTGGCTGCCGATTATTAGCCTCCTTTGGCTAGTACAAGGCCAAATTTAGACTAGAGTGATTACCCTCTAACTTAAATAGGCACTTATTGCCTTGGCATTTTCTGCTTGACCCCATATATAATATAGGCTTCAAAAGCCCTAAATTTGGTATTTACCAGCTCCACTAATCTTTTCTCAAATTGGAAATCGTAGATTTGTTCACTACTCGAAAAGCAACAAAGCATTAAAATAGGACTTGATTTGATGGAGCTGATTGAGTTGGAAAATTTTGGTGGGCGGCACCATACTCGAAAGTATTGGAACGGCTGACTAATTATTGCCAGTCAGCCATTCCAATAGTACTGGTGATCAGCTTTGCGTTACGTTATGTTCCGTTAGGTAACCCCTGTCAACGTACTAAGCCCAAATTAGAGGAGGGTCGCTGCTGTTCCCCACGTAACCTACCGTCATATCCGTAACATCAACATGCCCTGCATATCGGAGAAGGCCAAAATTGAACAGGTGGTCATGACAGCGATCGAGACTTATGCCATATTTTATGCTACTTGATTCAGATACCAGAGGGGGTAGCCGAGCGTAGAGTAGCAGCTTGTGAACTTGCTGTGATTGTAGCAGACGTTTGCTGGCTCATGATGGTAGAAACTGGAGAGCTTTCATGTGTAGATTAGGGATGCTCATGAAATGGTAGACACGTGCTTATGCATATGCATCTATGTGTTGCTAATTTAAGTAAAAGACCGGTCAAAGGCCCCTGTAGTCAGCTAAAAACCAGCCGCATATCCTTGTAGTTGGTTGTGGACTCCCTTAGTCGGCACATTTTGTTCCTAAATTTCAACGTCAATCACTGACGCAACATAAATCGTAAAAATTCAAAACGGCATATAGATATGAAGAGAATTGAGTGAAGAATCGATCTATATGGCGTTTTTAATTTTATAGATTTTTTCGAAAAAGTTATTCAAAGTTAAAGACAGGTAATTTTTGGTGGGAGACCCCTAACCGAGTTACAACCACTAATACAAATTAGGTAAGATTAGAGCTTAGTTAGCAAGAAAAAAATTACTCAAAAAAGTTAAGTCTAAAGTACAATAATTACCACTTGCCGATGACTTTTATATACATGTTCCTGAAACTGTTTAGTTTCATAAGTATATCCATTAGAGTATGCATCAAGAAGTCGCATACAGTGCTCATAGAAGTAATACTTATAGCCCGCAAAGCAGCAGGTACTGTACTTCGTAAGTCTTCAACGTTGTATTGACAGTTCTCACGAGCATAATATTTTGCTGCACACCAAAATCTTTCAATGAAATTTAACTGGTGCAGTATTCCATACGGTAGAGGGCGAGGAAGCGAAGCGCGAAAGGTGTGGTATTCTGTAAGGTAGAGGCACGACAGAGAAGAGCAAGAGGGGAGTAGAGGAGAGCCAGGGAACGAAGAGCAAAAAAAAAAAAAAAAAAAAAAAAAAAGAACTGTATTAGTAAGCAGAGTGAAGTGTTACATAGTGTCGATTAAAGGAGTCCGCAACCATACCCAAAAGTTACGCGAGGTTACGGTGGTAATGCGACGATTTGGCTACGTGATCATGGTTACATTGCATAATGAAAATCGGCTGCTGCATTGAGATCAGCTGTGGTGCTAGTACCAAGCAACCTGTGAACAGGCACTCAATCGGTATCACGCTAGCTTGACCACATCTTGAAGCACAACATAATTCGACACCAAACCTAGCCACGCAGAAGAGCATTTACCTCAACCACTAGAGCAGAATTTTGTAAGCAGTTTTTAGAGGTACTAAATCGATATTTGTCCTTCATGTTTAGCACCTCTGCTTACTCATAGACATCATTCTCAAAGAATTATGGCACAGCTAAATATTGTAACAATATCTTAGCATCTGTTTGTATGGGATTCTCTAATCTCGTGAGGGATTCTCATACAGTATTCTGGTGGATCAAATATACCACTTTTATTCAGCACTATTACACCAATGGCTGTATACTTGTAATTCAAGGAGCTTCCTCTAACTGTATATCGTTTACTTGCTTTATTCTGTGCATTTTGATATATTGCATAACTGGTATGTCGCTCATCCAACACCATTACTACGTAATTGCAGCGAAATGTAGGTGTAACTTACGATACCGCTTGGAGCTTGACCTTCGTAATGGCCGTTCTTAGGCCTCTATATAGGCCTTCCCATCATCGCGTCATTCATTGCATTATTCTATATGACATTTAAGTGCTACTAGCAAGTGCATCATAATCTCTCATCATCACCTTTCATGGCATTAGTCGTTCTGTCATTACCCTGCGTCATCTGTGGATACCATGTCTAGGAGTCCTGACATTACCCCCTTCTTTATGGCTGATGTCCTTGTCAGACATTCACTTCTTTGCTTTATAGGGTATGCATTTCTGTATGTCAGGGGCCTGTATCACCAGGTTGCTGTCTACCGTGAAACCTCTCCATGGGCCAAAGCCCTGTGGGTTTTCTGTGGGAATGAAAATACTTTGAACAACTCAACAATTACCTCAAGGATTAGCTCTATGCCATTCATGTATATCTCTATAGGAATAGGTTACCTAAATCAAGTATCTCAATATTTTATTATATTTATTGTAGCTGCAGGGGGTAGATTTCCGTACCAGCAATTTTACCGCAAAATACATGGCAAGGCTCGATGAAAAAATGTGCAGACATATAATTCATAACTACTGTTTCTTCAAAGTAGAAGTACAGGATCTGAAGAATGGTGCTTGCTTGAAGCCTCCTAACAGGCGCATGGAGAAGTAGGTTTTGTGAGTGGGGATATATTTTTTTTTTTATATATATCAGTACTCGCGTGCCGCCCTATGGGCTATGGTGAGGTTAAGTACATAGTGGATAGGTAAGGAGATAGGAAAAATAAAGGGAAAAGTTAATTAGTCGCCCCGTAAAAGAATCCCATGACGGAGTGGGGATATTGAGACTCTCGTTTGCTCAGTTCTGGTGGCGAAAGGGCATCGAATTGTGGTGTGCGTCGGGCGGATTCTTTTACGAGGTGGGTCTCTCTATCTCTAATAGCTCATCGTCCGATATTCCTCCACTTCCCTTACACTTACGTTGTCGAACATACTTATAACATTGACACAAATGATTAGCGCTGGGGTGATGCTCCTGTACAAGAGAGCCCGCGCACCGAAAAACCAAGGGGAGATTCGAAGTGGAGATGATACAGGTGGGGCCACAATCTGCCGATTAACATATTTCTTGTTTTCTTGTTTAAGACGTGCCAATGCTCATGTGATTGTTACAAGTCCTTACATAGGCCGTAACAAAAAGCCCATCGACCCAGAATTTGATCGAAGGTGTCCAGCTCTTGAGCGCTTTCATCGCGGTTTCAACGTCAGCCCCAAGGATCATCTCCTTCGATCATGCCGTCGATCAATACTGTCAATACTGCATCTCGCCATAGCCCTTAGGGCGGCCTGCGAGTAATGATAAAAAAAAAAAAAAAAAGATCAATACTGTCGAAGTGGCATGGATGATATCCAAGGCCCTGTTAAACCCAACGGCAGGTGCGATGCTTTCGGCATCATTCTCTGATTTGCTCTGGTGGATACAGAAAAGTAATTCATCGGATGCTTAATGTTCTCTTCCATTGTCGGCCCGCATTGTAATTGGTGTCAGAATAGCCGGCGTACTGACATCTGTTGCAGCCGTAGCGTAGATCGACGGTGCCATCTCCGGCCGAAAACTGGAATGTGTCGGACACTAAGATTCATGTACACCAAGCGGCGCTATTGACGGGTGGCAATTTTTATCTTTCAGATGCTTGCGTGCAATATCCCAGTTTAATACTAATAGAGCTATAGGGCCAAGCTTTGCTAACAAATCTGCCTTTGGCGCCTTGCCGGTAGAGGTTCTCATCTCTCCCAGAAATTTTACTCTCTTCATATATTCAGCTTCCAGACCAGCTTTCCACACGCATCCCTTACTATCTGCCACCCTGACCGCGGACTCATCAAGCTCGACCGCTCTTGCTACGTTCGCCGCTTGGTGTTTCAGAAACTTTCTCGCTTTGAAGAGCAAACGGGGTGATGGCCAGGTGTCTACTTCTGCTCTCCATCAGTCACACGCCCAATAGCTATATATTTATCTCTGTGAGGAATATGGACTCCCACAAGAGGCAATTGGTCTGCTTCCAGCAGAATGCGTAGATTAACCACGGCGCTGCTCTTCTTAGGCCCTGCTCGAGAGACATGTGTCGAGCCTGCATTTAGGTTGGGTCCAGGGGCTAAATTGTTCTAGTTGTCACGCAGTTGCAGAGTATTGTGACACTAGAGACGGCACAGCTCGCTCAACGAAATTGTACATACACAAACATGCTTTCCGAACATTTAAAAAAAATATAAAGCAGCAAACCTCTGACTGCACAGAGATGTGGAGTCTATACAACAACTTCCACATTCTTACCTATATAATTATATTTAGGTACACATCGCCCAAATGACCGCTTTCTCTGGGATCAGGATGGTACTGTAACTTTGAATGTTATGGCCAGAAAGCATTCTCCAGGTATTAGAGAGGATATTGCAAATGGATATTCGGGGAAACAACAGATACAAAGAGATATACATTACGTGAAGGTTAGGACCAGGAAAGAGCCACACATAATTTGTAATCTTGTGTGTTATCTAATAAAGCTGGGTCAACAGGTTTTGTATGACTACAGATACACGAATGGCGGCTGGCTGAACATCTCCTTCAATATCTATTTAACTCATTACATCTAGTATTTACCAATGAATCGCAACGCTATAGCATTATTCTAAGCTTGCATAGAAAGCTTGGAAAATCTCTCCAGGAAGTTAACTCAAGAAGACACAATGATGTGCATTTTCTTGAACCAAGCAAATGCCTTAGACTAGAAAAGCGCAGGTCGCTCGTCTATTTGAACAAGGTCTGACCTGTCGGAGTGTCTCGCTCGCCAGACATATTCTTATATCTTCATCCAAAGCACAAGTGGAAATTTTTGTATGGCGGATGTTGCGCTCCTGGCTCAGGAGCAAGTAGACAAAGTATATCCTAATGGGGAATTCACACTGGGGAGGCTTCATGTGCAGTCTACTACTTATGGAAAATAATTTACCAATAGGGCACAGAAGGAAATTACTGCCTGGTGGGCAAGCCTGCTGTCGACTAATGCTCCATCAATATCTCTGGAATTTCGGGGACATCTTGAGGAGCTCACTGGGTGTAATGCTCTCTTGCTGAAGGGAGCAGAGAATATA
Organism: Kalaharituber pfeilii; assembly: GCA_015179045.1. Taxonomy (NCBI): domain Eukaryota; kingdom Fungi; phylum Ascomycota; class Pezizomycetes; order Pezizales; family Pezizaceae; genus Kalaharituber; species Kalaharituber pfeilii. The sequence goes on along the minus strand of WHUZ01000009.1, from coordinate 792,810 downwards.
ATTAGCAGTTATGCGGAAGGCAAGTTTTGCATTGAAGATGATGATTGCAACGATGCCGCCACTGAGAGCTGTATGATGCTCGTCATCTACAAATGCAAGGAATGGATATCGACTATTGCACGTGTAGAAAAGTTTACTTGGGACTGCAGCTCTAGAAAAGATGACAATGAGAGGAGAAGGTATGTGAATTCCTTAACATGCATGGAGTAATCTCCCATCCCTGCTAAGACAGGTTTCGGATTTTTTCTAGTAATGGAGTGATGTCCTCTGGAAGCTGATGTTCCCTATCTACTGTAACCAGTCAATTTTTGATAATGATATTTCTACATCACTGATGCGGGAATAGGCGGATGCGAGTCTGGTGTTATCAAAAGAGCAATGGTGAAGTTCTTACGAAGACAAGCAGGAAGCGACATCTTCCTGGCCAAACAATGGTTTAATATGATCACTATGTTGGACATAATGCATCACTCCTTGGTTTCTTCGTGGAACGGGTGGTACTGAGTCAAATTAAGAATGAAGGACTAGCACTTGACGGTATTAAATATCGCAGGATGCGTTCCACTAGCTTTCACGGTTTTCCCACCTTGCCAACTACAGGGGAGAACGACCCAGTACTCTATCTACCATCTACATGGAACTATGATTCTATCGACGCCATAAATTCCGATTACAGGGCATACTTTCGCAAAATTGTACGGTTCTCCATGTGATGCCAGTCCAAATTACCATCGACAGTCGGCATCCCAATTCAGAGTCCACTTTTTTTTCAAAGTGGAACGAGTTTAGTGCAGTGGTCCTTGATAGGACCGATTACGACATGGAAGTGGGATTTTTGTGGATCGTTGAAGACTCTTCACCCTCGCCATAGCCCCTAGGGCGGCATGCAAAACTGATATAAAATATAAAAAAAAAGAAGACTCTTCAGCATTCTCCAAAAGGATGAACTGGTTGCCCGCCAAGAGCATGAGAACCAGAAGTGGAATCATGTACACAAGGCCCGAGTACGAGCACCAGGTACGCAGCGTGGGATCTATCTCACAAAAGTTGCAGTTCAACTCGAGCGCGCTAGAAGGTCAGTCGGAAAAAGGGGCCATCACGGGATTGAGGATCACAAATTCAGCGGCATGGTGTAGTTCTTGCAATGCCGGACCTCAGTCATCAATGTTTTCGATACTACGACGCGGAACAGGCAGTGCCCTGGACTCGCGAAACAGAGGCTACTGCGGAGGCGGTCAATGCAGATAGTACAGTGCGTAGGCGAAAGCCTTCGGGTCTACTTATGCAGTATAAGGAAAATCGCTTTACCAAGCCTTAGAGTCATAAGCATGTACGTAGGAGGACCCCCGTGAGAAAATACAACGACCTAAGGAAAAATACTCCTTAACCTTATTATAAATAACTATTAAATATTTATTATATTTATTCTATACTTCTTACTTCTAAAAATAATACTAAATTCTAATACAGTAATAGAAAATAATAATGAAGAATAGAATTGGAAGTTCTATTACTAGTATATGGAAATAGGAAAAGCCAAGGTTTTGGTTTTGAAAATAGGCAATACAGGATAAATTGAGATCAATAAGGTCTCAGGATAAGATCATTGACACGGAATCGCCCTCCGGAAAGACCTGGGAAGAGTCCGGAAGTGGCTGGAAACAGGGAACATGGAACTAGGGAAGACCGTTGGCATTAGGTGGCTGAGGAAGAAGACATTGCTGCTGGAGGAAGGGAAGAAGACAAGCTCGGCAGTACTGTACTTGGAGAAACAGACCGAGCTGGACAGGGTAAGGCTAGGAGGGAAATGGCTGAGAATGAGCCCATACGAACAGGATAGGGGACGGAAGTGAAGGTTGTATGGACTTTCCACCCGCACCATGTTATAACTTCGCGGGCCCCACATGTATTTACTGGCTGTCTTTATTTCTTTTATTTTTAATAAAACCCTCGCCATAGCACGCGAGTACTGATAAAAAACGATCATTGACACATGGCGACTCACAGTATGTCTGGCAAAGGATTTTGTATATACCAAATATGTCATCCCTTATATGCTACAAACAGGCCTGGAAAATGGGTGGAGAATAATTTAATGTATTGTCGCATGCTTTAGCTTCAACTTGTGCCCACTTGAGGGTCATTTGCACCTATAGTGATTTTTTGTTTTGGTATCCGGAAGGTGTGCAATATCCCGGCAGCGTACATTACACAGCAACAAGCTCATAAAGGTAAAATAATCAACATTGAACTCTTTTGATACTAAATGTTACGGGGTACATGTAATGAAACATGTCAAATACCAACTTTAGGGCTTGCCACACAGCTCAGCGTTTGCACAAACTTGCCATCACCATGTGTCTAAGCTACACCAGTCCCCGCTCTACATTCACTTATCAAGCTTATACATTCAAAATGTACTGAATGTGTACTCTGCATTCCACGTAAACTTATCACCAGGCCCATAGATCTGTTTCCTTCCCCACTGTGGGTTATTAATCCCATCACTCCAATCTTGGGCCTCAATCGCAACGCATCCGCCGCTATTCACGAAACCGTTGCTCGCAGGGCCGCCTTGAGTGGACTTAATGGGAGCAGTACCTATGGCGTGGACAAGGCGTGAGCTCGACTAGGATCAATAAAAGAGAGAAATGAGAACGCTGGAAGGGGCTCACCGCCAGACCAATAACAACTATACAGCTGCAACCCCTCCTGATCCGTCCTGATATCTACTTTGATCCCAGACCAATTGCTCGCCAGGGTCGCCGCAATTCTTGTATCGCTCCTCGCCTTATCTACAATCCACATATTATTGTACCCCTCACACCCGCTTGCCGAACCGCAATGCCCGACCCAGCCGGGATCGCTCATCGCTGCACCAAGCTGCTTGGGCTCGCTCCAGAAGTCGTCAATGCTACCATAGGCGATAGGAAGAATGTTTCCTGTGGGCGCCATGTTGGCATCGGGCTCCAGGATTCTGCGGGAGAAGGGAGTATAGTAGGTGTGGTTCCAGATACGGTCGGTGGCGGGGTTAGCGAAGGCGTCGAGGTTCCAGTAGGTGTGTTGGGTTAAGAGGATGGCTAATAAGAATGAAATTGTCAGCTATGGTTCATACTAACGTGATTGTGGAGCACTCACGAGACTTCTTCTCAGGGCTGATAGCTTCCATGTAAACCTTCCACTTCTTGGTCCCCAGCGTATACGTCACCTTCCCAATCACGGTCCCAGGCATGCCCTCAGACGACATATGGGGATCAATGATACTGAATGTAATGCAATTGCTCGACACCGCCGTGATATTCCACTTCCTATATCCCCATCCATTTGTGCCACTATGGAGTGTATTTGGGCCATCATTTTGCTCGGTATGGTAGGTCACGCCATCGATACTGTAGGTGGCGTTTCCAATACGGCCGGCATAGCGGCCAGGGACGGCTCCGTTATGGCTTCCAGCATCAGCAGCTGCATGTCTACCGTCAGTACTTGAAAACCCAACATGCATATGTATGGACTTACGATAATTATCCGCATGATCATATCCCACGACAATATCCCTCTCAATTCCATTCTTATCTTGCACCCAGAGGTTTGTGATGGCAGCTGCAAAAGGAATAAACTTGGCTTTGATGCCAGGTGCAGTCAAGGTATATTTCCCATCCGGTCCAGGCTCAGGAATGCTGGAACCCGGAGCGGCGCTCACAGCGGTGGTGGCCGTGAGCGCCAGTAGGAGGAAGGCCAGATATTTCATGGTGCTGTGGGAAACGCCGTCCGAGATGGGATATGGTGAGATAGGTAAAAGGAATGTAAGTGCGATACTGGCACTTGATAGGGCGGATGGATGAGGGAGAATGGAAAGAGAGATCAGGTGAACGCATGGGGGATTGCTGGGTTAAAGTACTGCTTGAGGCGTCCCTAGTTCTAGGATGATTGTGCTATCTTTCCCCACGTTGTAAAGGGAGCTATTCAAATATTTGGAAGCTAAAGCCATCAGGAAAACCTTTGACAGTCAAACCCTAGTAGGGCTATAAAACAAGTTTTAAGAGCAAGGGCTGCCTGTCATACTTGTGGGATTGTTACTGAATCGTTCTTAAAAGTGCCGCTCGCCAGTAATCTTTCTATATAGGAGAGAGTCAGCCATAACCAATCTAGTCTAGTCATGATTGGTATGTGTTTCAAGTAGTTAGCGCCATCAAGTTCCGCTGTTCCTTCTTGTGCTGGATCTCAGGTACCAAAGCTCCGGCCACGCGCCGGCTGCGGCTGGCTTGTTCATGTTGTGCAATTGTTCATGTTGTGCAACATAACGTGCGCAATGGCAAGGCATTCCGGCAGTGCTATGGGTGGGGACATCTGTAGGCGGTGCAAATTCCGCATCAACTTTCAGCACTCAAATCACAACCAAAATAAATAGATAAAATTAGTTTTGCATCAAATAATATTTTGACGCAATACCTATTTATTTAACTTTTTGTAATCGTGATTTGACAATCAAAGATAAGAAGTTTTATATGGGAATGGGCTGAAATGTCCGCCTGTAGTAGCTACTGAATATGGTATAGTAGATGTTAATGTAACCAAAATAGAGAACTAGCTAACCTAAAATGAACTAAAATATGCACATCCTCTATGCATGCCCCTTTTACACTAGTATCTGTTACTCATTTTATGATCTTCATATATATGTGAATGAAACCATAAGTTAACCCTTCACTATATGCATCAATAGCACGCAAACAATGTAATAAAAATGATCAATAGATGCGGAAGGAGAATGTAATGCTGAAGGAGAATGTAATGCTGAAGGAGAATGTAATGCTGAAGGAGAATGTAATGCTGAAGGAGAATGTAATGCTGAAGGAGAATGTAATGCTGAAGGAGAATGTAATGCTGAAGGAGAATGTAATGCTGAAGGAAGCGTATCTCGTGCAACCAATTTGAGCGACCACTATGTGCGGCCGATGCAACAGGTCAGGTGGTGCGGCAAGGACCTGGAGAACTTCGAGCACATCATGAGCGGGTGCGAAAACATGGAAGAAGAGACTGCCGGGGGGGGAGAGTGATTTGAAGCGTCCAGCTAAGCCAGAGGGGGAGGGAGTCACGTTAGCCGAGGTGTTAGATTGGGCAGCGGAATAAAGACGGGGGGCGAAGAGCATTTCCAATTTTGTCATTAACGTTCCAAAGACCGGGGGACACGGGTGACGACCTTTCTACTTTAATTTTTCTATTTTCCTATCCTTTTCATGTATCTAATCTCGCCGTAGCCTGAAAGGCGGCATGCGAGTAATGAAATTAAAAAAAAAAAAAAAAAAAGATGCAACAGGTATACATGAATATGAGGAGCAGTATGCAGTGGAGGTTCAACTGGTATAGGGGGAGCAGCGAACACCAGCAGTGGGAGTTGTAGGAAGAAAACTAAATCGCTGCAGCGCGGGCATGTAACTGCGAAATAACTAGTGCTTAGTCATCAAACCAAATGTCCGCCCCACTCTGCGTACAGATGTTCCCGACCATAGTGGAGCTCTTTCCAGGGGAGCAGCCCTCAATCGACAGGGCCTGCGGTGAAATTTCTTCCGATTGATTTTCTAGCATGTGGCGTGGTCATCATCCCTGACGGCTCCCTGGGAGCTTCCCTGGCGACTGCAAAATCCGCCTACTAGGGGTCTGTTTGTTATTTTTCGATCACGTAACCCCGCATAGAGGCTCTCAGCCTATGGCAGGACCCCTTTACTACTCGGAGGCAGCTCTGTGACGGCGGATTGTGGGCCGGATCACCCATACACTACATATCTATCACCGTGGCTGCAGATGAACAAATAATGGAGACAGAGAGTGGACCAGTACAACAATACGCGCAATGGGTTCTTAATCGTCTCCATTGCGCCCTCCCCAGCCCTACCCACCTGCTTTCCTTTATCTTTCCTTCCCCTGTCCCACTCATACGCATCCCATCTTTACTTCTTTCCTCCAATGCGTAGAGGCTCTGGTATTTGACTAGTCCTACCTGCCCCCTCCAGGTAAACAACAACTGAACTAGGTGCCTTCCCCTCCCTCCCCTCTTGCTTCAATATCCATTGAACCCCAGCGATCTTTGTGCCCAGTTCATTATCCACCTCCAACTTCTGAACATTTCCCAGTCTCTTAGTCACTGCTCTCCATGAACTACTGTTGCTATAGTGGCAGGTCATAGTTCCGTTTTTTTTTTGGTAAAAGTGGCTTGCTCTTTGTGGTAGGAGTGGTCCCGGAGGTTGTGGTCTTTCCTTTGCCACGGGCAGGTGGGTCTCTCTTCTTAACACTGGGTGGAGTGGGAGGGGCCTTGACAATTGCATGAACCAGGGTTGAGAACGGCTAACCCTTTTCCTCTCAGTTGAACTCAAAATGGGCCCTTACCCCATCTCCAATTCAAGGAATGCCTTTTACTAAAATGCTGGCTGACAGGGGTCGGGGCCCGGGTGTAGAGTTCCTTCTGCACAGTAGGTTTGCCACCTCCACAATGTTAACACTTCCCACGAGCGGCCATGCATCGACCAGACATGTTCTCCCGTGCCGGAAAACCCGGGGAAGTGGAATAGGAATTTTTTGAGACGCGCGTAGTTACTAGTCACTCAAGGTGAGCATTCGGAACCCTAAGTCGTTATATTAGTATACCAAGAGATTCCTTATATATTGATTATATATACGTCGCTTACTTATCTAGGGCATGGGCGGCTAAACTCAATATCGAAATATCGTGCGGAGTAGGTGGGTTGTGGGGACTGCGAGGGGTTGTCTATCTTTAGAAGCACATTGTAAAGCTGTTCTGGAATGCTTAGTCGTTGCAAAAGTATCCGGGTGCCTGACTAATGTATATTTGCGCTATGCAAAATGCAGTATGTACTATCGGACTTCCGGATACTTTAGTACTTGGTAGCCCTTGGCATTTTCTACTACTATAGTAAGGTTTATAAAAAATATAAAGCTAGCTTATTTACTAACTAATATGCTAAAATCTCTTTCTTTTATTATTAAGTAGCTGGCGGGTCGATGTGTGCGGAAGCCAATGGCTGTTCCTGCATGGGTGACTGGGGGTGCATACGATCTGCATGCACAATGCCTGTATAAATATCCTGCTTTGAGTTGAACATATTGTGTAGTGTAATAGACGTTTGAAAAATAAGAAATTCAATGCCTCAACCAAATGACCAGCATTCGAAGTGAAATATGTGATGTTACTATTTCAGAACTCAACTGGAAATCATTGGGACCCGCTGCGTGGTTGTGCTTGGGAAGTCAATTGATATCGCAAACTGGCAAGGGTAACACCAGGTACTGACGGAGGAAAGCTGAAGTAGATAAAAAAAATAGAGAAGTTAGGAGACGAGATGGGGTTGCTAAAATCAGATTGGGAAAGAACCAGGTGGTGAGTCAAATGGTATGATAGAAAAAGAAAGAGAGCCTGTATTTAGCTAATCCTAGACAAGACCGCCCTCATATGAAAGATGTAATTCACGTTATTCTGATAACGATAGAGAAAAAAATGCAGGGGACGTAGGATATTAAGTAGCTGATACAAGTACCTACTGCTTACCAATAGTTCGGAGTCTTTTTTCCAACTCTACTTGTTTATTTGGCTAGCTGATATTCGTAATGTGTAACTAAACTGAGTGTATTTCGTTTGATTTGTTTTGTCGTTTCTTCGAGCGCACTATACTATTCTGGTTGTAGACACAAACTTTCCTAGATATCTCTGACCTCATGATTGCAGATCGGTCGTGATTCCGGGGTATGGTTTTCTTAACACCAATCCCGAATAAATTCTAACTGATGTTAGCAATAGTTATGACGGAGTTGATTCGCAGAACACTGGATAGATACTAAATACCTGTTCTCGTGCCCAGACTATTATTTTCGGCCTACGCGGCCGTACTGGGTCTTTGCACCTCGTGGCAGCACCCGGTGCCCGTCTGGCTACGAGAACAAACACCTACCTATATCACCTTTCATTAGGCAATGCAAACTACGGGCCCTAACTACATCATACGTCATATCCCAATTAACTGGATGGATACACATCTAGTCCTGGCAACGAGTGCCACAAAAAGTTTTGCTCTATCGATATTGATATGCATGTGATCGCAACAATGAATTAGACCATGTATTATTTTAAACTAGGGAGCGGAAATGGGTAATGTGTCTGCAGATTGCAAAAAAAAAAAAAAAAGAAAGAAAAAAAAAAAAAGAAGATATATATGGTAGCGGCCAGCGCCTGCGCACATATAGGCTGGGTAGTTGTTGAAGACAGGAGATTCTAAGAAGCGAATGGAAAAATTGAAAACTGGAGAAAAGAGACGGAAAAAAGATAGAGGAAAAGTTCAGCTTATCCGCCGCTTGGGACTAAAGAGTCGGTATCGAAAATTTCATTGCGAATGGGCAACGAGGCATCAATCCAAGTGCTCACTTTTGGAAAACTGGAGTGGGAGACTGGGCGGTTTCAGGTGTTTAACTTAGAGGGGCTAAGATTTGTGTGGACAAAGTATTGGCACCCGCACCCGTGATGACAGGTCACCAAGGATCGTCGCCTATTACGCAAAGGAGATATCAGAGGGTATATATACCGGTGCACAATTCTAAACGGAAACGGGAACCACTGAGCAGATTCTAGTGCGCTCAACTAGCTAGGCAATCAATCTCAAGTGCTGACGCCAGTTTAAATGACAATGTGGAATATTGAAACCTGAGCAAACATCCTTTCGCACAATAAATATACATCCAATACCTCCTTTAGCCCTTCAGGAGCACATATCGTAACGCTCGCATCAATGGCCACCACCAACCTCCCGACTCACACCACTGCCCTCACCTTCTCCCCTTCGTCGCGCACTCCCCGCACACCGACCATCACTGTCCTGCCACTCCCCCGCACCCTGGCCGTCAACGAAGTATTAATCAAGGTCCATCATGCGGCCCTTAACCCCGTCGACACTCAGATTCTGCATTTCCCCCCGCTGCGCATCATCCCAGGTCTGTACCGTTCGGCGATCGGCTTGGGAAAGGACTTCTCTGGGACGATTGCCGCCGTGGGCTCCGGCGTCACGGAGTCGGAGTGGGCGATGGGTGAAGAAGTGATGGGATTGTTGCCAGGCGGGAGGTATTTCGTAAGTTTCCTGTTCCCATCCCAAGTCCCACCCTGCGAATTAAGGTTACAAACAGGGCAACCACAGACTTCTAAATGCCTGAATTGGTGAGAATATTTCTAGGTCGCACCTGGCACCCTCTCCGAATACATCCTCCTCACGACTTCTGACATGCGCGACACTGTCGCGCGCAAGCCGCGCGGGCTCTCCTTCTCCAAAGCCGCCGCCTTGCCCCTCGTGACCCTCACCGCCTTCTCATGCATCGAGTTCTGGCTGCCTACATTGCCGACTGATACAGCACAAAAGCGTCAAGTGGTCGTCATTGGGGCGAGTGGCGGGGTCGGGATACTTGCGGTTCAATGTTCGTTTAAATTCCCATTTCCTTATCCCTGGCCATACTACCCTGTCCCACAAAAGCTGTGACTGTATCTATGATAGGGATGACTATAAGTATATGCATGATACTGATATTTGGCTTCCCCCTGCATGGCCTGCCGGGTGATGTTGAAAGAATAAAGTGGCGAAACAAGTCTATAATTGCACGATTACCGCAATTTGCTCCGGTAGGAATGAAGAGTTCGTTCGGAGTCTGGGTGCAGATCATGTTATCGACTACACTACCCTCCAGGGAACACTTGCACAGCAATTGTTGGTGCACAGGCCGGAGGGATACGATTTGATCATCGATTGTGTGGGCGGTACTGGGCATGGGGTGTTTGACGATATGGTGCGTAGTACTTGCCACTTCCCTCTCTACGTCATCTACACACAAATCTACCCATTTCCTCAAAAACCGTACTTCTATAACCCGAAAAACTAACTTAGAACGTTCACATGCGTACTACAGAAAAAACTCCTGCCAGGTGCGAACGCCTCTTTCGTCACCATCGTCGGTGACAGGACCTCCCGCCTCGTCATGGGTGGTCCCATCACGTACCTGACGCACCCCAGTCAAATTCTCCGTTACCTTAAGGGCTGGCTTGGGTGGGCGCCGCGCTACGGATGCATTCTGCTCACTCCCAAGAAAAAATGGTTGGTAAAAGCAGCAGGTATGGCGGAACGCGGTGAGCTGCGGGTCGAAATTGAGGCGGAGTTTGGAGTGCAAGGCGGGGACGGGTGGAAGGACGCGGGGGATAAGGGATGGAAGAGGGCGTTTGAGGTGTTGGATGAGGGAAGGTCGAGGGGGAAGGTGGTGGTTAGGGTGGAGTGAGCATTAGTGGGAGAAAAATCGCGGAGATGAGAGGGAGGTGCACCTAGTTGAGTTGAGGTTGGGGGAGGGAAACTCAGGGGTTAGTCATTTATATAGTACTTGCTTGAGTATTTGTTTCACGATCGTTCGCAATTTTTCGTCCAACAGGACTCTGTTGATACATGCTTGCTTTTTATTTATGGAAAGCATGATGATAATGCAAGGTCACAGGCAGATGCATGATGCTGTCAGGGTACTGAGGCAAGGAAAAAAAAGACATGGAATTTCTATAATGTTTGATTTGGTATGCACTCTTATTGTATCACTAACAACCTTATGCTTCTAGGCACAATCACTTCTCATAACTGTTGCAACAAAATTATTCATGTGATAGTTGTAACCTCCTGATGCCCGAAGTGTTCTAATTTAGTCGAAGCTTGCTAGGATCTTGATATGATGTGTGCATTTCTCTAGACATCAGCAGTGCCAAGACTAGAATTTCACCACCATGCGGCCTACACCACTATCCCATGCACGTTTTACATCAAAACTGCCTACTCGAGAGAGCATACGTTCAAGAACCAAAGCAGATTTCCTTATGTCCCGTTTAAAAACCTAAATCAAGGGATATTATTCACATTCCGCATCTTTGATTCCCTAGAAATAATGATTTTGAGGAATTATGGCACTGCAAATTTTCGCACCCTGGCTTCATATATATTTTCACTGCAATATTGCGAGTATTGAATTTTACTAATCACACATAAAGTAAATTTGATAAAAAACACTGGGACACTTGAACATGGTAATTTTAACTTGTTCGAAGATGCCAGAAGCACATAGAGGAAACATTTGAAGAAGTGGTGGAGTCATTCAAAATTCATATTCCATAGAGATATAGGTGCAGCAACTATATAGGAAAACTACCGGAAACGGCAAATTGATATATGTACCAGGCATTTAATAAAGTTAAACCGAAGAAAGCATTAACAATTGGGGGACTTATCGGAGGACCTTGCAGCCACAACTGCACAGTCATTGTAGGGAACGTTGAAGCATTCTACTTCCGAAGTACTTTTGTATTGGAATTCCAACGTAAACACATGCTAAGACACCACGTCTGTTGTATCATTGATTGACCACACTATCTTTTCGAGGCGAATAGAAGTCTCAGGTGCAAAGAATAACTCTTTGTTTATGTCTCCTGAAAAGTGCATGAAATACTCTGATGTGGTTGTTGAGATATAGTCTCTTCGGCGCGGCCAGTTTTTGGTGTAAAACAAGCGTCGGAGTACTTGTATGGTGTACGTCATATAGTGGTGAAATACAGTGGTTACGTTTCAATCGTACTGTATCCTCCACAAAGTCGGGGCTGAAGTACTAGTACCTCCACCGCTAGAGAAAGAGAGTATTTATCTATGGTTGGGGACATCTGTACTCAAACACGGAGGTGGGCGGACATTTGGTTTGATGACGACGGTAAGCGCTAATTATGTAGTAGTTACATGCGCTCCTCTTTCATGCTGTCACAGCGATTTTCTTCCACTGCCACCCCTCCGCCCTACAGTACCAATCCACCACTGGTTGTTTGCTGCTCCCCTATACTTGCATACTTGATACCTATTGCAGCGGTCGCACATATCGGTCGCTCCAAGCTGTTCAGCCACCCTGTCGCTTGAATTAAAGAATTAATTATGATGCATATGGTGAAGGATTAACTTATGGTACTAAGGAGTTTCGTTCACATATGTATAAAGGTCATAGACAAGTACGCCTTTCAATGAAGTGGTAAAAGCGGTATACATAGGGGATGTATATATACTATTCTATTTTAGGTTAGACCTTTATATCCTATACCATATTTAGTAGTCACTAAAGGTGGACAGCCTGATCGATTCCCATATAAAACTTTTCATCTTTTTGACTTTCAAATCACTGGTACAAAAAATTAAATAAATAGATATTGCTCTATAGAATTATTTTTCATTCACTAAGTTATCAATGTATAGCACAAAACTTCCGGTGGCTACGGAGGAAACCAGCACTAATAGAAGAAGGAAAGAAGACGAGCTCCGTAGTGGTTTATTTGAGACGTCCACTGAGATAGGAAAGGTGAGACTTGGAGGAAAGTGGTTAAGGGCGAGTCAGTACGAGTGGGACAGAGGAAGGAAATAGGAAGACAAGGTCCCCCACACGCTGGCACCCGAGGATACTCCACAATACAAGCGAAAGTCGTGGGTTAATTAGTTGATTCTGCTACTTTTCCTTTTATTCCTTATGTAGCTAAACCTCGCCATAGCCCGTAGGGCGGCATGCGAGTACTGATATGTAAAAACAAAAAAATAAGCACAAAAACTAATTTTATATTTATTTTAGTTGTGATTTGAGTGTTGAAGTTGATGCGAAATTTACTTTGCGTACCTATGTCCCCAACCATACCTTAGTTGAATTCTGACTATAGCATCGTCTCGTATCCCACCCAAGAACTCTCTCTGTTTTGTATCCATTTCCACCTCTTAGCCCCAAGAAGTACAGTAACAGTGGTAAGGCTATAAATTATAGCCTAGCTAGTGGTTACTATTATACGTCATTACACAGCTCACTGCACTTAAGTAAGTTCCCGAGTACTAGTGCGTGCCAGCCGTGGGGACACCGAACATGCAACAAGGATACTGTACTTCAGTATTGTTCTCACACGCTATGCATCAATTTAAGTCGGCTAAACTCGGTGCAAAATACACTTTCATTTTAGTCCAATGGAAGTAAAGTAAGGTACATGATAAAACAAGATTGTCAACTTGCCCGTATTAGTGTGTAACCGTACCTTGCAATTATGTACATACATAAGCGATCACACTTTCAAGTGCATATCTTACTTATGTATGTAGTCGCAGATCACAAGCTGCGCTAGCCAGTTCCCTTGAAACCCGAATTAAGTTCCCCTAGCAAGATAGGGTAACGTTAAGTACTTTAATCCTCATACGCAAGTGATTCGCGCGAGATCATTCAACTACCTCTAACTGCTTATCGGATCACTCCATTTCACACATACATATATGTACTTGTATGCTCGCTATCATTCCCCCGATACCATACATACTTCCATACCTACACACATATTGATTTTATGCAACTTCCCAACACCGTTCAATGAAAGACAAATACAAGACCATCCCTCCAGCGCTCCCTCAGCGATGTACAGATATGCATTATGCACTAGTATATGTATAGATGGACTGTAGTATGCTGGCATGATAATGCTAAGATATGTTATGAAACTCGTTTAACTCTACGCCATACTAATGCTTTTCGTGCATGCACTTCCCCAATGCCTGAATTTTCCTAACCGTCGCATACGCGCTGTAGATATCCCTCCACAGAATCCCTCGCAAACCCACTTTACTCAGACACCAAGCAATACAAAAATACTCACAAACGCATGTAACCCCGAATGTAAGTGATAGGAAACCGCCGAAACCATTTGAAAGAAAGAAAAAGAAGAAAAGATAAGACACATGCGGACGAAAACCAATAATTATTATGCGGGTATATGCATATAATATAGTCAAATCCAATCCATTCAAGCTACGATCTTGAATCACTACCCCCCGTCGAACCCCTCCCGTCACCCTCCACACCGCCCATCCACAATCCACACTCCTCCAACGAGGTCGCAAACTCTCCCATGTCTCCCATTACCATTTCCATCCCCGCCCTGCTTCCAACATCCATTCTCATATTGCCTATTCCCATCTCACCTCCCGTGTTCAACCCCAGTCCCATATGTATTGTCTTGTTCATTATTTCATGACTATGTCCGGGGCCCCTTGAAGCAACCTGGTCGTGAAGGGGCATCATGTTCCCCTGCTGTCGCTGATATCGAAGGCCAGTATGCGACGCACTCCGCGTGGAAAGATCGAGCGCCCCAGTCGTACCTCCAACCCCATGATGTGACGCTGACTCGGATGCTGTGTATGGATTAACGGGATGGGGGTACCCAGCAGTGGTGAGAGTTCTATAGATGTTATGTTGCTGCTGATGGTGCTGGCTTTGCTGTCCACCGTGATCCCCACCACTTCCTCCACCATGCATATCGGCTTGAGTGTGTCCCGGAGAATCCAGTAAACTTGGCCTATCAATCTCCGCTTTAGTTAGCTGCTCCAACACCACCAAAAATGGATCCTTTTCCATATCTTCATCCTCATCGACTGCGCCACCCAGCATTAGCCCCTGGTTTTCCCGTGATCTTGTATCAGCAACTACACTCCTAGACATCCAAACCCCACCTGTACCAACTCTCTGAATGCCTGGGTCCCCAACATCGCACCCATACTCTCCCGAGCTATCTCCCCCTCTGGTGCCTACCGTACTTCTGAACAGGCTCTGATTTCCGGGATATCTTTCAGTATACCCTCTGGATCTCCTGCTAGCAATGTAACCATCCCCTGTTCCCCACACACTGCTACCACCTTTATCAATAACCATCCTTGTATCTTCCTCAATCAGCGTGTTAAGGACTGATCGTTCTTCGTATCTATTACTAAATTGGAGTTGCGAATGGTATGTGTCGTATCCGAGCTGAGGGTAAGACTGCGGGAGTGTGCGCGATGTAGATGACATGGGTCCAGAGTTGCAGGGCAAATTTGTAGTGGGGCTGGGAGTAGCTGCGTAGCTTCCAGTGAGATTTAGCAAGGATTCCGTATTGTTGCCTGAAGAGTTGAAATTCATGGAGCGATTCTGGTTGAGTTCCAGATTGAGACTAATGTTGCTTGTAGGGACCGGGTTCGGGGATATGTAGGGTATGTTGGCACTTCCTGAAGGGCTGAAAGATTGGAAGAATGTTAGTATTCGCAAGATTCTATACACGGCTCCTGGTGATAAACACAGAATTGAGACGATAGGGCACGTCGAAGTTCAGGGTGAGCATGGATGGGATACTGAAATTTCAACTTGCCTCATACTCATCGGTTCCTGACTGATCCCTGCGAAGAAATCAAGCTCGCATGTTCTCGAAGCCATTGTTGTGTCGATGTTCAATGGTGTAGGCATATTGAAACTCGGGGTACTGGAGGTATGACTGATATTGCTCGAGTGACTAGAAATAGGTGGTGTCGAGGGGAAACTGGGTATGTGACCCTGCGTTCCCTGTGGCTGCGAGGACGGATGCGAGGACGGATGCGAAACGAATGATTGATATTGTTCCTGTTTCTCCAGTCGTTGCGTTTGTATATTCCCGTATGACTGTCCGTGCTTCGCTGATACATCCTTGTTCGGTACTATTACAGGTTGGTTTCCATATATGGCATCCACATCCTTCATCGTCACCCCCATTTTCCTCAATGCTATCGGCAAATCAGCATCCTCTTCTATCCAATCTGCATCTTCTTCTGCATGTAAATTCGATGGAAATGCAATATCTATCATATTCCCTACGAATGACAAATACGATGTATCAAGAAATTGTTCACGCTTTGGATATCTATCAAAAAACTGGTCAAGGTGGAACACTTGCACTCCTTGGGACTTGGATTGCGGATTATACCCTTCGCTGCCCAACCGCCGGCCCAAGCCTGTACCAGGGTGACTTGACGGTGATTGGCCTTGCATAGCTGAAGGCTGAGAATATAGTATATCAATATTCCGCATTTGTTGTGCCTGCGCACTGGTGTTCCTAGACAGCACGAGCTCCTCGTGACTCTTGATCAGCCATCTGAGCATCTGGTAGTATATCTTCATGCTGCGCCATGCTGCGCCCAGTTTTCGAGAATGAGAGAGGGCACGCATCAAGTAATGTCCACTGCGTTGATACACGCCGCCGGGCTGCGTATCGGTGTAATAGAGGCCGTGAATGTGAATGGTAGCCGCCGTTGCAATACTATAGCTTTATATAGAGTGTTCGAACCCCGAAGAGGGAGGCATATGCGTCAGAATGAGTACAAGTATATTAGTACAGGAGCAAACGTGCAAGTGCACGTGAAAAACATAGGAAGGCTTGACAAACCCCATGATAGGGCCCCAGACAAAACCTGATGGCTTCGTTCTGTGCACCACTTCACATAATTCTCCAATCGCATTTGCATGCACAAAACAAAGCTTCGTTGCCTTTAGCTGCCAACTCTGGTGCTGATGAACTTGCCGTATCTCCTCACCATGGGAGCCAGGGTTAGACTCTCCATACATTCCTCCCAAACTTGCCGCAGTCATGCCCGCGCTCCGGGTAGGTATCGACGCGACCAGCTCCCCAACATCGACGGGCAAAAAAGGCCTGTATATTAAGCAACTCACGAGGTGTGAGACGACCTTGCTCAACATCAGCCGTGTAGCATCTGGGTGCTGCAAATACATTCCCTCGCCCGGGCTGGCCCCAGGAATCTGCGAATAGAGCGCCGCGGTTCGGTGAGTCCAAGCATCCACTTCACGCTGTATCCGCGACAGCTTCGAGTCTGGGTGCCATGGGAAATGGGAATCTCCTCTAACGCCCCCACGCTCGATGTACCGCATGGTCTCACCAAGTATCCTGACAATGTCTACAAGCAGCGCACCAGAGTTGAAGGTGCCGATATTCAACCGCCCTTGGAATATTGATGATGGTGTTCCCATTCCCATTTCAATACTCCCATGCACAGACGCTACTCCACCACCGGGGAGCACAACAAAATGCGGATCGCCAGTTGAGAAGAACCGCGAAGCTTCGTAGGCGCTTACAGTGGGGTGCTGTCCTGAAACAGACGGCCCCGGGCTAGGGAGTAGAGCGTTTGGCTCAGCACTTGGTAAGCGTAACCTAATCGACTCCTCGACAAACAGTGGCAGCTGCCGGGAACCGCATACTGAAAACTTGTCCATCAGGTAGCAGGACCAAAACGCTCTCCTGCGAATCTCCCTCTCCAGTGGTGTCACTGGGGCAGTGTGTGGTAGTTCCTTGTGCAGATTGAGTCCGTAGGCCATACGAATTGCAACACCCAAAAGCATATACGCCGTCCAACCTTTGCCAATGAAGGTGAACACACTCACCAGATCCAAAGTCGTTTGAAAGCTCTCAAAGTTGGGCATGTCTACATCCAGAGCGGCTCGCGAGGCATTAGCGTAGTAGGTGCATAGGGACAAGGCCATATCCCTAGGGATTGTGATAGCGTGAGAGTCGGGGCAGGAAAGGAAGCGTGCACTGGTGGCGCATACGGCATTCAGTTGACAGGATGGAATACTGTTGGAGGCAAGTCTGGCACGGAAAGTTGGCTCGTGTAGGATTTCGAACGGTTTCATATGGACGTGCGCAAAGTAGACATCTACGAATGTGTCAGGGTACTTGAGTTGCGGAAAGTCAATGAACGCTCGCTGGTACAGCGGGGGGCTGGTGTCCAAAGGGTCGATTTCAGTCGACGTCCGTGGAGGTAGTGGGGCCTCTGGTTGAGAGTATACTGGCGAATTCGAACCCGATTGCTGCTGCATCGACGTCGAAGGTATTTGAGACAGAGACCTAAACCGTCAGCCACCTTGAATGTTAGCACAAGTTCACACATCTGTGCCGAAGATCACCCCACAGCTCCCGCAGGCGGCCCCAAGCCTCCAGTTTGAGCCTCTGGTGTAATTATCCCACACAAAACCAGACCAATTAACATAATTATAACGGGCATTACATAATTGTCTTCAACCGTGCGATTGGCCGTCGTCCAGCACTTTCTTGCTCCTTCGCTACTCCATGAGGCTGCTGCACTGGGGCGCTTTGCCTCCTCCTCTTCACGGCAGGCCGCGGTAGATCCGACAGCGTGGCCGTGCTCGAGACGTCGTCGTCAATGGGAGAGGACAACGAGTCCAGGTCTATTCCGCCAAAACCAAGATTTCGCTCTATATCCCTTAGTGGTGACTGTACTCCTCCTGAAGCTAACTCCCCAACCTCTTTCTGCACCGACTTCATGCTACCCAGGGAGTTTGTTTCCTCCAAAGCTGACTTCTCACCTCCTTGTTCACGCCCTAAGCCATCATCTTGTCGATCAGAAAGATCTGGATCTGCTCTGCGTTTCTCCGATTCTGTCAATTGAATGTGGTCACATCTCGACTGCCATTGACCCTCTGATGGCGGCGGTGACCGTCGTGCTTGTATAATTGCTGCTGCTGCCTCTTGCGCCTGCTTCGAGTTCAGCTCCTTCTCCTCCTGAAGACGCTTCTCGAGCCCAGAAACACGTTTTAGCAGCTCTTCTAGCACCTCAGTTTTTGGACCTCGCTTCTTCGGTATGGCATCTGCGGTTGCGCAATCAGTTAACGATTTCCTGAAGACAACTATTTCACTCGCAGTTACAGAACAACTGAACGCGATGGCAAGTATAGGTCAACATGGTGCTGCAAGAATGGGGTAGGATCATCATCCACTTCCATTTAGGATCTATAGAGGTTTCCCAGCCCCCTTCCCGGTCAGCAATACATGAGCCCCCAATCGCACTCCCCTCATGTTTCATTCCAACAGAAAGAGAATATAAATATAACATGAAACATAAGTATCCACAAACGAAGGGAAGCAATATTGTCCACATACCGTACACACATGCACACTGGAACGCTAAGCATGCTCCACAACTCGGTCGTAGCCTGTTACATTTTATCTGTTGAATTTCTGAATTTTAGGGCGCGCTTCTCTTATAGGCGACGGAAAGGTAAGTGGAGCAATTGAGGCTAAAAAAAGGAAAAAAATAGACATTCTGTACATTTGAAAGGGAGACGCTACTCCCCAATTGTAATCATAGTAACTGACGGGGGGGTCAATGGATGTGAAGTTGAGTAACAAAAACAAAATATACAGTTAAACAAATGGCAGCAAAGAAATCAGCAGCATACGATGCCTGAGAATATTTAAGGTAAAGGTTTTTGTAACAGAATGCAATTCCAGCCACCCCGCGATAATCGCTTTTATACCTTCATAGGTCAAACTGGCCCCTCCATCATAAAAAATATATCTCAATGCAACGTCTGCAGTGTTACCCACAGAATCATATAGAAACAAATTGCAATGCGAAAAAGTGATATTGGGTTCAGGATATATAACCGGCCATGCATGCATCGCTCCCAAACGGGGAGGGTATAAACACAACCACGGAACTGGATGCGCAATCACAATCCCCAGGGATCTAAATCAGGACTCCACGTTCAAAGGTTTCGCCCAGAATTCGATTCCGTGAGGTTTGCGTTACCGATTCTCCACTTTTTTTTTTAAAAAATTATTATTATTATTATTATTTTAAGAAAAAAGAATTTCAATGAAAAAAAAAGGTGCCAATATAGATGGATGAGTATACGCAAAAAAATACGCTTGAGACATTTCAAGTTCTTTAGTTTCATACCTTCTTCTTCCGGCAGCTCTTGCAATTCATGCTTTCCTTTTGTACTGGTCCACCTTCCCCCGCACCGCTCCCCCGTCGAATCGGCATCGCGGCAATCGGTATCCGTTCGCGTTCCCCTGATGCTCCTATTGGTGGGGGTATAGGTATAGGCATTCCTGTCTCTATTGATCCCCCTAGATATGGCCTGATAGCCGCCGTTGTCATTTTTGTGGGTGTTGGACCCAAGCTTGGTATTACATTTCCTAGCACCGGTGCTGGTGCTATAACAGTGTGTGTTTGATTGGATTGAGGGTAAACATTTGATGAGCCTGCAAAAGTGGACTTCGACGAGCTTGCAGCGGGTGTTGTTGCCGGTGGGGAGTGTTCGGATGAGGAGGACGCCATTCAGGACTTGCTTGGACACTGTTGCTAAGGGGACGTTTATTTGTTTTTGTCGAAACGAAATGGAAGGTATATTACTGTTCTATATGATGATCTGTCGCACCCTTCAACGTTATATCAAATTCCTTTCAACGCTGCCCTAGTCTCACTCTACCACTTTCATTAGATGTTAGGAGATTGTGTAAGTATGTGTGTTTGCGCTGTGGTGTACGTGTGCGTGTGTGAATGAGCATGTTAACTCAGTCCGGTGGGGAAAACCCTGAGTTATGCAACGTAAAATGGAATGAGGCGGGTGAGAAACCCTCCCCCAACTGCTCGAATCTGCAGGCCCTAATACACTTACTGCCCACTACATCCGTACTATATTATAAACCTCCCACCGCCGCCGATGCCTTCGCAGCCAAGCTGCAGCGTAGGCATTTCTAAAGCTAGCTGCTAAAGACACAGTAATGCGGAAGCAATTCTCATGCACCCTGCAATTGAAAACTCGCGGCAGCGTGGGGTCTGGCAGGCTAAGAGGGCTGACTAGGTATTGTTGACCACCTCCAGTCGTCGACTCGTCAACATGCACCAGCACAAGGAAGGCCCTAAGCTTGTCTAGATAGTAACTCTATTTAGCTTGGCCAAAATAATAGGTTACGCATTAGTGATCAAGCCCAATCTCAGTTGGCTGGCAACGGCAAAAATATAGCCGGGACAGTCTTTTGCAGACCACGCTTCACTCTCCGCTATTCTCCCTAAGGGGGCGGGGACACCCTCGTAGCTTACGAGTATGCACCCACCAAGATGGACGCTGACTCAAACTCTGCGAGAAATGATCGTCCAATTGTATTGCAGTTTTCTTAGTGCACGGTCTTCTCCGCAGCTCCGCGGCTCCTTGATGAGAACACAGCGCAACCAAAAATACTCTCAGGACAAACAAGAGTAAGCAGTATGCATAGGCCTAATTCAAATGCTGCACATCATTGTAAAGATCTAGTAAAGGAAACTAATAAATATCTGCTAAAACCCGGCTTTGCAAAGTGAGCCTGCATTGGTATAACCGATCTATGATCAGTGGCCAGAACCTCGAAATGGATGTGTGATTAGATGTTCGCTTTTTCCATGCCAACCCACCGGGACGAAGAATAAGCAAATTAGCGCAGGGAAAAGATGTATTGAGACAGCTGAAAGATCAGATCAAGGGTCAAAGAGAAGAAATATACAGCGAAATGAAGAACCAGTGAACTGCGCTCGAGAACATGTGTAGCAAAATGGTGCTTGGGATGTTAATTTCTTTTCATCTGAATCAGGTACATGAATGCACTGGATCTAGATCTCGACTCCTATGTTTGGGACTATGATTACACCTCGATAGTAAACAAGGCGAGAAGACGTTATGTACAGTGACCTGTAAAAAGTCGTGGGCATTAGGCAATATTGGGGCAAATGTATCATTCAATAGCAGATTTTGAGTCTGTAATTAGGCAAAAGAGATTTCTTTGCCAAATGTGAGCCTATGATAAATGCAGACTCGGTCTGCATATTGCAGTACATACTTATCCCAATACTGCCTAATCCAGGACTTTCAACGGGTCACTGTACGCCGAAACGCCAATGTCAAGCCGCAATGTCAGGATTCATCAAATGGAATCCATGGAAGGGGCGTTCCAGAAAGGTGTGGGCTTGAACTAAACCGGGTTCTGCGACCCATGCCATTGATAGCCATCTTGTCAGGTAAGGTATCAGAACTTCAGAGCATGTAAATTGCGAACTGGCGGCAGCTTTAGCTCCGTGCATCTTCACAGGCTTGGCAAGAGGCGCTCATAGAAGGGGCTATACTTGCCCCCGCTTTTTAGATCTTGTGGGTACGGTATTTGCCCTACTACTAGTGCGCCCCACTAAAGCAGTGCTAATCTACCGCCTGCCGTAGCAACACGGAAGTGCACCTTAGCTCCGTGTCATTTACTGGAGACGACCCAACTACCATGTAGTCCAACTTTTATCATCACACCATGTTCGGTTTGTATTGCACCGTGAAGGATAAAAAATTGCCTCTAATACAAAAAGTCGTTATAAATTGCCATGGTGTATTATTATGAATGTAAAAATTGAATATGTAGTTCGTAAAATCGTAAATGCCTGCATTGCAAGGCTCAGGATCGAGGAACGTGTTCTAGTTACACCTCGCACGGAATACTCTATTAAGCAAGAGATAATCTCACGTCGTACAAACTTTCAAGACAAATGCACACCATTACATGGTCGTAATCAATCATGTGGCCTCTGCTGAGACCTTCTGGTGTCCACATTGCAAGTTTGAGTAAAAACATTGATATGTTCTGGAACTGGTCTGGTTCTGCATGAATTGCCGCAGCCAGCCTCCGCGGATTTCTTCATTGTTCGCTTGGAGTCACTAATTTCTCCTGAGCTCGTTGAATGCTTGAAGAGAATGCACCCTGGACTCCAGCTAGCAAGCCCTGCCTGCCAATAATTAGTTTTTTTGCCACTTGGTTGCACTGATACCGCTTTTCCCTGCGAAGCTAGCTTTATCGGGAATCCTTGGTTCACCATGCAGTGCTATGCATGTATTTGATCACGATCTTTAATAGATCTGGTTGGATTTGAGGCTCAATTTTACACGCACTTGGCTGAACTTACCAATGCGACAACCTATTTTCGAGTCTGCTCTTAAACTTAATGATCTAATCAATACCGACTTAACTGTCTATACTAACATCGTGGCGCGGACTGAGATCATGAGTGTATGGTCCAAATTTCCACTCAAAGAACTCAAGTCCATTCCATCACATGCATTTGCCTTCAAGATACCTATTATAAACTAGTACGTAATTGCTCGGCAAGGATCTTATGTTCCAGAACTTAATTTGTGGTTATCAGCTCTGCGTTACGTTCCGTTCCGTTAGGTAACCCCTGTCAACCCGCTAAGCCCAAATGAGAGGAGGGTCCCCCACGTAACCTCACATCCGTAACATCAACATGCCCCGCATATCGGAGAAGGCCAAAATCGAACAGGTGGTCATGACAGCAATCGAGACTCATGCCATATCTATGCTACTTAATTCAGATACCAGAGGGGGTAGCAGAGCGTGGAGTAACAGCTTGTGAACTTGTTGTGATTGTAGTAGACGTTTGCTGGCTCATGATGGTAGAAACTGGAGAGCTTTCATGCGTAGATTGGGGATGTTCATGAAGTGGTAGACACGTGCTTATGCATATGCATCCATGTGTTGCTGGTTTAGGTAAAGACCGCCCTATAGGTGGTAACGCGACGATTTGGCTACGTGATCATGGTTACGTTGCGTAACGACAATCGGCTGTCTCACGTTACGAAATCAGCCAATCAGAGCATTTGCTTATGTCATGTTACCTCACGTAACGGTTACGTGACGCAAAGCTGATAACCACAACATGTTTCCTCGTGCTGGGCTACCAGGGGGGCGCACCCAAGGATGCAACGACTTGAAGCCTAAAGAACAGCGATGGCTCAGTTATTTAACCAAGGTCGATAATTACGGTGTAAATGTCTTTGGATGCAATATCTACCACCGTTTTTTAAAATGGGGTAAATAGTCCCGTATGGTAAGACCGTATTAAACTCTCCTAACCTGCCCTCGCAAGTGCGAGTGTAGCAAATGTGGAGGAGGTTAGATTAGTGGGGCACCTCAGCATGTGGTGGGCCCCGACTTACATCTCGGTGCCAAGCCCTTCATACTGGTCTTGCCGTCCCGTTACTAGTGATTTGCACTCGTAGTTACTCCGCGGAGTTCTAGTAGCCGGAGTTCTAGTAGCGCACCAGGGTACCAACCAAAATAGAAATAGGGCATAGTGGGTTGAAGTAGTAATGCATGGCACTTGATATCTTGCGCCTGTTCTGAGCATGTAATTGGTGCGTTCCATCGCGGAAGATTTCTTGAGACTTCGACATTTATGCGAACTATGTAGTAGATCTCAGCATTATGTCAGGTAAAATACGCATAAATCTTAGCAGAATAAAAAGTGAAAAACTCAATAATAGTGCAAGTTATCTGAACACTAAGTAAGAGTGAAACTTGCTGTTATCAGCACTAATGCCTGTCATCTTAGGCATATCATATAGCCGTAAATGATCTCCTTACTACCTAAACGCATGTGACAAATCTATCATAATTACAATTGCCCATGGATGGCTAGAATCTACTCTATTAGGGCTCAACAGACGACACCTCATGATCTGTCAAACGTGTGATGTGACACGGTTGAGTTAGTTGAGACGCTCATCTGAGGATACATACCCCACGCTTTCTACCTGTGCCTCACTCCTCTGCCACAAACCAGTCAACTCCAATGAAATACACGAGTTTCTCTACTCGTAATTCTCTAGCATATCCAGACAACCAGGATGGTTTGGCATGGGCACGGACTGACGCTATCTGGAAGACAGCACAGAAAACTTTCTCTTGCTAAACGTACTCTACTGTGCTTCTGACTTCATAACACCAGTATCTCTGCACTTCAGGATTCAGTAAAGGAGACCTGGCATAGCATCACATATGTATACATCTTGCCTAGTGATCAAC
This sequence comes from Kalaharituber pfeilii, assembly GCA_015179045.1. NCBI lineage: Eukaryota > Fungi > Ascomycota > Pezizomycetes > Pezizales > Pezizaceae > Kalaharituber > Kalaharituber pfeilii. The sequence continues at coordinate 768,245 of WHUZ01000009.1, read as the reverse complement.
TCTTTACGTAGAGTTTTGGTACGCAACAGCATGAATTTTATTGGCGTAACACATTTTACACTCAAGGAATATATTACTGCTTTGGCCTCAGATACTGCGTAAGGCATGACAAGCATTTCACGCCAGGTCGTCATGGTCAGCAACGTAATAGTTAAGGTTGGAGCTGTACCAGCCATAGGATGGCTGTAAACGTGCTGGGCGCACCCTTAATTAGGCGGAATTGGCGGACTCGCAATTTCTCTGCCTATAATTGGATCAGGAACAGCAATTCTGCGTAGCGAGCCCAACCAAGTGGGACCGACCAGGCCCACTTGCATTCAAAGATTCCTTGAATGAGGATTTGCATGTTTTACATTCACAATGTAATACCTAGGATAATAATTTTATAAGCCGCCTGCAGGCAGATGCGGTGTTTGGGTTCTATACATACTCTCAAGGAAATGACAATTCCATAACCGCATCAAGGTTGGCCTCGGAAAACTTATCACCGATTGCCTGCGGTGAGTTTGGGCTATTGCATGCTACTTTACATATGGCATATCTGCATGTCGGATGTCGTCATACTAGTACATATTCCTATGTAGATGTAGAGTACGGGATACAGGGTACAAGGATGTCGGAAACCGGGTTAATAATGTGAATCATCGCCCAAATAGGAGCCACAGTGTATTGAGTACAGTACAACGGGCTCGGGCTGGAGCGATGTGAGGTCGCTGGTTCGGAAAGTATTGGAACGCTGCATAAATTGTGAGCGCTATTCGCCTTTTGGACTGCAAATTTGTTATGCACCGTTCCAATACTTTCCGAACCAGCGAGTATACTATGCTGGCTTGGAATTTGGTGTTCCAAGTACTGCGACCTCAAAGTGTGATCATTTCTTGCTGGGACAAGGGATCGCCAAGAGCTTATGACTCAAGGCATGCCAGCTTCAGTAGCCCGCATCTTCATGACATGTGAAAACGAATCTTTAGTTCAGCAAACACGATTCTCACCCCTCCTATCCTTAAATCTGCAAAGAACTCATTTATGCAATGGACATTTGACCTCTAGATGACAATTTTGTATGGGAATTTTGCGATCTTGGCGTTCTTTGAAATTTGCGATTTTATCTCGGCAGCCGCGCAACCTCAATGTCTGTTCTACAACTGGAACCATGAATTGTTCAGGTAGTAGCTGTCACAGAAAAAAATCCTGATTGTCTATCTAGTAGCTGTGCTAAAGATACTAATATTCCAAAAAGTCGCAGTTTTTGTATGAAATACCTTGTTATCAATAACTTTTTGTAGACATTACACTGCAATCATTGTGCTATATGTATATCCTGTGCGGTAGCATAAACCCGTACTGCTTACTAGCCAGTAAAATATGTACTAGCACTTAATTCGGACATGGGTACTAATGTACACTATGCACTATGTCCGAATACATACAGTGCGTAGGCAAAAGTCTTCGGGACTATGCAGTACAAGGAAAAGCGTTTTACCAAGCCTCGGAGTCACGGCATGCATCCAAGAGGACCCCCCTTGAGAAAGCACAACAACTCAACCAAAAGTACTCCTTTTTGAATTCTGAGAAAGAATTTAGATTTCGTAATGCCCATTCATGTGCTCTAATATTCTTTGCAATTCTTTAGCTACTTTGATTTTTTAGTGATTTTTCGAACAGTACTGAAATAAAGAGATGCAAGGGGGCCCACTCAGATGCACGTCTTGCTTTCCCTTATACTAGCCAGTAAAATATGTATTCGGACGTAGCGCATAATGTGCATTGGTACTCCTGTCCGAATGCATATTTTACTGGCTAGTATTGCATAATCCCAGACTTTTGTCTACGCACTGTATTTTACTAGCTAGTACACTATCACCAATTCAAGTTATAGGTTAATGGGGTCACTTCTCGTGGAGATTTCTCAGATTTTTTCATATGATATGGACATCGTCGCCACTGGACGCTCAGATCCCTTTAACCAAGACTTTTGACCAGTGACTGTACTAGTACAGTACATTGCGCCAGTGAAGGACACCAATCCCCTCCAGCCACAACTGAAACCATATGCCTACCTCAAAAGTGCAGTTTTACTGTTTGGCCCCCACAGCTCTTTAAAACACTGCATTAGTACTAGCTAGTAAAATATGTATTCGGACATAGAGCATACTGTGCATCAGTACCCCTGTCCGAATACATATTTTACTGGCACAAGTACTCTTAATCGACTAGGTACCATTTACGAGAATCCTTTAATATACCCTGCAGCAAAAGCAAAAACCTTTGATATACCCATCATAACAGTAAAATGGTAACAACACCATCTTGGCATGGTTTCCTAAGAGCAGCGATATATGCGTGTTCAGCAAGCACGTCAGGTTCTAAGATACTGGCAATATACCTCTTGCTTTAACCTGTTCGACATACTGCCACTCAGTTAGTGGTTAGCAGTTGAGGAGAAGCCTGAGACAGAGCAGCGAGAGTAGTGAGCACGAGTAGGAGTGGTAACAGCTGGAGTAGTTAGTAGTACCTGCAGCAGTGAACCTGGAGTTGAACAGCAATAATCTGAATAGCAGTAATGAGCCAAATAGCTAGAGGCATATGCCGACCAAGTGGCAGCATTGCATATATGTCGAACGCGTTAAAACAAATAGGCATATTATCCGTATCTCAACACCAGACGCGCTTGCTGATATTTCGCTGCTCTTAAAAAACCATGCCAAGGCGGTATTGTTACTACTTTAATGACATGATAGGTATTTCAAAGGTTTTTGAAGTTTATTACAAGGCTTAGATGCTCGACTAGGGGAACTCCTGCCAGTAAGATAAGTCTCAATCTCCACTGGCATACAAAGTGATGGTCAAAGCAATCAACAAAAATATTAAGATGGAAATTCCAATGAAACATGACTGTTTATCCGCCAGTAATACACAGTCAGCTGGCAGCGGGATGGGAACCAATGCTGCGTGTGAAGTCGATCGTGACGAAAATCGTGATCAGCCGGACTATAGTACACTCCCATATGCATGTACAGAATCAAGACTGAAATGGTGCTTCACATGACCTTAAGGTTGACTGAAACTAGGCATAGCTCCCCTAGAGGCCAGCCTGCGGTGACTGGATCAATTGTTGCGCCCGTGATGCGATTGGCTCAAAGGGTGTGCTTTATCGTGAGCTGTCAGCAAGGCTACCGTCGAAAAATCATCAGGCTGCAGGATAGAAAATGAACACGATATACTAGGCAAGCTCAGGCCCGACGAGAGTCTTGTTGGAAGCAAGTACAAACCTATTCGTACAGTATTTATAATAGTGCTGTACACTGCGAAGCATCATGACTAGCGAGACGAGTTCTGGGCATTATTCGTTGTTCTTAGAGTTTAGCAACCTTTTGCAGCTGGATAGAATCCTTGATCGACAGTTCTGTGAGCATATAGCAATCAATGCTTTAATCCTCTGAAATTGCTTCTAGCTAGTAAAATATGTATTCGGACACGGGTACTAATGCACAACATGCGCTATGTCCGAATACATATTTTACTAGCTAGTATAGCGTCCACGTCGCCAGTTCGGACTTGGCCATGCTTATTCCCGGGATCGTGTATCAAGGTAAGGCCACGCTTCCAGGTCCACTCATTGCAGTAACTTCAATAGCCTTATAGATGTGGGTGACTCTACAATATTCGTATAGGGTATAGTTGGTGCTTATGATAATTTCCTGACCCGAACTCTCCTCGTAGGCATATCAGTCACAGGTATATCATCGAACTAGTTGGCATCACTGACTAGCTGTTGTGAGCGATATCCTGGCCAGGAGTTCTGGTATGTGCGGTTAACGGCGTTTTTCAATACAAAGTTAGGATTCTAGGAAGAGTTGTCTACAAAAAAGCTTCAGACGCAAATCTTGCGGATGTTATGAGGCCTTTCGAGCTCTGTTTTGGTTGTGCATATGGTGAGCGCCTTGTTAAGCCACCTAACATGCCCTGCCATAGCAAATAGCGGTAAGCGGGGTTATGTTATTTTTTTTTTTTTTCAAGTAAAAAAAAGCCCACCCAACATATTCGATCGGCTGTTCGTTCGGGAACCGATTCATTGTGTGGGTAACAGATTGCTTTTTACAGCCTACGAAGGAGTGAAGAAGGCTGATTAGTCGGCTACGGATACAGTTATTTCCTTGAGTGAGGCGAAAAGTCATCTTAATTGAAGCTCATCTGATAGCGTTTTTGAGGCTGACTCTCGGCAATAACGCGGCTTTCCGAATGGTGGGTAGTGACCATTTAGCATTGTTTTAAATTGTTTTATATTTTATGCTAATTTAATTTACTTTTATATTTTTTAACAAGGGCAGAATTTAGAGAGCCTACAGATAACATATTCATACAAACAATTAAGAAATATAGAGATACTGTACCTAATTCCAAGCTTCATAGACCAAGTGTTGCTGCCTAATGCAAATTGCTCTTAACTTGACTTGTAACAGATCCCTGCCATAGGCTGGTAGCCTGTGTGCTGGGTTACGTGACCCCCCAAAAAAACGACTTGTAACAGAGAGCAGGTCGCATATGTGGATGATTTAAGTAAGGAAGAGAGAAATCCATGAATTCGGGCGCAAAGTGAAAAGTATATGAAAATATGAATTTTATGTTGAGCATTCCCTGCAGCCTGCATGCAGGGTTACGTGATTTGATAAAATAACGATAAGCATTGTACTTTTGGCGAGTGAAGTGAATAGGAGTCTGGAAACAAAGACCAAATAGAGGTGAACATCAAGAAAACAATATCTGGCGTTAACGAATGTACCAAAACAAACATAAACGGGTGAGCTGTCTGGAAATTTGAATGGGGTAGTGAGGACGAAAGGACGTACCAATGGGCAGAAATATATAAGTTCGGGTATAACGTAGTATTTCAAGTATCCCCCAACCATATTGTAGTTTGCGGCACTAGGAGGGAAGGATTTAGGGAGAAAGTGGGAGGTACATTATAGGAGAGAAGATGGCCCAAATGCAGGTGATGTACTGAACAAGAGGAGACAATAGCCCATTACAGAATAAAAGTAAAGCACGGAGGAAAAAAGGAGGTGACAAGAGAAGAAAGTGAATTTGTTGGACCAATCCAAGGGAGGAGAGCAAGGAGCATAATTTTAGGGTGATTCTTCGATGGAGTTTCCAAGGTTGACAGGGTCTGACAGTGGGGCGTATTCTGTTGTGACGGAGGGCTGTTCTCAATTTCATTCCTAGGTAACTTCGGCAGCTCGTAGGGTCACATACGAGTAATAATATAAAATGAAATGTCGAAGTGCAGGTTAGCAAACAGTCGTGCCATTTCGACCAATAGCTTCTACTTACATATTGATTGAGCATATAATTATACCACGTGACCTGTGACTTGCCGTAGCTGTTGATTACCAATGGGAAACTACAGCTTTTTTTTTTTTTTATTACTCGTATGCCGTCCTATTGGCTACGTTTAAGTACAAAGGAGATAATAAGGAAATAACATAGCATGAATGAGGCAAAACAAATAAACGAGGATGCGAAAGCTCGAACCCAAGGGAAAATTATCTCTTTATCCACCTCAACAATTCCACTAGGGGGTCTTCCTCTTCCTCTGTGGCTGGGAGCCTGTGTATCGCTCATCCCTCCTGGTCACTTCCTCCTCCACACTCCGCATCGGTTCCAGATGTGTGTCGCCGCCTCCTCCTTCTCCCCACACCATCTGCATTTCGGACTGTCTGCCTTGCCCACTTTGTGCCTCCATGCCCTCAGGACTTTTCCTCCCAGAAGGCCTGCCAGGGTGCGCACCAAGCTCCCCAGTCTCTGCATCGGTCTGTCGACCGTTCCTTTCCTGGGTTCCCTATGCTTTGGCCGCCATGCGCAACTACTGCATTGGGAAAGAGAAAGATCGTAGGTTAAGCCCTCTGCCGACCCCTCACTGCTCTTCTTTTCCGTCTTTTCATCTTCGCAACATGATCCTCTGGCTGTTAGAAACTATGAGGGCTATAGTGGACTCGCAGCTTCCGAATTCACGTCTATTAATACTGCTTTAGTGAATCCACTGTCCACATCTCCACGGCCACCAGGAGTTATTAATATCATGCATTTCTCCTTTTGCGTGGAATATATGACTGCCCAGCTCGGTTCCTCCGTTCTCTGCTGGCCTTAAATACAGTACCGAAGCCAAGTGACTTGGAGTTCCACGGCGTCTATCCATCATGGCAGGAAGCGAAAGTAGCATAGAAAAACATGATGGTTAGATTTACTACTAACAAAATTGGAGCAGCAAGTGTTCGCCTAGATGACCGGTCAAAGGTGGTATATTCTTTGCTCAAGAATCAAGGTGACATCTGGCTAATATAGGTTAAAGAAAGCTTTCAAGTGTGTAGAATGAAGTTTCAAAATCACAGCCGATTGTGGGCTTGACATGGTGGCGATGGATTTCTCAGAATTTAGAAATGAGTACTTTTGCTTAAGTTGTTATATTTTTATAAGAGAGTCAGCTCGGAGAACTAAATGTTGGCTTTCGATTTGAGGGTAACAAAAATGCTAACCAGAGAGCTGGATACTAGTTCCGCTACATAATTTCTTGAGCTTTCTATGTACCGTTGTTTCGGATATTGAGTGTCTGCGACTCATTTAAGGGCATTGGTCACGTTATCTAATATGACTCTTGAAAGTTTAGTTTCCAAATATTAGCGAGGTGCGTTACAAAAGCTATCCGATCTTGAATTATATAGTTAACTTGAGATCGCTCTAGCCCACGGGGCGGCACGTGATCACTGATATTAAAAAAAAAAAAAAAGGTAACTTGAGGCTCTTTGCTAATACTCTCGCATGTGACGTCGTTAAGGCTCCACATCTGCTTCCTTGATCTTAGCTATTGTCGTTAGAGTTTTTCCTCTCCAGCTGTGGCCTTCTTGCCTACATTGCAACACTCACCTGTCGGGCTTTTTAGTCCAATAAGCAAAAATAGTTTCTCTCTTTCTTTGATATTCAACTGCAAAATCCCGGCCCCTTAGGCACAGTTGGGATCAAGCGTGCTCAATGGAAATGATAACGTTCTTTCGCACAGCCCTAGATGTGTTGACGTTTTATAACCGACCTAAGGTTTAGATAAAACTTTTTTTTCCACAGCCGCAGGTGACACTCGTCCCCAGGCACTCTTCATTCGTTTCTCATCTGAAAGGGACCAAATAAAGGGCATCAACGGGTACCATCTCCCTCCCATCGATTGAGCGGTACACTTTAGTACAGAATTAATTAGCAGTGATCCATGGGCCTGCAAGACTTGGACGCATCCTAAAGATAGAAAAAACCGCCAAGGGTGTTCCCTCAGCTCAACTACAGCCAGTACCCTAAAGGCCTTTTGTAGGGCCAGCAAACAGCGTTCACCTACTCTCCATTCCCGTGCCTTGATTTTTACTGGCCCGTGATCACAAAACTAGAAACCGGTAATTATGGGAACCACCAACACCTTCAACAATTTCCTGTTCGCGTTCATTGTCTTCTTGCTCTTATCAGCTACAGGCATGACTTGCACTACCGTTAGCACTGCCCAAGCAACCTGTACAACAGACGTCCAGCAATTTGCGAACAACCAGGACTTTGCCGCATCTTCACACAGTGCCCTAACCCAGGGAGAACAGATTCTGGGAGTAAATGACGAGATGAATTGGTTTGCAGGATTTGTACAAGAACGGGAACCAGTCGAACAAGAAGAGAACCAGCTTGCAAGTAGTGGTGATGAGACTGAGGATCAGCAGCCCGATTGGGTGCTTGATTATTATGCTGCACTGGACACGATGGATGACGACCTCATGGGTATGCTAGTGCGTCGAAATACCGATTCTGGAGTTGACATTCAGGCCGTGAGTGAGGAGAAGAGGCTCGAGAAGCGCAAGGGTGGTGGGGGTGGCGGAGGATCCAGCCCCGGTTGGTGGAGATCGAGTTTTGGAAGTTCGGGCAGCAGCAGCAATTCCGGCACTGGCAAGAAAGGAGGTGGCAAGCCTTCGCCAAAATATAACAGTAACAGCAATTCCGGCACTGGCAAGAAAGGAGGTGGCAAGCCTTCACCAAAATATAACAGTAACAGCAATTCTGGCACTGGCAAGAATGGAGGTGGCAAGTCCTCACCCAAATATAACAGTAACAGCAAAAGCGGTAAGATCGATGATAATAAGTCCAAAATCTCCAACTCCGCTGGCGCAAGCAGCAGCGGCGGGAGTTCCGAAGGATCCTCAAGCCCACGATATAGCAGCAGCCACCACCATCACCATTATTACGGTGGTGGATGTCTCTCCCCTTACAGTGCCGGTTTGTTCTCCCCCATGGGCTTGTTACCGTACTTCATGTCCATGAGCTTGGCTGGAGCGGTGTTTGCGGGATTCTGGATGGCGAATTTGTACTCGTATCCATGGCATAATCCGATACACTATGACCACCCAAACGACAGACAGCCGATGATGGTACCATACACCAACTCCTCCACAACGATCAACTTTGTCAATAGTGGAGACTCAGCGGGGAACGCAACGGCGGGCACTCAGATGGCGCCGGAGCATAATGCCACTCAGACAATAAATGTGCAGGTGCCAGTCCCTATAACCACGGAGGATGATATACCTACGGGAATTCTACTACCTGATACTCCGTATGTCACCCCAGCTACAGCATCAGAACCTTCCGGAACACCGTCCCTTGTTGCACGCGCCGCTGCACCCATGCCTCAGGAGCCCGAGGACAAGCGGGACCCTGCATCTGAGGGTAACGCATCTAGCGGTGAATCTGCCCCATCCATGAGCGCCGATGATGCGCCGCTTTCCTACTTCACGATTGCTCCTGGGGAGAAAATTGGTCTCCCAGTTATCTGTCTCTGCGTGGAAGGAGCCGAGTGTGGATGTGACGAGACAGATGACCCTGGGTACGCGGAGGGAGTCCTGCAAGACGTGGTGAACAGTGAGGGCAGGGGTCCCATTGCTAGGATCAATGTCGTCAACGGGGAGTTGACGTTGGTAGTGAACGGGACAGTGAGATCTGAGACCAGTGGTACTAGGAGGATACAAAGAGATGCATCCATGTGGCATGCGGTGCTGGGGGTGGTAGTTGTGGGGGGCATGTACATGGCAGGGTTCGCATAGATGAGATTGGAAGGTTTGTATTGCTACAGTTGAGTTGTTTGTTTTCACCCCTTTTCTTTAAAGGTGTTTGTATTCTTTGTTTACCTGTGTACCCGCCCTATGCTGTGGGTTTCCTCCGAGTTTGATAGTCCTTGTTCCGTGTTTCTCCAGTTTGGTTCTGCATTTGTATATCTTTATTTTATATCGTTCTCGTGCCGTTCAATGTAGCTTCTGTTCTTTCTTTTCCTTTTCTTCCCCCCCCCCCCAATTTATGTTAGTTCCGACTGTTCTTTCCTGCTTTCCTAGTTGAGAATAAATTCCTGTTCCTTTCCCAGGCTAGGTTGAGCTTTTCTTGTCATTGTTCTTTTCCAGTTTGTTTGATGTACGTTTGATTCGATAAGTCATCCCCCTGCTAATTGATGTTGCATTCTTTTCCGCTTCGGCCAGTACATCAGAAGGATGAAAAGAGGAAGTATTGCTCAAATATACCCTATGCCTTCTCTTTTAGATCTTCTGTCAGGTGGTTGATGATTCCTCCTCCGAACAAATTTCGAAAATACCCTCATCTCGCCGACTAACTTTCTGCTTCCCATGCCCTCCTTTTTCAGTCCTTTTTCCTGCTCCTGTGCATGTGCAGTGGCGGTATTGTATTGCTGAATTTGAAACATGGCGATCAGAGTCCAGAAATATGCGTTTTTTGTCGTGTGTAGCATGATGAGATGCCTTGGACCGGACAAATTGAAGATATGAAGAGGTATGTCGTAGATGGAGGAATGCTGGCGAATGTGCTATGGGGTTGCGCTGGTCGCGCTGAGGCCTTGAGGGGGGATTGTCGGATATAACAGCTAGCTAGGGATGGCTTGAATTGGGATATGCGGTGGACGTACTTTACATGGAAGTAGTACCTAAAACAGTTACTAATATACAGGGAAGTGCCGTGCCACTTTGCAGGTGATTGTGGTGGATTGACATGGTGGATGCTCGGGATTTGGATACGGCTGCGGGTTTCACGGCCAAGAGGTGCTATATATATTAATTTTGCAAGTGCTCTCTTGGGGATATGAAGGGGAAGGGAGGGAGATGTAATCGTAGTACGTCCATGGCATATTGGATCAACGAAGACATTGTTGGTGTTTATTGTTCCTTTTGGCAGGTACTAGAGTAGTATGTACACTTTTTTGTTACCTCGCAAATTAAAACAGTGCGAAGTATACATTTCAAGGATCAGTATGATGTGGAGGTAAGTGCCGAAAGCAGTCTCGCCCCTGGTTCGGCAGTTCAGTCGAACTATTGGGGAAGCAAAGGGGCCTTGGTCGGCCCAGAAACTCGGTATTTGAAGTGTACAGATTTATAGTGTTTACATTCTTGTGCGCGCATAGCAATATATTGCTATATGAAGTAGTAGTACACAAAGTTGGGATCTTTCACGGTGACTACATTGGGTAACTTTTCCCCAGACGAGGAGATGGTTTGGGGTTTTGAGGTTTTTTTATGTTTTAGAAATTCTTTTTTTATTGTTTATTATAAGCAATATTGTTGGATAAATAGAGTTGAATGCACGAAAAAAAAGGCCTGCGAGCCGTAGGTAGAGTACAACGAAAAAAACAAAAGTAGAAGAGCTTCATGTTTTAACCAACAATAAAATTGAATGAAAATTAGGAAAAAGAGATGAGGCCTTTCCTACTGGTGGGAAAATTATTTTCTGAAGTAAACTGGCATGAGACTTTTATGAGTAACATATTTGGAGTTAATTTTGCGCTGCTTAGATAAGGTTTTGACAATCACACTAAGTATAGTGTAACGTAAGTCTCTCGTAGTCTGGTGGTAATTTCTAACATGAAAAATAGCGTATAACTATGGACAGACACTAGATAACATTCAAAGACTGAGACTTCCGAAAGTGGTAATCAGAGTTAACGGAGCGAAGGTATTTGTGATGACTATGACAGTCTTTTGTTTATGTAGTACGAGAGGCGACATTTTGAGGCGTCCGTATGTCGGAGCCTAGGTTTGAGGGTCCGAATTATTGAAACATGGAGAAATGCAGGGTAGATTACTTCCAAAAACCGAACGGGTTTGTGCAGGTCTAAGTGGTACGAAACAAAGTGCAACGTTACCGTCACGACACGTACTTACTTTATGCAGGCATCAAGCAATTGTGATTGTTTTGGATTACTTGTATGAAATAGTGTCCGACAGTGGTAGGTTCCGTGTACTTTGTCATGGCACATACATCTACTTACTAAGTGCTTACTTAGCTATGTATATACAGGTGACCCCGTGGGCGAGATCGTTTGTGCTCGCAGCTAAAGCGCCCTGGCTATAGTGAAAAGAAGCGCTATAGTGAAAGTGAAGGACTTTTCAGGGCTAATTAATTCAGCAACAGGTAAAGTCTACTTGCGATAGTGAAATACCAGGGGCATAGCCTCAGTACTGCCTTATTAATAGGCTTAGCAGAGTGGTGATTTAGTTCAAGATATCTCAATATTAACACAACAAAAGAGAGAAAAAGCCTTTAGTGTATTTGATGGCTTCAATTTCATAGATATTGAAGATAATGCCATTGGCTTGCCATCGGGATTGTCGGAACATTACATCCATTGCCACCTGTTGCTATTATTTACCTTCTCTGTTATTTTGTCGTTCCACTCATGCATTTAACCTCGCTATTGGATTGTATATGAATACGCCACAACGCCAGCTTTTATGCGGCTTACGCCACGGCGTTCTCTTTGCAAGCCACGCATCCCGTGCATTTCTCACCTTTCCTGATATGATATCTTCCCTGATAATTTCCTATTCAGTCATGGTTCACAAGTCACGTTATGCTATGCTTTCTCATGTATATAAACCTGCTGTTCTTGCGACTCTACGTTCAACAGACTCAACGGTATCTCTATACTTCTATAGCCCTCACCGTGACAAAGCAGCCCTCGCAGACCCTCCCGCTCGTATAGGGATTTGGAAATAATTTGCAGAAGTGTTCCAAAGTCATTTCTCCTGGGCACTGTTCCACTTCTTGGCGAGTGTAACATATCTTCCATTTCTTTAGAGCTGGACATCCAAAGTGGCATTGAAGGAGGCATGATGCTGGTGGTTTGGTAAGGAAGCGAATTCGCACTAGTTATCTGAGTATCATACACTGAAAATTTCCGCATTTGACCTTTTCTTTTCACCCAGTGCCTACTTGGGGGCCCCCCTTGCTATAATGAAAAGTTGCTTAGTAGCGACCTTCCGATTTGAAGCTCTAGAGGAGCGACAGGGGGGGTCACAAGGGTCTACTCTACAGAGGTGAAAAGACCTTCCTGCCAGCTTAGTAGCTAGTAGAATTTTGCACGTGGTTTTGTCAGCATAGCTCTTGCAAACCACTGTCTGCACATTTCAAGAAGCGAATAGGCATGCGATTTATGCAGCATCCGAATACTTTTGAACCAAGAGTATTGGCTCTGTGGAAAATATCAGCTTTGCATATCAGTGCCAAGATTTCCACTTGGCGTCTGACTTTGCGAGTGATTTACGAACCCTTTGTTTCATCTACCACCACCACATCTTGGGTATCTTGTTCAATATTCGTCACGGGTATCGAGTTAGCAGTCACTGGGCTTTCAATCACTGAAATCTGCATATCTTAGAAGTGCTTGGTTGTTGAGATATCTGTGGTCAAAGTTCTAGAGCAGGAAACACCGTGTGCAGCTGGTCTCGATAAAAACAGGTCGGATTCTTGGCCTTCGTTATAGCCAGGGTTGCCTGTATTAGTAGCTAGTTTCAAAAGCATTGGGGCTCCTGACTAATCAATATAATGCACCATATTAGTCAGGCGTCTGAATCCTTTTGAAACTGGCTCGCTTCTAGTCTTGAAATACAGTTATGGGTCCAATTGTGTGGGTCACGTTTTCTTTTGACCCCTCTTTGAAGCGATTAGCTGGAAATGATATTCCGCCAATAGGAGTCGCTAGCGCTAGAAGAAAAACAACAAAAAGAAAAAACACACTAAAAACCCACAAACCGTTTTTGTGTTTGTAAAAAGTAATTAACAGTTGTGGACGAATTTGGTTATGGCAGCATTGAATATAATTTAACTCGTTCAAGAAAATTTTTTATCAGTGTTTGCTGCAAAGGTGATATGACGAGTTCACTAATTGTTGCTGGCTAGGTGGTCTGATGAGCGGGACAGACCCGCCAGATGCTGGTACAGGAAAAGCAATGTGCGCAAGCACCATCAGTAAGCTGCTATGCTATCTCCCAGTTAGCTTTGCAGGGCCAACGCATGCAGTGGCATCACCTAATCTGTCAGTGGTATTTAGAATCGTTATTGCTTTTGACAAATTTGAGACGAAACATATGAACTTATCATTTGTGGTGACAATTACGTAGGTTTTCGGGTGGGGTTGAACTTCATTGGTATCAGTTATTTATGAGTACACCTGAGCTGTACTCCACACTCCACACGCCCCACCCACCAGTAAAGCGGATGAAGTGCCTATATGCACCGTACAGATAAACATGTATACATACATACATATGTACCCCGCGATCGGCATCTCCATATCCATTAGGATGGGCTGATGATTACGGATTAGCAGCATCCGGCTAGGGCTGGACCGGAGCCCTAAAGCGAATATGCCTCCAGATTGCATCGCCTAACCTCACAACTAATTGATGGAAAACTGAATTATCAACGAAACAGAGAGTTGAGAATATCAAGGGTCGAAGAGAGCTCAATAAACATGGTGTCATCCATGCTTGGGGCGTAGTTGAAGAAGATCCGGGCCACGGATCGTGTGGTTAGAATAGCGCGTAGAGGAGAATATGTGTTTGCCTCTGAAGTACAATTGTTTTGTCGTGTATTGGTAATAATGTGAATTTCTTCCTTTGCATCCATTGGTACGTCTTAGGTACATGTAAGGGTACATGCCTGCATCATGTAGCTGTCGCTATGATAGGTGGAGTAACTCCACTTGTATTGAGGGAACGTCTTTGCTTCAAGTGCCCCATTTACAAAGCTCACGGCGCGTGAACTCACGTGAGAGTCAGTTAATAGGGACTTATGAATGCAAAATATCGGTATCTTTCTCTCCCCAGAGGTGACAAGCCTATTGCGAGTGGGTCCCACAGAACCCTGTCGACGCATGGTTGATCAATTGAACGAGCAACAAATTTAGAGTGGAGTTAGACGAGAGGATCGAGGGACGGAATTTTGTGATGGTGAGTTTGAGAAAGTGAAAGAGAAGTGAAGATTGGGACTGAGGTGAGACAGGGTATGCTTGGATCATAAATGTTTAGTAGGAAGAAGGTGAGGGTAGAGGAGCGTGATTGCGCAATTTGGGACAAACGTACGCAGGGAGCGTCAATTGTTGTGCTGGGAGGTGTGGGGGAAGCGTGGGGGGTGGATCCTGGTTCTTGGAATGATGCGAATTGTTGTGGGTGGAAGGAGTTGCGGGCTGGAAACAATTTGCTCGTGGCGGTAGAGGATATCAGACCCAGTAGAGTTGCAGATTTGCTTTTTGTAGCGAGGGGGCATTTTACTCCGGAACATGTACACGTAGACCTCGAGTTTGCTACCTGACGCATTGATTGTCATGGTTGTATTTCTCGCGATTGGGACAAAGTGCCAATGTCGTGAGAGTAATTAGGTCATTTTCTACGAAAGCGAGCTAGTTCGTACATTAGACTGGAATTGATGAAAATAGGGCGAAAAGATTGAATGTTGGTAATGTTGGTTATCAGGATTGCATTGAAAATGAAGTGGGTCGGTACCGAGAGTGCTAAGAAGGAAAAAATAGCAGGTTCTATTCAATTGTACGTCAGATCATGTCTTATCAACTGATTTATGAAATTGAGACTTTTTGTGCTATTGGCGGGTAGACCTGTAGCTTGCAGTTGTTAGACCTCCACTAAGTTGGTTGCTGCGCTATGTTTTGTTCCCAATACCCAGCGCGAATTTCATTGCTGGAAAGATTATCTGCAGGTAAATTTTAGGGTGCGCACTCGCGGACCCAGATTCCTGCCACTAGTTTGGGACAGCACCCCGTACTGTAGATCCGAGTCGCCGGTTCGCGTTCGAATACCGTAATTACTAACGTCGTATTTCGTATTTTCCTTTTAAAACGTTCAATGAACCCTCCCACTCTGCCCCCCTCCCCATTCTTTTGCATTTCACGTTCCACTTCCCTGGTTGCTACCATACCCTCCATGCTTTCCTCACATCCAGACAGCGATATAGCCAAAATCCCGTCTCTGGTGTCTCAATAAATTTCATTTCATTTCATTTTTTTTCTTTCCTAGGTAAATTGTTGGTATTTATAGGCTCGGGTATATCATTTGTCTCATTGTCTCTTGCGCCCCTCATACAACTAATTCAATCGGTCCACTTCGGAAGTTTAGTTCAGTACGTAATTCGTACTAGATTCCTGCAGTAGCGTAATCGGGATTCGGGCTCCGAGGTGCAGGGCAGTAAATTGGGATATTAATATCGTCAAGTTGGGCTCAGAGTGCTACATTTGAAGTTTGGATTGCCAGTGGGGATTCGAAAGCAAGAAAGGAACTTTGGCGAGTTCTTTTAGTGTGCAGACGTGATCCCCGGCTGTGATCAACTGCTCTTGGATATAGGTGAAACTAGATCAAGCTCCGAGATGGATGCGGATGTCAGTACGGAACTTGGGAATCAAGAAAGCGTAGGGGGTTCTGGGAACGATGGGGACAAGCTTCCAATTCAGCTGGGGAATGCGGTATCAATGCCTGCCCTGGGCTCGAGGATGGATGTGGACGCGGAAGGGTGTACAGGTATGCAATGCATTGCGCTCAGGGAGAGGGCGGGAGGGGACATCGAGGGGTGCAATAACATGCATGGTTGTGAGGCGGGGGCAGAGCCGGTGGCTCTGGAAGGAGGAGGAGGCGGAGGACAAGAAGGAGGAGAGTCGGCAGCGGAGAGAGGTGGTGGTGGTGGTGGGGATATTGCCGATTCCAGTAATTCGCAAAGAGTGCGCCCCAAGTCCAAACTCACCGCCATCTCCATCCCTGTCCCCTCGAGCTCTCCAAGATCAACCTCGGCTTCAATTGGCAAGACGACCACGCATGGCGGAAGCCATCCAGAAGGTCCCGTCTATAACACCACCGCCCCCCCTCTCAACCTCCCCCACGTCGCTGCCATCTCCACTGTCACCATCGGTGGGGCACTCGAGGAGAAGCTGCATTCGGCGGCTGAAGCGGGATTCAATGCGGTGCACATATACGAGTGGGACCTGCTGCAGTGCACGGGGAGTGCAGAGTGGGTGCGGGAAATGTGCACGGGGTTAGGGTTGGGCATCGGGGCGCTGAGAACGGAGGAGGGGGTGGCCTTCTGGGGCGCGGGAGGGGACGGGGAGTGCGGCTGGGAGGACCTGCCGTACAAGACAAGGGAGATGCTGGAGTGCAAGTTTCGGATGATGAGGGGGCTGGGCACTGACCTGCTGATTATGCCGATGGTGGTGCCGTCGGATGAGTATCTGGTAGGTGGTGCAGTTTACTTCAGCTACTTTTTGCATCTCCGTGATGCTCCAGCTTGAGTTACTTTTTGTTGATATACCCACGGCGTCAGTCTAAGGCGGATGTGACTTGATTCGCAGGGATTGCGTGTCTACCGTTTTCTTTTCTTCCCTTTCTCTCCTCCGTGAAGGCAATTGCATTATACTATGGATACACATATACCCCCACTCCCCAACTCGCTTCCTACATTGGTATCAAGCGATATGCAACGATCAGGATTACGGACACTTCGCTAATAACACAGCGTTGGGAAACGCCCTCCCTGAGCCCCAATGGGGTGGGGGCGCTCCTGATGCAAACACTTCGAGAATGACAGACTATGGAGCCGGATACCTCATATGATCTCGTCAATGACATTGGAATCTCCAACCTTCGTGCGGTTGCCGCGTTTGCAGCGTCCCACCACAAGCGCATTGCATTGCATACAACATCTAATTCTGAGTACGGCCATTGGTGGCAAACTGGTGTGGAGGCAGTTATGAAGGTTGATAAGGTCAGTATGATATTCATCCCTTCACGTTATTGTTAGGAGTGGTTGCTAATCATTTTCTTGTGCGGAATGGCTGGATGGGGGTTGATGGGCCCTTTGAGAGCCGTTCACAAGATGCAAGGAATTTCCGATAGCCAAACATGGGCCTATGTCTGGACTCATTTCAAACCTATGTCCATCCAAGACTTCAGCTTCCTTGTTCTGCAAACCAGGATAACTTCATTCATTATAAAGCCCTGCTCGCCGCCAATACTGCTAATATTCTCAAGATCCCAAAGGAGAAGATATTCGCAGTATATCTTTCCGATGTTCCTCCGTTCATTAGTTTGAAACCCTGGGAATTTGGGGTGCACTATCGAACCTTCCCAGGGCTGGGCTTGGTACCAGTAGTGGAGTTCATACAGGCAGTGAGGGCTAACGGATATCGTGGGCAGCTGACAACGGAGGTTTTGAATGAGCAGTATGCGGTGGCAGAAATGCCGAGAACGCTGTCCCTGACGGCTAGGAGGAGTTTGTTGTTGGTGTTTAGTGAGGTTTATGATTCATATCACCACACATGCCCAACAGCAGAAACAGCACCACCGTCATCACCTACTGCTGAAGGTGTCGGTCCGGAGGTGCCGGCAGCTGAGCCTAGTGGCGCAAACATGGCTGGGGAAGCCCTCCCGCACCCGGGAACAATTTATGGAGTTGACTTTATTGAATTCGCTATCGACGAAGCTCGTGCAGAGGCTATGGGCCGCTGGTTTGAGCGCATTGGTCTCCGCCGTCTGGCCCGCCACAAATCCCGCAACGTGGTCCTATACCGTGGTGGCCGCGTCAACATACTCATCAACTATGAGTCTACGTCCGTTGCAAGCGCAATGTATTTAGTACGGGGCATCTGCACCACCATGATCGGTGTGCGGGTTTCGAATGTGCCTGCAATCATTGAGCGAGCAAAATGTCTGTGCTATCCGATCGCCCCGATATCTAGAATGCTCCAATTGGGAGAGCATTTCATGGCTATACAGGCGCCGGACGATACCTTCATTATTTTACTTGAGGATTCCACCTGGATACAAGATTTTCAGATCGAGGTGACAGAAGAGCTGACTGAGAAGTGCAAAGAGTATGCAGAGGCATTTGCATTCGAGAGGATTGACCATGTGTCGCACGCCTTGGAAAGGTCGGTTTTTCATTCGTTTCTGTTGTTTTACAAGGCATTGTTTGCGATGGAAGCAGACTCGTGGACGGTGCAAGAATTGAGTGGATTGCCGAAGAGCAGAGCGATGGTGTCGATGCCACTGACTATGCCGCGGGAAGACGAATCGAGATCGGCGGATGTGGTAACGGGGGGACTGAAATTCCCTATATCAATGCTAAACGATCACACGATGCTAGATGCGCACTATGGAAAAAATCGTATTCTGCGTAGCGCTCTGAATCATGTTGCGCTCTTGACGACAGATATCTTTAAGCTGGTGGAGACAATGCAAAAATCTCCAACTCACGACCAATTCACGTACTCGGATTATAGAGGCCGTAGTCCGTTCTTGACGGTCCCAGCGAAATATTATGAGGGTTTGAAGGTAAAGTATCCAGATTTAGCGCCGGAGTTTATTGCGAGGATGCAGGAGAACAGCATTCTGTATGACCGAGACGACCACGGCGAGTTTTTGCATATAAATACGGAGCAGTTTGAGGAAGGATTCTTTTTTGAGATTGTTGAGAGGCGGGGCGGGTATCGATTTTTTGGAAGGGCGAATTTGCCGGTAAGGATGGTGGCTCAGCAGGAAATACGGATGATGGGAAGAAGGATCAAGACGCAAATTAGAGCGGCTGAAGCAGGATGGAAGTCAGAACAGGAGCAAGTGAGAGAGAGGAAGCGCAGGAGGCTGGGGAGTGTATCTGCAAGCAGCAGCGCGAAAAGGACATTACCACCGGTGGTGGTACTGGTAGGGAAAGAGCGACTGCGATCGAATCTAAATCTCACGGCGGATATTCTGGGATGCAAAAGTGCGATCATACATACCTGGGACGAGCTGCTGGAAGTGGAGGGCAAGGAGGACGGCATTGTAGTGCTTGGGATCGACGAGGAGGTGTTCGTGGAGAGGTTTTTCAACACGTGGGAATCTGCCGGGAGGGAAGCGCCCGAGATTGCCGGCCGAAAGCGGCGGAGGGTGCTGCTATGCATGATTTGCGTTGACTATCCAGATGAGTCGGCGGAACGGGTTTCGGAGATGTGCGATCACGAATTCTATTACATCGTGAACACCGCGAGCACCCCATGCCTGCGGCAGGTGTACGCCAGGTTCCTGTCGTTTATCCTCGGGCTGACGGTTCCCCATCCGCACGACCGCATCGCGAGCAAAAAGCGCTCCACGGTGCTTGTGCTCAACAACACGGATGTGCGCCAGGTGCTGGAGAGTATGGACATCACCACACTCGGCACGGACGCTGTCGAGATCCGCGCGGACCTGTTGCGGGAGCCCGGGCGTTTGGGCCGCATTCCCAGCGTCCGATATATGGGCGAGCAGGTCATGTGGCTCCGTCAGCGCACCGCATTGCCCATCATCTTCACCCTTCGCAGCATCGAGCAGGCCGGCAACTTCCCCACTGAGCGGCCAGAGGTTGTGCACTGCTACCTCCGCAAGGCGCTCCAATGGGGCGTGGAGTATATCGACGTGGAGGTAAAGCTGCCAACCACCGTTCGCTCAAACCTGTTCCACCGCAGAGGTTCCACAAAGGTTATATCCTCCCACTGTAGCACGGCAGGTTCGAAGCTGGACTGGCTTTCGGCAGACGCGCAACGCATTTATCACTCGGCGCGCATGCACGGGGACATTGTGCGTATGATGGGTTTTGCGGAGAAGACTACAGATAACTACGAGCTCGAGTACTTCCGTGCCGGCATCAGCAAGCCGCGGGACAATGTGGACGGCAACGCCGAGAGCCCTCCGCAACTGATTGTGTTCAATACCGGGCGGGAGGGACAGCTCAGCAAGGTGTTGAACCAGTTCATGACGCCCGTGACGCACGCTATGCTTCCCATGAGCATGCCCGGTCAGTTAACGGTGGCGGAGATCATCTCAGCGCTGCACATCATCGGGCAGCTGCCGCAAAGGGAGTTCTTTACGATTACAATCCTCCCGCCGAACGTGGCGCCACCGGGGAGCTCGTCGACGGCGTCGGGTTCAAGTAGGAGTCCACATGCGTCCGGCTCGTACGCGGAGCTCCCATCCGCGTATTCGACGACTTTTGGGCTCGATGCCACGATTTCGGGGGGGCCGACGCCAGTGACGAAGTTTGTGAAAAAGTGTCTGAAGGAACTAGATGTGAAACATAACCTTACTAGCTTGATCCTACCTCATGAGACTGCGTACATAACGCTGCAGAAGATATTTTACAATCCACAATTCGGAGGCGCCAGCTTTGCGACGCAGTTGCCGATCTCGCACTTTATGCAGATGGTGACGCCCGCGGCGAAGGCGATTGGGAGTATCGATGTAGTATATACGAAGAGCGATGAGGCGCAGGGACAAGTCGTCGTCGGGGGCAACGCTCTTTGGAGATCCATCACTGGTGTATTATTAACTGACTTCTCGAGGGAAGCTTACAGAGGTGTGACAGGGCTTGTGGCTGCCTACAACGAGCTGGAGGCTGCGCCGGCAGTTTATGCGCTGCGGAGTCTAGGGGTAAGCACGATATATATGGTCGGGTTTGGCAAGTCGAGAAGGAGGGGTGGGCATGCCAGTGGAGTGCTGGGGGCACCGGAGGGGGACGTTACCACTGTGCATTTTGGGTCGTTTGAGGAGCTGAGGACGGTGAAGATGCCGTTTGTGATGGTCTCGGTGTTTCCGATGGACCATGCGCAGTTGGCTGGGCCGCTACTGAAGGAGATTGCGGCGTGTTGTAAGAAGGCGGTAAGAGAGGCTGAGGAGAGGGAGCAGGCGCAGGCTGGGGGAGGCACCAGTGGACAGGAGGTGGAGATGGCGAGGAGGAAGCTTGGGAGAGTGTTTGTAGAGGTGATTACGAGGAGTACGGCACCGGCGGTGGTGGGTGGGATGGGAGGGTTGTCCCTGTCGATGCCGGGTGGAGTCAGTACAGGGGTACCGACGCTCGCGAGGGAGTTGGGATGGGAGTATGCGTATGAAGGGAGCGAAGTGGAGTTGAGGTGGATAGCGGAGAAGTTTATAACTCTCCTGGACCAGCATGTGAGTATGGGGTTAATGAAGATGGTTGCGGCGGATAGGTTGCTTTAGGGAGGTTAGGAGGAGGAGCGGGGAGGAAGAGAAGGGAATGACATATATGGGGGGTATAATATGCAATGGCATGGCATGGTAGGGTAAAAAAATTGGGCAAATAGTTGTATTTATTTCGGTTTTTTATATATCGGACATCTTGTCCCCTTTTTTTTTTTTCCTTTTTTTTTTTTTCCCGCCTTCTCTTTTCGGTTGTTCTGATGTGTGTATGGATGGAGGTATACTCTGGCTACATGGCGAGTCTAATATGTGTGTGTGTATTTTTTTTTTCCCCGCCTTCTCTTTTCGGGTTTTCTGGTGTGCGTATGGATGGTGGTATACTCTGGCTGCGAGGCGAGTCTAATATGTGTGTGTGTATTTTTTTTTTTTTCCGCCTTCTCTTCTGATGTGTGTATGGATGGAGGTATACTCTGATTTCGAGGCGAGTCTAATATGTTGTGTTTCTTTTCTTTCTTTTCTTTTTGTGTTTTTTTTTTTGTTTGTTTCTTTCTGGCGTTCATTTTTTTTGTTTTTTTTCACGAAACACAACGTCTAGCACGAGAATACGAAGGTGTTGGAATTTTTTTTTTATTTTTTTTTAAAGTTTTATGTATGTTATATAATGAAGCAACATATAAAGGGCATTTTTTGTGTTTTTGTTTTTGATTTCCCTTCTTTTGTCTGGTGATGTTGCGATGTTTCAGTTTATATATAAATGCTGGTAGGTAAGATGTATATGTAACCTTACCTTACGTACCTCACTTTTTGGCATATGTTATATAAGTATAGTCTTCAAGAATGGATGATAGGTTTTTATTTTTTTTATGAAAAAAGTCAATTTTTTGGGGGGGAGGAGGGATATGGTGATAAGTTTTTTTTTGTGTATGTGTATTTTGTGTATTTGCTATATGATATGTATTTTTTTTTTCTAAAAAAAAAATATATGTTTTAGTGGGTGCCTTCCGCTAAGGATTTATGTGAAATTCAAACAAAATTTTACCAGGGTACATTTCCACTGCAAGCAGGGGGTAGTTTCTCTAAGCACTTGGACGTGAGTAAATAATAAATCAAGAAAACTTTTTGTTTATGCAGACATTTACACCTTAAATGCAGAAATTATGAGCCAGTGAACAAGTTGTCAATCTCACCACAAAAGACAACAGGAGCTCCCAAGCACCAAGAAAGCACTAGATCTTAAGAAATAGCAGTCAAGTTCTGCTGGCAAGCACTAGGTAGCAGCCAGGTATTAATGTATCTGAAAAGTGAAAGAGTAGAGGAGGCTGAACTGTCGGAGTGAAAATTTCTAGCTAGAGCATAAGAATGCATTACTGGATATTACATATGCAAGCAGGAATAGGTGCGAATGATGCAAATGTGAATTTAAATATCCTCTATATGGCATAGTGATTGTAGACTATGCTACTTCAGCAGTAGTGTACTCTAACTAACTGCTTTTGAAATTTATTGTTTATTGTTTATTCAAGTGAGTATTTTGAAAGGGGGGGGTTACCCCTCTTTCAAAAAATTGTTTCGAACGCTCTATGATACCAAACAATAAAACAGGGATACGGACCCCGGTTTTATTTCAAAGCAGGGGTTTGAATTTCACATAAATCCTTAGCGGAAGGCACCCACTGTGTGTTGAGATGGGAGGATAGAGATTGTTGGAGGCGGCGGGGAGAGCAGGGAGGTGGGGGTGGAGGTGGGGTTTGCGTTCTGGGGATTTACCCAGGGATGTAAGGATTTTTAGACTTTATCATATCCCCCTAAAGCCTGCCCTAGACCTAAAACGGTAGCATAGTGGAAGAAACCCAAAGCGGAAACATAGTGGAACAGATCGAGTCGCATGTATATGTACATGGGAAGGCCAAAGGGAATACATAACTACTGTCTAAAAAAAAAAAAAAAGAAACAAAAGAAAAGAAAGAACATGTAGATAGATTAGACTAGTGCTCCCCAAGAGAGCGAATGAAACTTTTCTTGTCCCAGATTAAGGAAGTTTCACAGAAGGATGGGGGGATGATAATATATATATATAGCTTTTATATACAGTGTGATATCATGTACTTGAGATCGTGACACATTTGGGGAAAGGTTTTATTAGTTATGTTTATCTGTTTGATTTATTCCCCGCCCTGCCCCACCCCGCACCCCACTCCGCACCCCCACCGACCACCATTATATCATTACAACAACAACACACATACATACAAAAACTCTTCACACCACCTCCAACCTCAACGCATCATACATGACATGCACCGCCCTAGTCAACATCGCCGTCTCCGTATCCGTCGCATTATACGGCACGAAGCGTGTTCCACGCATTTTCCTCCGCAGCCTGTCCACCGGCCACCGCCCAGCTGATCGCACGCCACCGAGCTCCTCACCGCGCACGAGCTGCTCTTGTACCACGGCACCAACGACCGCTCCCGCGTGTTCACGCTCACGGTGATGATGCAAGTACTGTCGCAAACCTGGAGAGGACCTTGGCATTGCACGTGACCTGGAAGGAAGGCTAGGGGAGAGGGTACTAGAAGGTTCGGCGGGTTGACGAACTGGGAAACTACCAAAAGGGGAAGGGGGTACTTGAGAATTGCGGGTATATCAAGAGGGAGGAGGAGGCCTTCTCTGTAGCAACACACAACACATAGCACACAATATAATCATCGTGACAAGGTTGAGGAAAGTCAGATCCACAGACCTCGTTCAATTCCAGTGATTTACTCCTTCTTCCCTCTAGCCCACTTTCCTCCTCGACAGTACTCAGATCCTCCGCATTCATAACGCAAGCCCTACCATGGTCGGCGCCCCTGAATCCCCACCCGCGCCTACCGCGCTCATTGCACAGATTTCAATCTACCGCGCCATAATATCATATTCAACACCCCTTGTTTATTTATTCCTAGCTATCGCGATATATGTACAGGTTCCTTTTCATCGATCCACCACAGCCGCCCAATAATGAATCCCAATAACAGTAGCCCCCTTTTTGCGAGAGCGTAAGCTTCGCCTCAATTCAGTAATGTCCTAACATGGCAGCTCCGGCATACCGTGGTGTTGCCAGATTGAGATAAGTGACCACCCTGAAGGGTATTGGGCATAGTGGGCCAATTGAACGAATCGAGCATAATGACTGCGCGCATGAGATATAGAGAATATTGGGCATATTGAGCGCGTGCATGAATATTAAGCATAATGACCGGGTGCATGGGATACAGTAGACTCTCGAACTAGCATGTCCGACATAAGAATATACTTGATCCTCCCCCCGCCCCTCATACAAAATAAGAATATCTTTGACATAAGGAATATTCTCAAGTTGGTAGCTCACCTTCTGAACTAGGCCTATAAGAGTAAGCCTATCGACAAGAAGTCCCCATATCGTTGCCTAAAAACAATTGAGCAGAGTGCAAAAAATAGACAAAGAAAAGTTACTGATTTCTCTGGCCTATGTCATCATCTTCTTAGCACTTTTGCGGACCTTATTCTCTTTAGTTTGTAGACATCTTCTCTGTTTCCTGTACTTCCTGAACCTTTTAATTTTACACCCTTTTTTATATTCTGCACCTTTCCTGTATCCTTTCCTGTACTTAGTTCTATATTTGATATAGGAATATACCCCCCCGCACGCCGGATGAGATTCTTGTATCGAGAGTCTGCTGTGTTGGATATATTGAGTATGTTTGGTATATTCAGTGAGAGAATATTGACCGCACGTATGAGATATAGACAGAATATCAAGCATATTGACCGCGCGCATGAGATATTGGGCGGAAATGTAATCGGGATGCCGGCGCCGTGCTGGTTCCAGACGATGTAGTCGTTCGTACACGATGCCGTCGACCTGTCAGGTTCAGAGTGGAGCGGGCCGCCGTAGAGAGGAAAACAGAGAAGCCCGTCAGTCTTCAACCACCTTCATACAACCAAGTATCGAACGAACCTTGGTCCACGCCCCAAAGCTCGTCCCGTTCGTGTATGTCCCGTCCGCAGACATTCCATGCGCAAACGTGCTTCTCCAGTCTGCGTCCTCAATTAGCCATGCCTCATCCGCCTCCCGCGCGCCCACCCCAATATCTGCAAAAACACACCTTTCGGAAACGTAGGCTTTGTCGAATACCCCCCCCCCCCGCCTCCTTCCGGCACCACGACCACCTGCTTCGCACGCTCAGGTGCGTCCACCACTCCCTCCCTCTCCTAATTTAGTCGGATACAGCGTCCTGAGCTCCTGGAAGCTCCGCATGATTCACAGAGCATGTAACCACAGCCCAACCCACTGGTCCTTGTCCATCCCAGCCTCACTCCATAACCGCGCGCCCAATCGAGTATCTATCTATCTATATATATATACATATAAAATCTCCCCCTCCCCCGCCCCGCACCAAACAGCCAAGCTTGCATAAACCCCCCCGCACCGTTTTTACAATTCCCTTCTATTTTATTTTTCCATCTTTCATCATTCCTCGCTCTTTCTATTTCATGGTCCCTGGGGGGTGGGTACCATATCCCGTCACAAGTAAACGTAAAGATAAATTACATCTAGTTAGTACAGAACGAAGAAAGACGAAGGGAGAAAAAAAAAAAAAAAAAAAGGCCAGCGAGCATGTGGGGCTCTGCAGGTCTTTCCTCCTCTGCCCCCACCTACGGGCTATGAGACTACTTTATGCCCCACCCACCGCACCCCGGACTCCACATTTCCCCCCTGCCCCTACCTCCCCCGCAAAAAACAAGTCATGTACAACGGTGGCGGTGGTGGTGGTGGTCCTTCGGTGACAATTCACCCGTTTTTTTTTTTTTTTTTTGCCGGTCCACTAAGAGTCTCACACACATTTCATTTTCATTTTTTTTTATCCATTGTTTTTTTCCGGAAATCACCAAATATTCCACATCCATATCTACAGTCTAATCTAGCCAGCCAGCTAATCTAGCTAGCTAGCTGCCTCCGTGCAAATCGCGGCCTCGCCGCGCAGGTATGCTAGAGAGCTACAGTAGACTCTGGGGAAAAACAAAAACAAAAAAAAAAAAAAAAAAAATGGATATGGTATCATAAGGGCTGGTGCAGGTAGGGTACCGGTACCGGTATCTAGAAGAGAAGTGGTTGATGTGAATGTGGGGCCGTCTATGTATCTTGCGACTGCATACAAGTACTTCTTACAGGGATAGAGTACTTGGTTATGTAGGTTTTGCATACACACACGGATACAAAGAACCAACGAACTCACCCACCACCACAACCCCATCAGCGATGCTCCAATGTCCTTGCAGATAGAAAGTATAGGGTTTATCCCGAAACCAAAGGCTTTCATTTCCAGCTTTCTAAGCGTAAAAAAAGAATATATTTGTATCTGCTCGTTACCCCGAATGTGCATTGCGTACAGAATGTATATATGGGGGGGAAAAAAAAAAATTGTTTTGCTATCGTAGTAAACGCACAAAAAAGGAACCCCCCCCACCCCCCGAAAGAATCAACACAAACCCCCAAAGGCTGGTTGCGCAAAACTAACCCAGCGTATCCGGAACAGAGAGACAAATTCCGCCAAACAAAACCCTGTAACTCCCTATCCTCTCTCTATTACACCAATACTCCTCCCCTTCCCCCTTCCCCCCCTTCCCTCCTCCCTCTCTTCTCTGCCTCACCGCCGCTTCAATGCCTCAAACCTCCGCAGTAGGTCATCATCTTGTAAACTGACTGCGGGCTTCTTGACTCCCGCCATTCCCCCGCCCGTCCGCTGCTGCGACACGCTCGGCTGCGAGACGCTGGGCATCGGCTTCAACGCCGGCGCATCCGGAAACTTGATCACCGGATGTAAATTCTCCGTTGTCGGGCTCGCGGGCGCCACATGTATGGGACTCTTTGGTAGCACCTGTTTCGGTGGACTGGCAGCCTTACTCACCAGCTCCGTCGCCACTGGGTCCTCCGTCTCCGCCAGCACATCCACTGCGGGGATCTTCGTCGTCGGCTCATCATCGTCCGGGGGTGGTGGGGGCGCGCCCGGCGTCCCTTCACCTTCATCGTCGCCCCAGGGGATCCCGTACGTGCGTGCGATTTCCTTGAGATAGAGCGTGACGAGCTCCTCGGACGGTGGCTCCATGCGGAGCTTCTTGATGACCCGCTCGGCGACTTTTCCGTCGCGGTTCTCGGCTGCGGCGAGCGCAAACTCCTTGCCGAGCTTCTGGACCAGCAGATCGCGGGCTTGCTGGAGTTCCTTGATGCTGGTGCGTTGGGCGGCGTAGATCAGGGTGCTTATCGCCTCGTGCAGTGCCGGGTCTAGTTGGTTCCCGACACTATTACCGGCGCCCCCCTGGGCTGAGGAGCTGTGCAGGGGACCGGAGATGTTGTCGAGGAGGCTGATGCGAGCGAGAAGGAGCTCGCAGTAGAGCTCGAGCATCTCGAGAAGCTCGATGTAAATGTCGGTTGCGATGAGGGGTTCGCACCGGATCCGGGCGGAGGTGAGGGACATGGGGGCGTTCAGCGGGTTGGGGGTGGGCGGGGTGACGAGGTACTGAGGGGGGACGGTCGAAAGGAGGGTCGAGAGGGTCCGCCGGGATTGCTTGGTGAGGGCGAGTTGTTTCTGGTGGGTGGTGCGCAGGCGGGAGATGCTCAGTTTGAGAGCCATGCGGAGTTTGGCCTGCTCGGCGGGTTAGTGGGGAAGGGATGGGGGAGGGTGGAGGCTAGTGGACGTACGGTGATGGGGTTCGGAGGTGGCATCGCAGCGACCGGTACTGGTGGCGGAGAGATGGGAGGGGGGAAGCTGAGGAAGAAGGTCGAATACTACCGTAGCTGCTGCGGTGATCGGTGCGTTTGGTGGTGGGGTGGAAGCGAGGTCGATGATCAGGCGAGATCCATTCCGGAGCTTGGTGGGGGGAGTGCGAGAGAGAGCTCACTTGCGCCGCGCGGCGTCGGGAGTCATGCCAATCTTATCTTATCACCGTATCAATCTTATCGCCACCGAAGGCTTGCGCTGAGTAAGCACCACAGCTGGATTGCCCGCTTCGGGCAACAGGATGGCACCCCCACAAGTGCCGTCTGCTCCCCTTCAATCCAACTCCCAATTCCCCAACCGAGTGTCGAGGAAGGGTCGATTTCTTGACTGTGGGCTATGCCGGAGTTCTTTGTGTTGCAGGGTGTCCCTTAGAGATGCTACCCCACCTCCACCATAGGTAGAGTACACAACCAGCACGATAATGTTGAAGATTACCCATACTAGTCCTGAACCGGATAGCAAATTCAAACAAAGGAAGCTAACACTACTTTTCCACGCTCACCACCACCATCATATCGTCCCTCAACCCGCAATAAGGACAAAGGAAAAGTCGACCCCCCTCCGTCTACACAACCAACACCAGGGAAAAAAAAAAAAAAAAAAATGAAAGGTTCCCAAAAAAGTCTATTATTCGAGCGCAAAGCGAGAACCAAAACAACAAAGGAGACTCACTTATTTTCCTTTGATTACCCAATGTTCATTCCATTGTTTTCTCTCCGCCCAAGTCCTTTGTCGAGGTACATGAATGCTATTTTCACTGGTACGGATATCACCCGCTTTATTTTTTATTTATTTTATTTTATTTTTATTTTTGGGAAACAATGTTGTTTGAATAAGGCGACCCCCCACAATCATACCCCCTCCTCTCCCTTCCCCCTTCCTCTTCTCCGTTTTGCTTCTACCGCTGGAGGATTAGCAGTTTTTGCTCTTCCTTGACTTCAGGTACTTTTCATACAACTTACATTTTTCTCCTCTTTCGTTTTGGTTCCCTAGTAGATTCATCTCCCACAATCGAAAGCAAGTGGAAGAAAGATCCGCAAGTACCTCCGTGATAGCGTTCTGATCGGATACGTGAAGACCTTCCGGCGACTGAGGAGGGGGTGGATCTTCTCGCCCCAGTGTCGCAGAGAATATTCACTCCATCGTGAGGGAAAACGTAAACAACAGAATAAGGGAATCACTTTCCCATCCTTGAGCACTACTTATCCTCTCGCAAGCTTATCCTCTCGCAAGAAGGGTCATATCAACGCAAGAACGCAGAAACGGGTGCGTCCGCATCCTAACCATACCCACCGATGTCGGGGTATCCGACCCCGTATTACTGGATCAGGGAGTTCGTACAAAACGGCACCCACGACAACGAAGACGACGACACTTATTTGCAATCAGTGATTACCGCCCTTCACGAAGGGGGTCAGGACCAAGAATACTTTGAGGGCCTGTACCAGAACTATGTAACCCAAAATACCTCCGAAGACCTCAACCAGGTCCGGTGGACTGGGTTTCAACCTCGTGGTGACCGCCAGCCTCCGCGGTTCATGGCCTCGGGTGTTGGGGTTGCCCGCGCGGCGCTTTGGGTCAATCAGACTCTAATGGACTGTTTCGCATCCAAAATCCCAGAGGGGCAGCGGGAATACGTGCTGGAATTCGATAAAAGGGCGATGAGGAGAGCCCGCTTGAATGCAGAACGGACGAAAAGGAGGAATCGTGAACAGGCATTACACAATGCGTCCATGATTGAGCGGCCATCGACCCCGCCTCTATCGCTGGATGATGAGGATTCGGACATGGATCCCATCCAACCAGACGAGCAGGAGACGGCACCAGATGGCAGGTCTCAAATAAAACTATCTTTAGGTCAGTAATTCTTTTTGCCATCCCCCCACCATTGTTCCAGTTGCACTAACTGCATTCCTTCCCCGTGGCTTTATACAGATCTCTTCCGCCTCCGCTATGGACAAGTGAAATTCCCGCCCAAAAATGCAACAATACCTACCATCCTTCAATCCGCACAGTTATTCCGCCGCCACTTCCGCGAGAACCCCGGCCCCGCTCAGAGTGATCCCCGCTTCCCTTGGAATCGCGTACCAGACGACAATGTTGTAGGTGTACGCCACCTCAAACTCGGCAAGTACAGCCTTGTCCCTGACGACGTCGATGTGCGTGACAGAATCGAGGAGTGGTATCGGCTTCACCGTGATTTTCCGTACGTGGTGGATGAGAGATCCCATGATGACATCCTGTGGTACCCGTTGCGCGATAGTCGGTACCATAAGGAGCCCCAGTTGAAGTCCCATATCGCCGTTGTCAGGATGCTGCATGTTTCGAAACCTCCGGAAAATAGGAATAGTGGGGCTGCTGGTGGAAAGAGGGCCGATGGGAGTAGAGATGCGAGGGTGTTGAGCGGGAGGGGCCCTCCTCCAGTTCTGGGACTGAGGGGCGGAATGGCAGAAGAAGAAATGGGAAACTTTGGAATGGCAGAAGAAGAAATGGGAAACATGGGAATAGCGAAAGCAATGTCGGCGGTGCCTCCGCGTAACAACACTGGAGCTGGGAACGCCGGCTCAAGAAATAGGCAGTCTGGACCCAGAAATGGGATCTTGTCGCCGCGGCCAGCTCGCACAACGGGGACCGTAAACCCCCTCTTTACAAGCTCGCCCTCCGCATCACCAGACGGCCGGAACGGCACCAGGGAGGGCGAGCAGGGACGTTCCGGGTCTCCGGTGAGCTCGCCCCCCGCATCACCGGACGGCCGGAACGGCACTAGGGAAGGCGAGCAGGGACCTTCCAGGCCTCCGGTGAGCTCGCCCCCCGCATCACCGGACGGCCGGAACGGCACCAGGGAGGGCGAGCAGGGACGTTCCGGGCCTCCAGTGAGCTCGCCCCCCGCGTCACCGGACGGCCGGAACGGCACCAGGGAAGGCGAGCAGGGACGTTCCGGGCCTCCGGTGAGCTCGTCCCCCGCATCACCGGACGGCCGGAACGGCACCAGGGAAGGCGAGCAGGGACCTTCCGGGCCTCCCGTGAGACGGGATTTTGATGCTAGTGGCAGATTCCCGTCCCATATCCCCTTTAGGCTTGAGCGTGGTCCGCCGGGAATCATGAACGAAGTGGATGCCACTAGGATAGAGATGTTTATAATACGGTTGGTGGTATATGCGTTTGCGGGGGTGGATCCGATGGCAACTCCCGAAACGGGGCACAGTGGCCACGGCGGCCGCGCCGATACGCAATCTCCGGAGAATTGGCTGGGGGAACAAGAGCGAGGTCGTCGTAGTGGTAGTGAAGATACTGGTAGAGAAGAACAAGATCAACAACAGCAACAGCATCAACAAGGGAACAATATTCAACAAGCGAACAATATTCAACAAGCAAACAATATCCAACAGCAGCAACAGCAACCGCGTAACAATAGTCAACAACAGAGTCAGAATCAGCAGCAGATTAACAATCAACAGCACAATAGCACTCAGGTTAATAACACTCAGGTTAACAACACTCAGGTTAACAATATTCAGCGTCGGAACTCTTGGAGTACGTGGGAGCCGGCTGCTGCCTCTTCACGACGATATATTCGAGAAAGACGCCGAATTGAAGGCGGTATACCTCCCGGCCAAGTTGGCGCAGCCGAACAGGCTCTGCCATATCGAGGTGTCAATGCAGAGTATGCCTGGGGGTTTCATTTCAGTTCATGGCCTCGACCGCCGCCAACGAACATGAGGAACATGAGCGATATTTGTTGGTGTTGCCAGACTTCTGGGAACCAAATGGGGCAAAGAGTACTCCTCTCCTTTCCTTACAAATCAATGCTTTTGACAATGGCAAGATTTACAATTAACTTGTGATGAATTTATTTCTACATAGCTTTTCGCTCTTCATCAAGAATCTGATATCTGTCCGCTCTATGAAAGTGGTGTCCTTGGTGATCCCTATGCAGATGCTG
Source organism: Kalaharituber pfeilii (assembly GCA_015179045.1). Lineage (NCBI taxonomy): Eukaryota > Fungi > Ascomycota > Pezizomycetes > Pezizales > Pezizaceae > Kalaharituber > Kalaharituber pfeilii. The sequence continues at coordinate 736,203 of WHUZ01000009.1, read as the reverse complement.
AATTTCGTACTGGGGGCTGGGGATCCGGATTGGATAGTATACTTCCGCTGCTCACTGAAGAAGAAAATATAGAGGTTAGTAACCAATTTTCGGAAGAGGAGACTGCAATCGCAGCCAGGGTAGTGGATTTGGAAGCTTCCCCTGCAGTGTTAGTGAGTGCTGTAGAGGACAGAAGAATGCTTCGAGCTAGACAAACGGCGGCGATCAGGGAAAGAATGATTGCGAATCTGGAGGCCAGGGCGGAATATCACCTTCTACAGATGGCAAGAGACAGACAGCCAATCGACTTGAGAGTACTGGATATTCCAGGTGGGTTAACCGCTGAGCGGCGTCCGCGAGAGCGTGGAGGTGCTGCTGGAGCTCCGGGAGTCCCAGGTGGAGACAGCAGTGATGATGACGATGACGGTACCGGCGATGGTCCTCCGCATGAGCGTGCAGGCAGGAGAGCATTGGGCTTGCCTAATCTCACACCTGAGCTCAATCAAGTGCGAGATAATGAGAGCTTCGATACAATAGAGGGACTTGATGACTCATTTGTGATAATACAGCGCGGAATGCTTCCTGACCGGACTCGGAACCAGGATCCCCGGGCAAGGCTATTCTATCACACCATGGACACTATCCAAATTCAATACAGATCTATCGTAACAGAAGGCTCAATGCCGGTGCAGTTTACAGGCCGGCCGGAAGCCTCGAGAATATCACACCAGATAGTGCGAGAGGAGATGCAACGTGCCGAAAACATGATACGGGCGTTGGCACCGCTCGAAGACGCTCTGGCCGGGTTTGACGAGCAGGAAGCCGTAGAGGCGATTTCGCAGTACGACAATGGGGATTCATTGAGGGCGATGGGGCCGATAAGGGAGCTAAGGGAGCGGCTTCTGGATTGGGCCGTGAGGCAGAGAGATGCAGCCAGAGAGAGGTTGTGGACGAGGGCGGGAATGGAGAGGCCGGACCCAGGTGATGCTGATGGTGCTCGAGGGAGAGGCCGAGGGCGCGGGCGCGGGCGAGGGCGAGGAAGTGTAAGATGGAGAGGAAGGAATGGAGATGGGGTAAGAGGTGGGGTTGGAAGTGTAAGAGGCGGAGGCAGTGTAGGAGGCGGAGGCAGTGTAGGAGGCGGAGGCAGTGTAGGAGACGGAGGCAGTGGAAGAGGAGAAAGCGGTGGAAGAGGAGATGGTGGTGGAAGAGGAGGTAGCGTTGGTGACGATGGTGGAGATGGAAATGGAAGCGTTACAGGTAGTGGCAGTGGCAGTGGCATTGGCAGTGGTGCTAACGGTATAGGAAGAGAATGGGGAGGGGGAGGAGGGGAAGAAGAAGAAGGAGGAGGGGAAGATGACGGTAGTGATGGTGGTGATGACGTTAGGGCTACTCCTAGTCGTGCACGACGTGCCTCATCCAAACGTGGACGCAGGCGTAGCAACATCAATCGCGGCGGCGGGCCGTCTGGCGACAGGCCTAGGATCCCAAGCTTTGTGGAAATAGGGAACCTCCTTTGGCACCCGCGAATTGGGGAGGGTAATGGTCAAATGGACCACTGGGATGGGTGGATTAGGGACGGGCGTATTCACTGCCCAATATGCGGCCGAAACTTGCGGTTCCTGGGCGCACGGGCCGCAGTGCAAAACCACTTCTTTGCGCACAATATGGATGTGATACCGGGAGATTATATGATTAATGGGACGCGGGAGGACAGGCTTCTGCAGGCCATCAGGAATCATGATCAAGCATATATGAATCCCCAGAGACCGGAACCCACACCAGAAAATCCCAGGCCCAGGAGGCCTGTACGGCACGCATTCATTACGGTTCATCCAGAGGACAACACTTATACAGCTCGTGTCAGGGCAATCCACGTAGCACGCAGGAACCAGGATGAACGGCGTGCGAGACGTCGTGCTGCTAGAGGAAACGAGGGACCAGACCCTGGTGGAGCTGGGGGTGGTGATGGTCGTGATGGTGGTAGTGGTGATGACGATGATAATAGCGATGGCGATAATGACGGTGATCAAGGAGAGTCTGGAGTTGCTAGTGGGGATGGCGTAGAGGGTGCTGGCGGTGCTGGAGGTTCTCGGGCTACAGGCGGTGAAGGTGCTGGAAATGTAAGCCAGCGGCGGTTACTTCCCGTAGCTGGAAAGCAACGGAAACCTAGACCCCCGCCTGTAGGCGACATGAACGCTTATTCCGCTGTACCCAGAGGGGACATCAACGCTTCGAACATCCTTATTCGAGCTGTGAACGAGGCAGTTTCGGAATATGCACGCACGCCAGCAGGAACACGAAGGCTCCCGTTTCCGAGGGAGATGGTGTACGGCCGTGAGGGCAAGCCCGGCATGAACACGGTTTCCCGCCAGGACGGCGCTGCAAACACAACACTGAACGACCCGCTAACACAGGAGCAGGAGGGGCGGCGCCGGGCCATCTCCACGCTCACAGCGCCTGTGCCGTTCCGGGTCCCGAGGATCCCAGAGCGATTCCAGACGCAGGGTTGCGAGCTGAGCCTGCCGCTGAGTACGGAGAAGGATTTTGCGTTCCTGAAGCGCGGCGTGAGGCAGGCGAATTTGGATGAGGCTCTCCATCCGACAGCGAACGGGAAGAGAAGGAGGTTGGATTTGTCAGATATCTTCAAGAATCCGCATGAGCCTGGCTTTGAGACAGAGCCGCCGCCGCTTATGGAAGCTGGGATTGCGAATGATGTGTGGAGGATGCCACCGCAGCCGCATGGGGAAGTGTTGAGGGACGTCATGAAGGTGCCCGGGAGCGCAACGCATCCGGTAGACAGGTTGAGAGAGGTGGTAGCGCGCTTCCCACCCAAAGGGCAGGGGACACAGAGAAGCAGAATCTTAGTTACCGCTCAGGAGCTGGGCGCTGCGGTGAGGGGCGCCTTGAGAGCCGGACGTGGTGCACAAGCTGGGCCTGCACGGGGAAGCGGTGTCACTGGCGGCACCGGCGGCAGAGGGCAAAGAGGGCCCGCGAGAGGAACTAGGCCGCCCGCTAGAAGACTGGTGACAAGAAGGTCTTTACCGGGCCAGGTTAATCGTGGCAGGCTGATCACTGCATACAGTGCGCGCGTGCGGGGCCCTGGATATATACGCGGCCAGGAACCGCTAGGGGCTAGATTGGGAGAGGATTGGGCGAGGAGGGAGAGGGAGACTAATGTGAGGGAGAGGGGGCAAGCAGAGGCAGATAGAGAATACCGAGGGAGAGAGGGAGGGGGAAGAGGGAGTGAGGAGATGAGAGTGAAGATTCAGGATTAGGATTAGCATTTTTCGGAGTCGCCAATGTGGTAGGTAGTAGGTAAGGATAGATGAGATTGGGGATAAATATGTTGATCTAGTTATAGATATTGGTTTTTTCTTTATGGTGTTTCTTTTCTTTTCTTTTCTTTTCTTTTAATTTTTTTGTGGTCTTTTGCTATATCTTGAATATAATGTTTCGTTACTGGTTTAGTTGTTTTGTTTCTTCCGGGTGAGATATGTTTTTTTTGCCGGTTTCTGGATGTGTATGTATGGTACTTGTATGTATGTATGGCTGCTACATGAGTACAGTTGGAGTAAGTACGGATATAGATATCAATAGTGTAGTCTTAGGGGTATTTTATGTTGTGGTGTGCAGAAAGTAGGGAGATCAAATTCTGTCGACAGGAATAATCCGGCTCGAGAGTTTGGGATATCGTGCATGGATTTTCTTTTTTTATTAGGCATGGAAAAAGCGCCGTCAGCTGTTTATTGAACTGCAGTGTTTACTTGAGAATTGGGTCTTAGTTCTCATCGGGTGCTAAATTGTTTGGACATGCCAAGTGTCGCTTGCCTTGCAATATACATGTGCATTATGCGGGCCACTAGATGGTGTGCTCATGCTCGAGTATAACCGGGGATAAGTATGTCATAGGACGAAATACCCAAGTTGGAGGCGGGGCATTGTCACCGGGTCTGGATATACTACGCGTAGTTTCCTACACAGCAAGTGTGTTGCACTTGTTTTTTCTCGGTGAGCAGTAGTACGTATGCGGCAGAGAACAAAAAACTCAAGTAAGTACTAGTAGTATGTAGTCCGCACTCCGCGACCCACCCAGCATACGTACCTACTGTAACCTTGAGAATGCGCGGGAGTGATAGAGGGTGGATGGGGATGAGGTGTGTGTGGAGGTTCTGGTTCCGGAGGGGGAAGTTTATTGCTGAAGGAAGTCGGGTGGTCGGAAAACTTTGAAGTATGCATACCTAGGTGAGGTGTAGTTATTTTGTGTTGGAGAGGGTGGGAAGGTCGATGTGGGTGTGCATAGGTGGGTGGGTAGGTGCCGTGAGGGTTTTGTTGGTGGGATAATATGTGGTGCGGAATACGTAGCGGGGTCTGCGAAGTTTTGTTATAGTGAGAAGTGAGTTTCTGGATACAAAAGCAAAGTACTGCCTAATTTGTTGTAGTGAGAAGTGAGTTTCTGGATACAGAAGATGTAGTGAGGGGGTTTTATTTTTAAAAAAAAGAAAAAAAAAAAATTGGTATTTGTGGAGATTGGATGGGTGGTGAAAAGGATACGGATGGCTATAAGTGCATCTTCGTCGAATCGTGAAATATGCAACTTAGCTTAGGGATAATATACCACTTGCCATTCTCTTTCCCTGAAGGTCTGCTGTTTCCTTTGCATGGTTCAAGTTAACTAACGCCAATTTTCGCAGCGCTAGTCCTAGCTTCGGAAAATGTAAAGCATGCATAGGTGGGCTAGATCATGGACTTTCATCAGATGAGAGAGACTTGTACAGTATCGTAGGTAGACTTCCGCCTTCTGCGCCTGTAATTACTGCGTGACTGTTCAATATGTCTGATGTATTTGCTTATTGCTCGACATGGCGATTGTTTTTTTTTTCAATTTCACGTAACCCCCGCTTGCAGCTGGCAGGGTCCCTAGACCGAAGCCCTGAGACAGGCACGTGTGCAAAATCGTCCCCTGTAAAAAGTTCTGATGAGGAGGAAACATAAAGCGGAAGCCTAATCCCCCAAGAGAATAATCAAGCACAAATATCCCCCCAGAAAATCAAGCAGTCATGGCCATCTCCTGCACATCCCTCCCCTTCCCATTTCTGTGCACCTTTGTGATTCTATCCCAGTCATACCGCCTGATAACCGCACCTTCGCCGGTGTTTGACTATCTGATCCTACCTCCCCCGCTAGGTAGATAACAATCGAGGTAGTCTTCTTTCCCTTCCTCGTTTCTTTATGCACCGACCATCTTGCTGTGACAGTCTTCCCCATCCACGAGTTCGCCTTTTCTATCCAATCTCTTACTTTCCCGAGTTTTTTTTGTCACTGCTATTCCGTGTACCACAACTGCTCGGGGAGTCTTTCTTTTTGGGATGTTCTTGCTTTCGGAGATGATGTTGGAGGCTCTCTTTTCATTCAGACATGGTGCGCCTTGGTTAGTATTCCCACTTCAAAAGCATCCTGGGACAGGTATGCTCAAAACAAAGGTCCCGGATTCAGCTAAGATATATGAATGGGCAGTCTCGTCACATTTTCTATATTTATAATTTTAAGGGAACTCGAGAACAGCATTTTGTCGGTAATTTCCTGTTGTGAACATCTACCACAAATACATTTTTCCAGTTATGAGAATGTAAGACATCGAAGCTTCTAGTTGGCCAATCATTCATTCCCACTACGTGAGAATTGATAGACGACAGACATACCCAGGTTTCCGTCGGAAGATACCGGAGCGCTATGATTTGTCGATTAACGTCACTCGATGCTTAATTTTTTAAAAACCTGAAATGGCCAATTGGCATCAGCCAGAGCTCTGCTAACAGTGACTACCCATGATGCCCACAGGGCGGCACACGAGTAATGATATAAAAAAAAACCACACCAAAAGTAGTAACATATACAGAAATTGAACAAGAAACGAAATTACAATAACAAGTTAAGACTATGGGGGATTTACTTGGACAAGGCCTGCTTCATCGCATAATAAGCTGGCTTCTTGACCACGTTAGAATCCCATTGGCAAGCATCGCCCTCACCATCGAACCAACCAGAAACCCAGGAGTACTTGTCAGTGAATTGCCAGAAGGTAATACCGACGCATCGGTTGACAGCCAGTACTCATCGGCCTGCTTCTTGAGCCTTTTTTTTTTTTTTATCAGTACTCGCGTGCTGCCCTACGGGCTATGGCGAGGTAATAAGGCGTGCTTGAGCTTCTCAGGAGCTGCAGGAAGCTGCATGCAGATCTCAAGCTCGGTGATAGCGACGACAACCTTGAGGTCGTCCAACTAGGTCCTCTAGACTTCTTGCATGGAGTCAGGAAGGCTACCAGAGATCAAGTGGCTCTGAGCGCCAATTCCGTCAATTGGGACACCCTTCTTCTTAAGCTTGCGGACAAAATTGGTTACAGCAGTGGTTTGAGACCAACACATTCGAAGTTGTACTGCACACGAACAAAAAAGGCCAACCAGTGGAATGTATGAAATCATGGAGTCGTGGTGGAGCAGGGAGTATTGTTGCATTTAAGGATATTGATTAGGTACAAGAGATGTTGGATCAACTGGAGGCAAAAGGCAAAAACGTACAAGACTCCTAAGAGGAGGAGGGGCATGAATACATGTATTGAAATTTAACTTCTCATCAATTCATATGTTATTATCCGATATTAGAATAAGAGAACGAAGTAAAATCCCTACATCCCAGCTTTCCATTGCCCTAACCACTTCTTGATTCCGTTAGAAACTTATAGAGTTATAGGCCATCGAATCTGAGAGGTTAATAACATTGATTATTATTAGAAATTTTACCTAATGGGCGACTGTCAGTTACTGATAGTGGAAATATCCAGGATTATTAAAATCTAGTTCACTTGGGTTAAATTCTAAAAACGCTTGAATTTACGTAAATGGCCTGGTTGGCCTGGACCGGCCTGAACCGGTCCAGGTGGTTTCAGTCCAATGCAGATCACGGCCTGTTGGATTCATTGTTTCTTTGCGAGCTGGTCAAGACCCTTAGCCATGTATTTCTTATTGGTCGGCACTGCAGCAGCTGTACAGGCAAGGGTGATAACCGCAAGATAGAGAGCACTTCAGCTTCGCAAGGTAACAACAGTGATTGTGTCTAAAGAGCGGATCCCAAAGAGCGTGTACAAATAAAGAGAGCGTAAGGTTGCAAGGAGTGGTTCCAAATCTGTAGTGAAAGAAGGAGGCAAACGAAAAGTGGAGAAACAGCGCGATTGATATGGGGATCAGCCAGGCCTCCTTAGTCGAACATTCCCCAAGTTTGTCAACATGATCGTAAAGTTCTACTGCCTATTCAACTACCAGGGGCTGGATGATATCCAGGAGCTATGGGAAAGTGTGTTTACCATGCTTGTGCATCATAGCAATATGGTGTAACAAGAGAACAGGGATAAAAGCGGGTAACACCAGAGAGCAGAGCAATCCATAATAGCCTGTAGTAGCATGGTGATGAAAAGTTGGTGCTAGAGGGAACAATTCGTACTTTCTTCTTAGAGGCTAACGACCGGCGAAGTTATATTCAGCTTAGCATCTCACTACGAAATAGGTTTCTTAATTTCGGAACGGCAGTTGTAGCTTGACATAACCCCATATTCTTCCAAACACTCATGAGTATGCATGTGATGGTACTAGTAATTCAATGTAGCACTTTATGCTGCCAAAGACCAGTTGAACGATAAACCGTGTCATCGCTGAAGCTGTTTACTAATTGATAGCCAACTCACCCTGACAAGAGAAGCTAATGTTCCAAGTACCGCTGGGCATCCTCACTGGGTGGAGAAACTGGAGGTTACCCTGGTCTACAACCTAATTTCCTCAAGCCTTACTTGGATACTGATCGCGTAGAGTAGAATCCCGGGTCACATCTAGCGTGGAGTTTTCGGGAACTCTACGGTTCAATGATATCGCCGCCCAATTCTCCTGTCCGTTAGAGCTCGAATTGACGAACTTCCTTTTAGCTTGAGTTAAAGTCGGATAATTTGAAAGGGGTAGTTAAGGAATCTGTGCCACCGTCCAGCGAATTCCCTGGGTTATGGAACCAGTTGTTTCTCAGCTCAGACCACAACACTTCTGGGGTTTGTTAGTTTTCACGTTGGCCAAGTGTCGCGAATATTATCCAGAAATCTGCTCTGAGAAAGGCGTTCTATTGCGCTCACTCTAAAATATTTCGTAATTCAAAGATTCCCATAGTGAAGTTTCACAAAGAGAGACTTCAGCTCAGGGTGCTAAGAAATGGAAGTGCCATGTGCAAAGCCGACGGATAATTTTTTTTTTCTTTTTCTTTTTCTTTTTCTTTTCTTTTATATATCAATACTCGCATGCCGCCCGGTGAGCTATGGCGAGATTACGTACGTAAGAGATAAATGGAACTCCCTCGATGCCCCCAAGTAAAGATAAAAGTAGGTACATATGAGATTAATGGAACTCCTTCGATGCCCCCGGTAGAATTGAACTTGGAATACGTGATTTGTGTCACTCCTTTCCTGCTAAAGCCTACGGATAATCTAGAATTAGTATTTCCGACGTTGCAATACTCAAATGCATTAAGAATCCTACCAATACCTCTATTCAGGGATTTGTTTTGTGCGTGGGACTCGCTTGATAAATTGTTTTCAATCCTCAATTCCGTAAATAACTATTGAAAGTCCTGTCTCTAGTATTAATCTTATGTAAATCCCAATCAACCTTAGTTATCACACTGAGTTTGTGATCGGTTATAATATGTTGACGAAAAGTAGGAAATTGCAAATTGACCGGGACCAGCCGGATAAAATACCTGCTCGTTTCCATGATAAGGCTAACCCCACCCTTTGCCGTGCCCTCAACCACCAAAATGTCAACGGCTACCAACGCCACGTGCGTTGTTTCCGTCTCTAGCTTCCTTCGCGAGATTGGGGGTTTTTTTTTTTTTTACGAAGGAAACATACCTTTTCAAACAGAAGGCCTCTTGCCCTCTACACTTTGGTCGTGAAATGCTGTGTCAAGTTACCCAACTCGAATTTCCAGATTAATCCCATTCTAGGGCATGCAGTTACTTGCTATTCGTACCAAATGAGTGGCTGGGCCCGGGCACCATGGTTATTAGCTGTCACTCCCTTGTGTATTCCTGAGTACGATTGCAATTATCCAGGCAACCGTTGACAGGGTCATGTGGGCACCCAGTCGACCAAAGAAAAGCTCGCCCTCTCATTCGCGCTCTGTTTATTCCTAGAATCTGATAAACATTTTGCGTCTGAGTTCACATGATGCTCCCATCAATTGTTTGCGGCCGGGAAGAAGATCCCACGTGCATGTCCTACTGTGTTTGCTGCACATAACCACTAACAGATATCGGAAGCTAGCCAGTTGCCTTGCATGATGCTAAGTTGACGGCCCAATCCAGTGGTCCAAAACCTAAATTCCTCGACTGCAATCCAGTGTCCTACCTGGAGGTTAAACTTAAAGCGGAGAAGCTGGGCATTTGCTAGCACCCTTTACGGCCATGCACAACCAGACTAGGCCATGCACGTTAATTTGAAGAACTGAACCTAACTTAGTCCGCTGAGTTCAACTGTTAGAAAACCAACCCAACGGAAACCCAACGGATGTCATTACGGGCGAAAATGAAGAGAGGACGCAACAAGGCAACAGAATACCATTGAGAGCCAGACTATTTCAATTCAAAAGATTTTTGATTTCACTGATCTCGAAACATGCTAAACCCAATTACAGCAACATTCTCTTGCATGCCTAATGTACCTTGCTCTCAGGCTAAAGTTCATCTTAATTCTTACTACGTAAGCAGCAGTGTCCCCATATTTATAAGATCTTTAGTAAATCAAAGCAAAATAATCCAACTCATTAACAATCCAAGATTTTATTAAATTTATAGCCAATGAGGATTGTTTCTTTTTCTTTTTTAACCCCAGTGAGTGACAACTTCACAGGCTTTGTATGGATGGCCTAAAGGTTTGGGTAGTCTCTTTCTGAGCGATACAAAAGCCTGAAACACTGGATACTTTTGTTGTTCATCATCCGTATGCAAAATTAACCACACAATTAACACTAATAAAAACCTTTTTTACCTTTTTCCTCGAGTTTGCAAAATCTCAGCACATTATTAGTCATACATGGTTCTCAATTTGTACAGTGAACATGATGAAATGGCTTGTTGCAAGTAAACGTTCGAGGGACTTGGACTCAACTTTCATGCGACAACCCATACCGGTAGATTTGTCATTTAACTGTACCAAACACATCTAACATAACTGTATCTAGCTTTAGTCATGTATTAAGCTACTGTATCTCTTCGGATTCTGTCAGTCAATCACATTGCATAATGTTTGATTTATTTGTTTTTTTATTAGACTTCTCATAGATGTAGCTGATTCGAGGAATCTTTACTGCAATTTCATTCGCCAAATCTTGTGCAGCCTTCACCACGGAGAATTCATTGGCTAAAATTTGCAAGGGTACATGATTTGTGCTAACTTTCTGAGACTCCACAGAGTCACCGGTTAAGGCGCACTTTCTGATAGGTGGGTTGGTTGTATGCTGCTTTGGGTGCACACTGGGCGTACAAACAAGCTTTTTTAGGTTACAAGGTGTCGCATTGCAAACATCAGCTGGGTAGCTAATCGATATTAATATAATGGCTTTTCTAGAACTCTGCGCTAAAGAAGCGAATCTCTTAGGTACGTGTTACCAGTATTAATTCAAGCAATAGCGCAAGCTGGGGAGGATCTGTGGATTCCGTCAATCCCTTGTCACTGTTGCATGGCGTTCTACTTTTTCAGCACGGCAGCGGAATAACCACACCTACAACATGTCACTGACATGAAACATATCGCATTGTACGACTTTAAATGCTGGTAACTTGTTCATACATTTCAGTTGCAGTCTTAGCACTTAGGTAGGTCTTACTCTGCTGTATTCTAACTGGCCAGAGTAATCAGTCACGATCGAGAATCAATACAGGAACTCAAGGCGAAGTACCAACACAATAGTTAGGGAAGTCCCTAGTTGTTGATGAGCTCCACACGGCTTCTGTATGCCAGTGAGACATGAGCAATGGATGCGGGGTACCTTTGCGGTGTAGCCTGAGTCAAGGCTACCTACTCAAGTTGCCAATACTACATCAATTGTGTGGCAGTGTTACACAGGCATAGGCTACACCCGCGGAAGAAGCAGAGGTCGAGATATGCTGGTTGTAAATTGTAGATGCTAATGTCAATTGACACAATGCTTTTTCTGTAGAACTATTCAATGCGTCCCAGGCAACTGGTAAATGAAGAGCCATAGAAATGGTCCTGGCACGTAGCCAGAGGCGCCTGCAGTCACTTCACAGGATCCTGAAATAGGTACTACCACATTTGCAGATTGCATTTTTGACTGAGTTCTAGGTGGCTTTGTATTGATTACACATACGGGCTGTGTTGCATTAAGTGAGAACACCCAGCCGCACTTCCGGAGCCTGAGTCACCTTTTTTTTTTTTTTTTTTTTTTTTTTTTTTTAAATCCGCTTGCGGCACCAAGCCATGGCAGGGTTCCTGGGCAAGCTCTCAAAGCCCGGAGACAGGCTTAACAAAGAAAGTTCTATATACACCTCCCCTTTCCACCCCCTTCTAAAAACCTGATTCCAGAAACTTGCGGACGGTTCTTCTGGTTTCTGCATCAGGGAGGCTCCCCTATATCTCTCCGCCTCTCCCCCTCCCTCTCTCTCCTTCCTCCACACCTTCGCATCCCGGAGCCTGACCGTCACCGAAAGTTCATATCCAAAAGTTCACCGTCATATAACCTCTTGATCAAAGTTCTGTAGCCAGATAACAGCCAGGATACATCGAGTTATACACACGAACGACTATTGTATCTCAAGCCACTTTGAGATTACTACCCTGCCATCGGTTTCACGCAGCACTGGTTTGAACAATCCGTTACGCATGTGGTCCCGCCCATTGACCATCATCTGTTCTCTTTTATGCTGGGCTTCTTCCTTCCACGGGGCAAGCTCACAGAAACCCTTACCAGAAGGCTCCATCAACTTCCAAAATTACAAGCATTGGCTCGAATTGAAAGGATGTCTCCAAGACTGCTTCTATAGCGTTTACTGTACTAGCTCCTTCCAATGCAACGGAACAGTTGGCTATTATGTCAGATGCAAAGCTGATGTTTGCATTTGCGATCCCAAGACGGTTCCCGAAGCCCTGGAGTGGGCCGGTGATTGTGCAGCGGTGAACTGCCAGAACGAGGGGTTTCGTTCGCAGGCTGAGGACACACTCATAGGATATTGTGACCAGATGGGATATCCTCCGATGAATAAAACCTCTCCAACAGGTGTGTGCAATGCCACTGCGACTGGTGCTTGCGATCACCCCCCTCCCTGCTCAAAGGCCCATTCCCAAAGTACAAACATGAGGCAGTTGATTGTCTTGCAATTGTTGGCTCTAGGGATGTTGGCTGCCATATTTTGATGCGTGTAGAGTGGAAGGGTAGTCAAAAGCCCAGAAAGGTGCAAATGATCACAGGTTCAATGTACTAAGCGGTGAATACTGATGGCACATCTTCTCCCTAGCAACAAACAGCGATGACCGTCCGATAAATCAGCCCCAAACTCTGGATACGTCTTCCATTTCTACTTCGCCTTCTGATAACACTTCAGATTCTGTTCCTACTACAACATCCCTATCAACCGCTTCTGAAACACTTATAATTACTACTTCAACGTCCAATCTACATACCTCCACGAACGACCCATCAACAACCACCGGCCCTACTGGCACTAACACAGGCCCGGGGGGCCCAGATGATGGTGATGGGTTCAACACTGCAGCAATCATAGGGACGGTCATCGCGCTCGTGAGCGTCGTATCTGGTGCATATGGGGTTTGGTTAACAAGGAAAAGCTGGCTTCAGTTAATACAACGTAGGAAAAGCAGTTGATCGCAACGGATCTGGTTAGGGACTGGTGCCAGCTTTTTTTTTCGGGTTCATTACTCGGGTGCAGCCTTGGTATGTGAAAAACGCTATGAAGTTACCTACACAGTACAATTGGGAATACAATTCGATTGGATTCCAACAGAACTCCTCCTCTCTCATCATAGAATCCCCGCCTGGTACTAGTCATTATTCGTTGTACGTCTAGATATATTTGGTTACCTTTTTTACACAATATAGTTGTATTTCTCACTGAGTTTTTTTTTTTTTTTTTTTTTAATATCATTTATCGCATGCCGCCCTATGGGCTATGGCGATATTCTCACTGAGTGCTAGATGCCGTTAGGCTTCGTTTGCAAGGTATCTTGTATTTCAAAACAGCTTTCATTACAGCAAGCTAGAACTAAAGAAAGACAACATGATGTCGTTACAAACAGTAAGGCTACTAATTTGAGACCAGGAAACAGGAGCCCAATCAATAGACCACCTCCATCATTCCATAAATCTCGGACAAAATCCCATGTTCATTTTAGGGACTCAGTAGTCATTGTCGCGGTGCTACAGCCGTGTGATGTATCAAGTAGTTTTTTATCATTTTTGATGGTTGAGTACTTATCAAGCTACAATGTTTTACTTCATCTTACACGCGCTACCTAACGCCGCATTATGATGCAGCATGCTCATTCCCCATCTCGGATTCCAGTAAGGAAAAACATCCACTCCACGATGCAATCGTCAACCTCAACATCCCAAATGCTAGCAAACATTTCTCAAGTACGCTAGTACTTAAGTCCTTGCTCTCCATGCCATGCAAATATGGCATAGCATATCCCTCCTTACCTTGTCTGATATATTAAGCTGCTCACATCCATACGCTGAAATATATGCCCTTGAAATTCCCGCATAACTAATGAAGAATTCAAGCGTCAACTCGTGGAATTTGGCTTCATCACTCCTTCACTCGGTCTCATTGCAACAACAAATTCTACACCTTCCATACAGAGCGCAGGGCTAGGCGTTCTTGTCAACCCCTCGACTCCGATATAGCAGTGTTCTCTGGACAGTTAGTGCTTTCGTTAACTTTCACTATAGTGGCGGACAAGTTGCAGCTTCAGTTCACCCCACCAACCGCGCATTGCGTTTGCGTGCGCTCCTCACACTCTTTTCCCCATCCTCGATCCTGTAGCGCACATCATGGCCCAACAAATCCTTCATTCCTTTCCACACACGTAAGAATTTTCTTTTGATTTGTCTGATTGTCCATTGTTGGTATTCGTATTTTTTTCCTTTTCTCCATCCTGTACTATACTGTCCCAGTTGCCTTTCAAAATGCTATTCTCTGCTTACCAGCTATTCGTTACTGGCTTATTTCTACTTACCTTAGTTCTCTCCCTTATTGTTTCGTCACCAATACACACCCCAAACCACACCACAAAGAGGAATCACTAGTGCGCAACAATCCTAAACCGGAGAGCATGGTATGTTGAGTTCAGTCTTCGTATTAAGTGCTTAATGTGAGAGTTGTTAAATGAAAACTGTGAGACGCAGGCATACACTGTCAGTGTTCGACAAACAATCATACATTAACGCTGAGTTATGCTGGATGGCCCGACCATCACTGACGAGGATCCTACATGCAAAGACAAGGTTTGACGATTTACAGGCTATCCACCAGCTCCAGGAAGACATTGCGCACTTAACTCTAAGTCCATTACTCTTGGCGGCCCGGGGAAGGCGAAGGCCACTACTGAATCAATATATATGCCTAACACTGTACCTGAATCCTTTAGGGCTACGTTTTCCCATTCCACCGGCTTCTGCTACGCGCCCACGAACACCTCCTCCGCACCGAATGCGGCTACTCGGGGTCCCAACCCTACTGGGACGAATCGTCCGGAATGTCTCTGTCCAGTCACTTTCTGACTGGACAGAAGCCGGGATAAGTGACGCTAAACTATACAAGCGAGCGCTAATCTACTAGTACATACAAGAGTGCAGGGATAAATTGAAATCACGAAATCTCGTTGGAAAATTTGAATGCCACAGTACATCTTTTTTTTTTTTTTTTTTATTTCATTACTCGCGTGCCGCCTGATAGGCTACGGCGAGGTGTTAGGTACATAAAGAACAAATAGTAACTGATAAATCATAAAGAGACGTAGAGTGTGTGAAACAAAGAAACTAGCTTGCTGCCCAGTCCAACACCTCAACCAGTTTCATCCCCTCCTTCTCCCCCTCTTTCTTTTTCCCCTTCTCCCCCCCCTTTGGCATCATTATCCCCGCCTCGCCTCCCGGTAATCTCTTCTTCCACGCCTCACAGTCTTTCGTTATGTGTCTGTAATTCTCGAGGGCTTTTCCACACCACCTGCACTCCGGTGACTCTTCTTTTCCTATCTGGTATCTCCACAGTACATCTCACACTGCCTTTTTTTTATTTTTTTTTTATAACATTACTCGCATGCCACCCTACGGGCTATGGGGAGGTTCACACTGCCTTACACAGTTCAAATTGCCTTATCTCACACAACGCATAATAACAATGTCTGCTACATCTCTCCTACGTGCCCGTGAGATTTTTTTTTTTTTTTGATTTCACGTGACCCCGCATGCAGCTGTTCGCCAAGGCAGGGCATGCCCGTGAGATCATTGCCGCTATGCCAGCTGTATATTTGAAAAAACCTGAGAAGGGTGAAAGTTATGGGCTCAACCCGGGTGCTGCAAAGACCCGATTGCAGGCCTATGCATTTTCGCAAGGCTTCTTGGTCTCAGTAGCAAGTGGCTCAGAGCAGTCTGGCAGGATCCGGTACAGATGTGCTCACTATGGGGATGCTCCTCGTGACCGGCATGGGTTAACAGCTACTGCTGTGACCCAAAAGGAATATAAAGCCACTGGTGGTGTCAGTCAAGATGAGCCAGGGAAAAAGCTTCGCCAGCGGCAGGTATTGGTAAGTCAAGTTGACACTTAATATAGAGGTTATAGGTTAATTATTGAGCTCGAGTTAGCATCGCCGCCTAGGCTGCAAATGGGAGGTATATATATCTCTAAAGAAGGCTAGAAAACTCGATGATGGCAGCACGCAAAAAGAGTGGCTACTTGGAGTAAACGAACTCAATCATACTCATGAGATGGCTGAAAATCCCTTTGAATATCCTGAGCATTTGGTATTCGACCAACACTACGAAAAGATCCTTGCAGAAGCTCGTCGTCTTAAGGAAGCAGGTGTTAGCCACACACAAGCCAACAATATCCTACTTGCCCCAATTGGACGGAAGGCCTACTACAACAATAGCAACCAACGTAAGCCAGTGACTGATAGCTCATCACAAACCATAGTACGCATCTTTCAGTTACTAGAGAATGCGTATATGCATTGTATGCCACGCTATACAATAGTTCAGCAAGAACCTGGGATACACCGCCTAGATGCCCTATTCTTTACGTGCAACAGCCAAATTCATTGAGTGAAACGCTTTGCATCGGGGTTTATAATGGAGTTAGATGCTACATTTCGTACTAATAAATATAAGATGCCTCTCCTCTCAGTTGTCGGAGTTACAAATTCTGCAGCTACATTTCTTATTGCATTATGCTTTATTCGTAGTGAGAATACTACTGATATTGAGCATACATTAAAGGCTATGCAGCAACTAATTTGGAATGACTGCAAGCCACCAAGCATTTGCTTAACAGATCAAGGGCTAGCTCTACAAACTGCAGTTGCAAATATTCATCCCGAGATGAAGTATCAGCTCTGTACATGGCATATGTTTCAAAATATCTGGACCCGAATCTGTACAGTACGTAAGGGAATATCTGATGAGCCATTTTGCCGCCCAACCTGCTTATCTAGCAGCACATCAAGTTCGAGAGTTTCAACATACAATCCAAGAGCTACAAAATCGTTAGAAAACTCCTAGTTTTCCAACTACTATTTTACCTTCTCCAGAACCAAGCTTTCGGACACAGTTTCGAACAGCATCCGGCACACAAACCTCACGTAATCCAAAACGCATTAATTCAGCTCGTGGGCTTACTGGGGCTGAGGTGGCTGAAGCAGAATTAGCTAAACGTCGAGCTATTCAAGAGCGCGATAATATTGCTGACAATCATACTCAGGATATTATCGTACTGCACTCACGTAAAAAGGTGGCTGAAGCGCTGGAGCTAGCTGAAGAGATACCAGAGTACGATGATGCAGACAATCACACTCAGGATGTTATTGTTCTACACTCACGCAGGACCTTGGAATAAGTGGATCGATGTAGGCATGGGATGTGGACATGGGCTGTACGTACTAGTAGCTTAGCAGTTGCTTTAGATATATATATAGTTTAGCGTCACTTATCCCGGCTTCTGTCCAGTCAGAAAGTGACTGGACAGAGACATTCCGCGAATCGTCTGAAGCCGGGCATTTCTCAGCATTCAGCATCTTCGCTCCTGTCGGCGGCAACGGGAGCTTCGCTTCTGGACGTTGGGCTCCACTACGCACACAGCGGGATGCGTTATGGATGGCCCCTTTGGACACTACATCCTGTCCATTGGCCTTGCCATGGAAAACCGTAACCATTGCATCTCGCGCAGCATCAGCGACACTGCCCAGCTGGTGTGTCTGATTACAACGTTGGAATGGCAATACAGAAGCGGACCGAGCGGCCAAGATTGGCACCTGCCTGCAATACCAAGAGGAAGTCATAACCGAAGCCGGACTCAAACAACAAGCCAAAGCAGACAGAGCTGAGGAAAGAAACAGACTAGGACTGTCGTATCGACCTCTACAAAGACTAGGACATAAGACCGCTACCCTGGCGGGCATCATAGGAGGCAAGGGCCTACGGGCGTGGAAACACAGGATGGGGACAGCAGACAGCCCAGATTGCCGATGGTGCGGTGAGGAAGCCAAGACAACACAACACATATTGACAAACTGCCGGGTGTGGAAACAGAAATGCCCCCGAGGCATTGACGACCTCCGCCACCCAAAGACAGACAAGGACGAAGACAGAGACAAGCTGTGGGAACTAATGGATTGGGCAGGGAGATAGGAAACAGAGCAGTCTTCATTTTCTTCACTTTTCCTTATATATTCAATTTCATGTATTTAGCACCTCGCCATAGCCCAGAGGGCGGCATGCGAGTAATGATATAAAAAAAAAAAAAAAAAAAAAAAACAACGTTGGAAGGTGCCAAGAAATGGCCAGCTACGCTTCCGCATGGCCGTGTCTCGAGTCCAATCCGCACAACGGAGGCCACCGGGGTGTGCGAGGGGAAATGTTCAATCCATACTCGAGCCCGGCGGACCCCTTATTCTAGTCTCATACCAAGCCCCTAGGGCACTCTGCGCTCGAGACTACCCTTGTTCTATTTGCACCACGCATGGCTTGATAAGGTGTGGTGGGAATGGCAGAAGCAGGATTTACCGCGGCGGGTCTCACCATAGCCCACAGGGCGGCATGTGAGCAATGATATTAAAAAAAAAAAAAATACCGCGGCGGATAAGAGATGTAACGGGCAGGGAGCACGTGAAGGATGTTGACGGAGAGCATGGGATGGTTAGGTTAGGGGATACGTTGAATATGATGGGGATAGTGCCCGACGCGAAGGTGGGGGGAAAGGTTATGCGTGGAGTATCAGGATGACGATGTGGGCCCGGTTTGATGTGATATCTACAATAGGAGTGCTTGTTTTATTTTCTTGCTTTTCGTAAGTTTATTCTTGCAGGGAGAAAGCACTAACCAGCTGTATGGTATGTTATGCATTTCGATGCACTTTTTGAAGTTGCGGTAGAGTTCAACATTAAAAGTGATCCCCACGTTCCAAAATTGGTTGTTACAACGTTTTATTTGGTTAGTACATGTGTCCACAGTAAAAGCGACACTAGCGCGAATACTCATAAAAGCACAAAAGGAAATTTAATTTACCGACCAATCGCATTACTAGTATGCGCAACTGCAGGGAGCCTGCGTGCTATATTGCGCTCTGTCGCTCAGTGCAAAACAGTAAAGGTCGAGAATCAGATTAAATACATCAACACGACAGTGGTGCAAAATACCATATCAGATTCTTTGGTTAATTCATAGCTGTGCAAGTCGACACCTGTGAAGCGACATTTCACAGCGCAATTGATTATCCATGTGAATCAGATAACCATGCGGCTCAGATTCTAAGGTAAAAACGACAACCGGCTGCCGCACAACAGCACAACAAGATGATACCAGAGAACCAGATAACAGTATAAATTTACGGTATGTACGTAGCAGACGCGACAGGGCATATCAGAATCTCAGTAATGCGGACTTTCTCCGAAGCCCGAAAGAAAGCCTCCCGTTTCAATACACCACAATCAGTTAGAACAACATCGATTCAGTATATCAGATTCTTCAGTACATACCAATATGTACTGTACCGGTATTTGCAGAAAAGGCAGCGTTCCGTCTCCCCATAGATGTTGATGAAAAAGTGTACACGAGAATCTGATAAAAGATTGAACAAAACATATCAGATTCTTCGGTTTCTCCAAATGTGAAAAAAGGACAGCACTCAACACGAACTGACATACCAGATTCTTCGGTCCCAACGTGATAAAGGGCCTCAACACAGGCCGCGTTGGTCGCGCACGATTTGCACAAGGATCAGATAAAAAAAAAAAAAAAAACACTGGTATCAGATTTGCTTTTTGATCGTTTTTTCCAGCCCAGTTCCACGTACTGCCAAGGCCTATGACACCATTCCCTTCCATTTGCACTAGCCCAATGCGCTGAATTTCTGGAACTCTGGTTGCCAATCTAGGAGAAACTTGGAGATCGAGATGACGTCAACAACGACACTCCTTGTATCTTCGAACAAAAAATAGGGCCTGGCTGCAGGACGGGGTTCGAGACTGGGACGGTTGAACTGCAGTAGAGAAAGTAGATCCTGCTTTCATGAATTCTTGAGCTTGCTTGTTTCAAAGGCAAGCTTTTTGGTCCTCTGTATAAGATTTGTTTTTTTTCCCCAAAAAACCATTTTATCGTTCCGTGATGCCAGACTCGCCCTGGGGCAGCTTGTAGCTTGACGTTCACCTCCCCCCCCCCCCATAATCCATTGAGCAAACCTTCAGCGAGTGATCAGTCACAAACAACTTCCAGCATGACGTCCCTCCTTGGACGCTTCCGTGCCCCCTCCTCATCCGCTCCCCGCCCCTCCCACGACCCCGCCCTGGCACCTACCCCCCGCCAAAACAGTCTCGATGCTGCCGCCGCCGCTGCCTCCACCGCGAGCTCCCGATCTCGCGTCCCCGACTCCGTCTCGGAGGCATATCCCGGAGTTCGCGACACCATTGCCGGCGCATATGGATTCCATGTTGGGAACCCCGCCGCCACCAGCACCACCAGTAACGCCGGCGAAAAGGACAACGAAAGCGACGTTGACACCACTGGCATCAATGAAAAGCCCACTCCCGCCACAGGACAGCCGCTGAACGGGACTGGGAACGGGACTGTCGCCGGGCAAGAGCACGCCTGGACCTCGTCCTCCCGTCCCGTTGACGAAGAAACCGGTCTCGGAAACCATGGCAGTGGTAATGGCACTGGCATCTCGCAAGCACCTCCGGACCGAAAGCACAGCTTCCTCGGTCGGTTGTTTGACCTCGTGTTCCGTTTCACTCCAAACGATCCCTTCGGGCCCCGACCGACACTCAAGACGTGGCTGCTCATGTACTGGGGCGACATCGTCACCCTATTTCTCCTCGGCATGCTTTCGCTCGGCCTGCTCCTGTGGTCTCCCCTGCCGACCTTTAAATACTTCCCCGTCTACGCCGACGTCTCTCCTAGTGCGGGCCTGAGACCGGGAGATGAACTCGTCAATCCGCAATTCGCCGCGCCAAAAATGAGCCAGCACATCCCAATTATCGCTGATGCACTGATCTCCGTCTTTGTTCCCTGGCTCGTAATCGCACTTGTCAACATGTTTGTCGTCCGCAGCTTCTGGGATGTGAACAATGCTTGGATCGGAGTTGTGATGTCGGTAATGACAGCGTGCGTCATTCAGATCATCATTAAGCTGGTCGTTGTCGGCCTCCGCCCGCATTTCCTGACCGTGTGCAACCCCATGAGCCCGTCCGAGGCTGCTGCCGCCGGTGTGCAGCCCAAGGGCGGCTTCGGCGGGCTCTACTACACGACCGACGTGTGCCGCGAGACGGACGCCAAGAAACTCGCAAATGCAATGCAAAGCTTTCCCAGCGGACACGCCGCGGCCGCCTGGACGGGCCTATTCTACCTCAGCCTGTACCTCAACGGGAAGTTAAAGCCCTTCTCCAACTACCATCCCTCATGGTGGAAGTTCCTTGCCTTCCTGGCGCCCATGGTTGCTGCAACGCTTCTGGCCGGCAGCCTCACACTCGACATGTCCCACCACTGGTATGATATCCTTGCCGGCAGCTTGGTGGGCGTCGGCGTAGCTATGGGTGTGTACAGGATGACGTTTGCGAGCATCTGGGACTGGAGATGGAGCCATGTGCCATTGCCAAGGGGCAATAATTACGTTTTGCCGGATTCGATGCGGGCGGGTACGCAGCTCGACAGGGGGTGGGTAGGGGCTAGAGCGTTGAGGGAGCGGTATAGGAAGAGGGAAGGGGACGGGTTGAGGTATTCATTGGAGGAGATGGACATGTGGAGGGAGCATGTGGCAACGAGGAGGGGAGGGTGGAGGAGGAGGGGTAACGGAGTGCCGGGGATGACGGTGTTTGGGGCGGAAGGGGATTCGAGCTCGATGTGGATGGGAGCGATACCAGGGTTAAATGCGGGATTTGGGGGAGAGGGGGCAGTGGGGACTGTGAGGGGGAAGAAGTTCAACGGGGATGGGTGGGGGCGCGTCGGTGGGGGAGCTGAGGAAGGTTTAAAGCAACAAAATGGACACTAATCTTTCTAGATCATGTTTTATTTGCTCAGTGCTTGCTTGTGCATTTTAACGCTGCTTACCACTATTCAGGGGAAAAAAAAGAAAAGAAAAGAAAAAAAAAGGAAAATTAGCATTTGCTTGTATACCAGTTGCACACAGTTTTTTTTTAAGTTTCCGCGTTCAAACGTTCCTATTCATCATTTACCCTGTTTTTTTTCCAGTTTATGATTCTTTTTCGATTATATTTGTTGTGAGCCTCGGACTATTTTTTTTTTTGTAAGGGCGGTAGGGACGCTATGTGCTTACCTGCTTACGTTACCTTCTTGGGTATGCGGTACCTTATTTGGTTCGGCTGCTGCAGGTACAAATAATTAATATGCTTCACAATGTACAGTACAAAAACAATTTTATTCAAGAACGAATTGGACACCAAAATGTACGAAGTGTTGGCGCAAGAACCCGAGCGGACACATATCCCTATAGTCCCATGATACCAATTCTACTCTACAAGTACTTTCACTTTCTTCTCCAAAATCCAAGAATGTAAGCACCCTCGGAAGGATCCTATTTAATTACACCTCCTCCGCCACTCCCCAGCTGCCATCACCGCTATCGCCTGCCCGTACGGCATACTGCTGACAGGTATTCCCAGATATCCCTCCTTCGTATCAAACACTGGCGTGCCAAAAGCTGACCCCTTGGACTTCCCCCCTCTCATTAATCTTCCTAATTACGCCCTGAATTGACAAACAGCTTTGAGTAAGTACTACCTATAGCTATGTTCTTAACGATGTTACTCATGAAATTTTTTTTTTTTTTTTTCCCCATCACAGTGACATGACGGAACTTTGAAAAACCCCAAGTTCGTGTATATCTTCTGAGCAGTATTCCATCTTGAAAATTCCGCCAAGGTACGACGGGGAAAGAATCCAAGCAAGGGGAATTTGCTTTGTTCCTTTGTGAAAGAGGATGCAACAACATACAGACAATCCTATATTGAAAACTCAATATGGTGTACCTGTATACCCACGCTTATTTGTAATGCCTATTCACGATTCTATTTTTGGTTGTCCTGTATCTATTCTTGTGTTAGCGAATGAAGGTTCTGGTGCCCTGACGAGATCCGAAATACCCAATTCATCACCATTGCGCAATTAGTTCTTGTTACTTAGGCTGTTATTCCGTAAGGTGTGACCGCATGTTGGCAACTCGGCAACTCGGTCCTACTCAGTGCAACTCGGATCCAATGCAAGAATCTGATTAGCTTACCGCGGAAACCCCTTATCTGATTCTCTATTTGACATATCATGCACTTTCTGCCCATTCTGCTACTCTGTCCGAGTGCCCACTATGCGAAAATCTAATAATATCGTAGTCTCGTAACCAGACCCTGACTAAGCGGAGTTTCATGCATGTGAGCTCCTAGCCGTCGCTTCTCAGAATTTCATGCGACGCTGACTAAGTCTGGTCACGAGACTAATAATATACCCGTCTTTTTAGGCGGGGTACGAGAACAGGATAAAAAGCTATCAAGCATACTTGAGGTTACTTCATTACTCCTGCTAAAACTTTGGAGTGCTTTTTTGGGAAGGCCCAATACGGCGGGCGTAAACCACCTCCTGACGCACGTTCTACATTAAAACTGAAGACCGAAGAGAGCATATATCTCAACCACCAGAACAGACATTCCATGCACCTTGCTGGCGAGCTAAATGAATGGGCTGGTATTTATAATCCAGACTTCTGCTTCCCAATACTTTCATTTTTCAGGGAATTGTGGCTCTGTTCGGGGCCAGCCAGTGGTCCACATTCCAAGATGAGTGGCCGGGCCATCCATATTTGTGCTGGCTGGCCCAGGCTGCTGGTCGGGATTCCGAATAAATGCCATGCATACTTGAGTCAAAAATTTGCATATATCGCCGCCCTACAAAGAACCAGATATAGCTGGGCCGGCTTGAGTCAAAAATTTGCATATATCGCCGCCCTACAAAGAACCAGATATAGCTGGGCCGGCCTGAAACATTCAGGCCGCCCGGACCGGCGCGGGCGGACCTCACGGCCGGCCTAAATTTCTATGGCCCAGGCCGGCCAGGCCATACCCTTGGCCTGGCCTGGCCGGCCCGTTGGGAACACTGGCCCATGACTGTTTTTTTTTTTTTTAGGTGGGCTGCAGCCTTACCAATACACACAGTACTTCATTCTTTTAATTTCTGCTGCTGCTCCTTTTTGTCTTCCCTAAGCTTCCTTCAGTATCTTCAGATTGAAAGCCAGGCTAGAACCTGGGTTGCACTCACTTCTATGAGTACTTTGGTTTCCTCTTTTACTCCTTCTACTTCCCCTACTTCATCATCCTTTATTTCTAATAACTCTCTTGCTAACTGATCCTGCACCAGCTTACTATTATGTTTTCTAGCCATACCTTCTGCTGTAATATAGGTCTCAAAGTCTACTTCTATCTGATTTCTGACTTCCTTATTGAGTATCGCCATGGAATTCTGAATTAAACTCTAGTCTCTTGCTAGGATTAGGGAGGTACAGCCTGCTGATTGCTGTCTACTCACAGTATCCTTCCTGTGATATAGGATTTGGATAGTTCACATTGCTCTAGTGTTACGGCTAAGGTAAGACTTACCCGACTAGGGGAACACTTACCCTGAATCGTTACATAAGACCAATGCTGATAGACCGGACTGATCACCCGTTAGGCTTGGCAGTAGATTCATTTGTTTATCGAATAGGGTAGTGCTAAGGAAGTGTGTGTCAAACGTTTATGGTAAGACCTCCCGGTCTGCAATGCACTCGGCTTATAAAAGCTAATATATGCGCACATGCACTAGTACATATCATTATCTTGCGTCTGTACTATTGTTGCATGTTTCTGTTACGTTTACCTGTTGCCACATGTATTGGCATTGATAAGGAATTGTCAATTGTATGAGGCGCTTAAGTCTATATAAGCGCTGGTGATAGCATAGGTAGAAGAATCAAGACACAAGCGGTGTTCTAAGTTCTCTATAACTCTGAAACCTATCGTTTAGTGAATCGCTCCGCTCCGCTGCCCGCTCCACGCCAAACAGCTGCCATTTCGGCCCGCCATATATACACCTCTGTAGCCATTCCGGCCCGCAGTATATACACCTCCGTAGCCATTTCGGCCCGCAGCATATACACCTCCGTAGCCATTTCGGCCCGCCGTATACACGCCTCCGTAGCCGTAACATCCAGTACCTTCCAGCGCCCACCGGAGCCTAGCCCCTCACGCCCGTAACATCTACTATCTACAGAAATAATATCCTCAATATCATCCTTCCTAGTAACTCTCCTAACCTTATTGCTCTGCTCAATATCTCCCTCTTAGATTGCAATTTCCCTACTGATATTCTATCCCTATTTGGTCCATGCTGCATCACTTGCCTACTGTACTTTTTTTTTTTTTTTTATTTTTTTTATTTCATTACTCGCATGCCGCCTGTAAGGCTATAGCGAGGGTATTTTAGATACATACTTAGGGAAAAGAAAATAAACTAACAAGAAAAGAAAATTGACTCGTAACCGGAACCCTTTACTCTTTCCCTGCCCATAAAAGTACCTTGGCTGCTTCCGCCCCCCCCCCCCCCCCCCCTTTGGCTGTAATAGTCCCTCCGCCCCTTTGGGCATTCTGTTCTTCCATGGTTGGCAGTTGGTGGCTATATGCTTGAAGTTCTCCGGGGCCTTTCCGAACCACCTGCACTCAGGTGAGTCCGCCTTTCCTATTCCATATCTCCATTCCTTCAGTCCTTTATTCCCGAGGATGCCCGCCAAGGTTGATACCAGTCGGCGGTTATCTAAGTCCTGTAGTGGTCGATATGAAAGATCCAGGCGCTTCCTCTCCTCGGCTCGGAGTGCTTTGCCTTCCTGTCATATTCCCGCTTCCGTCACTATTTCGTCTTCACACTGTAGTGCGGTGCCGACCTTGGCTGCTTTGTCTGCTTCCGTATTACCCTTGATGCCTTTGTGTCCTTTTACCCAGGTTATCGCGAGATCCAGGTCGCCTCTTGCGATTCTCTTCTCCCACTGTTCACGAACTGCCTGTGATGCTCCGTCTACTGTTGGATTTCCCCCGGCTATCCTCTGTAGCCGGGCTACCGCGGTGTGTGAGTCCGTGACGATTAGGATCTCCCCCTCGTGTTGTAGTGCGTAGCTAATGGCTAGCATTTCCCCATCGTTTACGGTGCTTTGTCTTCCTAGGTAGTAGGCTTGGTCCGTCTGCTGCCGGTATGTTCCTGCCCCCGTGGAGTTGTCTATCCGACTCCCGTCCGTGTATACACTCTCCCATCCCTCCTCCTCTTCTTTCTGGATGACTACTTCCCATTCCTCCTTGCTCAGGTCGCTCGGCTGGATGGGGAACGTGTGTAACGGTAAGGGTTCCCGGTGTGACAGTGAGCCTCGAAGGTACTTGGCGTCAGGTTGTGGGTCCCTAATCTGTTCCTGTGGGAATCTCAACGTTCGGGCTTCTACTCTATCTCTCTCCCCATATACAAAGGTCTCCACCGATTCCAAGTTCGCTATTCCCTCCACAACGTCCCTCCTAGTGCCCCAAGGGGCTCCGGTGATGTCTCTGGCGACCGTGTATTGCCAGCCTTCCAGCTGTTTCATTTTTCTCTCCGCCGGTGCTCCTTTTGCATACCCAGTGGGCTATGGCGAGGTACCTATTGTACTTGGAACTCATACTCAACCGCCTCTGCACAACTGTAAGCCTCATACAGCCCCAATATTCCCTTTGCATCTATTAGGTCTTCTGCATTTTTGCCTACTTGCAACAGCATACGTTTCACCTCTATAGTTTGAAAGTCCTTAAACTGCCTCCACTCCATTACCTCCTTGACTGTAAACTGTCTTCTACCTGTAATTAAACTTCTCCTACTCTTTTATAAAGCAGAACAGCCCTACATTCCCTTCGGATTCTATTTCTATATACTTTTACTTTCCTTTCTTCTACCTATTCCTATGATTCTTCTACTGCTAGTGCTAGAACTCCCATGTATCTTGTAGTTGTTAGAGCAGTATACTATTTAGTGCCTAGAGTTACCTTATAATGACTATAAGTAGTACAATTCAATTGGTTTTGCAGCATTACTACTACTGCTTAAAATGTCTTGGTCTACAAATAGGAAGAGAACAACTAATCATGATCACCTCTAGCCTTCTCTCTCTCTTCACTAATTACAAAGCTTAATTCTAAAGAAAAGGCCGATAAACTTGCTTAGGCAGTACTAATCTTCTCACTAATATAAGTTTACTAGTGAAGCACTACTTTGTTGTAACATAGGTCTTGGTACTATCTATCGCGGGTACCACATGTATTTAGTCACAGTTACTTCTTTTCTTTTCTTTTCTTTAATAAATACCTCGCCATAGCCCATAGGGCGGCATGCGAGTAATGATATTAAAAAAAAAAAAAAAAATTGGTACTATCTAAATAACTACAGTACTCTGATCTCACTGAGCTATAGTTCCTAT
Organism: Kalaharituber pfeilii; assembly: GCA_015179045.1. Taxonomy (NCBI): domain Eukaryota; kingdom Fungi; phylum Ascomycota; class Pezizomycetes; order Pezizales; family Pezizaceae; genus Kalaharituber; species Kalaharituber pfeilii. Next base: position 708,927 of record WHUZ01000009.1, on the reverse strand, counting down.
ACCTTTTATGATAGCAAGCTCTTGCCTACTCCCACTAGTGCTACATGAAACTGAATATCCTCTATTACGATATGGAATGTTTCCTGATATTTTTCTTGTATAGTACCTCTGAGGGGTGGCTACTATGACGTTCTTGTAACAGATGTAGTAAATGCAGAGAGTTACCGTCCGCCAGGCCAAAAAGATACTTGACCAGCGATACTCGCTAGTCCTCTGCATAGCTCATATAGTACATTTCGCGACTGCGACGCCAGCACCTGGCTGTCGCATATCGCCTACGTTGCATATGTGCACATACTGTATGCGCGCGCACATCCACCAACCGCCCGCCCTACAGTTGCGGTGAATCCGTAACAGTTCTCAAGTATCTCATATATCTCCATCAACTTTATAAAGATATCCTGAACTTTTGAGTGCTCTATGGGTGGAATTTCCTTCTTCTGCCCAGGAGAGCTTCTCTGTACTCTCTTCAGTAGTATTCTCTTATTGACTTGTTGTTCCTCTTTGAAATGCTCCTATTGGTTCCTTATGGAAGGTTTAAAATATCTCAATCTAGTCAGTATTTTGATTGTACATATGTAGAGATAACTGACACTAGCCATGTATAGATTTAAGGTGACCAGTATGATTAGAGACATCTGTACATGATGTTACGGGATACGTAAGGTAAGCCGTCTACTAATTAACTAAGTAAAGAGTCGCTATGGAAGCGAAGTAGTTAAGAAGTAATTAAGCGTTATATTTGTTAGAGTCGAGTTCCGGGTTCTTGCCCCTCTAACTCCAGTGGGTCCAGCTTCTCTTTATACAGAAATAGTTCTTTCAGGACAGTATAGTTAATCCTGTTCAAACGGTGCCTGGGGATCAAGCCAGACCCTGAAATGCCAAGTGAAAAAGCCTTATCAGTTGACCAACCCATACATGAAAATAATGCGACATTGATAAGAAATCTGAAATGCCTTAATACAGATCTCATGCTAATAATACAATCATAACTCCGACGCCTATACAAAAGACAATGAAAAAAATAGAAGAAGTTATTGTGCAATATCTTTTGCGAAACAGGACTGCCGATTATAGTCAGTAACCAAGGTTGTTAATCTTAGTAGTTACTTATACTATGCTCGACGAACTATTACCACCAGCCTACTTGTTGAGGTTGATTAAACACTCTAGTAGTAGCACTTAAGTAGTAATAGTCTAGCTAAAAAGATAGAGTAGCTAACTAAAAATAGAGTAGAATATATACATCTCTTATATAATACTTCTTTACTACTTAGTTTTATATTGTATATAACTAATGCAATAGATATATACAAGTTAATAATTATGATAGCTTGTTTTTCTATTTATAATAAAGTTTTACTTATATGTAATTTAGATATTATATAGCTATACTCAACATTATACTAATCTTGAAGTATATTCTACTCAATGTAATGAATATTACTATATTGTTATCATACAATTCTTGAATCCATAGATTACTATAGAATAAGCTACATTATATCCTCCCGAGTACCTAAAACAAGCAATCAGATAACTAAATAAGGAGAAAGCTAAATCTAGAATAAAGATACTACAATTCCTAGACATTTAGATTTTTATACATCTTATTGGACGAATTACTATCACAGCTATCAATTTCGTCAAGATTGAGTGGGAGCCTGCCAAAAATTGCAATAACACTAAAATCTGTACTTGTACCATAATTTCACAGTATGGACTACCTTGCATCCATCGCTTCATTAGTCTAGATCTCGTGAGCACCAGACCACCTATTCCAATCCAGCTCCTGCAGCCTCATTGGCAGATTAATGAGCTGAGCATACTACTTTACACGGTTCTTGGATAATGCCTGCTACCTGCGATGAATGTGGAATTACTACTGGTACCGGTGCGACTTCAAGTTCTCTAGACCCAGTAGCACTGCAACCACATGACCACTATGAGCAGAATGGGTACACTATGCTTCTACAGGTACTCCATGATATAGAGTTTATCCATTCAGAACTGTAAGGGGAGGTGCTGAGGTCTTTGCCAAACGAGTTCAAGATATCAGCATTGCTCTAAAATGCGAAATCACTGATCATTCTATAGTACCAACAGTACCTCGTCACTTTGCACCAGTCGCATCTTCCGGCACATTGCCCCAACGTAAAAATAAAGTTGGGCTACTTTGACAGGAGCTGAAATGGCAACAAGGCAGCGAAAGCGGGCTTGGGCAGAGAGTGTAGAGCGTAATGAGACTCAAGATTGTATCACTGTATCTTCTACTACATCAGTATGATGTATTATTCTGTATTGCACATATCATGTATTTAGGTACTTCGCCTTATAAATGAATTCTCGCTAGTGGCCAAGTTTGAGACAGTCAGCTCGGCCGCACCTTATGCAAGAGGGGACAGTCAGTTATGCAACCTCCGGGACAGTCAGGACAGTTAGGACAGTCCAAAAGAACTGTCCAGAGACATCCCAGAAATGCAGCAACATTTTATTTAATACAAGTGAAGCATAAGTGGAATTGTAGTAAGACCAGACAAGCAGTAGCAGTCAAAGGAGGCATTCAGTAATGAACCTGGCCATTGCTGACTGTCAGATGAATCGACTGGGAGTTCAAAGACAAGTAGAGAGATATGAGGATGAGCAGGGAGAACACGGAATGTCTCTGTCCAGTCACTTTCTGACTGGACGGAAGCCGGGATAAGTGTCACTAAACGATACAAGCGACCGCTAATCTACTAGTACGTATATGTTGTAAAAATAGACCTGTGTCGTCTAATGGCTTAATTGATACTGAACATGAGAGAGAAAAACAATGATTTATATACAGGGAGTCATTAAAATATATGACATAGTTATCAGACTTATGACGTTGTCACGAGCATGAGTTTAGACACCGACAACAACCACCACAGGACGAGCGTTTGGAAGCGACTCCACAACCACAACGCTCCCCCCGCTGAAACCTACATAGATCGAAAGTTCTCAGCGCGCTGAGCACTTTGATCTAATTTTCTTTCCCCAATACCCGAATCTGCGGTTTTCCCCCGAGGGGCAAAATCGCGAGGAATCTTCAGCTCAACACCCCGTTGCCACCACACCACCCCGGCGCCAAGCCCCACACGCATAAGCCAATAAGCATGCCGCCAAAGGGGAGGTACCCACCGACACCGGCTAGGAGGCCCCGGGCTTGGACGGCCATGAGAGACGAGGAGAAGGAAGCCTTTTTCGAAACCCTCGTCGAATACTGGAAACGGAACATGTGGGGAGAGAATGCTGCGGCTGAACCCCCGAAGAAGGGAGACTACCTCGGGATCACCTTCGACGACCATGGCAAACCCGCCCCCTACCCTCACCTGGCTCCACCACGACCTTCACCACAGAAGCTTCTAGAAGCTAGGAGAGCGGGGGGCGACGGCGCGTGGGGGCCATGTATGTAGAGAGTTAGTTTAGCCTGTCTCCGGGCTATGAGGGCTTGCCCAGGGACCCTGCCATGGCTTAGTGCTACAAGCGGGGTTATGTGATTTAAAATAAAAAAAAAAAAAAAAAAAAAAAATCACCACAGAAGCTGGGGCTTAGCCCCATCACGTGTGTACACACGGGGCCATCACCACCTCCACCGCCGCCGCCACCGCCGCCACCACCGCCTCCACCACCACCGCCAGCACAGCCTCTGGGGCCCAGCCCCATCACGTGCATAGACATCCCGCCGGCGCCACCCGCCGACCGGAAGGGGAAGGAAAAGGCGGACCCACCTGTGCCACGTGACGGCAACACCTCCGGCAACAGGAAGAGGAAGGGGAAGACGCCCGCTCCCAATCAGCCCTACGAAATAAAACGCCGACTCAGCGATGAGGAGGCAAAAAAGATCGCAGCTTCGGGAGCACCACCACCCGCACCGCCGTCACCCGCACCGGCACCACAGCTATCGCCGCCACCGGTGCCGGCACCATCATCACCGAACACACCACCACCGTCGCCACACAAGCCAAGACGGAAGCTTCCGACCCAGCAAGAAGCGTTCCGGCGACACCGTGCCACCACCAAGACCTCTGTCAAGACTGGAATCGTTGTACATGGGGTAGCATTGAGGAAGGATCTGGGGAACGTACAGCGATGGCTGGTTGCAGACAACAAGGACCTGAAGAAGGTGGTTGGGATTCGTTGGTTGAGAAAGAAGGACCTACTAGTTGGAGAGGGGAAGAAGACGAGCTCCATAGTGGTTTATCTGGAAGGCCAACAGGACATCGACAAGGTGCGACTCGGAGGAAGATGGTTGAAAGTGAGCCAGTACGAGGCGGATAGGGGACGGAGATGAGGAAGGAGATGAGACGGACTGGCCGCTCCCCCCGCAACACTATGTAAACCGCGGGCATCATGTATTTAAAGTTGCTTACTTCTTTCGTTCTTTTTGGAGTTTTTTAATAAAAACCCTCGCCATAGCCCTTAGGGCGGCAAGCGAGTATTGATATAAAAAAAAAAAGAAAAAAAAGAGCATGAGTTTGCCAAAGTAGCTGAGCCAAGACATGAGGCTGTGTTGCTGGACATATGCAGTGGTAACAACAGCTAAACATAGTGACAGCATCAGCTTGTCTTGTATCAGCTTAACTCGTGCATTGTATGCATGTTCTGGCCTACCGACGAACATTGCGGTTCGCGAACCGGCCAGGCCCATTCGCGAATCGGCCAATTCGTCGGTGGGCTGGCTGATTCGCGAATGGGCCAGCCCACCGACGAACACTGGTTTAGTACAAGTACCACTAGGTACCTCTACGTACTACCAGTGATTGAGTATAGAGAAACATTCTGCTACCAGCGTTAATTGATAAGCCAGTTACTGTGTGCTAGCACAGCCCTATTGCCACTGACAAGTTGCCACCTACAAGTTGCCACTTGAAAGTTGCTGTCGGTGATAAGTTGCTAATATGAGTAGCAAGTTGCTACTTCTTACCACATACTAGAAGATAATACAGACAGTTTAATTAATAATTCACTACGCTTCTGGACTGCTATAGTTAAGAATACCAATTTGTAATCATAACTTAATTATTGTTAACCGAAACACTAGAAGAAAATTAGGCGGATTTTGCAATGTCGCGGGTAAAGTCTTTCGGTTAACTTGAAAAATAGTATTAGTAATATTTCTATAACCAAGAACTATGCATAGATTTTGCAGCGTTTTTGAGACCACTTTTGCGGCTATTGTTTTTCTTGCACTCTATACTACCCATGCTCCAACACCGCCTCTCTACTACCCACAGACAACCACGCCTCTACAGAGATACAATATGGCAATTATACCATGCAAGAGAAGACAGGCTGCTGCTGTAGCAGCAGCTACCGATGTCGCAGCATGGGCTCTTTCAAGCATGCATATGATTGTTGCATCTTTTCCAATTTCATCACTCAAGAGAATCTTAATTCTCTCTCAAAACTTTCCTTTTTGTCCAGGCTGATGCTCTGCTTGATTCTGGACACATAAACGGGCCAAATAAAGTTTTTCTTACTCATTTAATCGAGTGCGTAAAGCCTCGGAGGATGCTACAGATTGGCTCGATGGAGTAGCTGTTCGTGGCCGCCCACATAGACGGTTTGGAGGAATAGGAGTCTCTGATGATTGAGAAGGGTCTTGAGAAGACATACTAGCTTTCTCAAGTCATAAAATAATTCTGGTGTTGAGAATAAAATTTTCTCGGATGGGGGAGTTAACCCGCAAAGTTCGGTTATTTAATCTGCTACACCAGCCACAAACAATTCGTTGCTAAAGCAACCGTGATTAATAATTACCCGAATTGCTTTACCCGGACGTTGCAAAATCCGCCTATTACGAAATATGCTTCTAGTATTCTTCTTACTCTAAGCGAAATTTTGGAGTGTTATCTTCATAGGTAGAGATTTCCGGAATCCTCCGCCATTCTGGTATTATATTGTGGCAGTAACAGGGATTGCGTTGATGCCAAGAATGAAAAGTTTGGTGGTTGTATTACCAGAAACAGTAGATAATAAGAGCCCTGCAAGTGCCAAGTACCCACTTTAAGCAACCTCATCATGATAAAACTTGTCAAGACAAAATTTCATGTTCTTGTCTAGGTACCTGTTCTTCTCTTCGTTGTACATGCATATGTCAAAAGGTTAAATGTTCTTATTCTTATAATAAAAGCAATGCTGGTCAATGTACTAACCAGGAGAATGAGAGTGAACATAGTGATGTATATTTAGGGAAGGTCCGGAAATGGTTGGAGTCCGGGAATGATAGGCTAGGCAAGACTGTGGGGATAAGGTGGCTGAGACGAAAGACGGCGCTACTGGAAGAAGGAAAAATGACCAGCTCGGTCGTGGTGTACTTGGAGGCAGCGACGGGCGTAGACAGAGTTAGGTTAGGTGGGAAATGGTTGAGGACCACTCAATACGAGCCGGACAGACAGAGGAAATAGGCTGTATTGGCCAGTGTGTACATTCTACCCGCACCATGTATGAGTATTGCGGGCACCACATGTATTTAGTGACGGTTAATTTTCTTTCTTTAATTAATACCTCGCCATAGCCCATACTGCGGCATGCGAGTAATGATATAAAAAAAATAAAAAAGTACTATTGTTTGTACATAGATGACTGCATAGGGGGATAGGAGACTGTGGAAATTGCTTAGCTGGCTGTATGATAGATCACTATAGATCACTATTACATTAAATCATAAGCGAGTATATAGGGGGGGAGAGAACGTTGGCGGAGGTGATGGACTGGGCGGCGGAGTAACCGGTCATATTTTCACTTTATCTCCTTATCTATTACTTATTTTTCCGTTAATTATCATTCATGTATCTAAACCCTCGCCATAGCCTGCAAGGCGGCATGCGAGTAATGATATTAAAAAAAAAAAAAATAAGCGAGTATATATATTACATATAGGTACATCGAGGTACATTCATGTTCGCCGCTGGGCCAGGTGTTCGTGGCTGGGCTGGCCCCGTGAAAAACACCATATGTTTTTCACGGGGCCGGCCGGTTCACGAATCGGCTGGCCGGTTCGCGAACCGGAAAATGTTCGTCGGTGGGCCAGAACATGCACACCTCATCTCGTATCTTTCAACAGTATAGTCCCTGCCTGGAGTGCAGGGATAAATTGAAATGTAGAAATCGTATCGAAAGGCTTTAAATGCTGCCTTCCACCTTGCCTCATCTCCAACTATTGCTCACATCATATTGCTTCATCTGCACCTCACACCAAGCACAAAAAAACAACAATGTCTGCATCTCTCCTACGTGCATGTGAGCTCATGAGGGCAGGTTACACTGTATTGTATCGACACGCTAGAGCATGAATGGCAAGCTGCATAATCTCCAACATATGAAGCTTCTAATTCTACTGGAAATATGGGAAATGTTGTATGTACTATATACTCAATTATTCTCCTATTTTGTTATTCCTTGTCACCATTTTCTACATATATTTTATCCTCTTGAGAAGTCAATACCATTATCGCTAATTCATCCTCATTGGCATCTTGACAAGTCAGCATGGGACTCACATTAACAACGGACTATGAAGCTTGATACCACCAAGGCCTCATTTATCTACACTGGTCGCGACATCCAACCTTCTACCTGACATTCAAGGCTGGAATAGCTTTGGTTAGACAACATACAATCTCAAGAGCTATTTCACTGTGCAACCTGCTTACATACTGTGCAAGAATTGCAAAATAACTTGAAAACTCCTAGTTTTCCAAGCACTGTTTCACCTTCTCCAGAACCAAGTTTCCAGACACAGTTCGAATAGCATCTGACATACTGACCTCACGTAGCCCAAAACCTCAAGGTATTGCTGTACCTCTGCTCATGGGCATTCTGGCGCTGAGGTAGCTGAAGTGGATTTAGCTAAATGTTAGGCTTTCAACAGTGCGATAATGTTGCTCGCAATCACACTCAGGAATGTTATTGTTCTCCACTCACATAGGAAGTAGTGAGCGGCACGAGCCGAGCCAGCTCGAGCTCAAACGAGCCAAGATCATGCTTGTGTTTTTCTTGACAGCTCGCTAAAATGCTTAGCCAGTGCAAGGTTTCATAAACTGTCAATACCTATTTAGTAATAATTAGAGACGTGGAGCTCATTCTGACCTACCAACAACTTCGAAATGCACAATTTAGCTGATAGTAGTGAGAAAGATGCAAATTTAGCTTAGTTTAGTTTAGTTTGTCAATATTATGTATATAATCAATCCAGGCTCGAGCTCATGCCACGCCAGCTCGAGCCAGCTCGAGCCGAGCTCACTTACTCACGAGCTGGCTCGAGCTCACCCTCCAGCTCGGCTCGAGCTAGCTCGTGCCGCTCACTAAGGAAGGTGGCTGAAGTGCCGGAGTTGGCTAAACATCAAGAGATGCCCAGAGTACGATGACACAGACAACTGCTCTCACACGGTGTGGTGATAACCACAGTACCGTTGAAAAGAATAAGGCTAAACACAGGCCGGAACGCCACTCATCAGTAGGAGTATATGGTGATGCCTATATATGCTAAGGAAGCGAGCTCATATTTAGCAAGCGAGATGTGCATGTATAGGCTCAGTTGGAAGGCGAAGGTGGTCTATAAATTGATGTAGATAGGACTGTATGGGCACAAAAGCAAGCAGGGAGACACATGGAGACGCAGATATAGGCAGGCAGACAGACCAGACATGCACAGACAAGACAATTGATTCAGGGCGGTAAGCGATAAATGATTAAAAAAAAAAAAAAAAGACAATTGATTACTCTTCTTTTATGATCTTTTCCTTGACATTTGACCATTGAGACTGCTCTTGAGATGCTCCGCCAGGTCTAGATACCGGTACCCTGTGCAAGACAGTGTATGCTGTTGAGCCTTCATTTCAACGGGAGATTGGAATAAATGAATCGATGTAGCCATGGGATGCGGCATGGGTTGTACGTACTAGTAGATTAGCGGTCGCTTTAAATATATATAGTTAGCGCCACTGATCCCGGCTTCTGTCCAGTCAGGAAGTGACTGGACAGAGACATTCCGGGGAGAACACAGAAGAAAAACCTACAGTAACGGAAATGAGCATTCGAAGAAGCAGCAGAAGCAGGAGTGGATTGAAACGCAGTAGGTGTATTGATCTTTGATATTGAGTGGCCTTTTGTTGTTCTTTATTTTGTTATTTTGGATTGGTTTTCTTCTTTGGGATGGTTCGAACACGGAGGGCTGCTATTCTAAGAGAGGGGGTAGTACAGTATGTGGTAGTAACTATAGTGCCGATGGAAAGAATAAGGTAAATGCAGGCCGGTACGACTCTCATTCATTTTTTTTTTATTTTTTTTAATATCACATGACCCCGCGTGCAGCTGTTCGCCAAGGCAGAACTCTCATTCATAATCCGAGTAGTTGAGGTTAGTGTGGTCCCCGTGTCTTCCGGTGTATTAGGAATGTACATATGCCAGGGGGAAAAGCTAGTACGTACTAGTTTACTTCCATCCTCTGTCCCACTCGTATTGGCTGATTTTGCCCTGCCATGGCGGACAGCTACACGCGGGGTCACGTGAAATATAAAAAAAAACAAAAAAACAACTGGCTGATCTTCAGCTATTTTCCTCCCAGTCTCACCTTCTCCAGCTCAACCTGTCTCCTAAGGTATACCACGATTGAGCTGGTGGTTTTGCCTTCCTCTGTCAGAATCGCCTTCTTTCTTAGCCACCGAATCAGGACAACAACCACAACAGGACGAGCGTTTGGAAGCGACTCCACAACCACAACGTCCCCCCTAGCGAAACCTACATAGATCGAAAGCCCTCAGCGTGCTGAGTCTTTTGATCTAATTTATATCCTCAAGTACTACAATCCACAAGTTTCCCCCTCGGGGTGAAGTTCTGAGGAATTCTTCAGTTCACAACCCGTTGCCAACACATCAACCTACGCGCCAAGACCACAGCCAAGCACCAATAAGAATGCCGAAAAAGACAAAGACCGGCCCCCTCCCACCGCCTCCTCGCCCCAGCACCCCAGCACCCCCGCGCCCGCCCCCGCGCCTGCCCCCGCGCCTGCCCCCGCGCCTGACCCCGTGGCACGATGGGTCGAGACGCAAAAGAAAGAGACCGACTCCCCCCGCGACTGGGACTCAGTGACAGACAAGCTGCTTGAAATCGACATCCGATGGCCCGAGGTGCTTCAATCGCTGTAGAACCACAGGGCAAAGAAGACAGAACCCCCATCACATGGCGCCCTACTAATCGTGACGTTCAAAGAGTGGTCCACGCAAGGGTGACTGGATAGGGACATTCGGATTAGAGCCGGGTGACTCCATCCCAGATCTCTACATCTCCGTTACACCACCCAACCTCCACCCCCTCCACAACACTTGCAACGCCGCCGCCTCTGGGGCTCAGCCCCACCACCATCATACACACGGAGCCGGCGGAGCCCACACCGGAAGCCCTGGGCTTCAGCCCCATCGTCACCGTGCTCTCGGAGGAGCCGTCTCTGGAGAGCACGACGCCACCACCGGGGGAGACCACGACACCACCCCGGACCAGGAAGAGGAAAGGCAGACAGCCGTTGCCACAGGAACCATACGAGATAAAGCGACGCCTAGACAAGAAAGAAGCCCAGAAGATCGCCACCTCTCTTCCGATCGGGATCCCGGCGGCACCCACGGTAAGCACCCCCGTCGCCACCACCAAGACACCAAAACCCCCAACCCCGACCCGAGCCCCCAATCCAAGCCCAAGACCCACCAAGAAGACCGACAAAGCCACCAAGAGAACCAACAAACCCTCCGCCCCCCACCGAGCCCCGGCGCCACCACCTCGAAGAAACGTCGTTGTACACGGAATCGCCCTGAGAAAAGACCTGGGGAAAGTCCGGAAATGGTTGGAGACAGGGAACGCGGAACTGGGAAAGACAGTTGGAATCAGGTGGCTGAGGAAGAAGACAGTGCTGCTGGAAGAAGGCAAGAAGACCAGTTCAGCCGTGGTGTACTTGGAGGAAGCGACCAAGATAGACAGGGTAAGGCTAGGCGGGAAATGGCCGAGGATCAGCCCATACGAACCGGACAGAAGACGGAAGTGAAGGACGCTCCTTTTTGTATGGACACTCCACCCGCATCATGTTTGAGCACCGCGGGCAATACATGTATTTACTGACTATGTCATTTTCCTTTTCTCTTAATAAACCCTCGCCGTAGCCCAAAGGGCGGCATGCGAGTATTGATATGAAAAAAAAAAAAAAAAAAAAAAAATTAGCCACCGAATTCCTTCCACCTCCCTAGGTCACCGTTTGCTACCTCCAACCACCTCCAGACATTGTTTAGGATCTTACTGAAGTGCGATTCTGTGTACAACGAGGCCGATTTTTGTCCTGGTGGTGGCCTCCGGGGTGCTGGTTGGGGTGGGCTTCTTTGTCGGGTGAGGAGTGGGAGTTTGGATGGTGTTCTTTGGTCTTGTCTTGGGGGCGATGGGCGGAGGGGGAGGGTTTGGTTGGCATTGGTCACCGCGATCTTTTCCGCCTCTTTGTAGTCTAGCCGACGTTTAAAGGTGTACTTGGCTTGTGGCGCTGGTGCCTTGCCCTTACCTCGCCAAAGCCCATAGGGCGGCACGCGAGTAATGATATAAAAAAAAAAAAAGAAAAAAAGTGCCTTGCCCTTGCATTTCTTGGATGGTGTGGTAGGCGCCGGAGTAGGAGTGGGGGGTGGTGCGGATTCTGGTGGAGACGGTGTCGCACGCTCCGGGGATAGCTTCTCCGAGTGTGTCGTTTGTATTGTGCTGAAGCCTAAGGTCTCAACGCATTCTGCGTGAGCCCCGGGTGTCGTGATGGAGGTGGTGGGGCTGAACCCCAGGGTCTCGGGTGGTGGGGGGTGAGGTTGCAGGGCGGGGGGGCCTGGGGCACTCCGGGTCGATTGCGTGGGTCCGGAACAAGGACTTTTTTTTTTTTTTTTATTAATCATTAATCGCTTGCCGCCCTAAGGGCTATGGCGATGTTCCGGAACGAGGACGCCGGTGAGCCTGTATGGGCACACAAGCAAGCAGGACAGACGTGGATACGCAGATATGGATAGATCAGACAGACCGGACACGCACAGACAAGACAATTGATTACTCTTCCTTTACGACCCTTTCCTTGATATTTGACCATTGAGATCGCCCTTGAGACTTCGTTCCACCAGCGCTAGATACCAGTACCCGTGCGAAACAGTGGATGCTGTTCAGCGTTCATCACATCAGAGGCTTTAGTGTCTCTTCATAGCACGTAGGCGATATGACAATTATATTTACAAACATAATATAGACATCGCTTAGTCGCATTGGCAATATTCGGGCATGGAAAAAGAATAAGACAAAAAAGAAAATAAACCCGCTCAATAGCAGGAAGTCCATTCATTCCTGCGTTATGACTCCCTGAACCTATTCATTCAACATGCATTCCCCTCATACTGTCAACACATAAAAGGCAGCAACCTCAAGCAAGTAAGGGAATAGCAATCCGTTTTCCTCAACAGTAGAGTCATGAAATCCAATTTTCTTAACCCAAACTGACAGAACTGTTCAAGGTCCTCGTGCCCCACCCACTGTCCCTATTTGGCCTGCTCGTCAACCCGGAAGCCTCCATATGCCCTGCTAACGGCTAGTGCAGCGGCAAAAGCTCTGATCCATGTCCCTAATTCCCATGAAAACCAAACGGTCTTTGCTCCTGCGCCGCTGCTGGAATGTAACAACCGCAACTATAACCCATGAAAAAGCCGTGAATGTTGGGATAGCAACCACGACCTGGAGACGGAGGGTTCTGACTTCGTCACTGGGGACTACGAAACCCCCTGTGCCAGGAAGTGGATTGTTGTTCTTATCTCGCATGGCATTAGGGTAAGGAGGAAATAGCTCCAGTTCCTTGACACCCACATACGCCAAGGCTGCATCCCGCACAACATTCCGATATTTCAAATATCCAGCATAGGCCATACGTTTGATATCGTTGTATGCTGAGGAAGTTGCACCGTCTATATGAGTTTCGCCGGACAGAGAATAAGTGCGCCAACTAGATTCTAATTTTCCGGAGTGATATAACTGAAACATGCTACTAACGATTCCCCAAGGATAGATATCACTGAGGAGTGTCCATATCCCAATGGGGATATCCGGAATATTTGCACCCTGTCTGATTTCTCGCTTGACTTCTCCAGCGGTAGAATTCTGGAGATGATAGACTGCTAGGTCTGGTCCTATATATGACCCCCGATAATTCCAAGCACGCTCCTCATTACAAAGCAGTGGCGGTCTTCCCGGAAGTACGTGGTATTCTCCCAACGTAGGATTTTCTGTCGTGAGATACCAAGGGTCTTGGCTTCGAGATGTTGAGGTTCGCCCTTGTGTCCTTGGTACTATTGCATAAGGCAACTTGGGAACACCCTCTGAATAATCACCTTTCCCAGTCCAGTTGTATTGAAGTATCAAAGGTTCAACTTTGTAAGGTTGTATATCAACCTCTATAGCATGGTTCAAATCGGTGCTGATATACTTATCTCTGAGTTGAAAAGTTGCCTTGCCATAATCTTGCCCTTTATACCAGCCATACTCAAAGTAACAGTTCCCTGTAATGCTGACAGACAAACCATGTAGATTTTGTAAGCCCATGTCATAGCTGTGAACACTAAACCTATATGTTATGTTGTACTTGTCCTCACCGTCAAATTCCTTCTTTGACGGCTGCCTCTCGACATGCACAACTTTGTCCAGTTCTGATTCCAGCTTCGTCCCAGAAGAGTCTATTGTAGAGACTGCCCGTCGAATCCCCTTTGCAGTAACTACAACAAAAACTCGAAAATGTTCTTCCAAATTTATACCACCATAATTGAAAGGTGCAGTAAACACCATCCTGTCATTCACCGGTGCCACTTGTCCAATGATAAGCTTTGTAGGAAGATAAATTCCACCGATAATACCTCCAATTATGATTCCAAGTGCCAGTAGCAATATAGCGAACGCAGTAAATAACTCTCTCCAGTATTGCGTATCCGGCAGAGTCTTCGAATCTTGTGAGTACAGTTGTGTTGTACAAGTAGTTTTGCGTTGGCTGTATCTTTTCACAACCATATTATAGAAGAATACCGCTACAGCAGAGGCAGCTTGAAATGGCTCCATCATGGCGCAAGCTCCAACAAGCTTGATGGCTTTACATTCACGGAAGTTCTTTGATGGAACCATGGAAATGGTTGTAGCTATAATGATCCACCATGCCATGAATGCACCACCAACGAGAATTGTATAAGCTGAAACAATCACCAGTTCCATTGTAGCAGGGATAGCAATTGCACTTTTCCCGCCGGAAGGAGTAGGCATCGTGAAACGTCTGGCAAGGTGATAATGTTCTCGCGTGAAGCCCGTAGTGTCCATTTCAGCAACTAGACATTATTAAGGAAAGTTAGATATGACAGTATAGGTCAGTCACCCAGGGGTAAGGCACAGGCATACTTCCTTGAAGTGGATCCTCATACACAGTCCCTTAGGTTTGTTATTACACTCGGCTCCTCAAAGTAAACCCGAGGGTGTACAGATGCGAGCTTTGTAGTAACTGTAGCACTACTATTATTAGGATTAGAAAGCTTGTGCTGTTGTGGTAATAGCAAATGGAAAAACGGAACATACATTCTCCAACAGATCCCCAAAACTGAATGTTTAAATGTTAGAATACCTTAGTACTGTGAAGTTGAATTAAGTTGAATTAAGTTGAATTAAGTTGTCTTGTATGTCAAATTTGTTGGCTGGTATCAGAGAGTGGAAATCTGAGCTGAAAGGGCTGTTACGGTTTCTACGATGATGTAGTAAATATGAGGGTGTAACTTCGGACAATGCTTGGTACTTGACCTTTGAGAGGGCAGCTCTTGCTGGCCCTTCTTATAGTCAATCCTGCGTACCTTCCATCTATTGTCTAACTTGCTATGATATTATGACATTCTATCTATAGATATCTCTCAGCCACTGCCTCGCCTCATCTAGAGGTCCATCTAGTAGCTCCGCCCCTGAATGTCCATTCGGTGGCTTTGCTCCTAGAGGTGGCTGACACTGTGCTATGACCATACCATCAGATCCTAGTACACATCCGTGCCAGACCCATGTTTCATTGTCAGACTGTAGGTATCGGTTGATCAGGCAGAATTGTCACTAGCAGCTTTACAGGTCTATGGGTGGATATCCCCTGAGTGAGGGATTGCAAGAGATGCACCAGTAACATGAGGGAAGAGGTCTGGAGTCACAGAGTGCATAGCCCCATATAGCAGGCTTTGAGGCGTGAACTACATGCAAGACAATAATAGAAAGAGACACATACATATGAGTTATGCACAACGTGCATAGACATTGGAACTACAAATAGTAATTGCAACATGGGCCAATAGTGTAATATTCCAAACAGCTGGGACCACTGGCCAAGGTCATTTCAGAATCCGCACTATCAACCAGCGCCATTCATTCTACTATGGACCACCCCGGCCAATCTTCAGTAGGCCGATTTCATACCAGCGGTCCACATCGTCTATTTCGTGAGGATGGGAAAGATAGAAAAATCTCTAGTGATGTAACCAATGAAACGAGTTTGACATGTAATAAATCATATTTGAAATAGATGTCTCGCGTAAGATTTTTTTTTTTTTTTTTTATCATTACTCGCATATCCTGCTCTCGATGCCCCAAGTCACAATTTTAATCCTGTCATATATACATCGGTACGTAGTAGTATAATTCGGGGCTGCTCTCTCAAGTAGTCTCTTTATTCCGAATCAATACGGAATTATTGGAATGGGCAGGGCGCGAATAATGGACTTTTCCTTTTACTTTTAATTTCTCCTCTAATTTCCTCTTCTGGTTCTCCACTTATTCTCTCTTCTCATGTATCTAACTAAACCTCGCCATAGCCTATCAGGCGGCACGCAAGGATTGATATATATATATAAAAAAAACGTCTCTAATAGCTCTGTTTCAAAGAGTATACTTAAGGCGTTATAACCGAGGACAATTAAGCATGGAAGACCTTGTACAGTAGTTTGAACGACTCACTTTCTCGGGTGGCTGCAAACACTCCAAATTCGATGGCAGTGGCGTGAACAAATTTGGTATGCATTGGATTGAGTTTCCACACTTCTGTACACTCAATGGCTTTTAGAAGTCTTCGGTAGAGTTTTTTGCCTTTTCTGATTCGCTCAATTGCAACAGGTTTTTTTTTTTTTCTTGTAACCCCGCTTGCAGCTGTTCGCCATGGCAGGGCGCAATAGCATTTCAATTTCACCCATACAAGGGAGTTCCCAACCAATGTTCACTCAACTAGTGGTTCGTATCACATGACTGCTACCCAGAAGCACATGCAAGACGCATGCACCAGTGCAAGCGCTCAGCGGCGGCGTAACTCAGAAACCCTACAAATCAACTACGCGGCATCTATAGCACTGCTAAGAGCCGCAGCAGGGTTAGGTTATGTGCCATGAAATAACACAAGATATTTGGCCCATCTTTTTTTTTTTTTTTTTTTTTTTTTGGTCACATAACCCCGCATACAGGCTTCCAGTCTATGGCAGGAAATTTTAGGCCCATCCGTGTCGCTATCAGTGTCGAATTGGCTGTGTGAACAAGGTGCAGCGAGGCAAAGCGTGCACACTTTGGTATAATATAGCAATAAGTAGGATATCTTCGGATAGTCCAAAAGGACAGTCCCAAGAGTTCTTACTGTTCCTAAGGTTGTAGACAGGAATGTACTGGTGTGTGTCGGTACGTGGTGACATACACTATTATAGAGCCTCCCAGCTCTGCCAGGAGACCGCCTGGCCACTCTCCTTCTTCCTGTTGGGCTGCTCCTGCTCGATGCACTACACCCCTACCTGCATGTGCAGCACCTGCTCTCTGCTGATCTTCCTTCTCCGCGTACTTTCACCATCCTCAGTCCACAGCTAGGTATAGTTGGTGACGGCCCGCGCACCCCACTCGAAGAACC
The DNA here is from genome assembly GCA_015179045.1 of Kalaharituber pfeilii. Classification (NCBI taxonomy): domain Eukaryota; kingdom Fungi; phylum Ascomycota; class Pezizomycetes; order Pezizales; family Pezizaceae; genus Kalaharituber; species Kalaharituber pfeilii. The sequence goes on along the minus strand of WHUZ01000009.1, from coordinate 691,964 downwards.
TGCCCTCCCGATGCTGCGGAAAGCTCCAGTGTACTTGGAGGGAGCCTGGCATGGCAGCTCTTCGAACTTCTCTCTCCAACTTTTTGCCCCTGGGCAAGCCCTCAAACCCCGGAGACAGGCTTAACAAAGAAACTTCTATATACACGTCCCCGTTCCACCCCCTTCTAACGACCTGATTCCAGAAACTTCCGGGCAGTTCTTCCGGTTTCTGCAACAGGGAGGCTCCCCTATATATCTCCACCTCTCCCCCCTCCCCTCTTCTCCACACCTTCGCATCCCGGCAAGCAAACTTCCCCGACGGTTCTCTCTCCAATGATTGCAGCCTGATCTTGGACCGCATAAGGCCACCGCTTCAATTGTTTTTTTTTTTTTTGTTTTTTTTATATATCATTACTCGCTTGTTGCTCTGAGGGCTACACCGCTTCAATTTACCATACTGGCATATACCTGTCGCCACGAGCGTAGGCTCATACCCCACTGTGAGTTCCCCAGCCTCAAAAGGTTTTTGACTCTCTTAAGCCGACTCCACCAGTGCTCATCGAAGTTGAGCTAGTAGTGGTATGTTGAGAAACTTGGTTCAAAACAGTTGAAAAAGCGAATAGAAAATAGCTGTTCTCATAACATTACCTTTTCCTTTCAAAAGCTTTGCGCTTCCAGTGCCTGAATTGTGTGGATGTGTCTTTCGGGCGATCTACATGGTCGCATGACGCCAGCAACATACCGCACTTTCAACCGGCTTTGTTGGCTGGCCAATGAATATGGCATTGATGACCCGGTACCAAGTGGACTTGTGCTTGGTCTGGCAGTAGACTTTGAACGCCTCATCGTGGATTTGTATTGAGATGCTATATTAGCATTTATGTAGCTGGTATCTCCCCTGGACTCAGGCCTGTTGATGATGGAGACGTGATGTTGGTGTGCGGAGCACGTGTGGGGGAATGTATTCCCGGCGGGTGGCGGCCAAAACTTCCCAGAGAATAGGCACTACGACTTATTAGGCATTCATGAAAACAATGGAAATCCACCTTGAGACATACAGGGACGTAACCTTTCCCAGATTTCATATCTGAGATAATAAAGTCCTTATATGAGGGTAGGTCTGGTGGTCATAGGGGCTTCAATGTGTACTTAGGACTCGTGCAAAACTAACTGCGTTTCTAGTTGCCTAGATTCCAAACACCTTTAATTGCGATCATGCCCTACTTGAGTGAGAAAAGTGAGAAAAGCAATGCAGGTGACCTGACAATGACAGGTATTGGATCATTATCCTGCTCGGCGTATGAGCTGTCCTCATGACTTGGATACACGCTATCACCTGAAATTAGCAGAATTTTCTTTTTTTTTTTTTTTGGGGGGGGGCGGGGTCACGTAACCCCACATACAGGGTACCGGCCTATGACAGGGAGAAATTGGCAGATTGCTGCGCTTGCTATTGGGCGTTCGCGTGGTCGGTGCACTGTAAACCGTTCATATACTAGGAGGGAGGGAGGGGGGGGGCTGCGGGTTCAGACGCCGGTGATGCCTGGTGGGACGCACCGGCGCCTTTGGGTCGTCAAGCCTGAGTAGCCAACGGAGGACGAGATCCCATTGGTAGGGTGGACGGGGATGCGGGGTCCGATGGTAGGCATAGCCTAGTCTCGTAGCATTGCCCACGGGTAGCTGGATGGGGGCGGCTCCGGTAGTTTGGCTTGTGTAGCCTTGCACGTACATGTAGCTATGTGGCAGGGAGCAGTTCTGCTGAGCAGCCGGACTTTTCATCAGCTGGGCTGACCGACTACGCAAAGACCTACTGATCAACCAAGACAGGCACTAGCAGCGTGCCCGGCTTTGTGCCTTCATACACGCGCTCCCATTTCTGCTTGTCACAAAGCAGACCTCCATTTCCTGCCTAGGACTATCCTGGTTACCACATCTCGACGTTGTTATTGCTTAGCTGGGTTTCGTGTCATCCAAGAGATTTTGAGGCTATAATCAATACCGGGACAATGAAGGGACACCCTTCTTTCCCTTATTAATTTTCCTTTCACTATAATTACTTTGTTTTCTTCCTTTATGTAACTAAACATCGCCATAGCCCATAGGGCGGCATGCGATTAATGATATTAAAAATATATATATAGTGAATACGAACTATGGGGCAAGATAAGTCGAAATGTATATATAATATCCCCAATTCCCCGCGCTTCGCGGGCGCAGCTACTGTATGGTAACTTGGGGTACAGTGGTAACATGTCCAGCGGAGATTTTTTTTTTTTTTTTTTTTTTTTTTTTTTTTTTATATCATTACTCGCATGCTGCCTGACAGGGTATGGTGAGGTATGGCCAGCGGAAAGGATAGCGAGAGGCAACCACGGTGAGAGCTGTGGAGAGCTTGACCTGCACCACTGGAAGGAGGGTTGGATACCGGAAGTATGTCATGATGTTAGTTTGCAGGGTGTTGTCCGCGGGCATCATGTATCTAAATTTTAGTTAGTTTTCTTCTTCCTTTTAATAAACCCTCGCCATAGCCCGTAGGGCGGCACGCGAGTAATGATATTAAAAAAAAAAAAAAAAAAAAATTGCAGGGTGTTGCGGTATTAAGATTTTTCCGCAGCTCATTGAACTTCAAATTGCTCTATTTGACATACAATCATAATAGACTCAAGAGCAGGGCCTTCTCACACCCAGACCCCCTCCAGTTTAGATGCATAGACTGCTATCAATCTACCTTGAATTGGATCTTTATAGTGGGACATATGATCGAAACACTAGTTGTAGGTGTACTCTAGGGCACCTGGGGCTAGGACTGTAAAATACTGCCTGTGGAATGCTACATTGGCGGAAAATGCTGACACGGTGCAACCAGAATGCATAACTGTGATATATATGCTACGTTTGTACAAGTCAATAAATTTGACTCTGAATCTGCATCTAGCTCATTAAGTCAAACTCTCAGCAAATGCCAGGCGATCAAAAATAGGGCAGGTGGTCTGTGTGCATTCAGACAGAAACTACTTGTCCCGAAAGGTTTTGCATCTATTGACAGCAGCATCGGTGCTGTCAGGGTCTACCCGCGAAGGGGATATCCACCCACATTGGCCTGTAAAGCTACTAGCGACAATTCGGCCTGATCAACCGATAGCTGCAGTCTGGCAATGAAACATGGGTCGGGCACGGATGTGTATCACAAGGAATGCCGGCATGGTCAGAGCGTAGCGACGGCCACCGGACGGACCTCTAGGAGCAAAGCCACCGAATGGACCTCCAGGAGCAGAGCCACTGAACGGACCTCCAGGAGCAGAGCCACCGGATGGACCTCTAGATGAGGCGAGGCAGTGGCTGAGGAATGGCTATAGATAGAACATCGTGATATCATAGCATAGAGAGACAATAGAAGGAAGGCACGCCGGATTGACTATAAGAAGGGCCAGCTAGAGCTGCCCTGTCGAAAGGTCAAGCACCAAGCGTTGTCCTAAGTTACACCCTCATATTTACTACATTATCGTAGAAACCGTAACAGGTGCACTGTAGCTCATCTATTCTCATCTATTTTATTTTTGAAATGTTGGGAATGATTCGTTGCCAATCTTTTAAACTTGGTATCCACACTGGCCTAGTAATCTTTTTTTTTTTTTTAATTTCACGTGACCCCGCTTGCAGCTGTTCGCCATGGCAGGGCCCCTGAGTCTACACCCTCAAAGCCCGGAGGCAGGCTTAGGCCTAGTAATCATGGGCTATGCCTCTTACAGGAGTTGAGACTGTACCTAACCTCAATCCCGCACCTGAAGGATGCTTAACTGTTAATAGAACAAGAAAGGATGAGTAGTGGCAAAAGAGCCCAGCTGCTGATTACTACACATGAATAACCACGCCACTATTTCAGGATTCCATCGATATCATAGGCCAACCATTAGGTATACGGTCAGGCTATAAAGCAAAAGTCAATAATACCATCTATAGACTAGGTGATAAAACATACTGTGTGTATGCACGTAATACTCATTGTGACTAGAGCGCGAGATTTGGTAATTCAAGCAAGAGTGCGGATAGGCATTAAGACTGCAGCGGACTTCGAGACTGGGGATGAGTTTCTTTAATATCAATATGAGGTGTGGAACATCTAGGAATTTGGCCAGAATATGCTTGTATGCCCTATTGTGTTTAGTGACGAGCTTACAATTAGCAATCATTTGGTCGTAGGAGGCAATCGGTGTGGTGGTAACCACGGTGCTAACGGAAGGAACAAGGTAGAATCCTGCCGAGCACGGCACTCAAAAAATAATGGATATTATCCTCCAATGTCATGGTTATTAAAGATGCACTTCGAAAGCTACAAAAAGTCATTGTTGATTACCAACTTTCATCCCAATACCTGTAGCTCACCACTTTCCCGGACACCCCACTTTCCCGGACACCCCACTTTCCCGGACACCCCACTTTCCCGGACACCCCACTTTCCCGGACACCCCACTTTCCCGGACACCCCACTTTCCCGGACACATTTACCACCAAAACTGCGCAACTTTTGCACTCAATATCTCAACAACCACAACAGCATTTGTGAATGCGCTTTGAATAGCTATTAGACAAAGTGTGATTCTTGCTATCTAGCACTTTTTCGTCATCAAAAATTGTGGGTGCAAGGGATTATGGCTTGTCGCATTTTTGTTGGAAGCCTTGGCATTTATTTGTATGGGATCTCCATACAAAACGTTCATAAGACTTGAATATAGTCCTACTCTCCAACGCTAATTACAATAGCTATGATAGTATATGTCCAGAATCACCTGAAGAGTTATAGTAAGGTGCTGCATTTAGTTCACTTTCATTTGTTGAATTGTAGAGTTGGTGTACAACTATCTACTTTTGGGTGTGTTTCTCATACAAATGGTTTCTATGGGAAATATGAATATTGTGAATGATTTCACAACCACTACAGGTATTACCTAACTACGTTGCTCATAGTTTCCAACTGAGTGATCCTAAGGAATGTGAGTGTCTGAGTTTTTTCATGAATTGATTGCATGTGTAGCATGCAGAATTCGGGGGCGGTGACATTTGTATGGAGATCCCATACAAATAAATGCCAAGGCTTCCAACAAAAATGCGATAAGCCATAATCCCTTTGCACCCACAATTTTTGATGAAGAAAAAGTGCTCGATAGCAAGAATTACACTTTGTCTAATAGCTATACAAAGCGCATTCACAAATGCTGTTGTGGTTGTTGAGATATTGAGTGCGAAAGTTGCGCAGTTTTGGTGGTAAATGTGCCCGGGAAAGTGGGGTGTCCGGGAAAGTGGTGAACTACAAGTATCAACAACAACCACCTCAGGACGAGTGTTTATAAGCGATTTCGCAACCACAACGTCCCCCCCAGCGAAAACCACATAGATCGGAAGTCCTCAGCGAGCTGAGTGTTTTGGTCTAACTTTTATTCCCAAATACCTCAATCCGCGGATTGCCTCCGAGGGTGAAGTTTCGAGGAAATTTCAGCTCATCAACCCCGTTGCCACACCCACATCCCCGCTGGCGCCAAACCCCAGTAGGAAGACCAATAGAAAAAAGACAAAATGCCGAAGGGCAAGAAGACGAGAACTGCCTCCCCCCGCCGCCACGACCGTCCCCCCGCGAACTCTCTGCTGGAGCGACCTAGACATACCGCAATGGGACACCATGAAGAAAATGTTGGAAGATGCGGGCATCGGCTGGGGCTCGGTACTCGCCTCATTATGGAAACACAAAGCCCGAAGCGACGGCCCCCCGTCGGAGGGAGCGCGTCTGTTTATACGGTTTGACGACGCCACCAATATGACGCATCACCACCACCGCCATCCCCATCACCACCGCCACCACAGCCACTGGGGCTTAGCCCCGTCACGTGCATACAAACAGTTCCGGTGGAACAACTCCCGAAGCCATTGGCTTCAATTTTGACATAGTGCTTTCGGAGGAATCCTCCCCGGAAGCTCCCACCGCCCCCGCCCCCGGCCCCGCAGCCAACACACCACCGACTCCGCCCGCGAACAACCAAAAGAAGAGAAAAGGCAAAACGGAGTCTGCGCACCCCTATGCCTTCAAGAAAAGACTTGACGATGCGGAGGCAAGAAAAATAGCCTCCACCGGGGCATCGTCACCAACACCCCCGCCGGCCCCTGCGCCCACCCCCACCAGGACCACATCGAAGACCGTACCCCCTCGAAACCAGAAAGCCAAATCCCCCACCAACCATCCACCAATGCCACCACCTCCAGATACGGCATCGTAATACACGGAATTGCCTTGAGGAAGAATCTCGGGATGTCTGGAGATGGCTGGGAGCCGACAACAAAGACTTGGGACAGATAACTGGAATAAGGTGGCTACGGAACAAGAAGACACTCATCGAGGAGGGAAAGCAGACAAGCTCGGTGGTTGTTTACCTGGAAGGCGACAAGGAAACAGACAGGGTCAGACTCGAAGGGAGATGGTTGAGATTGTGCCGATACGAGTGGGACAGAGGACGGAAATAGGACGTTCCTCACATCGGCCCACCCACAACACCAGGGAGAACAGTGGGTCTTACATGTATTTAGTCGTTTAGTTAGCAGTTTCCCTTTGAAATAAACCCTCGCCATAGCCCGTAGGGCGGCACGCGAGTAATGATATAAAAAAGAAAAAAAAAATTTCACCCCAATATATCTACAATATGAATGAAAAGGGCTTATTGATGGGAAAATCACCCCAAGTGAAGGTTATTTGTAGGCAAGGAAGGAAAAGTCTACCTTTGATAAAAGACGAAAATGATGAGATTATGACATTACTCTTATTTTTTTTTTTTTTTTCTTTATATCATTAATCACGTGCCGCCCTATGGGCTATGGCAATGTTTAGTTACATGTAAGGAGAAAACTTAGAATATCAAAATAAGGACATAACTGAGGAATCACTTCCATCTCTACTCTCGACTTACTCATTCCAATAACTCCACCAAGGTGTCTCCCGCGTTGTTGCCGTCTTCGTCGGTGCTTTCTTGTCTGCACAGTCTGTCCTCGCCCCTTGGGCATCTCCATTTCCATGCTCTACATTATGTCAGAACATGTTCAGTTGTTTCGTCTGCCTCTCCACACCACTAGCATTCTGGGCTGTCAGCGTTGCCAATCTTGTATCTCTAGTATCGGCCTCTAAGAATGCCGACTAGGGTGGCGACCCTGGTGTCCAGTCTTTATAGGGGCTTGTAGGAAATTTTTTTTTTTTTTTTTTTTTTTACATCACATAACCCCGCTTGCAGCGCCAAGCCATGGCAGGGTCCCTGGGCAAGCCCTCGAAGCCCGGAGACAGGCTTAACAAACAAAGAAATTTCTATCTACTTCTAAAACCTGATTCCAGAAACCTCCGGACGGTCCTTCCGGTTTCTGCCTCAGGGAGGCTCCACTATATATCTCCCCCTCTCCCCCTTCCCCTCTTCTCCACACTTTCGCATCCCGGCAAGCAAACTTCCCCGACGGCAAATTTCGCAGTTTCCTCCACACCTTCACAGCCTGCAAATTTTTTCCCCGACCCGGGTCGGTAAATCGCGCGGCGCACGGCTTGTAGGATATGTTCAGTCTGTTTCTTTCGGCAGCTCTTCTAGCTCTGACTTCTTGTCTCATTCTATCCTCTATGACAGTCTCATTCTGGTATAGTAGCTGTGTGCCTATCTTGGCTGCCAACAGTGCCAAGGGACCACTCAATATGAGCCGGACAGGCGGAGGAAGTAGGCTGTATTGACCACCCGCATCATGTAAGAGAATCGCGGGCATCACATGTAGTTAGGGATGGTTACTCTTTTCTTTCGTTAATAAATACCTCGCCATAGCCCATTGGGTGGTCTGCGAGTAATGATTTAAAAAAAAAAAAAAAAAAAACAGTGCCAAGATAGGAAACAGGGCGATCTTCATTTTCTTCACTTTTCCTTATATACTCAATTTCATGTATTTAGTACCTCGCCATAGCCCATAAGGCGGCATGCCAAAAAAAAAAAAAAAAAAAAAAAAAAAAAAATATCTTGGCTGCCAGGTCTGCCTCGGTATTTCTGGGTATTCCTTTGTAGCCTTTGACCCATAAAACTGCCATGTCGAGGTCACCTTTTTTCGCTCTCCGGTCCCATGCTTCTCTTACTCACTGTGAGGCCCCTTTGTAGGTTGGGTCCCCTTCTGCGATTCGCTGTAACCTCGATATAGTGGTCTTGGAGTCCGTGATGATCAGTATCTCGGTGGCCTGGCTCCTGAGGGCCTCTTTTATGGCGATGAGCTCTACGTTATTTACGATGCTGAGTGCTCCGAGGTACGTTAAGAATTGGCTGGACTATGAGAACGAGCCTGCATCAGGAAAGAAAATTTTTTGCGTCCTGTGCGTCAGGCGACACTAGCGGGTCTGACGCAGACTTGCCACCCGGGGTGCCCAGCTATCTGACTGCTACACCTAGGTACCATATCACTGCTCTTGACACCCGGAAGCTAGAGCTAAAATAGAGTATCTGGATGCAGACCTCTGCTGTCTACTTCCAGACACATATCCAGACTCCCATTTGTCAGGACGTAATTGGGATACATTTGCAATGCTGTACCCTCAGGATGCAATTGTATTACTGTACCGTCAGAACACCATTGTCTTACTGTACTGTCAGAGGATGTAGCTACACTACAATACTATCCGGACCCCATTGTATTACTATACTATCGGGATACAATTCCACAGCTATACAGTCAGGATGCAATTGTGATATGGTGTACTTTTTTTTTTTATTTTTTTTATTTCATTACTGTACTCGCTTGCCGCCCTGAGGGCTATGGCGAGGTACTAACTATTCTACTCTGCGTCGTCTTGCTATTTTTTTTTTTTTTTTTTTTTTTTATTTCACATAACCCCGCTTGCAGCTGTTCGCCATAGCAGGGTAGGAATTCTAGGATAAGGCAACTAATACAGCTGTCTACCTACTAAACCGTGCACCCTCACGAGCAGTTACAGACAAAGATGATAGAAAGCTAACACCATATCAAGTATAGTATACTAGTAGAAAGGTACTGGAGCTACATCACAAGAATTTTTAGCTACAATGCCCTTGTGCTCGTGCCAAAGAAGAATAAAGCTCCAAGTGAAGTCTCTAAGATGTATGTTCTTAGGTTACCATGAAGATATGGCGCATTTGGAAACCCTAAAGCTACCAGGTGTTTGAAGCGAGTGATATTTGATGAAGCAAGTCTGCATTCACTGATTGGGATTTGAAAAAAGCCATTGAAAGACACGGTGATGCCATTGAAAGGCACGGCATAAGATTAAATCAGACACAGAAATGCATAATACCATCAACGAAACTAATACCATCATTAAAGAACATGATGAAGAGAATACTGTCATTGAAAGACATGACAAAGAGAGTTCCATTGTTGAAAGACACGGTGAAGTAGAAGCGCATAGTAAGAACTGCAATCAATTGATTGAAGTGCAGATAGCTGAAACTGTGAGTCTAGATAAATCAGTACCAGGTCTGACTTCAGATGAGCCGAGTCCTCGTATTATTACCCTCAATGATGATGAAAATACAAATGCAGATAAGGTAATAAGCCCACATCTAATGCTGCAAGATGCATTGCGAGAGAGATATCCAGGTACTGTATAGCACTAGAGGCATCCACCCCCGGTAGACTTTGAGCTAGCAAGGCTACACATATTGAATTGCCTGGCAGAAGCTTACCGAAAACATGACCAGACTCTTGCTCTCCCTGATAGCACTAATGAGCCTACAAAGAAGCTATAATTTGCGAGTGCTGAGAATGGCAGCAAGCAATAGAAGTATGACTCTCTGATTTCCAACGGGACTTGGGAGCTTGTTGCACCACCAGCAAGGGAAGGTATGATTGGATGCAAGCGGGTCTTTAAAAATCAAATTGAATGCTGATGGCACCACTCGCTATAAAGCTCGGCTAGTCATCAAGGGGTATTTTTTTTTTTTTTTTTTTTTTTTTCACGTGACCCCGCTTGTAGCTGTTCGCCATGGCAGGGCCCTGGGTCTAGACCCTCAAAGCCCGGAGGCAGGCTTATCTACCTAAATCTTCCACCGCCATCTCTACAAACGAAAACATCAACCCCTCCCCGCCCCACTTCCCCGAGGCACTTAAAAATAGCTACGTCTTTCTTCCCCCGCCACCTACTAACAAACGGAAATTCGCCCCCTCCCCCTACACCTTCAGCGAACCAAAAAAACTCTCCCAGCGCATTCACCATCTCCCCATTCTCCTGTTCCACCATCCATTTCTTGTCGTCAATATCCTCCACCTTCCCCATCCTTCCAGGTACTCCACCTCCTCACACCCGAACGCCAGGTGGTCCGCCGTTTGCCTTTTCCCGCATCCACATACACTCCCCTCCATCACTTTCCCGATCCTTATTTCCCACTCCTTCCCCATCCCCTTTCCAGTTCTCAACCTCGTGAACGCCGTTGCAGCCCCCCTTCTCCACTCCATCACTGCGCCTCCCCCGTACCCCCTTTCTTTTCTTTCCGCCACGCGCAGTCGCTTCCATTTCTGCCGCAGCCCTCCTTCTGTCACCACCGACCTCCCTATCCTGTCCGCCGCCTTCTTTGCTTCGACGTCCGCCGCCTCGTTGCCGGCGACACCAATGTGTGCCTTGACCCACATCAGCTTGACGTCCCCCCCCCTTCTCCTTCTTTCTGCGATTTCATCTACCACCCTCCTTAGGTCTCCGGTTCGTGCTTTCCCTAGTCTCCCCGCCTTCTTCACTGCCGCGATTGCTGCCTGTGAGTCAGTTAGGACGACTACGTTCGCCGGTGCCGGTACTGCTCTTTCCAACCCCCTTCTCATCCCCTTCACCTCCCCGTCCCACACCGTCGCCCCCGTCCCCATCTCTTCTCCTCCCCCGCCGTCCCACTTCCAAAAACCCCCTCCTACTCTCCCCTTCTCATTCATGCTGCCGTCCGTATAGACGGCCCCTGCCCCCTGTGTTGCCCAGAAGATCGCTGACTCCCACTCCTCCGCCCCCCCCCTTTGCGACCTTCGCTATTGGCCTCTTCTATCTCCACTTTCGCACATCTCCCTCCCCATGACACTTCGTCTACCCCCTCCGGCATTACGAAGCTCACTGTGCTCTGTACCCTCCCCGCTACCGACTCGAAACCATCCTTCTTCTGCGTCACCCACCCCGCGCTCCAATCCTTCCAGTCCCGACCCCGCTCCTCCACGTCCCCCTCCCCCCTGAAGTCCGCGGTCCAGATGTCTCCACAGCCCTCCGGGTCCCCCATACTCCTCGCTACAAACCGCGCCTGTGCAGCGTCTAATGCTGTCTCCGCACTCTCCACTCCGGCGATCCAGTTGACTTTCTGCATCGCTGCTCCGTGGACTGCTCCCGTGGCCTTTTTCAATACCTGGTACTGAATCTTTTCCATTTCCCTCCTCCACTCTTTCTGCCCCCTCCATCCTATCTCCGAACCCCACATCATCACCGCTCTGATCATCCCCGTGTACAACTGTCGCCAGCTCCGTGGGCTCATTCCCCACTGCCCCGCGCCCACCCCCATCATGGCTCCCGTGAGCTTTCTCGCCTTCTCTATCCTCGCCTTCCAATGGAAGTCGAAGTCTAGAGTCGAATCAAAGATTACTCCCAGCCACTTCACTCTCTCCACCTCCTTCCTCTTTCTCTTCCCCTTGCCGAAGACAATGTCTTCGTGCTTTGTTTTCTCTAACGGCACCCCCCATTTCTCTGCTATCTCCTTCGTTATCCTTCCCAGCTTCGCCCTCAATCTCTCTTGGTCCACCTCCCCCTCCCAGTCCCACGCCGTCACATTGATGTCGTCAACGTACGACGGAACCTCGCACTCCACCTCCGGGCACTCCCTCCTCAGTGTCTCCTCCAAATCCTCCAGCATCGGTGCCAACCATATCAAGAAAATGACTGGTGACAGCGGCGATCCCTGCGGTACCCCCACGTTTGCTCTTCCTTCCCCTCTGACTACCCCATCCCACTCCACCGTAAACCTTCTCTCCCTAAAGAACCCTTTCAGCCACCCCTCCCACCTACCCGCTCTCTCGTCTCTTTTTATCCTGCCCAAAACCTCCTCCCCTTTCACGTTATTGAAACCCCCTCTCACATCATCGAGACTCCATACTGACCCCCCTTTTCTTGCCAGACACCTCTGCGTTTTGGTGACGGCCCTCATCATTGCTTCTGCGGCGTTCCTCCCTTTCCTGCCTCCGAACTGGTGTCGATGGAAAAGTCGGTCCGCCCTCTGCAGCTCGTTTGCCACCACTTTTTCTCCCAACTTCGCCACGCAGTTAATCAAATTTATTGGTCTCCAACTCCTCACCTGGGACTTGTCCTTCCCCGGCTTCGGAATCATGACCACTTTGCTTAACTGCCACTCTCTTGGTGTCCTCCCCGCCGCCATCTCCTCCGCCATCTGTGTCATTAGCCCCTTTCCTAACGGGGTCTTCATCACCAGCTTCAAGAACTTGTATGATACTCCATCGGGTCCCGGTGCCGACACATTGCTCGTCCCCCTTAGGGCGTCCTCCAGCATTCCCACGATCTTCTCTACCCCATATCCCGGTCCCTCCCCACTCTCCTCCCCTTCGTCCTCCCTACCCTGTCTCTCTTCCCACTGGAAATTCCTCAGGACAAGTGCTTCGCACTTGTCTTGGTCCGTCCTCAGCTCTTCCCCCTCCTCTCCCTTCAACTTCCCCATAGTCGCTTTCAACCTCCACGGGTCTTTAGCTACCCTAGCAACCACCCACGGATCCTTCTCCCCCATCTCCTCCGCGAAGGCCCTCCAGCACTCCTCCTTCTCCTTTTTTATGTTCGCCTTGAGGGTCCTCTTCGCCTGCTTCCATTTCTCATACCTCTCTGGGTCCATCCCCTTTGCTCCTTGACCCACCCCTCCTCTCCCCGCTGCCGTCACCTCCTTTCGAAGGCTCGTTAGCTTCTTTGACCACCATTTCTTACTCCTCCTGCATACCCTCACTCCCCGACTGTGCCTTTCCTTGAGGTCCAAAAGTTTCTCGTACGGGGTTTCCCCCCGCAGTCCCTCCACCCACTCCCCTTTCTTTTCCCCGTCCCACTCCTTCATGTCTTCCACCAAATCCTCCACCTCTTCAAAATTCACCCTCCTTCTTTTCTCTCCTCCTCCCCTCTCTGTGTTCTCCCACTCCGTGCCTATAGCTGCGTGGTCTGAACTCAAAAAGACCTGTTGCATCCCCTCCTTCACCTCTTCTCCCATCCCCTTCTGCCAACACAAATCAATGACCGACTCCTGTATCACCCCCCTCCTCTGTCTCCTCCACGTCATTTCTCCTTCCGTGTTGACCAGCTCCCATCCGTCCCCTTCGAAGAACTCCTTTATCACCGTCCCCCTCCCATTATTTTGCACTCCCGCCCCACCCCACGCTTGATGGTGGGCGTTCCAATCCCCCAGAATGACCCCTTTCCTCCCGTCCCACTCCTTCTCTATCTTTCCTAGCACGTTCTCCATGTCCTCTTTCTTCCAATTGGGCTGGACGTACACTCCCCCTACTCTCGTCCCCTCCACCTCCGCCCAAACCCAATTCTTTTCTTCTTCTCTCACCCTCACCTTCCCTATCCTCCCCTTGCTCACGTGTAACACTACCCTCGTTCCCTCTCTCACCTCCGACTTTATGTCGAAAGATGGGTGGGTCGTCGTTACCCAGCTCCCTCCCTTCTTCTCTACCCATGCTTCTAATACAAAAAACATATGCAACCCCTCTCTACTCGCCCACTCCAACGCCACGTGCGTGTTGGCCACCCCGCCCTGCACGTTCTGACATCCTATCTTCCACTTCACCATGTGGACTTCGGGGCTTCGGTCCTCTCATCCAGGGTGGGTGCCCAGGCGGAATCCTCAATGCCCTCCACATCCTTCTTCACCCCTTGCATGCCTTCTGCCTCATCGTCCCAACTTCCTTCCTTCTCCTTTCTTTTTGCTTTCGTTTTCGCCTCCCTCAGAATCTCGCTAATCTCCTCAGCTTCCTTCTGACTTCCGGCATTGAAAACTATTCCCCCCTCTCCCTCCTCCCCCGCCTTCTTCCTTTTTGAGCCCTCCCCTCCCCCAGCTCCCGTTCCTTTCCTTTTTTCCGTAATCGCCCTGAATGCCTCCTTCGCCCCCTCGTCATTGCATTCTTTCGCGACGTGCCCCTTCTTCTTGCACACCAGGCATGTAATCCCCCCGTCGTCTGCTGGACTTGCATGTCTCGTGTTCGCGCCGCTCCCCCCTTGCCTCCTCCCTGTGCATACACCCCCCTTCCCTTTTCGGTCCCCTAGGAGCGTTCGCTGGTGGTGGCATCCTTATCACCCCTTCTGGCATCCCCTCCTCTCTTCTCCAATTTTGTCTAATCTCCGGTCTTCTCCCTGCTGCTGTTTCCCCTTTGGGTTCCAAAGTTGTACCCACCTCGGTTTCCCCAGGATCATCACCCTCTCTTTACACAACCTCTCCGCCTCCTCCGCATTCGCTACCTCGAACGTCACCGAACTCGACCTCGCCGTCTGTGGGTTCGGTGCCCAAGCAAACCTATGCGGGCCCCGGTTCCCTGCTTTTAGCTCCGGGTTTTTCCTTCTTCACCAACTCCGCGACCTCTTTGTCCGTAACTGCTCCCTTCTGCACCGGTACCCCTTTTATCACCAGCCTTACTGCCTTTTTGTTTTCCACCCACACCCTCACTGTATCCTTGTACATTGCCCTGATGAGGTCGTCACACTTCTTCAACACCTCCTCATCTTTCATCCCCGCAGGTATCTCCTCGACTTCCCACACCCTCTCGAAGACGCATACCTCCCCGTGTATGTCCAGCTTCCTGACTCGGAACATGGGTTTTTTTCTCCGTAGCCTCCCAATCCCGCCTCGCCTGCTCGAACACCTTTATCCCCTTTTCTTTCTCTTTCTCCCACGCCTCCCCTTTTGCCACCACCCTCTCCTTATGCTGGGAGGTTACTTGTATCTTCCTCATCTTCTTTCCCCCACGATTTGCCAACCCTCCCCCTCCTGCTTGACTTCTGCCGTGAGGAATCCCCTATTCTCCCGCTCGATCCTCTCCGCTTCCTCTTTGGCTTCCCTTGCCTTCTTCTCGTCCTCCGCCTTGCTGGATTCCAGCGCCTCCCTTTCCAATTTGCTCGCGCGCTCTTTTGCCAACAGCAGCTCTCTCTTCCTCAGCCTTTGTTGTGCGTCGAGGGTGTTGTGTGCCTCGATCGCTGCCTCCTGTTTGCGCTTTTCCTCCTCCTCCGCCCTCTTCTGCTCCTCTGCCTTTTTTGCGATCCTTCTCGCCTCCGCCTGCCTTTCTCTTTCCATTTCCTTTTCCCTATTTTCCTTTTCTACCTGCCGTCTCTTCTTCTCCGCCCTGTCTTTCTCCTCGGTCGTCGCCAATCCCATGTGCGCATGTATGCTCACGACCATGTCCTCCAGCCTCTTTACTCTTTCCGCCATCCCCTTTTCTTCTCCGGAGTTGACATTCTTCTGAACGTCCTCTGCCCACATCCTCATCCCCTTCGCCTTATTCTCTGTCAGCTGTTCCTCTGCCACCCACAGTCCCCTACCCTTTCTATCCTGTTCCCCCGCCTCCTTTATGAACTCCTGCCATGTGTACCCAAGGCATCCGTCCATCAATTTCGCCACCCCCTCCTCTGCCTTTCGGACCTTCTTCGTGGTTTTTTCCCCTCGCTCTCTTCCCCTTTTCCTTCTCGGCAACCTCCCACATCTGTGCTCTTCTCAGGAAAATGATTGCCGCGTCTACTAATCCTTCTTCTACACTCATCTCCCCTCCTTCTCCCATCTCCTCATCCTCCTCTCCCTCCTCCCCTTCTTGCATCTCTTCCTCCTCTTCCCTCATCTCCGTTTCCCCCGCCTGCGTATCATCTACTTCCTCCTCCTGGGTCTGTGTGACCTCCGTCAAGTCCACGACCGGAATTATTGGCACTGCCGGTGCCACTTCCGGTGTGACCAGGTCGACTACCGGTACCGCCGGTGTAACCCTGCTCTTTGTTTGTTCCCTCTCCTGCGTGACTCCTTCCGGTTGGGAGTTTGGGATTTCTTCAAGACTCAGGAAATCTCTTGTCCCTGGGGCCGGTGTTCCGAAAAGGTTGGTTTTGGATGGTGCTGGGTCCCAGAATGGGCTTATCCCTCCAACTTCCTCATCCTCCTCCATCGCCTCCTCCATCGCTTCCAGAATGGGCGGAGCCCATCGGCTCCGGTTCCCTCTCTTCGATGGTGACTCTTGCTCTTGCTGTACCCCCCTGACCCTTCCCCCTGTTACCCTCGGGGTCCTTAGCACTCTCTGTGCTGTCCCCCCCGTTTTAACATTCCTCACCGTGATAGTTCCCATCAAATCCTCCCCCTGCTCCTCCCACTCCTGGTACATTACCATCCCCGCTTCCCTCAAATCCCTATCCAGTTCCTCATCCGATACCTCCTTGCCCATCAAGCACTCTGTCAAGATTTTCCTAATCATCCTCCTCTTCGATGGGTCTCTTAAGTCTTGGCTCTTGAACTCAATCGTCTCTTCCCCCCTCTCAATCATCTTTTTCTCCGTTTCTACTTTCAGGTCCATTAATGAAAGCACTTCCCCTTCCTCCACTTTCGCCCTTTCCCATACATTCGTTCTCTGTGTAGCCTCCACCAGTAACTCCCCAATCGTCTTCCCTTCTCCAGGTTCCCCTGCCTCCCCTTTCTTGCTGAAAAAATCCTCCGCCTCCCACTCTGTCACCTCTTCCAAGGTATATTGACGTTCCCCGTAGAACACCGTACTCTTCTTGCCCCACTCTCCTGGCAGGCACGGTCCAAATATCCCGATTCCTTCGCCCTTTCCCTTCTCTACCCTCTTAGTCTTAAGTCCCTGAAACATTGTTTTTGCCGACAGCCTTCTATCCTGTTGCCCTTCTCTTGTTTTGTTCTTTTCCTTTTATTTCTTTGTGTATGCGGCGCCTTCTGTTCTTGCCCTTTTTGGCCGTTCTCTGTTTTGAGCCTAGCCCCTGACACTAGGCCCTAAATCGCAGGTCGATCCTCTTTCGAACTGTTGCTGTTTCTGTTCTAGTGTGCCCAGCCACGATCGGCAGGTCAGTCTAACCCCAGTGGGTATGCACTGGCCCCAACGAGGTGCTAGGGCCCTGTTTCTTAACGTTTGTATGAGAAGCCCCTGAGAGAACTCATAAAACTTAACCTTGATAGAACGAGTCCTAACGTTCTGAATTCTGTAAATCAAAAGAGATATTTTTCCTCAGGCGGTCCTGAGCTTCGTTTTGATACCACTTTTACTTTCTGGAGGCGCCGGGAAGTTGGAGTTCCTCCAAGCGCTCGTTCTGTAGAAGTTGTTGTCGGTGACAAGGATACGCTGGTCCACCGCATTTAAGTCGCACTTTTTCACACACTTGCACTCCTTGCTCGCACTCCTCACTTGTGCTCCTCGCTCACATTCCTCGCTTGCACTCCTCGCTCGTGCTCCTCGCTTCTCGAATCCCTCGAGCTCACCTGCTCTCCACGTCTACTACTGCAAACATCAAATCATCCTACAATGTCTGGATCCACCTCCACCACTGCTGATGTCTTTCGCCATAAACATGGACAAGCTCCCATGCTTACAACCTCAAACTACCAACAATGGAGCGTGGCCATGAAGTTCATTCTCAAGGCCTGCAATCTCTGGGAAATCGTCAATGGCACTGAGCATGCCCCAGAACAAACTACCTTAGCCTCCCGAGCATCACGAGCATCAAGCAGTGCCGGACCATCCACCTCAGGCCCCAATACAAACTCAGAAGCTCTAGCTAAGTTTACCAAACGCTCTAATCAAGCTGCTTCCATTATTTTCGGCTCTCTGACACTATCTGCTCAAGCTTATCTTGGAAATGCAGATGAGCCTACTGAGATGTGGAAGGCCCTCAAGCAAAGACTTGACACAGTTGCAAACCGCTCTGGTATTAACGCAATTCAGATGGCCTTTGGAAACGATAAAATGGGTGAACATGAGAAAGTATCTGCATGGATTAGCAGACTCATAGGTTACCAAAATGCGTTGACCCACACTGATGACCCTATTACTGACAGAGGAATGGTCAATCACATCCTCCGCCATCTCTCACCCAAATTTTCAGGCATACGTCGTGTAATAGCAGAGAAACCAATTCCAGAACAGACTATTAACTATGTCCTCAGTACCCTTGTTGACTATGAAACTCAGCTCGAACCAATAACCACTACTACCGCCGGAGCACTGGCAACGAATAGCCGTGGAGGAGGCCGTGGCCGTGGCCGTGGCTACAGATCAGGACGTGGCGGCCGTGGCGGATATAGAGTCAACAAGAGAGATACCCAGTCTAAGCGAATTGCAGGAGTATGTTGGTACTGCACAAAAGAAGGACACAAAGCAGAGGATTGCAGATTACAGAAGAAGGCAATTGAGCTCAAGAACAAAAGAGAGAAACTGAGCCCCGCATCCAATACAGATGATTCCAACAAATCGAGTGCTAACCTGACAAGGATGTATATTGCCAAAGCCTCTGCAACTAGAGCTACCCTCACCAATTGTCAACGAAGAACCTGGTACATTGACTCTGGAGCCAGTGACCACATGTGCTCCACTCTGTCAGACTTCACAAGCCACAAGACACTTGCAAAGCCACGTAAGGTACTACTGGGAGACAACTACACAATTTTCGCTACAGCAATAGGAACCATGACTATTCAGGGTAATGAACGGTGCATGACTCTTGAATCAGTGTTATATGTTCCAGATCTCAAATGCAACCTCTTCTCAGTAGCAAAAGCAGAGGATGCAGGTTACAGCACATTATTCAAGTCAGGCACCTGCAGGATTGCAGATGAACAGGACCGACCAGTCATCACTGTCAAACGTCGAGATGGAATGTACGTAATTAACCTCCGAAAAACCCACGCCGTGCCTGCCACCGCCGTGCCTGCCACCACCGTGCCTGCCACCGCCGTGCCTGCCACCACCGTGCCTGCCGCTGCCGTGCCTGCCACCACCGTGCCTGCCACCACCGTGCCTGCCGCTGCCGCTACCGTGCCTGCCACCACCGTTCTGGCTAAAGGTACACTCGAGCTCTGGCATTACCGCCTAGGACACCTGAATACAGCTGCTGTTAAGACGCTCGCCAATGGTCTTGCAACTGGCATAGAGCTGCGAAAGGCAGAGCTATCCAAAGATGGCAGTCCCTGTTTTCCATGCCTGCAAGGCAAACAGAAGGTCACAATCAATCGAACACCCTCTGAGAGGGCAACTGAGCCCCTCCAACTCATTCACTCTGACTCTGCTGGTCCATTCCCAGTCACACCTGGAAACTCTAGGTACTTCCTCCTCTACATTGATGACTATTCACGCATGACATGGGTATACATCCTTGAATCCAAAACAGTTGAAGAGGTCTGCAGTGCTTTTCAAGACTTTAAAGCACATGTAGAGAAGGAAAGTGGGAGAGTTATCAAACGTTTCAGGTGTGACAATGGCAAGGGAGAATATGACAACCGCAGATTCCGAGGTATTCTGTCAAGCAGCGGTATCTCCTATGAACCCAGCGCACCCTACACTCAGCATCAAAATGGAGTCAGTGAAAGAAAAATTAGGACTATCAAGGAGATGGCAGTGTCTATGAGGTGTGCTGCTAAGCTTGATGAGGAATTCTGGGCAGAAGCTACTGCAACAGCTGTGTATATCTTGAACAGGTCACCTACACGAGCTCTCGAGAACAAAACGCCCTATGAGGCCTGGTATGCAGTGCATCTTCATCGGCTATTCACCTACTACAACCAAGCAGTGGCGAGTTTGGGACCCACAAGGCCGTCGGGCATACATTGTAGCTGACGTGGTATTCGACGAGAGAAAACCAATGGGCATCACCACTGCTGAGCAGCTGAATGCACCTACCAGCTGCAGTACAGAAGAGCTACAGGATGTTAACATGCCTGACATCTGGCCAGAAGACAGAATCACTGAGATTGCTGATGAACCTACGACGCCGGCTATGACGCCAGGTGCGACACTGCCTATGACTCGGATACCGGCCACGATGCCTCAACGGACAGAGCCTGACATACCACGCCTACGTCTTGGAGAAGAAATCATTGAGAAACGCCCACGCCGCTCGCGTGCTGCAGCTACCAGTTCTATGACTGGTAAAGACCCCAATGCCGACCAGATGGCTAAGCACCACACAATCCACGTGTCCACTGTGCATACTGATGCAAGTGAAGAGATATCTAGGTGCTGTCACGCACTAGAATCTGGTACTCTACAAGCTACACCTGACGAAGGGAGGCTTGAAGCTCTCAATGCCCTGGCAGATGCTCTGTGGAGATCTGGCCATACCATGACAAAAGCTTTTCAAGCCCAGGGACCAGTAAAGGAGGCAATTGGTGAACCGACTAGCTACCGGCAAGCCATGCAAAGCCCTGACTGTGTTCAGTGGGAGCAAGCTATGGGCGAAGAACTTAACTCGCTGCTAGAAAACCAAACATGGGAGCTTGTTGACCAAGCTCAGGTACCTGAGAGCAAGAGTGTGATTGGCTGCAAATGGGTGTACAAAGTAAAGCAGAATGCTGATGGCAGCATAAGATATAAAGCCCGCCTTGTGATTAAAGGCTATGAGCAGAAAGCAGGAGTTGACTATGAAGAAACCTTTGCCCCAGTTGCTAAGTTTGCTACTGTTCGAATGCTAATGGCGATTTCTGCAGAACATGACCTTGATATTGATCAAATGGATGTCATTACAGCATTTCTTCACCCTGAACTCGATGAGGAAGTGTATATGGAGCTACCCGAAGGCTTCAGCAACAGCTCCAACAGCAACCAAGTCTGCAAGCTCCGAAAAGCCCTCTACGGCCTCAAACAGGCACCTCGAGCATGGTATGCAGACATCGATGCATATCTAATATCCATTGGCTTCCAGCGCTCAACAGAGGATTCAAATCTCTACATCATGTCTGGAATTTTACTGCTGCTCTGGGTTGACGATATCTTGATCTTTTCATTCAATCCTACACTCAAAGATCAAATTAAGAAGCAGCTCGCTAGCAAATACAACATGAAGGATCTTGGAGCAGTAAAGTTATTCATTGGATTTGAGATTACTCGAGACCGCCCAAATCGCATAATCTGGCTCCACCAAACTAAATACATCAGCAGTATTCTTGTATATTTCGGCATGGATCGATGCAAGAGCCTTTCCACTCCTCTCGACTCGAATGTCAGACTACAAACAGATAGTACTGCTACTCCTACACCAGCCGAAATACGCCAATACCAGTCACTTGTTGGAAAGCTCATGTATGCAATGCTTGGAACTCGGCCAGATCTAGCTTACACAGTATCTACACTTGGACAGTTCAGTGCTGCCCCCTCAGCTCAACACTTAGCAGCTGCAAAGCGTGTTCTTCGATATCTTCAACACACCCGACAACATGGCCTACTATTTCAAGGCTTAAGGTCAAGTTCGAGCTCAGCTACTGAACGGATTATAGGCTATCATCATCCTATAAGGTATAGCGACTCTGACTGGGCCGGTGATATTGACACACGCAAATCAACCTCTGGCTATGTTTTTACCCTCGCTGGTGCTGCGATCTCCTGGAAGTCTAGAAAACAGCCTACAGTAGCTCTTTCCACAACCGAAGCTGAATATATGACAGCTACAGAGACCTGCAAGGAAGGCATATGGCTACGAAGGCTATTCGATGAAATCAAGAGCAAGTGGGAGACTGGATGCAACAATCAACAACATGAAGGGCAACTTATTCGAATGACAACAATGGGGCTATTGATCTAGCTAAAGACCCTAAGCATCATGATAGGACTAAGCACATTGCAATCCGTCACCATTTCATCCGTGAGGCCATTGAATCTGGTGCAATCTCACTCAAGTATGTCAAAACCAATGAGAACCTAGCGGATATTTGCACAAAAGCATTAGCACGCACGAAACATGAATACTTCATGGAAGGAATGGGAGTTAAGCAATTTAGGTAACTTGGGGTAGTACTCTTTCTCTCACGTAAGCTTTTTTCCCATAGGGTTTTTGCTACGGAGGTATGCATAAGGCATCGAGAGTTTTAAGGAGGCTACAGGATCAGAACAGGAACACGCAGTTGAGTGGGAGTGTTAGAAACCATGAGCCGAACACACGCGAAACAGTCCGAGCGAAACAGTCCGAGCGAAACAGTCCGAGTGTGTAAAACATCCGAACATCCGCGATGGCCTAAGCACTCCGAACATCCGCGATGGCCTAAGCACTCCGAACATCCGCGATGGCCTAAGCACTCCGAACATCCGCGATGGCCTAAGCACTCCGAACATCCGCGATGGCCCAAACACTCCGGACTGAGTATTCCATATTAGGCAGTCCAAATACTTAGCTGTTCTGTTCACTGGTTTTGTATGCAACTTCGTGTTATAGAGTTTTTGTATATATATGGGCTCTGGAAGCCCCGTTCGTGATTGATCATTAGAATCGAATACACACATCTCTGAGCCTATTCCTCTGTACTCCTTTTCACAATCCCATGCCTACATCGATCTACTTATTCCAAGGTCCTGCGTGGGTGCAGAACAATAACATCTGCATTATCGTACTCTGGTATCTCTTCAGCTAACTCCAGTGCTTCATCCACCTTTCTTGTGAGTGCAGGACAATAACATCCTGAGTGTGATTGTCAGCAATATCATCGCACTCTTGAATAGCTCGACGTTCAGCTAATTCCACTTCAGCCACCTCAGCCCCAGTAGGCCCACGAGCTGAATTAATGCGTTTTGGATTACGTGAGGTCGATGTGCCAGATACTGTTCGAAACTGTATCCGGAAGCTTGGTTTTGGAGAAGGTAAAATAGTGGTTGGAAAACTAGGAGTTCTCCAACCATTTTGTAGCTCTTGGACTGTATATTGAAACTCTCGAATTTGATGTGCAGCTGGATGAGAAGGTTGTGCAGTGAAATGGCTCTCGAGATTGTATGCTGTCTGAACGAAGCCATGCTGGCCTTGGATATCAGGAAGAAGGTTAGGTGTCACCAGTGGGGCAGATAATGAACTCTCGGTGGTATCAAGCGTCATAGTCCATTGTTGATAAGGGTCCCATGCTGACTTGTCAAGATGCCAACAAGGATGAATCAGTGATAGTGGTATTGACTCTTCAAGAAGATAAATGTACGTAGAAAAGGGTGACAACGAATAGCATATTGAAGAATAATTGAGCATGTGGTACATGCAACATTTCCAATATTTCTGGCAGAATCGGAAGCTTCATAAGTAGGAGATGATGCAGCTTGCGATTCATGCTTTAGCATGTCAATGCAATACAGTGTGACCTGCCCCTGTAATTGCGAAAATGCTCCAATACCGGTACTAATTTATCTAAATGAAGTGGCAAGTGATGTTTAAGCCGACTGCGGTTCTCAACAAATTTAGCCCATAACTTTCACCTTTCTCAGGCTTTTTTAAATATGCAGCTGGCATAGCGGCAATGATCTCACGGGCATGTTATAGGGCGGCATGCGAGTAATGATAATTAAAAAAAAAAAAATAAAAAAAAAAAAAAAGACATTGTTGTTTGTTGTTCTTATGCGTTGTGTGAGGTAAGAAATATGAAGCGAGCAATAGTTGGTGGTGGAGCAGTGTGAGATGTACTGTGGCATTCCAATTTTTCTACAAGAATTCGTCGAGTAATGATATTTAAAAAAAAAAAAAAAAAAACGAGAATTCGTGATTTCAATTTATCCCTGCACTCCGAGTATGGGTTGTATGTATTAGTAGATTAGCGGTCGCTTGTATAGTTTAGCGTCACTTATCCCGGCTTCTGTCCAGTCACTTTCTTCCGAGGAGCGGGGTCAGCGAGTGAGTGGTACATTGTGCATAGTATAAGGAGTACCGAACTGGTGACGGGGTGACTTCGACACAACTATCAGAGAACCGTACCTTTTTTTTTTTTTTTTTTTTTTTTTTGGGGGGGGGGGGAGGGGTCATATAACCCCGTGCAAACTGCCAGCCTATGCTAGGGATCCATATACCCGGGTCAGTAGAGATAACTATCTACTTTACGTACACACTTCACGCATCCAACGTACCAAAGGTACTATCTAGCACTGCGTATAGCCCAAGTCGAGTCTGGCGAACCATTCCTCGACGGGAGAGAACCGTAATTCATCCTGCTGGATGTGGTGAGGCACAGATGAGATACTGGGATACTAGATTTCTGGATTCAACATATCAAGGAGATTCACATAGGATACAGGAGAGGCAAGCGGGGTTCATCAAGTCATGATGTTTTAATTCTGCCTGCACACCAACCCCCAGCCGCGCCCGCCCGCGGAGTAGCTCAGCAGTTCGGCCAAAAGAAATGGCTGTAAGGGCGTATCTTCTATGGTCGTCTTAGGGCTCGCTCCCGCCTGTCTCTGGCATACTGGAAGAACACCGGCATACAGAATCCATAGTGACTGCTCCTGAGGGCTCGAAATGCCAACATCCGCCAACGGTAGGGACCTGCGCTACAGCCCCGACCGGCTATGACCATGCCACCGCCAGGTTCGGGCACAGCGATGGTGGATAGTGAGTCACGAAGGAGGAGAGTTCGAGACTGGGGAGGAGGGAAGAAGGGATAATATAAGATCGGGCTTAGGAGACCGAGAAGAGGGTGTAACAAAAAGGAAATGAAGCAGAGACAAGGAGGAGAGAAGGGCTGGTGAGATATTTCGAGCTGGCTGCCTAAATCTTGAAAGTCCACAGAAAGCTTTGAAGTTGGGAAATATCACAATTTTGGGTCATCACTGGTAACGAACTTGCAAGAAAGCCTCAGCCTCATGGCACTTAATCCTTTATGGTACCACTTTACTCCTCAAGCAGGTTCTGAACCTGTCAAAAGTCATTGCAGTTTGAGATTTTGAGATTTACCGTAACCGAAGGGCATCTGTGGAACGAGCATATGAGTGCAGGTACGGTAAGGTCACTTTTTGTACGTTTAATGAAGTCTCAAAATGTGTAAAAATAGTCCTGCCATACCATCATTAATATTGCGGCTCATGGTCTTCAATGCATATTCTAGGTATGAGTGTATTAATGGATGCAGGTGCTCAAAGGTACTGTTCTTTTAAAATGTTGTCCAATGGCTGGATGATAAGTATACTGCTCAATCTGCTGTTTGATAGGACCATAGAAGGCTAAGGGTGACAAGAACTGTCCATCGGGGAAGTGTCTATGGCAGTCCTCTCAAGAGAAGAAGGCCCGTGGGGCAATCGATATAGATGCCTATAAGGGCGCATGTGGCCTGTCCAGCAGGACGGCTAGAGTAAGGTAGAGACTCGGGACGACTCCGGACGGGTATTTCCATCTAAAAAATCGCCTGTGGTACGCACTATTGATGCAGAATCTTCAAGCGTTCGAAGGCATGGTAGCTCTTTGCTCCCAACATTTCTCTTTCACCTTCAGTCCATCTGCTATCACCTTTACTGTTGTAAATAATAGATATATTTAGACTTTTTGTTTTCCTTTTAATATATCAGTACTCGTATACCACCTCGTGGGCTATGACGAAAAAATATCGAGACTATGTTGACATAAGAAATACCAGTCACCGTACGTTTGGTAATAGCAACCCGGTTACAACACACGCATGAGGGCCAGGATGTGCGGTCTTTCAACTATAACAAATGGACAGTGACTTGTACCTTCAACAAACTTATTGTGCCCCCAAAGTTGATCATAAGTGCAGTAAGTCCATCAGTATTACTGACCATTTACTTGTGCTATCACTGCTATTTTGTAGGTACTTGGCTAACGGGTTTCAATAGCATATAAATCGCCATAGCCCATAGGGCGGCACGCGATCAATGATATAAAAAAAAAAAAAAAAAAAAAAAAAAAAAAAAAACATATAAGGCTCTGAAAGACTTTTAAGCATATACATTAACTTAGTCTCTCTGTACTATTTATCCGACTCCTCGCCCTGCCATGGCGAACAGCTACAAGCGGGGTCACGTGAAAAAAAAAAAAAAAAAAAAAATCCGACGCCTCAGCATGTCCACTCAGCATTACCTACCACCTCACTCTCAATCTAATAATGTAGCCTCTACTGTAGTTATACCTCTTGGCAAGGCTTAGCCACCACGGCACATCTTTAATGCTCAAGTAGGCAATATGGTTGATACTGTATTTGACCACGAGGCGACCTACACCACCTCCCAATGCCCGTTTTACATCAAAACCAATGGCTGAAAAGAGCATGTATCTCAACCACCAGAAGAAGCTTTTTTATGCAGTTTGTAGTAAGGCTAAACCAAAGGCTATTCTTCATATCTGACTTCTCTGTTGCGAAGAAAATTGTTTTTGTTGAATTATGGCTCAGTTCATTTTCGCATAATATCTTGGCATCAGACCGGTCCCCTGCAAACCAGAAGCGTACTGTAAACTGAGGCTTGAATTTAACGACTAGGAGTGCGGAGGCGTGTTCCCAGTACCCGAAACTACTACCCCGCATACAGGCTACCAGCCTATGGCAAGGATTTCGACCCTTTTACCAGTGTTGCTGCAATCTCCAACACGCTAGCGCTCTGCATAACCAGTTGGGAATTCAACGCCCAGTGCAGGTTCAGAGAGGCCAATTCACTTGTTTGCTAAGCAGAGGATATTCTAACACAACTCCCATTATGGAAAAACGTGGTTGTTACCTTCCAGAATGCACAAAATAGTGTCTACTGTATAAATTGGTTATGTAACATTAGAAAATAGGAAACCCGAGATCATGATGGGCTGGTCAAGAGATGCAAAGTTCTTAGCTGCTTGCGTTGCGGTTACTGCTGGATACCTGAGAGCCTTCACAACGGCAGATGCGGATGAAGTAGATGTTTCTGCTAAGTATGTCATTTGAATTTAAAATGAACACCTCGTGACCTTCTCGCAAAGTATCTATCAGTTCCCAGGATATTATATTCTTGCAAACCACATCGGCGTTGTTGTGAGACACAATATCTAATGCACGTCACTCCGAAGTGCAACCCTCACCTTCATGTTAGTGTCTGGCCTACCGACGAACATTGCGGTTCGCGAACTGGTCAGGCCCATTGGCGAATCGGCCAATTCGACGGTGAGCTGGCCGATTCGCGAATGGGCCAGCCCACCCGCGAACAATTTTTTTTACAAGTACCACTAGGTACCTCTATGTGCTGCTAGTAATGAGTATACAGACACGTTCTGCTACCAAGGATAATTGATAAGCCAGTTACTGTGTGCTTGCACAGCCTCATTGCCACTGACAGGTTGCAACTTGCTCCAAGTTGCTCCTTGAAAGTTGCTGTCGGTAATGTTACTATATGGCTCCCAAGTTGCGCCATTTCCTACCCACATACTAGAAGATAATAAAAATAGGCGGATTTTGCAGTCGCCAGGGAAGCTCCCAGGGAGACATCAGGGATGACTGCGCCACACGCTAGAAAATCAATCGGAAGAAATTTCTCCCCTGGCCCTGACGATTAGGCGGATTTTGCAGTCGCCAGGGAAGCTCCCAGGGAGCCATCAGGGATGACCGCGCTACACGCTAGAAAATCAATCGGAAGAAATTTCTCCCCTGGCCCTGACGATTGAGGGCTGCTCCCCTGGAAACCATCACTTTTCAACACCCATCTATCTCCACGAGTTTTTATCCAATTTTCATTCTGAGAACGGGAATCGATTCTGCGTACTGATTCACTCGAGGAACCACTCACCAGGGATAGTTTGATCTCACTGAGATGCAGTCAACTCAGTCTGAAGGCACCCCATTTTCATGGGAGCAGACGCCAATCCCACCCCCTGTCCAACCCATGCATATGCCTGCATCAACACCAACACCTACTCCAGCACCAGCATCTACACCTGGGTACGAGAACTCATCTACACCGGCTCCAGCAGGTAGAGCCTCACGTTCTAAAATCACTTTAATGGAGGAGGATCGCCTGGTACTGGCACGGTTGTGTGTAGAACATCAAAGCAAACACCGTCGTGGCAATAAGGAGAATTTTTGGAAAGAAATTAAGGAATTATTCTTTAATGCCAGAGGTAAAAGGCTCAGTGATCCCAGAGACACGATGACTACACTCCTCATTCAATTAGAGGTCAATGATAGACAGGAGGCAAGAGAATCAGGAACTGTGCAAAATGATTCCGATCTCAAACAAGTACTTCGATTATGGAAGGATCATATCGATGCAATGGTCCAAGATACAGCAGGCAAAAAAAAGGCAAAGGAGGAGCTTGAGGCCGATCAAGAAGCAGCAAATCAACGGCGTAATAACCTCCTACTTACCAGATCTCAAAAGCGAAAAAATATACGACCTGTCAACTTAGATTCATCAGATGATGAGTCTTCCAGCACCGGTGGTACGGCCTCAAGCTCCGGAGGTGTAGGAAAACGACGAAAAAAGTCCGCTGGTGAATTGGACTTGCTTGTAACTACTATTACGGATATGCGAAAGGACTCTAAGAAAATGATAGAGTCATTCGGCGAAACTGCGAAAGCTGTCAATGAAAGTCTACGAGCTCTAGTTACAGTTGCCAGTCTATCTCAATCTATAGCTCATTCAGATACAACCTCTACACCATCACGGCTAGATACTCTTGAAAATGAAATGCGAACTCAAACATCAACCATTAAACGAATTCTAGCTATGCTACAGGATATGAGACAACAAGCTTCAACAGTTCGATCAAGCAATATCCATACCCAACAGGAGCCAGAACCGGTAGACTCCCAAACAGACTCGGAAGTTTCCAGGCATCAGAAAGCTTCGGTACCGACGGATGATGATAACTTGGCTTAGGTTGGGGAGGGAAGTTCTTGAAGTGGTGAGAGGTCTAGATATGCAGAGACTGTGGGAGGATCAAGGTTGAATTTTTTGCTTGTTTGTGATCCATTAAAGCATGTATGTATATTTGTCAGAAGAATAGCAACTCTGTAGTAGCTTGCAACAGGAGATATCCCAATTCGGAGATTAGATTTGTGATGATTAAATCCCCACAAGTTTATAACCTTGCTGAAACCATGCTCCACACTGATACGAAAGCCAGACATAATTGTATTCAGTTTCTGCTTTTCCGGGGGCAGAGGAGTATTTGAATCAGCTTTATAAGATCCGATTATTCCGAATGAGGTACCATAGGCTGGATCACCATAGAGATAGAGTCTATCTCTTGTCCGAATACCAAGATGCAAATCCCGTAGCTTTTTGTCCAATCCTGATCTCTGAAACACTAACCAATCCCCCATTGGTCCCTCATAAGGTCCCGCAAAATGTGAAATAATACCATCAGGAGTCATGACAGCTTGAAACTTAATAGCATGCATCTTTTTGTATCCTGAATACCATACTCTTTGATCTTCATTTGGTCTGGATATTGGCCTCAAAGTTCCATCAATAAAGCCCCACACACTATTAACTCCTCCAATATCTCGTACTGCACGTGCGTAACGTTTGAGTTGTGCACGGTTAAGACGTTCTTGGTCCCAAAACAATTTTTCACTATATCGGGCATCTAAATGCTGTATACATCTATTGAATATCGTTGACTGCCATGACATTGATCTCCCAAACCACCAGGAGTTATCTTTATAGCGATTGGGACTTGTGAGCCGATATAAAACAAGACAGAAAGCAACTTCTGGTGAAGGCTGATATCGAGTTGGATATTCAATCATATCAATTCGAAGCTTTGGAAGTAGCTTTCGTATTTGCTCTTTAGTAAATCGAAGATACTCAAGACATTGCTCATCTGTCAGTGTATCTAGGGAAAACTGAACTCTATGTGGCATGCTTAAAGGCTTCCGATAGCGAGACCGCTTTTTTTCGCTTAAGACGTAGATATATAGCTATAAGTGAGGTTGCATTGGTCATATTTAGAAATTCGGAAGTAGTGGCTATAGCAGTAGTAACTACACCAGCTGCTGCTATAGCCGTAGCGAGCATTGGATTGGGTGTCGCCATCTCGGTGTGGTGGGTGGTGGTGGTGGTGGTGGTGGTAGTTGACGGAATGCTGTTATTTAGCACGCGTTTACCTCAAAAATCTACAGTATCCCTGACACTACCCTGACGAAGCAAAATCCGAATTACATTTTTCGCCAGGCTCAGGGCTGTGCCACGCGCTAAAAGACTTCAGCCCTGGTGCAGCCCTGGAGTTGCAAAATCCGCCAAAGGCAACATGATTA
The DNA here is from genome assembly GCA_015179045.1 of Kalaharituber pfeilii. NCBI lineage: Eukaryota > Fungi > Ascomycota > Pezizomycetes > Pezizales > Pezizaceae > Kalaharituber > Kalaharituber pfeilii. Next base: position 661,785 of record WHUZ01000009.1, on the reverse strand, counting down.
ACAATTTGCTGTGCTACTACCGTAAAACTGCTGTAGTTACGAATATAGATTTGTTATGATAGCTAAATTATTATTAATAGAATAACTATAAGAAAATTAATAAATAGACTTCTAGTATTCTTTTTGCTCTAAGTGAAATTTCGGAGTGTTATCTTCTTAAGTACAGATATCCGTAGTCTGGTTGGCACAAGCCCTTCCGCTAGGAAGGGCTTGTGCCAACCAGACTAAGATATCCGGATTCCTCCGCCATTTCTAGTATTATCCTGTGGTAGTAACAAGCATTGCGGTGATGCCAAGAATTAAAATTTTCGTGGTTGTATGGCCATATAGCATTCCTACAAGTGCCAAGCATCCACTTTAAGCAAGTCGGTGCTCTATCCCACTCGTACTGCAGGACTTCAGCCATTTCCCTCCTAATCTCAACCTCACTGGTATTGAATCTGCCTGAGCTCCCGGTATACTTTGCTCCTCTAGGTATACCATAACTGAGCTGGTGATTTTCTCCTCAACCCCCTCTATTACCTATTAAGGCCCAATTCATGACTCATGTTCTCGCCCACCGATGAACATTATGGTTCACAAAATATATTACATAGAGGTACATAGAGGTACATCCATGTTCGCCGCTAGGCCAGGTATTCGTGGCTGGGCTGGCCCCGTAAAAAACACCATATGTTTTCACGGGGCCGTCCGATTCACGATTCGCGAACCGGAAAATGTTCGTCGGTGGGCCAGAACACTAGCAAACTCATGATCACATCCTAGTAACAGTTTGTTGAACATCTGAGATCTACTAGCGTCATAAAATTTCCTCGCTTCGAGCTGAGCCTTGACTCGGTCCCGTTGAAAGCTTACATCATGTTCGGAGAGAGCCCTGCCGTGCGTATCTGTGTTCTTCCCCCAAAAGAAAAAGTTCATAGCCTCAATTACAGCGCACCCTCGGTCACACTACAACACTCAATAACAGTCATCAATTGCGTATCGCTCACATCGTTCAAGCCTTTGATTACTCCCGTCGTCCCCGACTTTGGCACCCCCACTCTCTGCCAATCTCGAGTTCTTCATCTAAGTGTTTTTTGTGACACCCGAACCCTCACCCCCTCACCATAGCCGCTGCTGGTGCCCCTTCTCCATATCCACTGGCATTTGTCCACCATACCCTCCACCCGGCAACTGCGTGCCAGCTGGGTCACTTGCCGTATTACCCCCAGCGACATCCTGCGCTGCTAACGCCCTTCTCGCTGCAACCCTCCTCTGTATCCCCGCCGGCGTAGGATCGTCTACCCCAAGCACAGTTCTAGCGAGGGTCGTGACGTACCAGGTGACAGTTTGGTGCGGCGGCAGAGGCGGGAAAGACAGTTTGCTGTGTGTGACCGGGTCAACGTAGGTGAGAGGGAAGTGAGATATGCAGGCTTGGAGGAAGCGGTATTGCTGTGGAGAGCCACTATTAGTCTAAATTGCTAAGTCCACCGTGTTGAATAAGGGAATGGAGTGGCTAAGCACGGGTCTTGCGGAGTTGTGAGGGGTATGGGGGCCGTGGAGAAGCAAAAATCATGAATGCAAAACTCTGGGGGAAGAGTAAACAGCTCAAACATTCCGCCCCCACCGAGAGCCACGGTAGCATACCATGAGCTCGTGTAACATGTAAGATAGTATATCCTATAAACATATCGTTATACCCCACCGCCGGAGAAACTTCCGTTTCCAACAGCGTGCTTCTCATGCACACGTGTTCGTCTCCGCGTTGTGCCGCAGCCAAATCTCCCCCTTTCATCCCCAGGAAAAACAAGACAATCCAGCAATATCATGAATATAACGTACCATATCCCCCGCACCCTGTCCTCCAGACTCTAAGATCAATCCCAGTGCTTGCATCTTAACAAACCCAGCTTTCGTTAGCCCCGGGGTATCCGGGACTTCAAATCCATAATCGTGCTCTGCATCTTGGCCGCCCCCTGAGAGCTGAGTGGGGACAATAAAATATTGGCATTCGAGGTCACTGTAGGTTTCGGCAAGGTCTTCAGGGGGAAGCGAGAGGGAGGCTGGAAAGGGAAGGAAAAATTAGCAGGGTGTAAAAGATCAGCCCGTCAGCATAAGCCATTTTCATGTTAATGGGTGTATGTTGTCTGGGAGGGAATTATGCGGTGTAAAGCAAACATGTATGGGGGGCGCGCAAGCAAAATTGATACAGAAATTCAACGGTAAACTGCGACTAGAGGAGAAAAACCCATCAACACACGAAGGGAGTACGAGTAATCTTATCCGAACTTGGACTAGACTAACACACCGGCAAACTCCGCCATCATCCCCACTCTCTCCGCAACCCACTTCATTTTCTCGACCGTAACGACACCTAAGTTCCGTGGCTCGATATGCTCATCAATGTATGTGAAGAGGGCTTTAAGAAGGTTATACAATGCTGCTGCGGCAACAGGGATGATTTCCGGCGGCGACGACATAATATCGGGCTCTCTTTCGACTGAGTCAATGCTGATTGGGGTGGGTACAGGGCGACTTCGACTTGAAGTTTTGCTCGCGGCGCCGATGCCGGGGGACGCTTAGTGGGGCTCGAGCTCAAACGGAGGCCAACTGCCGCGGGAATAACTTCTCCCAACCAAGCCAGGTACCGTAGCAGGCAAGTCTCAGCAGCTGGAGGATAAAATTGGTGTGGATGGAATGTATGTACTTCAGCCAGCAAATATGATAGCATAGAGGATACAGTTCACACAATGTATGGGAGAAACGTGGTTGAGATTAGGCTTTAGGCTATGTATGCGGTGCAACCGTATTCAGCCGCGTGCATGATCAGGAGCTAGCGTGGCTTAAGGTGAGACCATGTTATATGGCCAATCATTTGCTCTTTTTACCACTCTTAGGACAGCAGACGAAAGTTTCACGCAGACCTTGCTGGTGCCACGAGAGGGATGAAAATGATGTAGGGATACAGCGGATTTCTATTGGTTTTAACTGGATACGGTGAATATTGAATTGATTCAGATGTTCGCCTAAGTAGGTATACGACCATGAGGAAAATAACCCCATATTGATTACGGCCAGGTTTGGTATGTAAAATTTATCAAAAGTACTCAGGAGGAATACCGAGGGTTTAGAATCATTTCTATAACAAGTCACGAAGTTTCATCGCAACAAGCATTGTGCAGAAAAACAACTGTTCTGCGCATGCATACTATAATATTCCGTTTGCGCAATGAGCTTCATCCAATTATTACATTTCCTGACTTCAACAATGAAATTGGCTGAGAAAACTACAGTATTTCCTTCCAATCCGAATCATAAGAACTCCACTTTCTTTTCAATGACAAGCAATACGACAAGAACTTGAAACATTATATTTTCCCGCCAACCAAACGATGACAAGACAGAAAGCCAACCCATCCATTTCAATTGAACGATAAGATAATAATATCTCCATCATTTCCCTCCAATCCCGAAAGTAAATATAGGAGACACAAGGAAAAAAAACATTAGCCTGTATCCACTGCCATGGCAACCAAAACTCCAACTGTTGTGTAGTGTCTGGACGCATGACAAGGGCCCCCAGAATGACATAAAAAAATCGTAAAAATATATACCATTCCGCTTCGTGATAAGCAAACAGAAACAGTGGGGAATATATACAAATTGCAGCAGGGATTAACATGGCAGTATTTTAGGAGCGCTTTCCAAGCACCCCCTTCGCAGAAACATAATTTCAAGATAATAATGTACAAGGGGAAAAGGACATAGGATAAGTGAATGTCCGTTGCTGGTGATAGAGTCGCGATGTTCGCAAGCAACAACTTGCATACCGAAATTTACCCTGGCTGAGCTCCGAAATTTACCCTGGCTGAGCTCCGAAATTTGACACGAATTAGCAAGTTGGATTTTCCCCGTGACTGTCAATTGACGGGAGGCCGTGGGCCCGCAATGTGCCGTAGCTAGACACTAAACGAAGGGTAGGAGACCGTAAAGGAGCAAGCACTGCCGTCGGGGGAGGCCTTGGGATCAACCCCATAATCACCAGTTCATGATCCTCTCGGGAAACAGACCGACTCAGCGTCCTCCTAAAGCCTGCTTCGGACTCATCATCATTGAATGAAACCAGTGCCGGATCCGCAGCCGAAGTAACCATATTGCTTCCACTACACGTAATCGATGGTGTTCTCGGCGGCGGTGGTGGAAATTCATCGGGAATCTCAGTAACGGGGTAGTGATTTGGATCATGCTCTGCATTCTGCACATATACCGGGAGAGGATCCACCAGTGTTATCGATGCAGGTCGCCTTCGACGTCGCATCCTCCGTGGCATGTCAATATGTTGCTCATCACGGGCACGGTTGCTATTTCTCCCTGACCCATCGCGGTTCCCCGAACCACTTCCAATCCTCCTGCGCCTTCGGCGTGTTCTCCGTCGTAAAGACTCTATTCCTCCTGGCGGAGGCCACGGCGCGTTCACACCATTCACTACCCAATTAATGACATGTAGCGGTGCTCCATGAGCATTGATCATGCCAACCCGAATGAGCTCAACCAGTTGAAAGATCTCCTCCTGCGGCGCATCGACTGGAGGCCAAATCTGCTCTCTGTCCTCTCTGATCCTGTAACACCATCTGGCATAGACCTTGAGTATGAAGAAAATGAGGACGGTGAAGCCTGCCACTGCACCCAGCGTTGCAAATGCAATATTAACCGGGCTCGGGAAAGGGCCGCCTTTCTCAAGAGGAGGTTCTGGTGAAGCTCCCGGAGGCGGCACGGTCACTAACACAGTCTCTGTTGTTGTTACTGTTGTTGTTACTGTTGTACCAATCCTGTCTAGAAATACTAGTGGTTTGCGGAGAAGCAAAACAAAAAAAGTCAGCGAACGCCATTCCGCGCACATTGTACCTGTTGCGGGTTACCATAAATATAAAAGTGAATCACTTACCCGGATCCTCGTTCCGTGCACGCACTGTCTCAACCCCTCTTACGGAATTCCCGCGAGTAGGCCAAGCATCTGCATGCCCAACACCAAACATTGATATCTGCAGAAAAATGAACCAGATCCATAGGCTAGTGCTGACCCAGAAATACAGCGAACTAGAGCACCCATCCAACTGGGGCGGGCTCATGCGGTCCCCCTGTGCTTGATGCCGAGCACAGTAGATTGCTTGTGTTAAAAAATAGAATTATCGTGTTTCTGCTGACAAGTCAAGTCGATGCTACCGGCGCGCCAATGCGACTGACTGAAATTGCACTCTCAAGGGCCCGTCTCGAGGTTTGAGTTGGGGCCGGAATTGATCGGGTATCATACGAGAATGAGCGCCTTTCTAGGTCGTATCCAAAATTTAAAAGTATTGCTACTTTCCCCAATGCTGTATCAGTTATTTTCTCTGAACCTCGAAGCAATTCCTCAATACGAGTTCACCTGCTTGTTGAAAGGAGGAAAACAACTGGAGACTGTTGATAACGCTGAGATTGTATGTTGGACAATTGAATGTATCGTGCTCAAGTAAGGTCGAGATGGTGTGAGGAGCATATATCAACCCAATATATTTTTGAGTATCACACTCGCCACCTATCCTCCAGGTCTCCCTTTGTCGAACCTCCCTTTCCCTTGTTGTCGCTGTTGATTTAGATGAACGGAATTATTTGAGAGTTGTTGAACCGACTAATCCCCGCTGTCGCTGGTATTGAAGCAGCACCCAAACAGCGAATCCCAAACGTTTCATCCCCCCCTTCCAGATCAACTTCTCCGTAAATCAGAGAGTCAGGAAAGTGCAGGTCTAAATAATGTAAAATGAAATTCCCTGTCAGGGACAATACTTCCTAAATAAGTCAAATAGTAGAAAGACGCTATAAGAAGGTTGATCATAGGCAAAGTCATCGTTTTAGATGACATGAATGGCAACTGGGAGTGATGCCTGCAGTGAAAGTGGGGACTGAACTCGAATTCTGGAGTCGAAGCTAGGTACTAGCGTCGATGGGGTTGCCAGGGATTGACAACAGGAGAATGCACTTCTTTGTCTGTAGCCCTAATCAAATACCTAGTCGTGGCAGGTGGAACAAATGACCTAAAAGTTAGACAACTTTGTCACGGCATGAGCTTTGGCGTAGCTATGGCAAACATTTTGACCCTGATTTGGCTAGAATAAGCGGTATCTGAGCAATTGTACTTCATCGTCTGTACACAAAGCAACCCCTGGGTATTTACTCAAACGGTTCGGAGACCGTGGTCATCTTCCTACTGAAGTTACATAGAAGGAAGTCATCGAGCATGCAATATTTCTTTGCTTTTCATCGGAATAACAAACTTTATCATGCGCGCTGTAAAGTGCACTTTACACCACGCGTAACTCCCTCATCGCTCGCGTGCCGGACTGATGTTCTGAACTAGTAGTATCTGAACCGTACCTGATCTGCCTTGTCCTTGAGAAATTGCGTATGTTATCCCCCTGGCTAATCTGCCACAGGCTCAAGCCATACCACTTCCCTGTAAGCGGAGAATTGCCTATCATAGGGTGAAAGAACCTGTCTTCAGTCTAGGGCACGTGTAAACTGTGGCTAGTTTGATTTAATTTGATTGTAGCCATTCCCTGACAGAGGAGCGGGCATTTTCAACCAAATAGCGCAGAGGATGGCCAACTTTCAGTTCTGTATTCCATACCCTGCCGAACACCAACACCATGATCAAAGATACCATGTCCCTCCAGACTGGAGAATTGAAACAAGGCAATACTTTAAAGCAGTTGATTCCTTTCCTATGATCTAAGTAATTAACCAGGACTTTGAACATTTGAAGCTAAACCAGGGTATCAGGAACGAGCCGTATCCCAGTGGGCTTATGCTCGGCTTCATATTGTACAAATATCTGGCGAAATGTAAGCGTAGCAAGGGCCAAGGGCCATCAATCAAGCCACACATCCATCTCACACCTCGATTCATTAACCTACTCAGGCTTTCCCCTACATTATCAAGACGTTAAAAATACCCGTGGCACATAATCGGCGTGCTGCCAAATCAGGTAAATTATTATCGCAACTTGAGGTTCTGCCGGTGTGTGACTTAGCAGTCTACCCTGACAAACACGGCGTCGTGCTTCTGCTGCGTGCAGTACAGTATAGTCTTTTGTCCGGGGAACGAATCTGAGACAATACTATACTTGTATACCAGCATAAATACCGGAACACCAGGGGGTGCCGACAGGGGTATGGGCTAGGGAACAACGCCAGTTTTTGAATTGAATGTTCAGGAGGTAAATATATGAATTACTGTGACTCCATTTGTATGTCCTCCATTAGCAACAATTTCGGCAGCCATACGTCTAGGCATGCTTTCTAGAAGATAAAGAAAACTATCTGCACTCAGCGAGTCCCACAGCTTCCTACAACACACAGACCACTTCTCCACCCCTGCCGACAACCCCTGGTGTTCCGGTATTTATGCTGGTATACAAGTAGTTGCGTTCGCCTGTCTGCTCATGCACTGGTTCAGTTGAGCATTGCATGCGGCGCAAATCAAGCACTGGAAAACCCTGTTCTCGTGCCCAGACTAATATTTTCGGAAAATCTCCGTTACATGCGACATTAATTTAGTTGGAAATATCCCTTATAGGAATGTATTGAGGGTTCCAATGGTCTTGACCTCCACCTTCCTTAACGGCATTAAATCCTTTTTTGCAGCTACGAATGTTGACTACAAGCACCAGTACTTGTTAGACAGCAACATAATCATTTTTTAACTGAGCATAAGGAAATGGCTTTGAATCTTAAGCAGCATGTTGACCGGTTGTCGGGCCGATCATCCGGTAAGCATAACGCCGCAAGTGTATGCCCTGTACTCCAAATTGCCGTAGCTTTGAGCGACCACTCTCGAGGTCCAATTAGCTAACATTGTTTTGTCTGATGCTGGAGAAAACATAGGGATACTTGATTTGCCTTAATAGTTTCACAAACCATTTCACAATGGAAGAATGACCCAAGCAATACGGAACTCATCGAATAATTCTTTATCAACCTGGCTTTTAAAAGTGCAGGAAACAGCAATAAAATTTTTTTGGCCGTAACAAATCTAGATCTATGTTTGACAGTAGACTTGTGCTGATAGGTAAGTAATCAACAATGAGCCCCTCGCCATAGCCCACAGGGCGCCACGCGAGTAATGATATTGAAAAAAAAAAAAAAAAAAGTGAGCCTGGGGTATATCATGGGTGTTCGCCACTTCGCCTAATAAACAGCGATTCAGTACAGTGTACAGTATATTATAGTACTATAGTAATTTCATGTGCTATCATACAGTAACACTCCAGGATTTCTAGAATCGCTTATGTGCCGGTATTCTCTTTCGCATTTCGCCCGTATCCGCGCTCCCTGTTGTCCAGACATTAAGGTCTGAGCGCAATGTGCCTTTTACTGTTTTATGAGATGAAAATCCTTGGTATTGAATTGATTTGGGACAACTGTAGCAATTTTACGCACGTGATGCAGGTGGTACAGATCGTGGTCGCACGTGGCCGCCAAGTATGAGGTGTCTTCTCTATCTCTTGGGCTGGTGAGACACCCCTACACTTGTATCATTGGATCTTGGCAATGTAGCTGCAGTCTAACCTTGCTATCTCGGACGAATAAAAATCCGGCCTAGCGAGGGCCATTTGCATGGGAAACGGTTGTCCGAATCAGAGGGGCCATCCGGTATATGGTTGGGGACATCTGTATGCGGAGTAAATTGCACCCCAACTTCAACGCTCTAAAGCGCAACTAAAATAATGAGATAAAATTAGTTTCGTGTCGTAATATGATAGATCAGACAATGAAGAATAAAGTTACGAAGCGATATCTATTTATTTGATTTTTTGTTATAGTGTTTCATAGAGTTAAAGATCAGGAATTTTATATGGAGAGGGGTCATAAATGTCGCCCTTTAGTAATCACCAAATATAGTATAGTATATAGTAGTCTAGCTAAAAGTGGAAAGCAGCTAACCAAAAATGGAATAAAACATGTACTAGTACATCTCTTATGCAATACCCCTTTACTACTTGGTTTTATGTTGTGTGCGACTGATGCAATAGATATATGCAAGTTGGCAGCTATGTAGAGTGTGACAGTGTGATCGGGCGGTAGAAGCAGCAACAGTAGTGCGAGCAGTAGCAGCAGTGCGAGCAGTGTGAGCAGTAGCAGCAGTAGCAGCAGTGCGGGCAGTGGGAGTTGTACAGTGGTAGAAGCGGTAGAGCTGTGGGAGAACGATGGAGCGGTGGAGGTGGGAAGAATACCTTCAAACTCGCTGCATACTATCGGGCAGAACGTGCATGTACCCATGTAAATGCAGTGCTTAGTCATTGAACCAAATGTCGCCCCTACTCCGCGTACAGATGTCCCCAACCATAGCAAGGTTTCCGGATAAGCGAGGTCCGGTATATCATATCATAGCAACATTGCCACTAATGCAAGTGTAGGCGTGTCTCACCTGCCCAAGGGAGTAGTTGAGATAAAACCGTTTTGCCAGGCCTCCTCTCATTTCGTCCAATAGATTTCTATACTTTGTAGCTATGTATGACCTCACAAGTGGCTGTCGATCAGCACTTTTAATCAAACTGCGCACGATCTCTGTCAACTTGAGTAAGTCCTACCAGTATACTAATTGAAATAAACATAGCTTGACTTTTATGATATTCTCCTGAACCGAGAGTAAAGCTTTCTTAAATTCTACCTTCTCACCCCTTTTCAACTCCGCAACTTGACAATGCAGGGTAAGATCATTATTATTCCATTCACACTATCATACTAATACTGGAAAAATTATAAAATTTTAGGTTCTCAAGTTTTACTCCACTAACCTTGCTACTAGGTGAATGCTATGGTGGATGGCTTAGTATATTAAGAGAGAATGCACGATACAGTTCGGGCGAAGGGGTCAGCAAGCAATTCATTATGTCAGCTAACTAGCAGCTTAGCACTAACAAGTTTGGCATGTAGTTCTACAATCGATTTGGCAAGCGACTCGATAGGGATTCAGCAGGCGCTTCAGCAGGCGATTCTGCAGAGAGCAGGCCATTCCGTAAGGTGTTGTTAATGGGTGGGCAACTACAAAGTTGGAAGGTTGGAAGAGATAGTGATGGTAGTGGTGGGGTATTGGATAGAATAGTTGATCAGATAAAGTTGACAGGCACTGTGTGATAGTGATCACTGTGCCGACCGTAGAATTGAGGCTGAACACGGCAAGGTACAGTACTCGGTGGCAGGAGTGTATGATAATGTGCACATAAGATGATGAAGCGAGCACTGGAGACATCAGATTAGATAGACATTGTATCAGACAGGACAATTAACTACTTTTCTTTATGACCTTTCTCCTGATGATTGACTATTGAGATTACCTATGAGACACTTTACTAGCTCTAGACTCCGATACAGAGTGCGCGCAGTGGATGTCGTTGAGCCTAGTGCTATCCCCCTGTGTTAAGTGTGCACAACTATGAGTTTTCCCGCTCTTGATGTCACCACTGAGGGCTCGCCACCCCCCTAGGCGTGGTATGGTTGTATGGGCCCCCGAATGAAGCGCGTGGGGTCTCTCAGGGAGCATGCGTGCAAGCGGCTGAAAAGCCATGTGCAAACTCACCCCGATAGATCCTCGGAGTTGCGAGGATGCAGTCTGCTACTTCGTGACAGTACGGAGTTACGAAAGGCCCTAACCGCGGTCGCGTGTCGCCAGCATTGCCCCTGCCCCCATCGCAAGCTCTGCCACCGTTGCGAGCGTAGCCAGAGGCAGTCAGTTCGGGAGGCAGTTCGAGGGACTATTTACATGCTGTTCAACGGGCTCTTCCGAAGGCTGTTCGACAGGCTTTATGCAGGCTGTTCCAGAGGCCCTTTCGGAGGCTGTTCTGGAGGCTGTTCCAGAGGCTGTTCCGGAGGCTGTTCGACAGGCCATTCCAGAGGCTTGCCAGTTTTGCTGATGGTGGGAATAGTTATGTAGCATGATACCCATATGTATATAGATTAATACCAAAATATAACAGTAATGAGAATAGCCCTCGAACCAGCCTCTGGGCCTTCAGAAAAGCATATTGAACAGCCTCGGGAAAAGCCTCCGGAACAGCTTATAGTGGAAAAGCTCCAGACTAACCGCCCCTAAGAGTAGTCTTGGAATCTTATAACCTATCCATGTTGGTGATGTATGATAAAGTCCTGAATTCATTATGTCAGCTGTCCGGATACTTCTGAAGTAATAAAATTTAGACACTGTCTCGAAATTTGGACTGGTCTCATGGACAAGCCTACGAAAATATGCTAGTTGATACCGAAGACTGCATAATGCATAATATGCATTGATCCCCTGTCCGGATATTTATTTTTTCGGCTAGTATATTCTGTGAGATGTGCCTGACATTTGGCTGTTGGGGAGGGTGCAAACCGCATTACTAGTGTCTACATCGTTACCTATACGGTACTGGTACATAGAAACATAGCTATGATATAGTTTTCTTTATTAATCTCCACACAATGTGATTTGAGTGTCTTTATTCTAAACTGCATCCTGTCACATGTCCGTTGTCGTTATCTTGTCCCGCCTTTTCTTTATCTGGCAAGTCATGCATGTCTCGGCTTGGTGCAATGTCATAGCGATAATGGAGCGGGCGGAGCTCAGGAGTATGCGATGAGGTGAGCTCGAGGTGGGGTAAGATCAGGAGGTAATTTGAGATCTCCGCAATCGTAGAGCAGACACAACTCAGTTTTGGCGTTAGGCAGGATATTAGTCAAGGAGTCGAAGCGAGCGTTCCATTGACAACTACGAAGAGTTACGTTCCGAGAGTTTGCGTCAGCACTCAGCTAAATCCAATTAGAGCGGTTGACTAAGATGATCGTCTAGTTTTATAAAGCAGACGAGCCTACGCTACTGATTATAAGCTGTTGCTTACTATCCTATCTCTCCTCCTCACATCAGCACATATTCCGACGCAATAAGTGCCCTCAATATTTATCTTTCCAGCACACACTAGTTACACATCTGAATTGCTTTGGCTAAGAATTTAGTATTATGGCCATGACCACAGGAACTGGAGTGGAAATAGCCGTTTCGGATACTAGGTTATGTATTCCGGTATGTTAGACATCATCTATCTGCTCATGAGATTACTATATCGGAGGCTATGACGTAACCAAAAAATCACCGGCAAAGGTCGAGCTATTGAAACTGAACTTACAGCTAACGACAGTCCTGATGAACAGCTAATCGATTTCTCCCGCTTTCTTCATGGAACGCCAGAAGAGAAAAAGGCATGTGCGGATACGATTGTCTCGGGGTTCAAAAATGCTGGGTTTATCTACTTGAAGAACCACGGGATACCACAGCAGACGATTGACGAGTTGTTTGCAAAGGTTTGTCCTCCTAATGGTATGAAGTTGTCAAGTTGGTTTCAACTGACATCAACACCTTTCGCACCCCTTCATAGTCCAAGGAATTTTTCGACCGTCCTCAATGGCAAAAGGAAGCACTCGCCTGGTACAGCGCCCGCGCCAATCGAGGATACAGCACTATCGGCCGCGAAAAAGCTAGCAATTTTACATCCAAGGCGGATGTGGACAACCTTCGTCAAAGACAGCCCGACCTGAAGGAATCGTTCGAGGTTGGGCGCAGCGACCAGCCGCAGTACCCTAACATGTGGCCCGACAAGTTCGACGCCGCAGGCGCGGAGTGGAAGTCGTTTATGGAGAACTTTTTTCAGATTGGGATTGGAATGCATGTGCAAGTGATGCGGGCCATTGCACTCGGGCTGGGAATTGAAGAGACGTGGTTTGATAAGCACTGCAAGGATGGGGACAATAACTTGAGGTTGTTACATTATCCAGAAGCCAAGAATGAAGTGTTGGGGACAGGGGATGAAGGGGATGAGAGCAAAAAGGCGATACGAGTAGGCCCACATACGGATTATGGGTCCATTACGCTGTTGATGCAGGATAATAGCGGCGGACTGCAGGTATTGAGTCCCTCGGGAAAGTATGTTGATGCAAATCCCATTCCCGGAACAATTGTCGTCAACGCGGGGATTTGTTAGCACGGTGGTCGAATGATGAAATCAAGTCGACGATGCACAGGGTTGTGAAGCCACCAACGAAGCCAGTCGTGAAAATCAGCCCGGACGGGAAGGAGGAGGAATGGTATCCATCGAGGTACAGTTGTGTGTATTTTTGCAATCCGGATTATACTAGTTACATTGAGGCTATTCCGGGGACCTATGGGGGGGAGAAGGGAGAGAAAAAGTACCCGGGGATAAAGTCTGAGGATTATATGGTGTCGAGATTGGCGAGCACTTACGCCTGAGTTTGAGAAAAAAAAAAAAAAAAAAGAATCACTTTGCAATTAGAATCTGAAGCGCATTTCGATGGGTATTGACTTGTAACGAGACTAGATTGTCCTCGTGGGGTAATACGTTTGAGCGGAGATTTCATTGTTACTTGTATGCTATAATGAAAAACTGATGTGTGCTAAGATTATATAGTATCTAGAAACAGAATAGGTCCGGTACCTAGGTGAGTATAAAAACGGCTTCTGGGTGCCACAGAGGTGCGCTGATGATTGATTGGTGTGCTGCACAGGACAGTTTTCTTGCTCTGCAAATAGGTTCCATTGGATGACTTCCCATGGGCACAGATTCACAGACCCAGATCCTAGTCCAAATTCTGCGCCAGACCCCGATTCCCATGGCAACCACAAAATAAAATTCTCAGATTCCCAGATTCTCAAATTTGTCAGCACATCACGCCCCAGCACCATTACAAAGGCAAGTATTTTATGCACCTATTATTGCATGCAAAATTATCTACACCTATCGTTCACCAACTACCACTTTTCAGCACTTCATAATGCTGTTCAAGTCAAATAAAGTTGCTTTCATCATTGTCACTTAATTTGAAGACCCAATAGACTTGAGCATATAATAAATAAAGAGCTTCTTCCAACTCATCACCTGGATGAGTGGGGATACTAGTATTTTGGTGTAGACATGTATTTCAGCGTAGATTTAAGAAGGGTGACATTTTATTTTTGGTGTTGAGATTAGATATGCAAATTACAAGGTATGCAGATTCAATTCTACGTTGACTAACCCCTTTTGTTCATCTGTGAAAAATTTCTGTGAATCTGGAATCTGGCAGAGGGGCGAGGGGGGAGGGAGGGGGGGTCTGCTGCCAGATTTGAGAATCTGGACGGGGGTTTAGAAATTTTTCTGGGCGATCGAGCACTAATAAGCCTGTGAATCTGTGAATCTGCGCCTACGGAAAGTCATCCATTATTGCAAGCGTAAAGGTGAATCGCTCGAAATGAAATCTGATCCCTTGATATACATAAGTAGCATTGAAGTGGGGAAGCCGACAACGATGACAAACACAAAACAACACAATATCATGTGATTGCTCCGTTGGTCTAGTGGTATGATTCTCGCTTAGGGTTTACCCTGAGTTCCTCCGACTTGCGAGAGGTCCCGTGTTCGAACCACGGATGGAGCCCTTCGTTTTGCCCCTATGCTACCTTCTGGGTTTTATTGGTAGAGGGATTTTGCAAGTTTTGTAGGATTATTTTGCGGAATAAAGTAATTCCGTTGTGGTATTGTAGGTAGTAGCACTTTGCCACGAGGCAGTGCCGGAAGAAATTATCCCTGTCATCAGCAACACCCCCGCTCACATTTATATTATTATGTCAACATCCATAAGTTGTTTCCAGTACCAAATATATCATTTTAGTCTGCATTCATTACTCTACCAAACCAAGAGTTTAAGCATATTGCATATTCTAGTCCATAATGCCTGCATATACTGAGGAATATCTTCTACGTGCCATCAATTACGCCAAACGGCACCCTCGGTTCCAAAGGCTTGAATAGCAGCCAAGTACGAAGTGGATGAAGACATGAGAAGATTGTGCCAACATTTGCTAGATCGAGTGGCGGATGTCAACGTTGTACATGGCATGTTTCGAAGTGCCTAGGGCGCTGCCACCTTTGCAGGATACCGGAACATTGTGTCACTGCTGCTGGATTGAGAGCAGATATCAGCGTTGTGAGTGGTTTTGCGGAACTGCATTGTGGGAAACTGCATATATGGGACAGAAGGATATTTTATCGTTGCTGTTTAATCGAGGTGTGGATATCAACATTGTGGCGGTAACTACGGAACTGCTTTGGGCAGCTGCATGCAAAAGACATGCTGGTGTTGGAGGCGGAAAAGTGTGGTAATGATGGTGACGAAGAAGAGCCAGCGACTGGTACCGGCAGCCATTCCGATGGTTCTGCTTTAGATGCCGATGGTTTCCTAGATGGAGTCCCCATTATCAGATGCGACATCTCCTTCTCTAATGCCGTATAGCGAGTATGGTACAAGATTCCATCGCTGTCACCATCACCAAGTCAAGTGCAACTCGCGACCGTCGACTACTGACTCACAGCTAATCCGGTACAGGAGTAATTGGATCCTCGCTTACTGGATATTAGCCGCTATTGGATACGGGTTCTCTCCCGAGTTTGGGACTATGGAGCGTATTGGATATATGGGGGTTATTGGATGGATAGCCTGTTCAGGTAGCCAAGACAGGGATATTATTAGCAATTTGTCCCTGTCATACTGGATAGAACCATAAACTAATGCTTAGTATATGATGCTACTCAGGCAAAACACGTGGTATATAGGCCTCTAATTCCAGCTACAACATGAAGAATATCCACTGTCATTTAGTTTTATTGACTTGTACACTGGGAACAACGGCTTCAAGCTCACACTCCTCTTCACTGCTACGTCATAGCATTAACAAGTTCACTACACAGGTTGGACAAACAAACGGCTTCCTTCAAAATTACCCGCTCTGTTCGTCAAGCTACAATCATTAACTACTTCACAGCTGGTGTGAGATCTCAGGCTTGACTGATTCTTGAGTCACTTACCAACCCTGTATATCATTGATTCATCTCGATTCATGTATTGACACTATTTGTATGTAGATAGACTCTCGGCTTAATAAACCTCTCTTACTGGATATGAGGCGATATTGGGTAGAAGGCCCGTCCCCGACGATATCCAATATGAGGGGTTCTTTTGTATTCTGGCAAGGTGGAGACATTATTACCTCAGAGGAAGCTGTCTCGCCATAGCCCCTAGGGCGGCATGCGAGTAATGATATATATATATCTTTTTTTAAAAAAAGAGGAAGCTGATATCTCATGCAAGCAGCTCAACAAGGAAATCCTTTTACACTCCCTTAGAGCCCTAGTTGTGCTATGCAGGAATTCAACTGAACGTCTCCAAAACTGGATCGGAGAAGGTATTCATTACTTTGTTTCAGGACACTTTGACTTCGGTGTAGCATACAGTAAGCAGCAGTTCGATTTGGGTGGAAGCACATCAGTGAACTAGAATTTGACGTGGCAGCATAAAGGGCCCAGTGGCTGCAGAAAGCAACCGAAGTCGACGGGGAGCGAAGCAAGGCAATCCACAAGGATAACATGGGACAGTGCTTATCCACTCACCATATTTTGCCATGCCATGCTGCGTCTGGGACCTCAAGAGCAACTGCATAGTGGAGTTCCGGATGTTGCGTGCGGAGGTTTTCTCAATGGCAGCTCCGCAGATTGGATTACAATTATGACCAGTTCCGCTACCTAAAGGAGTCAGATTGGGGCGTAATGTACGGAAGGAGCTACTTAGCTTAGGGCGGACTACGTGTGGCTTGATGTACTCTGTCTCAGACAATCAAATGCTCGTCCTTAGTATTTACATTAGGAAATTAAGCAACATGAAAGGAGAATAGATGTCCCCACAATTGGTAATATATGGTGCAGCAGCACAGATCGTTCACTACTTCAACGGCCTTGAAGGGTCCTTAGCAAGGATGGCTGGGACAACACTCGGTACTGGCTCCGGTGAGCTTGGACCTTACAGGAGATCACGAAGGAGAATAGGACCTTCAATGGAGAAGTATCACACAGAGCGATGGGAATATTATTCTAAATACCAGAGGCAAAGTTCCCAGGGAAGGTTATCAAACTGAGAGCTGCCATTCGCCCCTGTTCCCAACCTCGTCACCGATGCTGACAGCCCAGGCGGCTGCAAAGTGTACGAATTTGCGAGGGAAATAACCCATCATTGTGCATCAGGCCTTGCCGATAAAGTAGCTGGAATCCTGTTACATTCTCTGTAAAACTCATCTACCAACATACAATGAAAACGTCAGTGGCGAAACTGCTTGGAGAAAGCCAGACGGCAATTGAAACGGATAAACGACAATGCACCCTTGCCACCCTTGGTCCGGATCATAGCTACAACAGGGTGTTATGTGAAGAACTTTGCAAGCACGTTGAAACGTGGAGGTCTGAAAATAGGGATGACAAAGTGAAGTTGGGGTCCTTAGAACGGGTTCTTTTTTTTTTTTTTTTTTTTTTTTTTAATATCTGTAATCGCGTGCCGCCCTGAGGGCTATGGCGATGTATGTACATATGAGATAAATGAAATAAATTGGGAAATATAGGTTAACTGATATTTTTTTATATTTTATTTAAATGATTAATCGCATGCCGCCCTATGGGCTATGGCGATAGGTTAACTGATATGGAAAAGGAAAATAGAAGTATATGTCGGCTAATGGGTAGCTGATAGGGAAAAGGAAAATAAGAGTATATTTCAGTCTCCCAATTCCTCCACTAGTTTTATGAGGGGGTCGTTCTCTCCGTCTTTCGGTGGGTTGGCTATGCCCGCTCTGCCTCCCGGCCAGATTCGTCTCTTCCACACCCGGCAGTTGTCGTCGATAGTGAGCGGCACGAGCTAGCTCGAGCTGGAGGGTGAACCAAGTGAGGATTATCTCTCTATCCACCTCATCAATTCCACCAGCGGGACCCTACCTCTTCCTCTGTGGCCGGGAAATGTATATCGCTTCCAATCCTCCTGGCCACCTCCTCCCCCACACCCCGCACCGGTTCCAGATGCGTGCAACCTCCTCCTCTCCACACCATCTGCATTCCATCGGCCTGTAGGCCATGCCCAGTACAATAAGAGCAAGAAGGAGAAGCACAGAAGAAAAATGACAGTTCCAGCCCCCGGCCACACACAAAATCAGGTAATGCTGTCAATCCTTCTCATACAGCTTTACCAATGCCCCCCCATATAGCTCCCCACCACTTCAGATATTTCTTACTCGGGGCCAACAACAGAGGATTTTTGTAACACAGTCTAGTTTCCCATATCACCCCCAGTGATCTCAGGTTCAATACAAATCTTGTGTTTACTAAACTTTCCTTAAAGCACCGTGAAGTTTGAATCTCGAGGATTCTTTAGAACGCTGTCCTATGGCGAGTTACATTATCTAACAGCTTCTGCTCAATGAGCCGTGGGGTGCACAGCGCGCTTCTGTCAGAACGGTCATACGGTATCTCTTAATACCAGATCCTAGTAGGACACTGTTCATCATATAGGCTCGAAAACTCGACGGAATCAGAGTGGCACCAGTAAACTAGTCAGAATACTCTAGACCCTACTCTTGCGTTGCGCCCTAGGTGTACACTTCACCTGCTTTGAGGCCCTGGACAGACCTTTATATGGAGCGCGGCATGGTTACTGGCTAGCCTCACTCGTTGAGTAGCTCTTGCCGTGGATACAGTAGTTAAAGCAAATGTCTACCAGGGATCGCCAGCTGGGTTGAAGTCAGATTATGGCAGACAAGACCCGAAGACGACTACTTTCTAGTACCAGTTGAAGCTGTTATATTGGATAAGGCCGGGGGCTTCGTTCGGCAAAGTTGACCCAATAAAGACAGGTTATCCAATACGACAGGATCAAATATGAGAGGTTCGACTGTGACAGGGGCGGCCGGATGATGGACCAAGCAAAAGGAATGAGCAGGTAAAGGAGGCAAAACCGGAGCAAACACATTACAAGGGTCGTCTTTCCCACTTGAAAGGTTTCTCATTAGCCATGAGTTTACAGGAGAGTAACCAAGCACTCTAGAAAAAGACAAACGAATAAGCATATGGGATAACTCTCCAGCTGAAAAACAGGACGGAGGGCACAAGCGAGATTACCATTACAGCTGAGATCCTGCTCCCACAGGTAATGAGCTGGAATAAGCAGCACGCTTTGCAAGCACCTCCAGAGATTTCTCTTCAACCTTGTATACATATTGCATACCCTTGAATGAAGTTTATGTGCCGCTAGTGACGTCGATGAGTCCGATTTGATCCGATTGAAGCTGACCTTCTACACGTTGTGCCTAGACAGTAAAGATCTGTTCTGTTTGACTAGGAACGAATGTAGAGTATTGGTGGAGAGAGTGGGAAGCATCCTGGATGAGCACATCAGCCACGTCCTCCAGCAGGGGAAGAAAGCTAGAAACTGCAGCTTAGAATCACTGCCTATCACCCAGTACCGGAAGATTTGATCGTTGTTATCCCCTCTTCTCTCACTAACCCTCTGTTCAACCACTATACTGATCTTACAGCAGGAGTGGAGAACCTTTTCGTGAACCTCTTGCCAGTTGAGAACCCCTGCTTGTCATTTCTACAGCTTTCCAAATGTATTGCAATCACCTCAGCCCGCCCTCATAAGAATCATTCTTTAACGACAAGCAGCTCACGGTAGAGCAACTACCAACTTTATGTAGACCTATGGCTACTGTAAGTTGAAGCTGACATTCAAGCTCGATTGGAAGTTTAATTTGGCAACTTTCAAGCAGCTGTTAATCAGGGACGACCCGAACTGGTACAACCAATCGAGTCCCCTCATTTGCGGGTTAAGGTTGTTCTGTTAACTTATGAAGCACCTGGCAAAATTGTGGGCACCGAGATTAGAAATTCAAGTCCCTGGAGAGGTCGTGTGTTCATCGTTATCGTGCATCGGAATACTTATGCCGTAGTGATGGGGCGAACGAATGATGGTCAGAACATAAGGCACATGTAGGTGCGAAAGTCAAGATCACCGAGATCAACTGGAATGATCACCAAAATGTTACATAGTACATGAACAAATGAATGAACATCGTCAGTTCCCCTTTCCTTGCCACAACCGTGCCACTTATCGCGTACTTAATGGCACACACATGCGCCAAGCTCCATGAACGAGTCAATACGAACACGTTTCTGGCCTCGGTTCATTCAAAAAAAAAAAAAAAAAAAAAAAAAAAAAAAAAGGAGCAAAACGATCCTTCTCACCATCTCACTCTCACTTCCTTCCATCGAGCTAGAAACACTGCAAGTCTCCCATGCTTATCTAACAAACGCTAACAAAACCTTTGAGACTTCAACATGTCCAATTTCGGGAGATTTAATGCGGCAGTGGACCAGCTCCGCAGTGATGAACAAAACGGTGAAGCAGAGGTTATGCGGATGTTTCAGTACACTTACACATGCACACACTGCGAGTACCACTGGTTGGTGTACTTGCAGGTATACCCACTCACGCACGTACTACCCCCGGTCCATCCCTGCCCGCCACATTGCCCCCATGCCGGCACCACTGCGCTTGTTGGGTTCGTTGCGACGCTTGACGTCGTTGTACGCGTGCTGGAGGTTGAGCTTGTTCGTCCAGGGTTGGACCTGCTGCTGATAGCGGCAGCAAGCGGTGCGAACCACTTGCTTGCAATTTTCTGGTCACCAGCGCTGTTGGGTGTACGCCATCGTAGGTGTCTGTGGCGGTGCTGAAGCCGGTAAATTGGTCGACAACAGTGATAGGGGATGTACTCGTGGCCTTGCTTGCGGCCCAGCTGTCGAGTGCGGCATTTAGATTGACAACACGTTGGCCACATTCGGTACACATCGAGGGGTTCATAGGAATGATTTTTGCGACCTGTGTACAGGCCAGAACCGTGGCGTTAGCATTACAGACTCATTGACGGCGCCAGGTCGCAGAGGACGCGAACGCGAGCAAATGCAAGCGTCGCGGTATAATAGAAGCTGTACTACGAACTAAAATTTTCATGTTGGGATTATTTGTCCTCATCTGGTCCACCAACTTACTGAACGCTGCGATGATGGCGGTAGTACCCCTGTTACTCCAGGCATCATTCGTGCCCAGATGCATCATCACGATGTTTGGGTTGGTAGCCGCAAGCCACCCAACAAGCTGGTTCTGGTCCGCTATGTTGATGGCCAGGAAGCCGCCGTGCCCTTCATTGTCGCCGTCGTGCGCAACACCGCAGCCTTGCGGGGGGAGTGTGCCGACAAAGTCGATATCAATGTAGCCGGCAGTTTGGAGTTGGTTCCAGAGGAGGGCTCGCCAGCAGCCCTAGTGATGTCAATTGCGTTAGCAAGAACTGAATTAGAGAGATCCGAGATGGCAAGTTGAACGGCAGAAAATGAATTTGGACATAGGCACCTACAGGTGATCCAGTGATGCTGTCTCCAAGTGGCATAATCTTTGTTGTTGCCTAAATGGTCAATAACTGCAACGAGGCCGCAAGAAGAAGCGCAGACAAGAACTTCATGGTCAGGTTGGATCTAGCGGGCTTACTGAAGCGAGGTACAGAACTCGGGAGGAAAGGAGGAGAGTGCTTTGATTTATAGAGCTGGTAAGGTTACTATAGGTTAGATATGATGTACACATACTGTTCGCTCGAGGAAGAATGGACACCTACAACAGCAGGAGCCATGCCTTGTAGCCGCAGGCACTAATTAAGCAGAATGTTCTCTGGGCGTTCCTTTGGTTTAGGGTACGGCTAGTTCGCAAGTATCCATGGCCGCATCATTAATGGGGAAACTGACTATACCAGCTGCCGGCCGCTGCTATGGTGGTGAAAGAAGAGATATCGGCGTACCTAGGCTTGATTCCCTTGGAAGCTTGGAGTATGCGATGAACCTAGACTTAGCTCTTCGGAAATCGGTGTTTTATTCCCGGTTATATCTGGCGCTAGTAAGGGTAAGACCGTGGTCAAGCATAATATGTAAGTATAACGCCTGTTAGTGCCAATATCGGTTGGGAATATGCTAGACTTGAAGACTGTCAGAATGTGTAGATGAAGGATTATTTCATTACCGCGACCGAGTGTGAAGCAGTTAAATAGTAAACTTAAGCAGGCGGAGTATCTTATATTAGGGATATCATGCTATTGGGGCAACACTAAGCTAGTAAGCAATCTGAATATAGCAGTTGCACACTACTGACACTTACAAGTTTTTTTTAAATCAATCATTGTTGCAGTGTTGCCCAAGTTTAATACTGCTAGTAGTATAGATTGATATCGTTGATGCAAATACACTCAAACGGAATGGGATTTTGAAGGCCTTTCACGCGAGCGTGAAAGTGATTGCAACAAATAAAATCGAAAACATCACTGGGCGATAGTGGCCAAACAACCATCGCCCTTCATGGGCACGGGCTTTAAGCATGGTCCTGCATCCATCTCCGTCTCTGCTGCTTGTGTAACCAAGTACCCACGATGAACTCGATTGTCCAAACTTGCAGCAATTGACAGACCGCCTACTATGCATTACATTTTCATGATCTAAGTTCTCACCCGTCATCGACGGGGTAAATTTCGCGCACGAAAGGATCTTGGGGAAAACGTGATCTATGGTAGCGCATGGACCTGATTCGGGAATTTTCCGCACAGAATTTTGTGAGGTTTAAAGATCACAAAGCGAATTCCATAGCAGGGAGAGGCAGGCTTGTGCCAGAGTAGCTTAAGTAATTCGATGAGTGAGCGGAATTCGTGGGGTCTATTTGGAACACGCATGGAGGTTTTGAGCTGGTAGATTTAGGTTTGCATGCTACTGCACTTGAAGTACTGCGCTAGTACCGGCCGGTTACCATGTGTAAGGCGACCCTGCGGGAACGGTAGTCAGTAGCATAACAGTTCCTCACCTACTGCTGCCACTCCATGAATCCAAATTGGGAAGTTCTAAATATTCCACAACATTTCTGAAATCTAGTGAATTCCGA
This sequence comes from Kalaharituber pfeilii, assembly GCA_015179045.1. Lineage (NCBI taxonomy): Eukaryota > Fungi > Ascomycota > Pezizomycetes > Pezizales > Pezizaceae > Kalaharituber > Kalaharituber pfeilii. The sequence goes on along the minus strand of WHUZ01000009.1, from coordinate 638,905 downwards.
AAACTCTCCAACTGCAAACATCATACCTTCCTACCTCACATCTCTTTTCCTACTCTATGTCCGAGAGAAGACAGGTCATATTATTTATCACAGTTTGCTTCCCATTATCTCCTATGTCCCTTACCTCGCCATAGCCCATAGGGCGGCGTGCGAGTAATGATATTTAAAAAAAAAAAAAAAAAAAAAAAAAAAAAAAATACCTCACATCTCTATTGGCATGAGACTACATCTCTATATACTCCGTGGTCAGTTAGATTGAACTACCCCCTGCATTTCAAAGTCCTTCCAGATACATTAAAATTGACAAAAAGCTGATGTGCTGGCTATGCAGATATGCCATATGTCGGAGGTGATAATACTTCAGGACCCGTATACCCCGGTTGACTTGTTCGACATTCTTATAACGACACGCCGAGACTAAACTGCGATCGGATAAATGAAACTAGCCAATACCGGTACCGAAACCGGATAACAGGCTGTATGAGTGACATTATAGGCAACTGACCGGAAGAACGAGCCGAAAAGCGATTGCGTAGCGAAAGATCCTTGGAAGTTAGCTTAATAGAGTACTTACACATTGTTTAAATACCGAGTTGGTTCTGTTAGCGGACAAGCTGCTACATCTGGATAGGTCTCAAGTACGGAGTAACGTGATCTCCAAAAGCTCCGCAGAATGCATGTTCTTCTGGATCTACATAGTAGAAGTGTTAGATTGCAACAAGCTCTTACCATGCACGCTAGATACTTGATTCATTTAATATGTACATGAAGTAGATGCTTGATAATCTCGTTATCACATATAGGAACATGTACTTGCTTATTATCTGACACCTAAGATGCGAACATCAGTTCTACGTCTTCAGCAGAATTCTCTTCTCTTCTCTTGTCGGAGCTTTAGATAAAACTTTGCGTTTTTCCCTTTTCGGCAATTGAGCCTGCTGGCTCTGTCGTATGTTTTTAGATAATACCCTAATGAACCAATATAATAATGGTTATCAGCAGTTTATTTATTTTTTATTTTATTTTTATTTTTATTTTTTTATTTTTTAATTTTTTTAATTGTTTTTTTTTTTGGTCATTACTCGCATGCCGCCCTGTCATGAAGGTAACTGTGGCAGAAAGTGAAGAGTTGTCAGGACTAGGGGTGGAGTATGGAGGCTTCGCCAAAGTTTGGAAAGAGAGGGTTCCCTGGAGGTTGGAAATGGAGATTTTGGAAATGTATAAGTGTGTGTACTGGAATCTTAAAGAGGATTGAATAGAAAGATTTTATTTACAACTTGCTCTTCATATTGGGATGCTCTGATTTATCTACATGGATGGAATTCCAACTTCCGTTTCATCTTCAAAAAGTTCTCTTTTCATACTCTACCGGACTCTTACACTAACTCCAAGATCTTGGCACCAAGAAGCATTTGCAGCTGACAGCTAGCTAGGGTTCGTCAGTAGGAAACATGGATTCATGGCCAGTAGGGGAGGGGGGGGGGTCATGGAAACGTAGATAAAATATAAGCATTCATTTGCTCCATTTATTCCTGAGAAGTTCTGTTTCGCTTTGTTTCAGTGTCTGCTTATATCTGAGCCCATTGCCTTTTTTGCTTTTTGCTATACCCTCTACTTTCAATCACTTTGGGTTTTTGTTTTCATGATTATGGGTCTGCCTGACTCAAGAATTCACTTCGCTGAGTCTCACCGGTTCCTACTTTTCAAGTTTTTAATAGAAGGGTGTGCAGGTAATAATGGTATAGGACCCTTAGGTACTAAGTGCTAACATATAGTTGACATTGAGCGAGAAGCTCGAGAAGGTGAGGCGTGAGCTGAGGATCACTTGAATTTATTTGAAGACTCAAGTGATAGAAGCTTGAAGCATCTCGGAGGGGTTTGAGAAGCTTCTACAGAATTCGGGAGTTGATGGAGAATAGTGTAGATGTCTGAGAATCTGGAGTGGGGGCGCTGAATTGTGAGGCTCTTGTGGAGATACCAGATTCTGAGAACATTAGGGTACTGTCTGGAAGAGCCGTTGAACCCCTTATGGTGACGGCAGTGAAAGTAAGCTTGGCATGAAGGCACGTGGGATAAGGGCAGCACGTGAGGCGATATCGTATATATAGACTCTCTGTACTGTAGCACATACAATGAACAACCTTTCTCTTCTCTCCTTTTCGCACACTTTCGCACTTGCACCCGCATTTAGTCGTATTTTCGTTCCGCAAGTTTTCACCGCTCCGGTCCATCGAAAGGCAGTAGTTGATACTATCTGTCTATCTTATACTGTTGCTTTCGGTCTAAATCATACATCCAATTGCCCAAAAAAGCAAAAAATAGTCATTAACTTTGAGCCAAATATTATCTGTCGAGTTGGGTAAATCAGCATGAGGCCAAGACGCTATCGGAATCCACAGTAAAATGAAGGTAACTAAGCAGTTATTTTTGCCAACCGCTTTGATGCCATTTATATCATGGACGTCTTAGGTACGCAAGGTTACCACTTAGTTCTCCAGAAAAACAGTGCCTGTGTCAAACTTGTGACAATTGTGTTAGCTGCAGCCGCCAAATGTATGCCATGCAAGTGTCAATTCGTTGATGGCTTTACTGTAAAGTACGGAGTACAGGCTGTATGAGCAGCTGCAGGAGGGCGGGGGTGGGGGGCTTGGTACAAGAGGAGGGGAAGTTACAGTTTTCCCTTGCTATACCGGACCTCGTTGTACCGGAAACCTTGCTATACCGGATACTCTCAGGTTGCTACATCCCGCTCCCATACAAAACCCTCTTGCTATACCGGACGCACTAAGAATACCGGACCGGACAGGAACTGCCAGGCACTTACCCCCCTGTCTCCATACAAATAATATTTGCTATACCGGATACACTAACACTGATACGTCCAATTTTGACTATCCCACATTGCATTCACCTTCAGATGCTTACTAAACTTAACATTACATAATAAAATTAGGCTGTCGTTGTTCCCAATTACATTAATTTTGCTGCCCATCCCTATTCTGTTTTGCCAAGCATTTTATTCTATAACGGAACCTTGCTATACCGGACGAAAAAGGCCAGATTTTACAGATCCGGTATAGCAAGGGAAAACTGTATCTACAGTGACCCGCAAAAAGTCTTGGGGATTAGGCAATATTGGGGTAAGTGATCATGCAAGCCTAATCCCCAAGACTTTTAACTGGTCACTGTATTATCTGAACAAGGAACGAAAAGCGGGGTGGTTTGTTCTACTGCCGTAGTAATGAGCGACGTGACAACAAGCGGCAGTAGAAGTGTACAGAATTTCATGAGTGCCCCGGTTGGATGAAAAGCTGTCTAGCAGCATCCTAAAGGTTGTGCTGAAATGCTCGTTCCATATGATTAATCTCTATTAGAATCGGAGCAGCCTGTTTTTGATTTTTGTTTTTAATTTTTGATTTTTTCAACAAAAGTACAGCTTAGGTATTCATGCTACTCGGTAGCCTAGCTGGCTGTTAACCAATGCCGTGGCTACTGTTGCAACGGAGCCTTGGGATAGCGTAAATGTTGCACTATCCCCCTTGTGCAACCAGCCTTGACAAAGATAATGATTTGGCCATTTTGTTACTAGACCCATATCTGGTAAATCTACAGTGTGAAGTTATCATAGTAGCACCTGGCTGGATAATACTCGTAACCCCCTTGAATTATTGCACGCTGCATGCACACTGCATACGGTGCAGTAGCCAGTCTGAATGTAAATTAAATTTTGTGTGGCCGCCGTTGGCAGCAATTATACCTCTAACTCACTCAGGCATACTTTCTACAAGCTTGAAAACCTCCTCCGACTTTTTCTTCTGCCATTCCTCCTGAATCTGTTGACATACCCCCTCTGCTGTGCCCTGCCATGGCGAACAGCTGCAAGTGGGGTAACGTGACAAAAAAAAAAAAAAATAACCCCTCAGCTGTAGTAGCTCTATCTTGATGTTTGCTTATCCTTGCCTCGATCACTCTCTAGATATCCTCAATAGGATTGAGATCTGGTGAACTTGCTACCCATGGCAGTGATTCCATTCCAAATTCCTTTTGTACTACTTGAGTTGCCTTTGCAGTATGAGCAGAAGCACCATTCTCCATGACTGTCAACCATTTTCCTCGACAACTTTACTCAAACCAGTATGGACGTAAGACAGGACGAAGGTCATGTGTACAATATGACCCTGATGTGATATTCCCTTAACCATTCTTCTGCCAAACAACAACTTCACTTGTAGAACCATCAGCAGCTCCACAGACAATCTTCATGATATTCTTCATTTAATTATCGAGTAACCCATATTCAGCCAGCTCTTCCATTCAATCAAATATATGATTCATCTGTCTAAATGAGTTCTCTGCACATCTCAATTGTCCAGTCAAGATGTGCGCCATAGCCCATGCCAATCTTCTAGCCTTTTTCTCAGCATCTAGAAATGGTTTACGTCATGCAACTCTTCGAAAATAGCCCTCCTTTGCAAATGCCTCCTTTAATACTCGTTCACATGCTTGAATTTCAGCTCTCTCTGCAACTTCTGAGAATGTCAGTCTGCGACAGACTGAATCGCGAGTAGCAACAGCTACTTGTTATGTCGTTGTGGAGTAGTAATTTTTCAATGTCGTCCTCGCTGCTTACGTTTGCTTGGAGTCTGAGGCTGTCCGCATATTCGAGCAACTGTGGTTCGGTGGAATTCCATCTCTTCGGCTATTTTCTTATAACTCCATCCAACTTGATAGCGGAGAGTATGCATTTCAATGCGCTCTGCATGAGTTGCCTCATGCGTCTTCAGTCCAGATCTTGCCGGCGTCTCCATGCTGTCGGTATATTAATTAGATATTCTTACTGCATGAATCTCTATAATACCACGAGCGCATCTCTGAATTCTGAATTTGTAGCATACTCGAGTGCTGAGTTGGACACATATCGTATTTACATTCGAACTGGCTACTGCACGGTATGCAGCTTGCATGCAGCGTGCAATAATTCATGGGGGTTACGAGTACGAGCCTGATATCATTATACCGGCTCCGCTAATGATACTGTCCTATAATGTTGAAAAATAGATAGTTGTCAACAGCCCAGCTGCGCCTCGGCTTTTCGTCGCTTCGCAACCAATTGAAATAATCAGCACCTTTCAAGACAGCCAAAAAAAACCGAGACAAGAGGCTGCTGGCCGCTCCATTAGTCAAAGAGAATCAGGCGAGACAACAGAGGGCATTTGAGTTGGTGGCGAATAGTAGGATTACTAGCTGACCGGTCTCAAAATAGTTTTATAATAGTTCGACTATTAGTCGTATGGGCCGTCCTCACAGGGTTGAGATTCACAACAGAACAAACACTACTTAGAAACTGCTTCATAACAATATTATTACAACAGGTTAACCTTCTCATTTCCAGTGTTGGAGTTTCATAAACTAATTCGCTGCAGGGCTAGTCACACTCCCTCTACCAGCATTCACTTGACTATCTACATCCAACAGTATATCAACAAGAATGTCTGATCCACTATCTATAGCTGCATCAATTGCTGGCCTCGTTGCAACCTCAGCAAGGATTGTAAGTTTGCTGAAGGGCCTCTATAATTGCAGGTCTCGAGTCAAGCAGGCACCAGAATCCATGAACCGCCTCATCGAAGAAATGCAGGATATGAATGCCATCTTCTGCCAGGTCCAGCTCTTTATTATCGGGACAACTAAAATTTCAAACAAAAGTGGATTGAGAATGTTGTCTATTCAGCACCTTCTTGCAACCTTGAGTGGATGTGTTTTGGTCACTTCTAATCTAGACAAGTATCTGGATGAAGTTGTGGGAATCAGTGATTCCAGAAGCACGCAACCTCTAGCAAACAAAGTAAGCCTTTTATTTGAACAGATTAAATGGGCACTGTGGAAGGAAGAAGAGGTTGCAGTCTTTATTGAGGACCTGCAGCGCCACAAGCTGAGCTTGAACTTAATGTTGGGAATTATCCAATGGTAAGTGTAGAAGCCTATTTTTTTCAGAATACGCAGAAAACTAATTTCTTTAAATAGCAATACCACAGCAGAGGCTGCCGAAAGCCTTGGGAAGTTGCACGAAGTAGTTAGTCAAATATTAGAATCGAACCATGCGATTTCAATTCAGTTGCGCACAACTATCAGCCGTTATGATCCTTCAATAAGCGATGAAAAGGAGGTTACGATAGTTGATATGCAACCCCAGGTTGCAAGCGCAGAAAGCGATTTCAAGAAGCCATTATCTACAGCTAAGGATGACTTGGTCTCCGATAACGATGATGACTCTTCATCAGTCAGAACTACAGCAACGTCTCTTAGCACATTATCCTTGCGATCCATGCGATGTGTGCTACCATCGTTCATAGACGAACTGAAACACTCAAGACCTTACAGGCGAATGCAAAAGTTGGGTATGGGCGACGATTCTCACTCTACATTCTCTAGCAATAGCTCCACAAGAGGTTGTAGCTGGTCGATGCTATCAAACATGACCTTGGGCGATCTCTCGATTTCGGAAATCTCAGTGCTTGAGCTACCTATTTGCTTATCTGATCTCTGGAACTCACAGCCCTACCAAGTTGAAATGCTGCTTCATTCAGCTGCTGATCATCGCAGATCACACCGACCATTGATACTGAGGTGGTTTTCTTTGGGGTCCATGCATCGTGCCATTCATGATGGGGATGAGAATGCCATTCGAACTTGCTTCAGGAACAGATTTAGAAGAGAGAGATTCAAATGGCAGGACACCACTGCATGTAACAGCTAGAAATGGGCAGGACAGGATGGTAGCACTGCTGCTGGCAAACGGTAGAGTTGATATTAATATAGCTAACAAAGATGGCTGGACACCACTGAATAGTGCAGCTTCCAATGGGCATCACAAGGTGGTGGAGCTGCTGCTGGCAGACAGCAGGGTTGATATCAATGTGACTAACAAATATGGCTGGACACCACTGAATTGCGCAGCTAGCGATGGGCATGACAAGGTGGTGGAGCTGCTGCTGGCAGACAGCAGGGTTGATATCAATGTGGCTCAACAAGAGGGATGGACACCACTGAATACAGCAGCGAACAATGGGCATGACAAGGTGGTGGAGCTGCTGCTGGCAGACAGCAGGGTTGATATCAATGTGGCTCAACAAGATGGATGGACACCACTGCATAGCGCAGCGAGGAATGGGCATGACAAGGTGGTGGAGCTGCTGCTGGCAGACAGCAGGGTTGATATCAATGTGGCTCAACAAGAGGGATGGACACCACTGAATACAGCAGCGAACAATGGGCATGACAAGGTGGTGGAGCTGCTGCTGGCAGACAGCAGGGTTGATATCAATGTGGCTCAACAAGATGGATGGACACCACTGCATAGCGCAGCGAGGAATGGGCATGACAAGGTGGTGGAGCTGCTGCTGGCAGACGGCAGGGTTGATGTCAATGTGGCTAACAAAAACGGCTGGACACCACTGAATTGCGTAGCAGATAAAGGGCATGACAAGGTGGTGGAGCTGCTGCTGGCAGACAGCAGGGTTGATGTCAATGTGGCTAACAAAAACTAGTGAGCGGCACGAGCTAGCTCGAGCCGAGCTGGAGGGTGAGCTCGAGCCAGCTCGTGAGTAAGTGAGCTCGGCTCGAGCTGGCTCGAGCTGGCGTGGCATGAGCTCGAGCCTGGATGGTTATATACATAATATTGACAAACTAAACTAAACTAAGCTAAATTTTCATCTTTCTCACTACTATCAGCTAAATTGTGCATTTCGAAGTTGTTGGTAGGTCAGAATGAGCTCCAAGTCTCTAATTATTACTATATTAGATATTTACAGTTTATGAAACCTTGCACTGGCTAAGCATTTTAGCGAGCTGTCAAGAAAAACACAAGCATGATCTTGGCTCGTTTGAGCTCGAGCTGGCTCGAGCTGGCTCGGCTCGTGCCGCTCACTAGATGGAAGGAACAAAATACATGGTCTAAGAGGCAATATGAACATCAGTCAGTCTAGGAGGGAGCGAAGTAGTTGGTGATTGTGGCTTGTCTGACGGGGCGAGATAGATGAAGTACATTGAGGTGTCTCGATCCTGTGTAGCAGTGTGGTAAATGTTTCGGTGTCGATCTCAGGAGCTGATATTGTACTCTGCGAAAAGCTTCAACGTTTTGACAGCGTCAGATGCTGTACTGACTACCTAGAGAGCCTATTTAATCCTTCGTGCCAAGCAGCGATCCAGTATTAAAGATCAAATTATATGGATACTAGTGGATTGGGACCCTTGCACCATTGATTCATGCAATATTGCTAATATGCAGTATCAGCCATAGCCCAAATTTGGGATGGACCAGCTGATCCAGTATCAGAGGCTATACAATCCAGAATCAGAGGTTTTCTGTACTTTCATCTCGTAGAACGTTTGCTGATAACGCCCCCTAAACGCCAGCCCGGGTTAGAATATATACAACAACAGGCTGAGTCATCAGCAAACGACACTGGTTTTACAACTACAGTAGTCTCATGCCAAGCTGCTAGTTTTACAGTACCATTCGTTCAGAGTAAAATCTTTTTTAATAAATACATGTACACTGTGCCTGTGCACTGGAATAAAATCACCCACGATGCAACGCTGTCCTGGAGGGGATTGCTATTCAACTCCTAGCCCGGTAATGTCCACATTTCACTTCCTATCACCGAGCGCATGGGGAAAATGGAACAGTGAAACGGAGGAAGCATTTCTTATCTTTCCACATTTCCATCTATCGCACTTGTTTACATTTTCATTATTTCTCACTTCCTTACAGGTTCAGCTATCTCCTATGTAACTAAATACCTCGCCATAGCCCACAGGGCGGCACGCGAGTAATGAAAGAAAATAAAACTTCCTACCACCAGAGGAACCTCCTACGGTGGGGCAGTTTGCTGAAAGGTCAGCACGTCCTCATAACGTTAACGTCGGCCCGGGCTAGAATTCAAATGAACTGCTGAGTCATTATTAGCAAACAACGCTAGGAGTGGAAGCACACTATGCTGGAAATATAATTCCTAGCCTGGTAATGCCCACTACTCTCACCTCGTAGAGCGGTTTGCTGATAACTCAGGATTGTTTTCGTGCTCAGACTATTTTTTCGGCCTCTGCCTTGGCTCGGGAGATCTAAATTTCGGCCTGGCAGCCCGTCTCTTTAAGCTGGGTACGAGAACAACTCAGGACGTTGTGGTACGCGGTGGCGCCTAACTGCTATAACTAGTCTGGTTGGCATGCTGTAACCATGCTGGCGCTGGGCTCAAGCAAGTCGCAGGTCACGAGGGTTGTACAGTAAGCGAATACTAGGAATAAAGGTAAGGCTGGAAGGAAGTGTGATTAGAAATGGATATTTGGTCAGCCAGTGGTATAAGAGGCGGTGATCCTGTACAGCTCTTCGTTCTCAACATCCAGTTCCTTCCTACACATGTAGTTCTTCTATTCTATGGTTTAGTTCTTTATTTAATTTAGAAGATCATGTACGTACTCTAGAACCTCTCCACTCAATGAATCTCTGTTACTGCATAATTTCTCTTATTGGATCAAGCCTCCAGTCCCTACTTGATTCAGTATGGGAGGTTTTTCTGTAGTAGACATAATCCAGCTGCACTAGGAGTTACATAGCAATTCTTTCTAGGACAGTGTGCGTCATGGCCTCAAAGCTATTTTAATTAACTTTCATTCCGATGCAATACAGTATGTATTTCTCTGAATTAATGGCATACGTGGTAAGGTGCTACCTACTCTCGTGACCAGCAGTTACTGGTATTCTCGTTTAGGGGCTTGGTATGAGAGCACTGTATTGTACAGCCCAGAAACTCCTACCAGTAGTGTGGTTTTCTGATGACTCAGCATCTTGTTGCATTCTAACCCGGGCGGGTGGATAGGACTACTAGTACAGTATGGGGAGTCGCGAGATATGCATCCGAGCGGACCCGCTTCACCACATTTGAGATAAAATAGCAACAGAACTACAGAAAAATAATAGACCACAGGAATAGACATCGGGAGAATTCAAAAATCTCTTCAGAATTTAAAAAATGAGCTTTTCGTTGAGTTGTACTGTAGTGTTATCGCAAGGGGGGTCTTCCCGGATGCATGTCACGCGACTCCAAGCCTTGGTACGGTGTTTTCCCTTTATACTGCATAGTCCCGAAGACTTTTGCCTATCATATACGCGCCTCATGCCAGATTGTGGGAGCTCGAGGACATGCTGAGTTATCAGCAGAAGCCGCCCTAGGAGGTGAGATCTGGACTTACAAGGCTTGGAGCTACCTAGCAATTCTCTCCACAACAGCGTGCGTTGTGGGTCCCAGTCCTGCTGCAAATATTGACCTTATTCCAGCGCGCCAGCAGTTGCAGTGTATTTCTGAACTGATGGTTTACGCGGGCGTGCACATGTATACAACTAACGTTAGCCTTGTCTGTGTATTCACAGTCTCATTTATGGATGGTCTCCTAAACAGTGATACTCTCTTAATCGCGAGTTATTTGTATGGTATACGAGGAGTGGCTCCTTCTATCCAGGGTCCCTTACTAGTCACGCACTCATTGTTCTTGAATGTATGCTATGGCCTAGTGTGACTGTATTTAGAAGATTTCCTCCTCCAAAGTAATTCTAGATACTCTAGTCAGTGAGAGAATACTGAGAATACTGTTCTTTCTCATCAGACAGCAAGCCTCATCTATCGCTTGGATGGCACTCTTCTTCACCCTATTAGCAGTCCCTTATAGAGTATGGTTACCGCTTGGTTTAGCCGGACTGGCTTTTTCGGCCTCTTATAGAAGGTTCTGCCCCTCGACCTTTCTCGTCACTCAGGGTTCATCCACCTCTCCATCTCCACTCCCCAAGTCCTGCACCCACGGCACAAGCTGTAACACTCACAATCCCTGCTTACAAGTCCTTGACTTGTAATTTCTAGAAGAATTCGCGTCCCCCCACAGCCCCAATTGGGAAGCTAAAGATCGTTGCACGCTTTTGAAGAAAAGCTGCTTTTCCAATCATGTTTATCACCATTGTTCCTTCGCCGCCGTCGAAGCAGAGTCCGCCCAGCTCCGGGTTCTCGCCATAGCCCTTAGGGTGGCATGCGAGTAATGATAAAAAAAAAAAAAAAAAAAGGCTCCGGGTCAACCCCGGGGGACCCTCAACCCCGCTCCATGACGGTGCGTGCACACCTGTCCTGAATCATCTGCGTGGCTGGCTCCATCCCTAGACACGCAATCGTGCAGCTCGTGAGGGGGGTGAGAAGGGCGCTGGAGGGTGTACCGGAGGAGGTACCGGTCCTGGTTTGCTTAGACTCTGAAGCTGCTGTCATGGCGATTCAGAAGGCAGGCAAGGAGGGAAAGGGAAAGACGGAGGATGTGAGAAGGGTGGTGAATGCAGTGGCGAGAAGAAAGAGGAAGGGGGGGGATGCGAAACTGTTGTGGGTAAAAGCTCACATCGGAATCGCAGGCAATGAGAAGGCGGATGAGTGGGCGAAGAAGGGGACGGTGATGCAGGGGAAGGAGGTGGCCACCGGAAGTGGGGTGCGCCAGAGGGTGAAGGCGTGGAGGAAGGAGAAGAGAGAAGTGGAGGGTTTTGGAGGAGGAAAGGTCATGGAGTGGAATAGGATAGCAGCATCCAATTTCACTGCCTTGCGCCTGGAGAGAGGGAGGTGTGCAGTGTGGTTGAAGAGGATAGGGGCGGCTGAGTCGGATAAGTGTAGGTGCGGGGAGGTGCAAACCGGGGAGCACCTCGCTTTCCGATGCAGAAACCAGAAGAACCGTCCAGAAGGTTTTGAGAGGTGGAGCGACATGGGAAAGGATTGGAAAAGAAAGGCGGAGAATGAGGAGGAGTATGACGTTTTAGAGAATTTCTTCGCTGGGGTCAAGTTCTAGAAGGTAGGAGAGCGCGGGGTCACGTTCTAGAAGCTAGGAGAGCGGGGGCGACGGCGCGTGGGGGCCATGTATGTAGAGAGTTAGTTTAGCCTGTCTCCGGGCTATGCGGGCTTGCCCAGGGACCCTGCCATGGCTTAGTGCTACAAGCGGGGTTATGTGATTTAAAAAAAAAAAAAAAAAAAAAAAAAAAAATCGTGCAGCTCAAAGTCTTCCCACCCAGTTTTTTCCGGCTGTTTCTTCACTACATTACAAAGGTCAAAGAACATGCACTGCTGCCGGAGATGTTAGTAAGTATTATTGAGGTGTGTAGGTGGCCGGTAAGTTGTCGACGCACAGCGATTTCCCTTCTCGAAAGTGTGCCTTGCAGGGGAGGAGAATGAGGAAGGCAAGGTAGCGGCGACTGGGACAGGTCTCAGCAGGTATAGATGCAATTCGTGTTTGAGTAGCGAAAAGCTCACGTTGCAGCCACGGCTGGCGATAACGGAGAAGCAAGAGGGATCTACGACGGCACAGTCGGACAATATTGTGGCTTCACCTGCCTGCTGGCCCGTGGATAAGATCGTATCTTGTGCACGGGTTTTTACGGTACTAGGGTTGCAAAGTTTCACAGATTTGATTAGCTTACCTAGTATTCTAGCGCTTATGGACATTCCCCGGTTTGATGTTTGTATAGAACGTGAAGGTGATAGATATTGCAGTACTTTTGTACTATCTGCTTCGCTTGTCCTCGAGAACAATACCAATTGTTATGCCAGAGGTCAGAAACTTGAGCTCCTGCCAAGATAGTGGGCGGAAATGACCTCCCACATTCATGAGGCTTGGCACTGCACACACCACAACCAATTCGTTACCCCACGTCATCCCTCCATCTGGATAAAAAGAAAACCTTCTTCTAGCCTCCTCCCAGGTGCCTACCTCGCTGCTATCGTTATCCAGTCAAACAACATATTCAGGACATCTTTCAAGATACACGCTCTAAGATATGACGGGTCCCAATTACTTAGACGCCTTGCGTGAACAGATCAAAGGTAATACTGCACTAGTTAGAGCGTTCTGCCACACTAGTAATTAACGGATCTACCTATTGTACCAGCGAACGCGCATTACATCCAGGGGGGCGATATTAAGCTCTTTGAAATAGCCATCCAAAAGAATGTCGATATAGGATACCAAGCTTTCGTATACTACGACCAGAGTGCAACGTACGCATATATTTCACGCTGGTGCTCGGAACCAATTGAAGCTTTAAATTGCTTACTTGAGGTCACGGCAGAGGCGGTATGGAAGTGCAAGGAAAGCAGATTAACGGACACGGAGAAGGAGTTGATAGAGCTTAGAAGGAAGGAGGCGGAGCCCAAGGTGGACACATTAGGCCTGTATCGGCCACGTTTAGATATCTCCTGCCACTCACGCTCCCGTGGCTTCTCATAGTCAGAATGGCGTTCTTGGATGCACCATGACCTTCTTTGATTGCTTGGATTTATGTGCGAGTTGGTTTGCCGCGTGAAATGTATTACATTACTATATTTTGTATTTTGAATTTCTTTTGGTTCATATGGGTTTGATATTCATGCGTTTGCAAGTTCAAAGCTGGGTCAGAGTCAAATTTTCCGCAATATTTTTTTTTTACCAAAATATCACTACTCGCATCCGTCCCGATGAGAGCTATTGTAGAAGCGTTACCTACAAGAGATTGGCACTAGGGGTTGTCGACGAACAACTGGGAATGGCTACCAGAAAGTACCACTACTAACTGAGGCGCTTTTAGTGCCTTGGCCCCTTCGTTCATTGGTCTGTTGGCTGGTAGCCTCCAGTACCAACGTAACGCCTGTTACCAGTCAAATTTGACTGGTACTAGACAGAAAAATAAGTATTTGGACAGGGGACAAATGCATATTTATGCGTCATGCAGTATTCGGCAGAAACTAGCATATTTTCGTATGCTTGGCTGGTGATAGCCATAAGACAGTCCAAATTTCGTGATAGGGTGCCCAAATTCATTATGTAAGAAAGTATTTGGACAGCTGACGTGATGAAATTTGGACAGCTGACATAATGAATTTGGACTTTACACCTATTCTTTACTGCCAAGCATACGAAAATATGCTAGTTTCCGCCAATTACCGCATAGCGCATAATATGCATTATCCCCTGTCCAAATACAGTACTTATTTTTCTGTCTAGTAGTGGGCTCTTCTGGTAAGTAGTACTCAGTTAGTAGCCTACTTTGCTGCATACACCCACATTATTTCGTACCATATGCATCACCCGCGTATTCACATCCCGATCACGTCAACATTGAGATGCATCTACAAACACAAATAATGCATACATATCCTCTTTATAGGTTCATCACGCGTCAATTAAAAATCATAAGCATCATGATAGCTTTTACATTGCTTCGCTTTTGAGCTCTTGTTGTATTACAGCTCTTCGACTTAGACGGGGCATGGTAAAGTTGATACGCGTGAGTCTTGTTGTGTAGAGGCATATTTGTGGTAATTCATAGTACTTACTAATAAATTTCACAAGGGTAAAAGGGGTGCTTCACGACACCTGCCTAGTTTGGCTGGCGTATTTTCGCTGGTACCTTCTGGTAGCCATTCCCAGTTGTTCGTCGACAACCCCTACTATGAAATGAGCACGAAAGAAACACACATTCTATTCAGAAAAACCTTCTCGAGCCATCTCCTTACGCCCTTCGCTCAAGGACCCACCTCATCAGTTCTTTCAACGGGTCTCCCTCCCCCGCTCCCGCCTTTTTCTGCGCACTATATATGACGTCCTTCGCCATCCATGCCATCCTTGCTGGGTATCTATCCAGTAGGTGAGCTGTGCTTCCATGCCCTTGGTCCTTTATTCTGTATACTCCCAGCACCCGTAGCACTGGCCCCATCCAGGTGAGGGGTCGATATTCTAGCTGCAGTCTGCCCCCCTTCTGTTTGATAGTGAACTGGGCATGATAGTAGCCGTACACATCACTCCAGAATTTTAACCCAGTCGGTATGAGGAGCAAGTTTCCAGAGGAGCCCCAAGGTGCCATTGGAAGGCCTCAAGAGGATTTGATATTGTGATGGAGAATTCGAGTTGGGAGTGGCTGAGGCGCCGATTCGAGGGCGTTCAGTAATCTGCATATGTTCATATTGTAAAGTATATTGCAGAGCTGTTGGTCGTTTATTATAGCCAGCATTCCTAAATACTCTAGAATCGATTATAGGTGGTCTAAGTAATCATCAGTGCTCCTCCGGGTCAGCGTTAACTGGCACTTGCTTCGCGATCGTATCCTCTGGTCTCATATATACAACTTCATAGTCCCATATGACACAATTTTTACGGTATAGCAATTCTTCATTCCGTACACGCCTCGCAATTTCCGTTATTTGCACGAATGGACTTGATTGCGACTTACGGGATTGCGGACATGGACTTCTTGTGGACAAGTAAAGGATTGCGATGGATGACGTGTGAACGAGACTTCGACTTCACTGCCCTGTGCAGTAATCACCTGGTCGGCACCTGGTCGGCACATGCGACTTGGCGTGGCGCTGGGCTTGGCATCGACTTTTCCTGTGAATAAAACTGGCAAGGACCGGTCTCCTCTCACCGCTTCCAGCAGCAAACCACGCACGAAACAGTCTCCCGTGATCACAATAACCTTGATCAAGGACATCTGAAAGGCTCTCGGCGGCTAAGAGGAGCCAAGTATAGCAGTACCAAGGGTCTACGGCCGCCAAGACCAAAGGCTCGGTAAAGGAGCCAGGGTTTAGGCTGGCGCTTACAACGAAGGCTTGGAACAGTCCCAAGTCGACATCGCCACTATCAAAAAGGACGCCCAAAATACTTACTAGAGCTTTCGCTGCAAAAGGGCTTGGCCGTCAGCAACAGCTCAGCATATAAAAGAATGTTTTTCTGCGAGTATGACATAAAGGCGGCGAGTGGAAGCTGCACCCTTCAGAGAGGCTCAAGCTAGGACATGTATGACTGCTTGTGAGAATTAGGTATACTCAATATCCAGAAGTTGACGGTATGCAAAAAAGTCTTTCGTGCGTTGCTGGATGAGCATACTAAATGTGCGGGATTACCCGCACTCCTGGGGGCTGGGGGGATACGGTAGAGGCAACAAGAATTTTTCTTCCGGTGTAAGGGACGTTATCTCCCCTCCTTCGAGCAATCGTTCGGGCATCTGATTTTTCTAGAAGCCCATCAGTCAGCAACTTGAATCCTGTAGTGAGGTAAGCCCTAAGAATTAACTTGTGGTTTGACAGCTCAGCTCAATTGTCTCCACTCGTTTCATGTCGCTTCTATTTTTTGTTTGACACTGTTCTAGAAAACCACCCCTGTCATTACTACCTGGACACCACACCACGTCCCCACATGAACCTCCAGAGAGCTTCTGACATAATCAGACTGTTAGTGCTCACGAGAAAACTACTCCCCGCCGCACACACCTCATACCTTCCCAAATCAGTATACTCGCCAGCCTCAATCTTTGACCATCAATTGATCACAATATAATAGACATGCTGCGCACTCATGCTTCATACTTTTCTCCGCGCTCCTGTTGCTTCTCGCTTCCTCCAACTCCGCCCGTGTGAAGAGTCGTCGACGTTTTCTTTCTTCCACTTGTTTTTTTTCCCCTCATTTCCTTTCTCAAAAGTTTTGTTGTTTGCGGGCTAGGTACCCCTTACAGATAAACAGTTTCGAAACCGGTTTGTGCTGCGTCATAAATACTCGCTTCACAATACCGATTCGGCTTTTCGAGAGAAAAGAGGAATTAATTTTACTTGGGAAGAAAAGCAATTCGTCGTGCAAGGTCACAGAACGAAAGCTTTCCCCATACTTGCGCTACGGTGTACAGGATACAGACCGGATTAACCCCTGCCTCGTCGCTAAGTTACACTACCCCCTTGTCCAGCGCGCGTCTAAAATTATAATTAATTAATAATTATCACGGTTATCGCCAATATTACCATTTCGTACCACCTTGCATAAGGCGCAAAAGGATATATATTCGGGCTTGATCTTTGAGAAAGTCTTATTCTGCACTCTTGCCTTCTCCTTCTTGCACAGTCCCCTTGCGAGGAGTTCCCGTTTTTTCCGTTTTCCCTTGCTTCTTCTCTTTTTCTTTTCTTCTCAAATCATAACCGGACGGCTACTTGGTTTAGACTGTCGGTTTCGTCTATTATACGGTTGTTGCGAGTGCGATCTTGACTGATTGAACCCCCAAACGTATAATTTAGCTTCTTTTCTTGTTGATATTCGATATATCATTTTATTTCATTTTTATTTTTTCTCAATTCAGCGACGCAAGGACGTTGACGTTTAATTCTTTTTCTAAAGACGACAACAAAAGAAAGGGTATATATTGGGTATATATTGAGAAGAAGATAAAAAAATAATAAAGGTTGTGATATATCAGGGGAAATCTGCAACGGAAAAAGAAAAGGTAAAGCAGGCAGGAGAAGAGCATAACCAGAACTTTTAAACGGAACTTCAATCATGTCGACAAATCCCACTACAAACCCACCCCCAACTCCCGGGAACGACGCAGAGCAAAGCATGTCCCGCAGCACCAGTGGCCGCAGCATCATGAACCATTCCCGCCCATACACCTTCGAATCCCGGCGGGGACCACATTATCTGCCCCACCGGAGCTCTTCACTCGGCAGCTCGCCTCCCCTCCCTTCCTCTAACGCCTCTGTTGCCGCCCTAGGCACAACAGCCCTTCATACCGGCAGCGGCAGCAATAGCTCCTCCCCCATCTCCGGTCCCGGTGTCAAGTCGTCCTCCGCCTCCACCACCTCTTCCAGCCGCTCCCGCTCTCCTCCGCTGCACCCAGACGAAATCTTCCAACCGCCTTCTCTCGCTGACAAATCCCGCTCCAACAACAAGGCCGCCGCACACATGTACAACCCCGCCGCCGCGGCAACCGTCACGACTGCCCCCCCCACCGCGTACTCAAACCCGTATATGTACAACTACAACCCGGCAGTCGAGGACCGGTACTACGGCTGGGGCCATGAAAAGGGCGGATTGGTAGACTACTCAGACCCGATCCACGCAGCGGAGCTCCTCGCGCACCGCCGGTCCAAAATCCTCTCCCGCTCTCGTTTCTTCTTGCGCGTGATAGCCACCCTTTGCGCGATCGGCGTCATTGCCGGCCTTGGCTCCGCTCTCGCGGTCTTCTTCGATACCCGCGGCGACGGGCTCGTTTGGAATGGGGAGCCGATCTGGCACCCTAACATCGACAAGAAGCCGTCAAACCTCCTTGTGGGCATGGGTGGGGCGTGCGCCGTCATCAGCACCTTCATGCTCTCTCTCTCTGCCTGGGCACGCATCCGGCACGTCACCTTCCTCAGCAACGTCCTCAACCTCGTCATCTCTTCCCTCAATATCGCACTTGCGTTCTTTGGCGCAATCTTTTTTGTCAAATACCAGGGCACGAGAGAGGCGCCCACGTTCTGGCACTGGGTATGTGATCATGGAGTGGATGACCCGAACGTGCAGTTCAGCATGCTCTGCGGGGAGGCGAAATTTAGTTACGGGATGGCGTATGCGGTGGTGTTTGTGGAGCTGTTGGTCGTGGTAAATATAGTAGTGGGATGGGTCCTGCTTGGGAAGGATGGAGACGGAAAGAAAAGCGGCGCGAGGGGAGGTGCCGAGAGAACGATTGTGGTGCAGGTGAAGAAAGCGGAGAAGAAGCAGGGGCAATGGAAGGGTGGCTACTAGGTGTCTCGTGCTGACCTAGTTCTTCCTTCTCATCTCCTTACTTTTATTCTTATTTTTTACTAATCTTTACTTCATTTCATCTTTCATATTTCTTTTTTTCCGAGAAGAGATGTAAATACTCTGGGATACTCTTGAAGCGAGAGAGCTTAAAAGAACGACTTGTATATGTATAGGTGGATATTTAGACATAGATATATTGGGTCTAGGAGTTTCTTTGTTCCTTTCTGTTTTTATATGGTGCTGGCGGCGTTAAAATTTCATTTATTTCTCAATTTTCTCGTTTCTCAGGTTGATCTAAATGCCATTACCCTGAACGTTTTCCTACACAGTTTTGTGCTGGGTATATGTGCTCTACAATATAAACATGCTAGACTGATCTATTTTACGCCCAATCGAAATCAGTAGCCGTCATCTTGCTAGGGGCTTGGTACGAGAACACGCTATATGTATATACTTATCCGCTAGTATTTAAATTGTTACATCGAAGGTCATGTCACATACATAAGTACGGCTGCTGCATAGTCACGCTATCACAAGAGATTCAAGATGGAGACAGCCACAAGGAAAATCAAAAGTTCGCGTTCAAATTGTGGGAGTTCAACAAATCGGTCATGCTTGATTATAATCACGAGAGAAAACCAAAAAAAAAAAGGAAAATAAAGATAAAATAAAAATAAACATTACATAGCACAACGCAAAAAGATCATAATTAATTACATCCAGTGACCTACGAACCAAGAACAAGACTGGGTACCACCGAATTTCCCTGATGCTTCCAACAACTTTCTCCTTCACCAGTGGACATCCGGATCAAAAAAAAAAAAAATATCAAAAAGGTGTGGAATGTCGATAAGATCCGTCTCCAGAGCTTTCCTTTAGAACCCCCCCACGTTTGCGTGACACTCGAATTTGTGATTAAAACAAATTGATGCTTTCCTTTTTGTACCATGAGATCTCTGTCCAAATCGTCCAAGGTTTTGACGTTGACGGCCGGAGGGGTGAATTAGCAGCGAAGTTTTTGTTCGAAAAGGCAAGAAGGCATGAAAAGGCTGGCTACGTAGCATAAACTGACTGACTGAAATTTGCAGGCTAACGTCCAGTTTGTTTTGATATTGGGAATGAATGATAGATCAGTAATCCCCTCTGCTTTCCGGTCCTCTTAAGAAAAAAAATAAAATAAAAATCGGACTGGGACATGATGGATATGCTGGCAGCATGTGCTCGGGTTTGTCTGCGGAGGAGGATCTTGTCGATGAACCGTAACTTGGACACTTTGTGCAGATATCGGCCGCCAGTATATACCTCCACCTCCTTCACCCCCTCCTCCACCTCCCCCTATTATCCGTTCAATTATCCACCATCCTCCTCCTCCTCTCTCCAGCCCGCAGCTCAACCCCTAAATTAGTACAACCCCGCCATAACCCCGACCACCACCGCCATCCCCATCACCCCAACTGACACTTCTCCCCTCCCCACCTTTGCCCCGGACCTATGCTCCTCATGCTCATCCTGCTCATCCTGCCCCTGCTGATCGTCCTGCTCCTCCTCTTCATCATCCGATCCTGACCCTTTCCCCCCTTTCCTACGCCTAACCAGTGCCTTCGCACCATCGGCAATGGACTCATAGACAGCCTGCACGGAATTCCGCGGCGCGAGGTGGTAGCGGCGGTCGACGGTCGTGAGGCCGACGCCTAGGTTCATTGGGAACGCGGCTGTCGTCTCGAGAACGGAAACGAGGGCGAGCAGGAGGGGGAGACCAAGCGTGGAAAGCTTCATTTTCGTTTTTTCTTTTTTTTTTCTTGATCTGCAACGGTCCCGTGTCAACGATTTGAATTTGCGAAAGCGTGTGGGTGCGCGCAAGATAGAATATGTGCGATATCGAATGTCGAAGCGAGACTTTTAATGGCGAAAAGTAGGCGCTTCAA
Source organism: Kalaharituber pfeilii (assembly GCA_015179045.1). NCBI lineage: Eukaryota > Fungi > Ascomycota > Pezizomycetes > Pezizales > Pezizaceae > Kalaharituber > Kalaharituber pfeilii. The sequence goes on along the minus strand of WHUZ01000009.1, from coordinate 618,383 downwards.
TCTAGCGGGGCTTCCTTCGACAGCAAATCTTTCTTCCAGGAGGTGACAACTCCCAGGTTATATAGAACACACCCTAGCTCGCTCCCTCCTTCATTTACCCTGTCTGAGCGGAGATCATGAGGTAACGGGAAGCGAGCCGCTTGTTTCGTATCCAAGACTTTGACCTCCCTACTTTTAATTCCTTGTGCAACGTCACATTTCTCAGAAACAAGAAAGATTCATAGTCTTTGATAAGAGATTTTCTTAGTCTGGACCTCGACTTGGCAACAAGAAAAATTCGACAAAAGGAGGCACTGGCTCTACAAAACTGTTGGTTAATGTTTTAGACGTCTTGTGATAGTGTGCGTCTCACAAACACGGGATTGGGTTTCACGTGCACCTCCTGTTCCCCATCTAAAGTATTCTTCGAGAAAACTCTCCATGTTGCAGTACGCGCCCCCGCTTGTAAAAGTGGGTGTAAGCCTTGGCCATTTTGACATGTCAATGTGCATATGCAGATAGCTCTTGTCTGGACGATAAGCGAGCAGGTGCTGCTGCTGCTTCCTGTTTCCCAACCTTCGAGCTTCATCCTGGTAAGTCAGGGGCACACCATTCAATATCGATAAGAGCGGCATGGTTACACATGTTGATATTTTGTCTCTGCTAGTTGAAGCAATTTAAACGAGAAAACGTTTGAGAAAACCTTTTCAATGCCAGCAAAAAACGCACAGACTGATTTAATTTAGCAACAAAGCGTCTGGTACAATTGTCCCACAGACTATTCTAGTCAGGAAAGTGCATCCACACTAATTGACGTGTTTTCAGTACTATCAATCACAGTTACAGGTGACCCTGGCTATAGTGAAGGGATGGGCGAGCTTCTTTGTCTACACAGGTAAAGAAAAGTGCCCTCGCTATAGTGAAAACTGGTTATAGTGAAGAAAATCGGTCAGATTCTTAACCTTCATTATAGCCAAGTTCACCTATAATAGCTTCTAAACTAGCATTTCAAATGTATATACTATATTTCACTGCTATCTTCTAATATAGACACTTCTGCCTCCATTTAGTATGCATTTGATCATTCATCTAAGAGAATTTATGTATTATTGTCGAATCCGGAATAAGATTCAGTCACTCCACGCCATTTCAATCTGGTATCACAAGTACACTTATAGTTGCCATCACACTTAAGACAGTTGCTAAATTTCAGACATTTATGGCATTGAGCATGAGTCTGCGCATTTTTGCTGGCATTGAATAAGGTTTTCTCCGTACCCCCTACTAGCATAAAGTTTCACACAAGTGCGACAGTTGGAGCGGTCTGTGTAGAAAGGATTGCTGCAGCCCCTCGCACGCACTTGTGCGAAGCTTTATCCTTGGGGCACGTGCGCGAAATCATCAAATTTCCTTCTTGGAAGTATCTGTGCACAACGCAAGGACATCTACTGGCCTCGAATTTTGACTCATCTCATCACAGACTCTGCAAGGGGCACCTGTCGTCATTTGAGCTTCATAACCAATAATTGCAAGCTCTTTTGGGGTGGGACGAAATTTGCGTGCCCGAGGGATTGGATACTGGTAGCGAGTACTCTGTACTCAGCCCCACTCGCACACAGGGCGCAGTGGGCCGAATCATATGACAAGGACTTGTTATAATCTGATGCTGGATCAAATTGTCACTGCATGCCACTGCACTCACCTCTGAACAAAGAGCACTGCCACCCGAAGCAGAAATCTATTGGATGATTGAAAATTCAAAACTCCAAAAACTCTAGTACAACGCCATCCTAGTCTAAAACACTGCGCCCCTTCTTCTGCACCACCCGAGAACTGCTGAGTCTTTTTGATCATCCCTAATCTTGTGCAAATAATTGCTGTCATCCATAGTTTACCCCCTTGACTTCTGTGCTTTCGGGACCCGCTGCCAACCGCTCTCTCCTCACTGGTTTACCCCCCGAAAGCTCCTCTAATACCTCCTCCCACACGTCGTGACACCATGTCTCAGCGTCATGACCCAACAGCCACTCATCCCGGGGCAACTGCACACTCTTGGGCTGCTCTTTAGCTGCCTCCCATTCGCGCTCCTCTGTCTTATGCCAATTCTTCATAACTTCCTCTCCTGTCTTTTGTGCTGCTTTCACCCTCTCATACCTCATCTTTTGGTAAGCCTGAACTGCAATTGTGCACCGCTGACCTGCAGAGAAGTTTTTGTGGTGCGGAGAAAAGTATGACAGCGAAAGGCAGGTTGCAAGAACAACACCGTCCTCCATTGCTTGCGAAGCACCCTGAATGGACGTTGGAAGGAAGGGATGGGCAGAGTCCCCGAGTAAACAAATATGTCCAATACGTGAGATAAAGGTTGGAAGGGGTAGACGAGTCATGAGTGGAAAATCAATCAGGGACGGTGTTTTTGATACCTACAACAAGAGAATGGTCAGTAACATATGAGATGTTGAGTTACCAGGACGGGATACTTACAATTGCTGCACATACCGGGTCCCATCCTTCGAATAATTTTACCGCCTCCTCCACCTTCGCTGGAATAGGATTCATCCAGTCTTCTCCGTCATCCTCAGTGTCAAGATCCTGGATGGTGGTTGGATGGGTGGCAACCCACGAAATCTCCTTCCCGCCTTTCAAACTCGCAGCCAGGAAATGAACATCCCTTCCCAACCACCCGACATGAGTATCTCTCTTCATCAAGAACGCTGTTAGTGGATCCTTTCCGATCCCACACTTTTCTGCGTCATACCAGGCTCTATATACTGCATATCCTGTACTTCTTTCCTTCCATGTCCCCGTTACTCCTCTCTCTCCACTCCCGGCATCAATGCCGTGGCTCTCAAGAACCACTTTTTTGGCTTTGCTTCTCAAACCATCGGCTGCTACAACGATGTTACCTTTTACTACCTCCCCGGATTCTAGTACTACCCATGCCTGCTCTGCGTCCTCCTCATAAGAGACCACTTTTGAGCCCATCCTGACGGGAATGCCCAGTGCCACAGCATAGTCATAGAGCACCCTATGCAGCTCAGCTCTATGACCATTGTACATTGGCTTTCCTTCCACTGGAGGGACAACCTGTTCTATCAATAACTCCCCTTTAAGTGTATGAATTCGAAAGCGATCATTATTCATGCATATGGGCTCCATTTTAGCCGCGATATGCTCCGGAGAATATCTGGATAGTATTTGTCCCGCATTTGGACCTGGATTGAGATGAGCTGAAGCCCTCCATCACATGTGGCAATTCACATACCTAAGGATAAAATGTCACCCAATTGCCGCCATTTTGGAGACCTCTCCAACACCGTGACCTTATGACCTTTGAAGTGACACTCAATTGCAGCGGTAAGTCCTCCGAAGCCTGCTCCTACGATCACCACATGCAAAGATGTTGGGGGATAATGTGTCGTTGGTTTTGTCATGTTTCGAGAGATTTGGAATATGACATCACTTAGAATTGAAGCCCAGCCAGTTCAATAATAAATTGTGACCTTCAGGTGACTTTAAGTACTTAAGACTTCCGGTTTGCAATTACTCCGAGGCATGAAATAACCTACTTCTTTCCCACGCTTTTGCCAGAAATCAATGTGGTCAAGGTTCCAGGTGCACGAAATCTTCCATGTAATCAAACTACTAATCCAATCTCGACACCAGCATGAAACTCTTGGGACTTTCTTGTTTCTGAATACCCTGTACTCTATTGGCGGAATGTAGATGTTCCATCAGCTTATATATATACCCTTGTCATGAAATCTTCTGACAATGTAAGATAGTCATAAAAATGCATGGATTCCTACCTGGTTGTTCGAATCTGTGAAGTGATGCAGGTTCATTGGAAAACATATATTCCCTGGCATGATCTCGACCCAATCGCTGTTTGTAATTTCCATTGCATGCAGCGGGTATCGCCTTGATTGACCTTTTTTAGGATAGCTCGGGTTCATCCCCCTGGGGCCCCACAAGGGACCCTGCTAGCCTAGCATGTTTTCATCGGCAAACCGAACGTCCGTAGCTGCAGCTTTTTCCGGCTGATCACCATGAGCCGAATTTGATGCCGGATGATCATTGATTTTGGTCTAGAGCTTTTTAGTATGCGCTAACATTACAGTAGTAAAGTATTTAGACCAAGAACTTTAGGGTTGCCTAAATGGAGTGAAGGCCCCAGATTCAGAGGTTCTTTGAGCAGATCTCAAGAAGCTAAATTGACCAGGGACACAACATTTGATCCCTGTGAAAGCCTGTTTAAGAATTTCTGCTTAGAGTCTTTGCGGACGATTCCTTCTCATAGCTATCAGGGATCTTGCTTTTTGACTATTGTAGCCGAGTCCGCGATGACATACGAAATGTGCAATCTGTACTAGTGATCCTCACTCGTTTGAAAAAAATTGTCATAGCCTTGCATGCCTGATGGGACTCTGCAAGAATTTCCCCGGTGGATTTTGTCAATCGACGGAATCATCCATGCAGCAGAAGGCATTAGAGACGGAATTATCATGATCACTGATGCTTTCCCATACGGTCATTATATTTTACTTGTCATGTTCGAGTAATGGCGAACATCGTGAGCAGAGGTTACTTCCCTTCTGCGCGAGCAGTCCCAGAGGGGGGGGGGGGGGGAAGCGGTATGCAATCCTGAATAATGTCTCTGGATTAATGTACCTTGAAAGATTACGTATGTACGTCAGTAGAAGAGGAATTCTGAAGATTGAGTTATACTTGCAGGACCATCTAGCGCCCAAAAGTCCGAAAGAATCCCCTTTCATACAAAGTCGGGGGTAGTTGCAGTCGAGGAGGGAAGTCCCGATGTATCATGCATAGCTTCACAATAGTATTATACTCGTACTGCACCGCCTCTATCACATAGAGCATGAAGGAGGGCTTGATGTAATAGCTGTCGCAATTGATTTGTGAGGACCCTTCCCCGCCCAAGATCGACGATCGTTCTTAGTATCCCGGGGTTTCATCATCCGTCCACCGTTATCTCCATACTTTTGTCTCAGCAGCACCTATCATCCATCCAAATAACGTCGAGCTGAAGGGTGAATTCATGCAAGACTGATTGCAATCTTTCTTCCCATTCGTTTGATTTTTAGCTCAAGGCAGAAAAATATTTCCAACGTTCAACTAGAGCTGTGCGTCCTGCGTCGGACCATTCATGTCAAATTTTTTTTTTTTTTTTTTTTTGCTATGCAACAACTCCGGCGATGTGTGCGATCTCCACCTAGGTGCACCCCCGTGGACTTATGAACGGCAATAATATTGGCTAATTCCAAAAGCGACCCACCTCTTCCCGCTCGAATGTCTCAGATTCGCAAGAACGTATGATCGATTGCTACTCCACTCTACTTTGAGTGCGCCATATTGTGAACGGCTTCCTCATTCAATAAATGTCACGCAGTGCACATCTGACCCCACCCTTGCATGGAGCGCATCTAGGATTTCATGATTCCTAATTTGTTCATGTGAATTAGAAGCAAAAAAGCATGCAGGCAATACGCCTCGATCGATATCTCCCGGGCCGTGCCAACCAAACTAGATATCATATCTCCTCCTGTGGCGCCTTCCACTTTTGGCCTCAGCACCACAACTGCAGGAACGGTTGTATTCCAACCAAGGTTACCACCACCCCTCTCATGTGAAAAGTGCTTGCAACTCTCATGGTTCGAATGTCACCCGAAAAAGAATAAGCGCAGTCAAGCCCCAATTGCAGCCTCAACACACGTGCGCGGTGAATTATCCCGATAAATCATAGCATCGCTCGGCAACGTTCTGTCTCCGTTCCGCACGTCGAAGCTTACCTCTTTTTGGTACCTCAACTTTTGAACTTGTGCCTTATTGGTAACAAATCAAATTGCATGTGAAAGAAATGTGCTTCCTGCATGCTGCACTTGAGAACAAGCTGGATTTGTCGGCCTATGATGCAAAATAAAATTTTATTTTGACCAAAAAAGCCAAGCGCATTTCTCAGCTAGCCAAGCAGCTCTAGAGGTGCCTCGGCCGAGAGAATGTTTCAACCGATCCCGGCCTGTATCCTGCACCATTTCTGCATTCCAGCAAAACTGTCACAGGAAGCGTTGCGGATCAGTGCTTGGCAAGTCCCCACCCTTGAGCACGGTCTCCAATGGATATGCAGCTAATGGATGTGGGAATTACAATCAAGCTCGCCGTACAGAAGCGAGACATAATCAGTTCATCTAGGTACTTACTAGCCAGTAAAATATGTATTCGGACATAGCGCATTCTATGTCCGAATACATATTTTACTGGCTAGTATCATACAAGCTTTGCTCTCCAAAAAAATGCCATTATTTCAGAAACTGTAAGTCTTCCGACAAAACGCTCAAGGGGAATTTCGTGCTTCAGCTATTGAGCTCAACCAGACTACTATTGAGCCACACAAACATATTCTCAGCTGGATAAAAGAGCGCATATTTCAGTAGACACCATCCAATACATACCGTTTAGGATTAATATATCCATAACAGTTCTTTTTTTGCGGGCCTTCTTTCAGCAAATGATTATGTATTCAATAGTAAAATAGACAAGACGAAGCGTAAAGACACGCATGTGCTCATAATACCCCGCCCCGCCCCCGCGTGTACGCTCTACATGGCATGGACCTGTCTTGGACCATGCTGAACGTCAATTGAAGCATAAAATACCTCAAGATTAATGTTTTGAGACAGAAGTTTGAACCTGAATGAACAGAGCACAGCACCAAAATCAGGGCGATGATCGAATACGAGGCAGAAGATTCTATCGCCGACCACCGCCACGTTCCAGCGCAAAACTTTCGGATACACAACAAACTAAAATTCATGTGAGTAATTGGAAATTGACTGAATGTGCATTTGACATGCGTGCGAGGCTGGATGCACAAATTGGCCCAGTCTGGTCTCAGATGGAGGCATCGCGCGTTTCAGCCTCATCATCGTGCATTGCCAATATTCCATTTTGATGTCATGTGCAATCTGAAGGCTAGATAATTGGTCAGAAGATCAGAATATAGGTTTTCAAGCTTTCTCTTATAGTCTATACTCGCTCTTTTCGTCCTCATAGTATCAACACCGAGATGTTCATGTACCTCAGTCCCACCAGCGGGACCTGTATATTTGCTATCATAGGACTGTATATTACAATTCTCCGTCCCAGTACTATTCATACATTCCCCAGCCACAAATCAAAAGTGTAACATCCACCCCCCTCAGAAAAAAGGAAATAAAATGAAATATATTTTGTGAGGCCAGTTTTGGTACTCCTAATCACATTCATATCGATCCCATATGGCCTTTCCCCAGCCCCCGTATAGTTACTCGCACCTTCTTCTTCTAGTAATTGAACCCGCCCCTCTCACTGCCCAATTGCAATTCAACCTTCGCCCAGCCCTGTCCCCTCAATGTCCTCTGGATATCCATGTCTCCGTTTTCGGCGATGTAACTTATAGCTAGGGATGATGCTAACTATAGGTAATACAGCCGAACCTGTAATATTGCATAAGGCCGGGGCCGGAGGGTTTTTATCAATAAGACAAATGTCCAATCGTTACCGGATCAATTGGCTCAGGCCGGCAATGTTGATCCAGTAAAACAGGTTATCCAATATGGCAAGATCCAATATGAGAGGATCGACTGTATTACACAACGCAACATCAAATGCTAAGTCCAAAAAAAAAAAAAAAAATGAAAAAATGAAAAAAGAAAAAATGAAAATGAAACAAAGGCCGTAAACAATATCAAATGCCCTCCAGATCTGATCTAGAAACATAATTAAAAAAAAAAAAAAAAAAAAAAAAGGAGTAAAATAAATTAAATTCACAAAAATCAGAAGATCTCCGTCGAATAAATCAAAAGGACTTTGAGATCGTGGAAAAATAAAAACAAGAAAGAAATGAAATAAATTGAAAAAGAGCCGCCAGTAAAAAAGTAATAGAAATGGTATGCTTCCCGAACGCGAGGGAGAAAAGAGAACTTGGAATAAGTAGAAGAGGATGTAAAGCAACTGTAATAGAATTGAAGTATGGAATCCGGATGAACAGTTGATATCCAAGCAGGAGGAAAAATCGAAAATGATGAATGGTATCGGTGAAGAAAAAAGTTGCTACCTATGTTTTCCCTGCGGGCTCCCGGCACGAAATCGTCACAATAGCCCTCCATTCCTCAGTCCACTCCAAAAAAAAAAAGGCTTTCTCTGAATCTGGTGCTCACAGAAACCGTGTAGAGAAATAAGGAAAGAAAAAAAAAAAATTATGTCATAACCTCATCTCTTCATGAAACATCACAACCGTCATTCAAATCAATCGCTAATTCGTTATTCCTTCTTACCCCCCTGCTGCTGCGGCTTCTGCAACTTCCCTTTCCTCCCTGAATGCACCGGTCCCGGCTCCCCAATCGGCGACGTTGGTACCGTGGCACTTGTATTATTGCTCCTCAAGGTCATTGTCCTGGTCAGCACAGGCAGAGGTGCCTGTGGCATCATCAGTGCTGAGCCCATCGTCGAAGTCGACTCTGGTCTCGTCGTCGGTCCTAATAGCTCCACCCTAGACTTAGTCAACTTCCCGCTCCGCATGCTCCGCATGCTCCCAGTAGTACTGGCATGCCTCGAAGTCCCTATCTCTCGAGACTGCCTGTTCTCGTACCCTGGAGAGTGCGTTGTCTCAACTGACAACGTAACGCTGGATTCCGACCTGCGCGCCCTCTGCATGCTAATCTTGTCCGTATCACTATCATTCAATGCCCCGCTTTCACCCCCGCTTTCACCCCCGCTTTCACCCCCACTTTCACCCCCACTTTCACCTCTACTGCCATCTCCATCCTTCTCGTCGTCTCTATCTCTACCATTCCCTTGATAGTCAATAATTGACTGTCTCCTGATCGACATCGACTTCCTCGTCTCAATCACCTCAGCCGGCCCCATAAATCCGCTCCTCTCGTGTTCTCTTTCCTTTCTCCTTTGCTTCCTCGACTTGAACATTTTCTTAATGACCCCAAGGCACACCCTCACTGACGTAATAATACCAATCGCCATGGGGATCAGCTGGCCCGTCGACCCCAATGCATTCACGCCTGAGATATTATTCCAAATAATTCCCAGTTCCACGCTCAGCGCGCAGATAGCACATATAATAATCACGACAAAGAACTGTGTCTTTGTGGGTCGCGCGCGCAGCATGAGTGCCACCTCGGTGCTGGAAAGTCTATTGGCACGGGCAAGCCGCGCTTGAGGGTGCTGCGGAAGCTCGTTTGACTTGTTGCGGTACGCTAGCACCACACCGACCGCAAGAACGAAAAGCCCAACGAGGGAAAGGATGGTGGCAACTTTCATAAAGTACCGGAACCATGGGGACCAGATGTCGATTTTGACAATGAAGAAAGCGTACCGGGAGCATTTGTTGTAGGCTAGAGTGTCCATTCCGTAAAAGCTGTACCACATCCAGTAGATTAATAGCGGGAGAGACAACGCGCCGGTCCCACAGAGGTGGACGAGCCTGGCACGAAGGCTTTTTAGGTCTTTTGGGTGATGGACGTTCTTGGGATCGAGAAGGCCGACGATCGCACCGCCGATAGAGAAACCAAGGACCATGATGGGCTCAACGACAAACATGTCCTCTCGGATCATAGTAGAGTAGACAAGGCCTGCCAACATGCCGATATTGAAAATGGCATTGCCCTCAAAAGCGGAGGAAACCACCTGTGGAGTGTAGTAGGCGCCAAAAACGGTCGCGACCCATTGAATGTAGTAGCCGATACGGATTCCGAGTCCGTACATGTCCTCGTCGCCGTCAAAACCACAGTCTATCTCCGGATTGCGCGTAATATTCTGCGTCGGGTCGTTGATTTTTGCTCGTGGCAGGATGTTAGGTCGACGGGCAGCAAGGCGGAGGGAGTCCGTTTCCGGGTCCGCTATCGAGAATGTCACAGGCAAAGCCCACGCAGTTGGCATTAGCGCCACCATCGATACAAGGACCAGTAGCGGCGAGATGTTGGTGAAGATTTTTGCCACTGTAGTAGTAGCATGCGGCCGTAGGCTCGGCCAGCGATTAGTGTTTGACTCCATCCTTAACGTTTGCATCCCCATAAACTCAATTGTCCGTACCAGTCTCCCTGGCTCTTAACTTCAAAAGTAACGGACGTAAAGACCGCAGGTAAAATAGAGAAGAGACCAAACAGAGGGATTAGAAATACGCGTTATGTACACTTCTAGAAGCCGCTGACCTGCCCCGTTTGTTTTCAACGAGCAGCACGAGCAACCGGTTTAAGCGTCGGTAGGCCGAAAATCGAAGATAAACCGCGCGAGCCCTTTCTGTATCCTTGGGCAGAATGGGTATATGCGTGATAAGGGGATGGTCGGGCGTGCGGCTATAGTGCCAGAGGTGAAGCGGATAAGGCTTGCCTGGGCCGCAAAAAGCTGTGCGCCCGACAGTGGTTCTGCAAGTATATGTATTTGGATTTCAGTGGGGGGGGGAAGCATCGCATACAACAATACCATAACGAAGGTGGCCCCCCCAGCCCTTCTCAGCCTAAAGTACAAAAGCTTCTTTTTCTTTCCCCGGCGGATCATGCATGCCTAGAACACGCTTTCATTATCTTCTGGGGCTGCATCTCCAATGATTAGCAAGGATCTAGGGTCAGAAACCAGCTGAGCCAGCACAAAGTAAGGGTAAGGTGGCAGCGCAGGAGTGGATGGGGGTGCTAACTTGCCTCCAATGTGGTTAAGTGTTCTCTCTTGCATGACCCAACCGTATCGTAATCGCGGGATACGAGTGGATAGAAGTGCGTTTCCACCCACCCCCACGGACCTGCTGATGCCAGTGAGCGGTTTAGACAGACCCAATGGACATTTTGACAGCAGCCTCATGAGCTAGCAACCCTCCCCTCTCCAGACTGTCACGGCGCGTCGTCTGCTCCCTACTGGCATGCCACCATTCTATTGCAACGCCCACCACGCCGGACTTGTCTCCAGCAAATAAAGTCAGGCACCAGCTGCAACCTGTCGCTGCCTGCGTAGTAACGGCATGCCGATGACGCTGAACCGAACCGCATCTCAGCCTTGCTCCCCGTGGAATGTCTTACTACCGCAGTTACCGGCCAAACAATTTTGAATTGATCCTCCCCAAGCTGCGTCAGCTTCGTACAATCATGGCCTGTCCGTCGGGATACGTAAGACGCGAGCATTGATTCGCAGTCAAACTTTCATGTTTGAGTGGCATCCTTGGGCTGCCCGTGGTCAATGATTCTAACTGGGCTAGGATAGACATCACACGCCCACAGAAACGGCTAGCTATGGGTGCATGTGAAACCTATCACTATCAGTCAGCACCGTATCGTCAATCAAGCTTTTATTTTTACGAGAAAACGCAGCCAATGACATGAGTGTAACAGAATTTGCTTTTGTACCTCACAGTACTAGTGTGGGGCAGCTGTACCAACATTGATCCACTGGACTCTAGGAAGTTCCAGGCCTTGTGACCTTTCGTGAGTCTCCTGGCTGCCCACTCTCTTCATATTTTATTAAAGCGCAATTTCGGCTCATTGGTCTTCCTGTGCTCGAATAAAAAGTCCCATGCTTGCATGATCATTTAGCTTGTTACACACTGCGCAGGAAACTGTTGCAGTTGAAACAAAGTTGGCAGTAGGGTCTACCTTGCTGTCACATGCCCTCGTAGCGAGATTGCCCATGTCCTTAGTTCGCAGGTTATCGAAGCTTGAATCGAACGCCTGTTGCCAAGATCCCGGATCCAGTTTCAGCGGTTCACAGCTTGTCAGGTATTGCGAACGGTGTAAATTCCGGTGCAGTAGGACATTGTATCGACATCATTTCCCCCAAGGATCTGAGGGCACCCACCTGGTCATATATACCTGAGTACCCGCTTCCCAGCTTCATGTTCGGTGGTAGGCCTCATTCTACGAAAAATAAAAGGCCAATGAATCTCGGCACGCTACTGATGTGAACTGAGAACCCCGTAGCTCAGGTCCGCAAAGTCCAGCAGAGGCTGGCAACATTCGAGGAGTATCACAGGAGTCAACAAAAATTCAACGCTCAACAAGCATTTAATAAGTCTTCAATCCACTCATGGTATCAAGATCTTGAGTCAAGGCACAGCCGCTGAAGCTCAAAACAAATAAAAAAAGAAAAGAAAAGAAAAAGCAAAAAAGAAATGCATTGTCATCGCATGCAAGAGCAACTACCCGCCTCAAACCGATCTGGTCAATGAACGAAAAGATAAAATAATAGAATTGCCGCAAATCATCTCATTCCCTCATTTTCCCAGGCTTAAGCCCTAGCCGAGCCAGTAATTGCAGTCGCTCCATCTTGGCTCTCCAAATCTTCCCGTACACGTAAACTAATAGGCTGCATACACATATCACGGCTTGAAGTATTCCCATGGTTTGAAAGACTCTCACTGCGCCCCAATCAACGATCCAATTAGAGATGTAGAAAGTACTGCCCCAAGCAAAGAAATTCTTCAAGATTAACACTGCCACCATCATCTCAACACTAATTTCTCTGTGCGCGTCGAGCACATATGCATAAGTTGCAACGCAGCTCAGGATAACGGCGAACGTGAGCATTCCATACAATACAGATGGAACGATCCAGTGTATACCAGGTGTGGTAGTTGCATATCCATAGGCTATTAGACCGGGCACTCCGGTCAACAATACCGGAATTACCAAGAATATCCGAAATTCGGGCTCATAAACCAGATTGTTGCGTCGAGACAGGAACAGACAAATTGAATCTGAGGCGAAGTTGGAGAGGATATACGCTAATATTGCACCAATGGTTGGTGCCGCATATATATATCCCATTTGTTCAGAGTCAAATTCAAACGGAGGTGCAGAGAATATTTGAGCTAGCACAACCGATACGCCAATTCCCTAATACAGAATTTTAGCCAATTAGAGTAAGGTTATCGAAGCGATGAGAATTTACCCAAGTGACAAAGGTCCCCTGAAATAAAAATGCCCAGATTGTTGCTGGATAGAGCATACACGGGAATGGCGCAAACAACAATTTCCAAAACCCATCAGTGGAGAAACGCCCATTGTACAACCTCAACTCTTGCAAAAAGGTCTTCTTTATGCCCACTACAGATGTCGATTGTCCTGTTGCTTTAGCCTCTCCTTCGCCCACTTTGACACTTTCAGGTCGCTCCACGACACTGGTGCTACTGCTGTCACCGCTTCCGAAATCTGTCTCAAACTTTCTTCCTCGAACAAATGCATGTTCTGGGCAGAAAAAGAATACCATGAGCAAAGCCACGCCTAGGAAACCGCTAATTATCTTGAACTGCATTCTCCAACCATGCTTGACGGAGATGTACCCAGCAATGACGGGCATAAAATACGTTGTCCCAAGGAAGAGTAAATTATAGAAGGCTATCCTTTTCCCACGCTGATGAACCTAACAATAGTGAGAGAATAATAAGTAACTTTATAAGGCTTATAAGGACTTCGGCTTGAATACTTACAAAGTAGATGTCCCCAATACTACTTACCACCAAGGTCTCAAAAGCACCTAAACCAACTCCCTAAAGATTGCAAAGAATGTCAACTCCATGTCTAATGCAACTCATTTTCTACTTCTGATGCACGTACTTGTAGGACTCTAGCACCCATGAACCCACCAACATCTCCAGACTTGACCATTGCGTTCCACACTGTCCCCGCTAGGAGGAATGCGGTGCTCAAGAAATATATCGGCCTCTTTCCCCAAAGTCTTGCCATTACTTCACACAGCAATCCGGCAGCACCTGAAGCAAAGAATTGGTAACCAGAAAAGTTGGCTACGACTGTGTATGTGGTGTTGAACTCTTCAACAAGGACACCATTGACAGGGGCAAGGGCGGGGCCGACGATACCACCTAGCTAAATGAGTATTGGAGCAACTTCAAGAGCGGGTAATTCTTACCGACAGCAGTGGTGAAGCAGATTGTGAACAATGTCAAGTCTTTTTTCCATAATGGCCAGTTCTGTTGATGTTAACTAGTTTCTCAAGCAATGGCATTTGGTGTTGACTTACTAGAGGATCATTCACCGAATCAGATGGCTGCGGAACCAACACGATTCCCTCATCACGTTTTCTGCCACTAGTAATTCCAGAAGTACCAGACTCAACTGCAGACCCAGGTGCGAGGAGCCCGCTTTCGTATAGTGTTACCGTCCCAGGTACATGCTGTGAAGGACTCGGCTCTCGTATACCTAGACCCATTGAACTTGTTGACGATACTGCTGTATTGATTAAAATAATAAAACACAGTAGATGCTTGCGAAGCAGTTGTATTTTGCAGGATTTGAAGTGATGCAGTTTATCGAGACTGGCGCAAGCCTATATAATCATTTAGTTAATGCCGACGAATAGGTAGGAACACCTATTCCCGGATTCAAAATGTGCCATGTTCATAATGGCTCTTAATTGCCGAAAAGCTGCTATACCATTTACCCAACTCTTTGTGAGAGCCCCATGTCAAAGCTGCTAGTTCTTTGACACAAGTAGGTACGGTGTTGCATCGAACAGGACCCTGCTAGCGCAGACCAATCTTCACCACCGTGGTGGTACTGCTCAGGCGAAACTACTTTCCACTTGTTAAGATCGCGAGTTTGATTTGTGAAATCCCGATAATCTTCCCGTCGGGGAACGCAAGAGGGATGATCCTGGATATGACAGTACTACTGTAATTCACCACCAAGCGGGCCATACCGGCAATCGGGACACCTTCGTCACCAAAACTGCACAACTTTCACACTGAATATCTCAACAACCACACCAGCATATTTTAATGTGTTTTATGTAGGTATTAACCAAAGGGCCATTCTTGCAATCTAGCACTTTTGCCTGCTCAAAAACTGTAGGTGCGAAGGAATTATGGCCGTCGCATTTCCATAAGAAGGCTTGGCATTTATTTGTACGGGATTCCCATACAAGGGCCACCGCTATTGAATTCTGTACGCTACACCTGCAATAAATACATTAAAAAATTCTGACACTCACATGCAACATGATCGCTCATTAGGAATATATAAGCACATAGTTAGGTAATACCTGTAGTAATTGTGAAATTTTTCACAATAGCATATTCCTATAGAGAGCGTTTGTATGAGAACAACCCCCCAAAAGTAGATAAATTGTGTTGCCAAATCTACAGTTCAACAGATTAAGCCAAATTAATACACCACCTTACTAGGGTTCTTCAGATGACTCTTGACATATAATATCATAAGTAATGTATTAGCGTTGAAGAGTAGAACTACATTCTAGTCTTGCGAACATTTTGTATGGGCATCCCATGCAAAATAAATGCAAGCCTTCTGATAGAAATGCAACAAGCCATAATTCCTTCGCATCTACAATTTTTGAGCTGGCACAAGTGCTAGATCGCAAGAATGACCCTTTGATTGCTACCTTCATAAAGCACATTTACAAATGCTGCTGTGGTTGTTGAGATGTTGAGTGCGAAAGTTGTGCAGTTTTGGTGACGAAGGTGTCCCGATTGCCGTTTGGTGGTGAATTACAGTAGGTCTCAAATAGTCCTAGCTAGCATATGAATTCACAAATTAAGAAATTAGCCTGCTCATGTGAACCTCTTGCCAATTTTCTTCAGATTTGAGAGGAGAACGAGTTAGGATTGCGATGAATGCACAGTGTTTAAATAACTATCATTCTGGAAAAAAAAAAAAAAAAAAAAAAAAAAGGAAAAAGGAAACATCACTTAAATATATCGGTGTAGGAAAGTACAGGCGATGGACTTGTAGTACAATACCGGGAAAACTGTCGGACACCAGAAACTCCCTTACATACCATGGTGTCTTACACCTTCGAGCTTTCTGCCAGCGCAGATCCTCTATAATCCACTGTGTAAAATCTAAAATGTTGTGCCCGCGCAGGAGTTCCTGGGAGCTTATTCGACAGCTTTTCCAGCACCTTTGCTGTTGACTGCGATAGCCCTGCCTTCATTGTATTGATATGTGTAAACATAGTCTCAATATCTCGGCTATGGCTGCAGGCCCTGTTGCGCTTAAACTCCACTCTTGACATTCGATGACAAGATGACGAAGTTATGAGAATTAAGGAGGATGTAGACTCAGGCCATAAAGAAGGAGCGTCAATACCCCCAATGTTCTGCGTCTGGCACTCGCCATAGCCTACCAGGCGGCACGCGAGTAATGATACAAAAAAAATAAATAAATAAATAAAAAATAAAAAATTAATCTGCGTCAGACTGGCTACAGCAGAACACTTGCAAAGCTCAACTGCTGCACCAGATTACACGAATAATTCTCCTTTTCTTCTGATATCCTTGAAAATATCGAAGAAATTCGCGCATCATGGGGCTTAGGCAATTGTGCTGAACTGCCCTAGCTATATCTGAGACCAGTATGTTGCACTTCTGCGCAGCATGTTTTTTAACATATCTTCAAGTTACTAGTATTAGCAAGATACAGGTGTAATTGAACATGTGGATGAAAATTGGAATAGAAAGAACATAACTTGCAATTAGCCTCGATGGACAAATTTGGAGTTACTAGGCGTCGAGAAGCATTGATATCTTTCTGGGACTAGACTGGACAGTTCAAAGACATCAAGAAACGAGTCCGTAATCATATTTCTGTTCACACGCTGTAGGAGTAACGGTAAGGAGAGAGCAAAAGTTTATGCCTGGGAGCACGAGTTGATAGCAACAGAGGAGACAAGATATCCAGTAATCAAAGTTAGTTCTCCGGTGCAGCAGTTTAGATGAGGGGAGTCGATCTATGAATTGAGGGTTAGGATGGAAAGGGCAAAAGGCTTGAGGTTCAAAATACGTAGAGGCAAGGACAGGGAGAGGAAGGGAGAGGGAGAAGCAGGGAGAAGGAGAGACGAGGGGGAGGAGGGAGGAGGAGGAGGAGGAGAGGAGAAGTGATTTCACTTCCCCTATGCCGCAATTGGCAGTAATTCCGTATACAGTAGGCGCACTTTGCGGGGCTGAGAATTTGGTAGATACATCTTAGTAATAGAGTTCATTGAGATGTAATCAAGTAGCAGCACTTGCATCTTATGAGACTGCATCCTTCTTGTCCCTCTACATCGCTGGTGAGGAGAAGAGCTCATCTCATCCTCTCACCGAATGATGCCACCACAATGAATGGCTTAGCCATCAGGCGTTCTGCAAAGTTTCTTATCCCTTTAAATGCCTTATACTCTTCCCTCATAAAGAGCGTGAAACGGTCATGATAGACAGTACCAACATGTTAATCGGTAGCAGTCGATTTCCAACAAGGTGACATTTAAATTTGCGCTTCGGTTTGTCATGTTTGTACTGCCAAAAAATCTCTAATATTGACTTCACTGACGCTTGCCCCAGAAGCCACTACAGGAACATCGAAGCCTCGGAAACCGCTGGGTCGCGGAATACAGTCTCAGGGCTATGGTGCTGGAAGTTAAAAGCGGACATGTTGTAACATTGCCAGCCCGCATTAATAAGCAGCACCATATGTGTCAGTTTGCTGGCAAGAATTGTGAGCAATCGCACGTTTCAGGCCCTGACGGTCGCTTACACAGAACTTACCTTGTGTCTACTTTATCTAGGACCTGTTGGAAAGCAACCTATTATGCGCGAAGGGTTTATTCATTCCAAGTTACGTTCTCAATCTATGATTTTCCCATTAGACCATAGTGTTGTGCTTTACGAGGTCAACTAAAGGGTATACGACAAGTTCTTATTGAACGTGGTCTATGGAAACAGGGCTTGCACTTAGGCTGTAAACCAGAATGTACTAACAGTCATATAGTTGACTGCTGTGCACATCGTTTATATACTAGCAAATGACCGAGATTTCAAAGAGAAAAGGGCAAGTTACAAGATATGATTAAGGCATGGGGACATATTGTTTTATAGAGCTAATTTGGCGTACAGCAAAGAAATATACTTGTGGGAACTCTGAGTATAATATTCTTTGGCAGGTTTATGAGAAACTATACCCAAAGCTTTTCTTTCTATTTCAGATATCTCTATTTGACATTCTTATAATAAGTGCGTTTGTATTATGCAGGAATATAATGATGACCGCCAATATGGTACAGAGGCCTTCAAAAATCATATCCACAGGCGGGTGCAAGAAGGGGGAGCCCTTTGATGACTAATCCATTTGTATGAGGCTTGGCATGTACAGTCACTGGTCAAAAGTTCTTGGTGAAAAGGTCTGGGCGCACGTGATGAAAACAACAACGCAGTTATTATTTTGTACCACCTTGCAGCCCAAAACGACCCGACGAGAGATGACCAACAAGGAAAAGGGTATGATAATTGCCCTTCTCTATTTTAGATTTCAAATTAGTTTGATTAGCTGCATAGTTAGATGTCCTTAGTCAACTATCAAAAATTTCGTTTTGTGCGATGCGAAATTCGGCAAACCGATGAAAAACCTCCCTCAAATCGGCAGACCCCCTAAATTGAACAGAAGAGAGCGGTGGTATATTTGGCAATATGTTCGAATGCATAAAGCAGCTCCACGCAAGGAAGTTCAAGGAGTATGCTGCTTACGGACCATTAGTCGCTACCTAGGCTTGCACAAGTAGTTGGCCAAGAAACGACCGAAATTAACGCCCAAACGAGCTGCGGCAAGACTCCAATGGGCACTAGAACGCGAGGATTGGACAGTAGAAGACTTGCAATCAACAATTTGGAGTGATGAATGCAGTGTGGGGAAATCGGAAGAATCCCGGCAAAATGTGGGTCTTCCGATTTCCCCGGCAAATGTGGGTCTTCCGATTTCCCCATGAAAAGTGGAATTCCGACTGCATTCAACCAAGAAGAAAGGGCAAGGGAGTTTCTTTGATGGTCTGGGGTTGTTTTTATGGCAATATTAAAGGTACATTTGTACCCTTAGCTGTAGGTTTCCTAACAAAGTAAAAAAAAACTTTGAGCCTTATCAGTTTTGCAATGAATAAAGATTTCAACCATGAAAAAAGTCATAGAGTGATAGAGTGTCTCAAATACTAACAAATTTTTGATACTTTTAGCTCATGTTGTGGTTGTTGATAGGTTTTGTGTTAGGTTGGCGATTTCCATGTCCGCCCGGCACCATATGGTGGTGTTTCATTCAAAAAGAGGGTCTTGGCATGAGACTACCTGGCACTTTCTCGGCGTCGCCGCATACAGAGTATTTCTACAACGAACTTGACCTCGGTTCCTGACAGTAAGTATATTCTGATCTATATGGTGCCGGAAGTTAATAATCAACATGAAATTTGCGACACAACCAACGCAACGCAAAACCTATCAGCAACCACAACCTGATATGAACTAAGGTAGAAATATCAAAAATCTATACTATTTGAGACGCTCTATCATTCTATGATATTTTCATGGCAAAATCTTTATTCGTTGTAAAACTGAAAAGGTTCAAAGTTTTTTCCTTTCTTAGGAAATGTAGCAAATGTTACATGCCAAGCCCCATACAAATAGATTAGTCATCAAAGGGTTCCCCACCGGTGACTTATATATACATGATTTTTGAAGGCCTCTGTACCATATTGATGGCCATCCTTATATGCCTGCATAATATGAAGACACTTATTATAATAACGCCAAATAGAGATGTCTGAAATAGAAAAAAGAGCTTTGGGTATAGTTTCTCGTAGACCTGCAATAGACTCTGGAAAATCCTTCTATGAGTGGTGCGAGCGTGGGCAGCTGTAGACGTAAAGCGAGCGTGTAATGCGACCGTGTAAAGTGACCGTGGCTGAAGGGTGCGCGATTGCTTAAGCAGCAAAATGGCACATATGGTGCTGCTTACTAATGCTGGCCGGCACCATAGCATTTTTTTAACTTTGGCAACAGGTATACATTTGGATTCTACTTTATCCTCGTTTTCATTGTGTGTTGAATTTGGTTTGAATGTTTTTTTTTTTTTCGTCAGCAGCAAAAATATGCTTGCAGTAATTGTGAGGATAATTTACGACTAATGGTTCCTCAAGTGCTTAACTCTATTTCTGATCTTACTTTGTTGACGTACTATGGTAGATGGATGCAGATGAGTTTACACAACATGTATA
The DNA here is from genome assembly GCA_015179045.1 of Kalaharituber pfeilii. Taxonomy (NCBI): domain Eukaryota; kingdom Fungi; phylum Ascomycota; class Pezizomycetes; order Pezizales; family Pezizaceae; genus Kalaharituber; species Kalaharituber pfeilii. The sequence goes on along the minus strand of WHUZ01000009.1, from coordinate 598,361 downwards.
TGTATGATCAAGCTGGTAGATCGTTCCCGTATATGGTAATTGTTCAATTTATGCTAGTACTGATTCTGCAATTCTAGGCGTCTTGGCATGTAACACGGCAGAGGCTCTCCATATCAAGAGACTAAAATTTTTGCTCTTATATTTCTCAATACCACTTTTTTTTTAGATTTGGAGATGGGAGATTTGTAGAGCAGACGAAATAGTACATTTATCTCTTAATCTGATGTAGTTGGGTGATGAAAACATAAATTCTTGTTGCGGTCAATAATTCTGGTCGACAGGGGGTCCCTACCACCACCATACTGCTTCTCCACATTGGAGACCAGTCAAATATCCCATGGGGTACCCATCTTAACCGATAGTCGCACGGCGCAACGATGCATCTAGACTGCATGTACTGTACGAAAAAACCCCCACTTTGGGTCACGAGTTTGGTTCCGTGTGACACAATAATTAATATTAGATAGTGTTAGATTTAGTTTGGCATGGTTTAGTACAGAATTACTATTGTGGTTTCAGTAATGCTGAGGACATTGGAGCAGTTCATAGTTTTCAAACCGTTAAACTTGAAATACCCGTGATAACACCGCTTTTAGATTAAATGGTTTTAGTAAAATTTAACAGCATTCACTAGAAAACTGAATTAATTCACTGGGTATCTGCCGTTTCTTAGTTCCAACTACCTGAATCTTGTTGGCTATTAAGATTTCTTTAAATCTATTTGGGACTCTGATACCATTCCCATCTTGAAGCTACATGTACATATTGATGAGGCCAGTGGAGTACCACTTGACTATACCAAATTAGCAGTAGGATTAACTAGATTACTAAGTTTACCGATAAGTATAGTTGGCTAGGCCTAGTCTTGTGAGTTCTACAGAGGAGAGGACCAGACTGTCTAGGGAGGAGTGCAACCAGACTACAACGTGCCAAGCCTTTCTCACTTAGCTTTCATATTCCTCTACTCCACCCACTTCTTCACACTTACTCTTCCATTCTATCCACTCATCTACTCCATCCACTCCTCCACTTCATCCACACTTCCACTTCATTTACTCCTTTAATTTATCAGTCTCATTGCTCTATCACTTCTACTTCACAATCCTACTCACTGTAACATAATCCTGGTTCGGTAATCCTGCCCCCTTTTGATACTTGCAGCCCTGCCCACCCAATTCTACTCACACAATTCTACTTACACAATTCTACTCACTCTGACAGCTGCTAAGTCTAGTGTTTACAACCCTGGGCACACAGTTCTACTCACTTTGATGATTCCGCCTCATAGCCCTCACTTACAAAATCCTACTCATTCTCACACTTATAACTGTTACGGGCTCACTGTAACCGTAGGTGGGCAGTCGGTGGACTCGAATGTACGCATGCATATGTGATGCAGGCAAAATGCGACAGCCGGAAAGTGTCACAGTTGTATAAATGAGTGCTATTTGAGCTACACAGAGGACTAATCGCTAGTCAAGTGTCTTTTTGGCCTGGCGGACGGTAACTCTCTGCATTTACCACCCTTATTACAATAAGCCTACTCATAAAATCTTACTCATTACAACTCTATTCACAATCTCACTCATTCTGATATTTACAATCTCATTCACTCAACAGTCTTAAACATTTGCTACTTTTAGACTTAATCTTATCTTCTTTCTTATAAGACTATAAAAGCATGTATACTGTTTCATATATTAAAGTTGTATCATATATTGCTAGCTAATTATCTTTCACTTGTTCAGGAAATCTTCATTATAATAAGAGGAATGGAAACTATCTTATGGTTATGTAATTTATTAGAGGTAGTCTAGTTTTATAAATTATGTACTAGTACTTCAAAATTTACAATGGTGTACCATATTATGCAGTAGTTTATATAATTGTGATGAGGATACAGTTAAAATAAGTATACAGAGTCAAGGACTACACTGTTGTAAAGCTATATCGTGATCATCAGAATACCATTTGGATAGGCATAGAGTTATATCCTTAAACGAGGTGTTTATGCTAACCACTTGGTGTGACCTAACCATTTTTTCGCTGCAAAACCGTTTTCCCACAACAAACAGGTTGCGCATGAACCTTGTATAAGAACCCATTCTCAACACTAACAGAAATTCGCCCACTCACAATAACATCACGGTTATAAAAAACGGGGTTTTTTTCGTACAGTATGGTCGCCCCATACGCCCGCGAAAGGTGTCGGGGTGAACTTTGTGACATTTCAATCGGAGTTAACGCATGGGCTAAAAAGTGGCTCGGGGGGGCCGCTGAAGGCGCCCACGCAGGAGTACTACCGTGGGTGCTAGCGACGGACAGGCAGGCCTGGACCTCAGGGCCATGGGCTCCATCAGCAGTCTGACACGGTGCAGATGCATCTTGCACCATACCTTGCACCATACCTTGCCGGCGCAAACGACAGCCCCCCCGCTTCGACCGTGCGCACCCACTTCCGCCAAGCCGCCAGTAGCAGCACCGAAACCGCCGTGCGTCCGTCGGAGACAACGCAGGCGGCCGACGCCCTCGCATCAGGAAACTCCCCCCCACATTGCAGCTACCCCGTCGGGAGGCAGCCAGACTACTGAGTCAGCAACCGAACCACATCGACACTGCGCACAGTATGATAAGCAGCTGTGAGAACATGCAACTGCTACGCCGGCTGCCGGTATGGCACTCACCGGTGCGCGCCGCAGTTCGTGGGGCAGTCGGCCTTTGCTGGCGCCATTGTGCAGTACGGCATGCAAGCACTCGGCGTTGGCCCCCGGCCCTCCCGCGATGGGCGCCCGTCGAGAAATATGTTCAGGAAGTTGATATAAAGAGGGGCGTCTGCTCGCCCTTCATCATCATCATCATCGCAATCACCACTATCTCAAGCTCCTCCACAGCAGCCCGTCTCTACAGGCCCAACCACCGCCACTCCAACCCAGCCCTCCAATTCCGTCTTCCAAAGCCTCCACCACAATGGCCGCCCCAACCGAATCCCAGCTTGTTGCCCTCGTCACCGGCGCCTCTGGTGGCCTCGGAAAGCACTTCGTCGAAGCCTTCCTCCGCCACAACTACAAAGTCATCGCTGCCTCCCGCTCGACCACCTCCAAGGGAATGCTCGAGCTGCAGGCCGCTGGTGCTGCACTCCTCCAACTCGACCCCAACGCCTCCTTCCAGGAGATCAAGCAGATCATCAATGACAAGGCTCTACCCATCTATGGGCACGTCGACATCCTCATCAACAACGCAGGTTTCTTTGCTGAGGGCGCCACAGAAGAGAATACGTGAGTTGCATGATCCACACACTTGACATCCTTCAACATATGTGTACGTTATACTAACACAGATCTCCCGCTCACAGTCCAGAAGAACTCGAATCCCTGTTCTCTGCCAACGTCTTCGGCCCCGTCAAAGTCACCAACGCCCTTCTCCCCAGCCTCCGCGCGCGCCGCCTCGGCCTGGTCATGCACGTCTCCTCCGTCGGGGCCCACGGCACCAGGGCCGGCATTGGACCATACTGTGGCACCAAAGCCGCCATCTCCATGATCGCCCTCGCCCAACGCGCCGAGCTCACCCACCTCAACATCGAAGTCACCAGCCTCGAGCCCGGCTACTTCCGGACCCCCATCCTCACTAACACCGGCCAGGCCAACAACGCAATTGCGGACTATGACGCCGTGATCCAGCGCAAGCTCTTCAAGAACGTGGACGGCAACCAGCCAGGAGACCCGGCCAAGGGCGCTAAGGTGGTAGTCAACGACATCATCGGGCGCTGGGTCCGCAGCGGGTGCAAGGCCGGCACGCTAACGGGGCGGATACCGCTGGGCAGCGAAGGCAAGTTTTGGATCGAAACGGGCGTGAAGCAGTCGATGGAGTGGGCAGAGCACTGGCATGATATCGTCAAGGTGACCAACTTTGACGGATTTGAAGCAGCGACGATGCCCGCGCCGCGTTAAAAACGTACAAGTGATTTTTTGATATGATGTATTGGAAAAATAAGGAAGATTATTGATATTGGCTTGGGGCGGGTGAGGGCAGGGGCATTTTTGGAGACTGGGAAATGTGGAACGGATATGCTGATTTCTGGACATGGCTTTTTTTTTTTTTTTTTTTTTTCTTTGGGTGGGGGGAGAGAGACACTATGTTGATACTGTGCTAATTTCCACCGTGAAACGATATCGCAAAAAAGAATTTACCTACTTTACATCCTTCATCCTCCCTTACATACTTAGAAAGTACATATGAGAGACCAAGTCCCAACTATGTAATATACCCCACCACCACCGTAGGAAGTACTAACTATACCGATAAGTACAGTACAGGTCTTTACGTCAGTAGATTGGGAAACTACAAGCGGATCCCCTTACTCATATAGACTACATACTTCATGCGTATGTATACCCCATACAACACAATGCCATACTTCCCATTCCCCGCCACCAACCCACTCGAAACCTACATACCTCTCTCCGCACGTATCTAACACGACTCATGCTCCATGACCTCACGGGTCCGCCCGGACCCTACCGGTATGTAAGTCCATAGCTAAACTTCTACCTGATACATATTTACCCTGAACACGTACACCCGCATCCGACCTCTTCCCCCCCCCCAGTCCTCGTTCCGTATCTGTATATATATATATCGATTCCTATATCTATCAAAAAAACAAAAACAAAAACAGGACGCCGATAAATAAGAAATTTATAAACAAACAACCCCCCCCCCCCCCACCCCGCGCGAAAAGATAAACCGCAAATGAAAAACCGCAAACTCCCTGTTGTAGGTGATACGGTTGGCCGCAATGTTCCCAAAGGGCGTTGCTTGCTTAACAGGCAGGATTTGATGTACTCTGCAATCCTTCGACCCAACGAGCGCGTATATATCACGTTCCTTGATCTCTTGCAAGTACGATGAATACCCAGTATGCGCATGCTCATCATGAGCATATGATTCACCAACGCCTCGGGAATGCACAGAAGATCACTCCCCTTCATCAATATGTATAACAAAACCATCCGAGAGGTTGAGGGTCGTAATATTGGTCGTCTTAGCATGTTGTTCCGAACAGCAGAAGTGTTGGTCTGTTCGCAACTTAGCCTTTTATCTCCTCTCGATGATCTTCTGACATCTGGACTAGGCTCAGGTGGTGTATCCATCCCCTTCACGAGGGATTCCAGGGAGACTATCGGCATTCACGTGCTTCCTTCCCAGTCGGTGCTGGATATCCATTCGAGTGGCATACTTGTGGAGAACGAGTGCCCAATTTGCCAGTCGGGTACTTTTCTTTGCAGTACTTCCTCCCTCACTCTCGCCACAATGGTGCGCATCACGTGATACATTTTGTGCAACTGTACGCGCAAATTCCTAATGCCACCCCCTAGTCTCGGCAACCCACTGTTTTCATCGTCCACAATACCATCCTTCATCACAACAACAAACCTCCACTTTAAACCCGTAACCCTTCCCACTGTCAGCCACCATTCCCCCTCCCCCTCCAGCCTGCACCATCCCATCAACAAACAACACTTCTTGTCACTCACCACAACCTCCAACTCGGCCACATTCTTAAACATCACTACCTAAACCCGCCACTCGCCCTCATAATCCTCACCGCCACCTCCTGCCCCCTCTCCCACACCCTTACATCATCTATCATAACATTCCTCACATTCTCCACTGCCGCCTTCGTACTTTCCATCTCCGTGAAACACGCAAACCACGCCCTTCTACCCACCCACCAACATCAAACTCACTCTCTCAATCTCACACTTCTCAAAAAGCACCCCATCGACCAACGGCCCGGCCGTAGCGGTGATTGATCCCCAATCCAATGGCCGCATCGTACACAACACAGTCACGGAACGTGATGTTCCGCTGAGGCAAACACATACCTTGGCCGACCTTGAACCCAAAGCCTTGTCCGCGCAATACACCCCTCAAACAAGACCCCGAACTGCGGCCTAGGCGGGTCCGCTGGTGCCCACGACTTGGCGACATCCGTGTCAACAGCCCGCGTCTTTGTTGAAAAAGGATCATCGAAGCTCACGCCAATGCAATTCTTCACCTTTACGTCAACACACTCTATTGGGTCAATAAAATCGTTCTGTCCTATATCAAGTCGGTTCAAGTCTGTGGGAGGAAAATCCGAAAAAGTGGTCTAGTGGGAAGAACAAGAGCAAGCAGCTGAGATGATCATTTCTATTGAACTCTCCTGTAGCGATGATGCTCTCCTTCACAGGCCCTCCTCAGCCACCTCAAGAAATACCCTCCACCTTCCAGTACCCCTTCCCCTTTCAGTAATCACATCCCCCCCTTACCTCGGATCATGTGCGCCCCCCGTAGCATCTTGGAATGCCAAGGCATCCACCCCACAGTTCCATGGTAGGTTTGCGACAGTCCTCCCCTTCCACTTGTATGAGTGTACATGAATACAGAGGAACCCACAGCAAACACAAAGCGATCCACGCCCAGTACAATCAAAATATCCACAGACAACAGCGACAGGACTACCAAAAAAGAATAATAAGAACTTGACTCGGTCTAACTGTACGTTCGTGCATCGAATCGGCGTCACGCTCCAACACCCCGAATCTTTCACAATGACGCCCTCCAGACGGAAGTTGCGGTACGAGATTGGCACCAACATTTATTCCCTATCCTCGGATTCATCGCTGAGGTCGAGGCATATCCATTCCCATCAATAGTCTCCAACCCGTAAACCGAATGTCGGACGAACGGAAATCGGTCGCAATCCTCCAGGTAATGTCCCTCCCCTGAGAATTCTTGTGTCAGTGAGGGATGTAGTCCGCATGAATACCAGAAACCGCAACACGGCATTGGGCTCCAGATACAGAGGTGTACTTGAAGAAAAGACAAGATTTTGCAGCAGGTATAATCTAGCAGGGACATATGCCACCGCCTGCCGTGGCAAGCTGACTCTAGTGTTGAACAAGCAGACAGCCGAATTAGAAAGTCACCAGACTCGTCCCCACTCATTTCGCTTGCCCCATCCTCATCCATATGGGCCACATATGCACCAGCAGTGTTAAGGGCGCTCTGGAATGCCTGTGTGGCATAGTGACTTGCAGTGGTATCTGCTCCCCAGGCCGGGTCCATGACGTTGAAAACACCGTCAGCCACATGCGGTGGAACGTCAACCTCTGCGGGGTCGCAGAGAATCAAGGTCTCTCGATGCCTGCTGATTCGCACAATCACATATGCATGGCTCGACATCTTGAATGACAGGGCGTTCTCATTGGCTACGGTCGTCAAATTGAGTCTCTTTGGTGAGACCCGGTGCAAGCGGATTTCCTCACCTGCGTGCCGGAGAGTAATTCGATCATTGGCGTTAATACAGCCACTTCCACGGAACTCTGGGGCCGCTCCAAAGTGAACATAACCATAAGAGACGTTCGAGATGACAGGCAAAGTAATGCCGTTGACGGTGACGCTGAAACTTGCAGAACGAGGGTATATTGGATGCGCAGGGTATGGTACAATTTGTCAACGTGGACGACATGCTTTCATGTCGGGTAAGCGTGGGCGGAGGGAGAAGTGGCGATGTGCAATGATCGAGGGCACTGACGGTCCTGGAAGACAAAGACGTAATCGATGTCTGTTGCGGCGGCTCTTTGGGAAGCCTTACGTTGCGATTCTAGGCTCTCTGCGCGCACATCCTGGAAGTTGAGATCCCCAACAATTACCTTTCCGCGGCCAACGCTGTCATTTATTTTCTTCCAGAGCCATCCTGAACCTCGCTGGCTGTAATCAACAACGACCTGCTCGTGCTGTGTGGAGTGACACCAGTGAGGGCAGTGATCGAGTTGAGAATGTTCTTGGCTCCGATATCCTCCATGTTGAACAAGTGTGATGTGGCGACGAATTGAGGTTTACTTCCTGGATATAAGTTCCTTCCGGGTGACTGGAGATATCAAGTGACAAAATTGAGTGCAAGGGAACTCTAAGGCTATAGTTATGGTTTGTCGTAGTTGTGATTCTTGTTGACTGACGCTGGATCTCGAAAGGTTGGACAGTCAAAAGGTCGATATGGAAAGGTAGGTGAAAAGAACAAAATTAAGTATACAAGATTCAGAGTTGTTTTGTGGAATATACAGTGGTTTAGTTTGGAGAACAGTAGGCAATGTGTAAGACAAGATAATACGAGAAGGTTTGAAGAGTAAGAAATGCAAGAGGTGAGCAGCAAAGTCAGTGAAAGACAGGAATCGGGAAGGGAGAGTGTCGAAGCACATGCAATTGAGATTGTAGGTGACCAACATCGCCCTCTTGTAGTAAATCGACAATACGCAACGCGTGTCTCTCAGTAAAGCTCGCTCCTCGAGATCGAGAACAAAAAGGTGTCAGAGACACTACCGGCCAAAATGTAATACTGATCGGAGTTAAATAGCTATACCGGCCTAGCCCGCTACCGTCTGGCTTTTTGCATAGTTGTAGGAGTAATTCTAGGACTGGTGATATATTAATTAGGCTTGATACTAAGCAAGGGACACACAGGTGAGCAACTCTGATCAGCTAAAGGTGTGATCCTGTCCCTCCTGAGGTCCAGCAGACGACGTTTGCACAGTAACGCCAGACCTAGTATGTCATATCCATCGTATGCATTTATGTATCCATAAAAGCTTCCGGCACCGTGACCAACCTACCTAAACGGATGGATGCTTGCCCGAGGCTGCTTTCCCCCTCCCTAGTGGCCATCTTAAGCTTCTATATGTATCAATTAGCCCGTGGATAATTCAGATCGTCCCAGCCAAGCTCTAAGCTCGCCCTTGAGATATCAACGTTCAAACACAAAAGCCGTTCTACATGGAGCTGTTACTAGTACCATTGTCGAGTACCGCCTCTCTCCTGAATCTTCTCCACAATGACTATCCCTCTCGCCATAGCCTAAAAAGGCGGCACGCGAGTAATTAAATAGAAAAAAAAAAAAAAAAGACTATCCCGACTCTCCGCCGGCCACACCCGCATCAGGTCAGCTGACACGAGTGTCGTGCCGTGACAGTTTTACAGTCTCTATCTCAGCCGACCCATGCTTCTTCGTTTATAGTTTTGCCAATATAATTAATGCTATCTATGTGGACAGCGTCACTCTTTTCTTTTTTTTGGCTCTCCACACTCGGAATTTGGCGAAGTTACCTCAATTCGTTATTGTCGATGGAGGCAAACTTGTTTGTTTGGAAACGATCCACATTTCCTGCGAGAGTTTTTTTTTTTTTTTTTTTTTTAATACCATTACTCGCTTGCCGCCCTATGGGCTCTGGCGAGGTCCTGCGAGAGTTCCCGAGTTCCACTATATTCGTCTTCTGATCTGTTTATGTGAATATACTCTTAGAGACCTAACAAGAATGAATAAAACAAAACCTTAACCATCTACCAAGAATTTTATTTTATTTTATTTTATTTTATTTTATTTTGGAAGCGCAGATAACTTAGTCTTGTGCTAACACCCAATCCTGCAAATACCGAGTGCATAAGACTTCAGGGTAACTTGAGGACGAAAAGTACAGTAATACCCTTGATTCGAATCCGCCAGTGAAAAATAAAAGAGCTGCCTTCCAAACGAATAAGCATGTTAACCTATGCACTGGGCAGCTGAGAACGACAACAAGCCTACTGTACTTACCTCTTATTCACCCACTGACGATGTCGGACTTGAGGTGGTTCCCTTCCGTTACTGTGTATTTTTTTTTTTTTTTTTTTTAATATCAGTACGCTACTGTGTATGTCACCGAAACTTCCCATTGCTGTGCACTATAAACAGTGTAGGCCGACAGCTGTTTCTCACGCACATACGAGCGTTCACTGCCGTAGTACTGGGGGAGAATCACGACACTCGTCTGTTCCGGCGTGAGACCAGTGACGATGTCCGCCCAGCATTTGTAGTTGCACACGCCAAGAGCAACGATGAAGTGCTCGCCCGTGTCTGATACGAAGCGGAGCACGCCCGAGTTGCCGCTGCAGCCTATGGTGCTCGCCATTGGACTTGGTCCAGGCGCCACCGCCGCCGTAGTGCCAGACGGCCTTCTCGACAACCTGGAAGAATGCGTCCTGGTTGGTCTGGTGGATGCGGACGGTGATCGTGTAAGTCATTTTGGAGGGCATTGAATATTAATGGGCGTGGTGGAGTGGCACAGTGGTTGGATTGGACTGGAAGACCTAGAGAGGTTGAGCTCGAAAATATATATCTAGCTTCGGCGTGCTGATGAAGAGCTCATTCGCAGAGCGGGAACTTTCTACTTTATATACTCCTCTCCTCTGAGCTCAGCATCCATTGAATGGACATTTCGGGCACATTCTGATCTGAAATACAACATCGTAGGACTGGAATTGAGTTCGAGGGTCACCAATTGATACAATACAGGTAATCTGGTTGGATACAAGGCAATTGTGCAACCGATTGAGTGACGATACCTGCAAGCCGTCAAGAAAGCATGCAGGAATGCAGGAATTGAATGGTGTTCAGCTCAGTTTCAATCCAATTTTTACATCCTACTTAGTGGGTTCAGCTGACTGTGTGCGATGCCACATAGCAGATGCCAAGGATCCCCGACCTCAGTCTCCAAACCGTCCCCTGCCTAAGTACCCTACACGAGCGGAATGCCACCTCGCGATCGCGAGGCTTGGGCGCTGTGGCCGTGGGGTTAGGTAATGTTATGGGTTGTAAAAGGGTCGTGGTTACCTGCTGCGCCCGTAAAGGTATTTTGAAGTTTCGGGGTGGGTTTGAACACACTTTTGCATGCTATGGGGCCCCTACTCATATGGGTCGACATAGGACCTTTATAAGAAGAGTATACAGTAGATACGCTTATGTCACTGCTCGTGGAATCAGCTCGCGGTTGTGAGCTGGCACGTGTGCAAGTATGTATGCATGTATATATGTGGATACAGTACATGTTACTGTACGGCTAAGTATGTAAGTAATTATTGGTGGGCAGGAATGAAGCACAAAACACTTGCAACCTGACTATGTTGCAGAATCATACCTACTCGAGTACTTCATATCCTACCTACTTAATCGAGTTGTCCATTGCAATGCAATACCCGATTTGCGTCGTTCTTGGCAGCGTTATGTAGGTTGTTGGTGAGAGGGCCCAGGTACGAGCCAGTAGCTGGTCACCTGCGGGCACTATGACGCAACACGTGCGCAGCGGATGGAATAGATGAAGGTGGATTTTGATACATCATTTACGTTTTGTTTCTCGAGACTGGGAACCTCTATCCCAACTCAAGTATTCATATTTTTCTCTCATCAGTATTGACTTAGCTCAGACTAGAATAAGCCGACCTCCCCGGAGAACTCGGTGTCATCACTAGCACAACACAGCCCCTCCAACACAGCACCCCGACACAAGCACCTTACCATACCTAACCCCTTCAAAGCACTCACTACTTGCACACTCGAAGAAGTGCAAAATGTTCGCTGTGGTCATTCCCGGCGATCTCGGAAACAAGGATCCCATGGAGTGGACCGAAGACGACGTATTAAAATTCCTTGAAGCCAACAAAGAGGAATATCGCCTTAGGGATGATGACATTGATACCATCCGTAGAAATGCTGTCACCGGCCAAAAGTTCCTTGAGCTGACTGAAGAACTGCTTGTTGGATCGCCAAGTCCTTACAGGATGATATTAAGTTCTAATGCAACCTTCAAGTATGGCAGAAACACCAAAACGGTAGTCTGGTTACCAAAACGGCCCTGATCCGGCAACCTATAGAGGTAGTCTAGAGGCAATTTCCTTGGGCTCCTTCCGCAAAATAGCTAAATGCACATTCGACTTTCTCAAAAAGCAATAAGGATTCCGACGTGACTTGAATGGCGAAAATTAGAATAATAAAATTTTGTTACTTTGGCTGACGCTGTGGGAGGCGCTTTTTTTTTCTTTCAAGCCAAAGCTGCCGCGGGATAAATAACTCTTGTGATATCAACAAAGCAAAAGCCATTTTGCAGCTGGATCTTTAATGAATTCAAAGGTCTGTTTCATATGGAGACGGATTCCTATAGAGGTTTACCCCAAATTCAAACTGTGTCCAGTAGATGTAGATGGGGAATGTGGTTGGGGGGCAATGGGTGGGGGGCATGTGGGTCGGGGGCATGTGGGTAGGGGATATAGATGGAAAAAATATTGAAGTGCATGCAATGGATGGAGAACCGTTTGTACTTAGTTCCACCATAGCGTTCAATGGCAATTCTATTGTTACCCAAGCCCTTATTTACACTGTAGCCACTGGCTTCGCTTCATTGACCAAGATCTCGTCAATGAAAACAATATAGCCTCATCTTTCAAGGACGCGGCGCTATTATCACTTTACGGAAAAAGGCTTACGCGCAAGGAAAGGGTAAGCAAGTTATTTCAGGCATTGAATATCGTGATAGAGATTTTGGAAGATATTCAAGACATGCAACTCAATACTTTCTGCAACACCTTGCGATTATGCCTGCATGTTCTACATCTTCTATCATTATGATATCTGCATCCTCTCCGCCTGCCACGCCTTTTGCGCCCACCACACCCACTGCACCACCCACCGCCCCCCTCGCATCGCTCGCACCCGCCGCACCACCCGCCACATCACCGACCACATCACCGACCCACCGCACCACCCACCGCACCTTTCGCAGCCTCCACACCCTCCACGCCATCTCCCAGAGTTCACTGCTAGCGCAGATAGTGATAGCTAGGCTAACAGAAAGATATGTTAAAGATGAAACATATGCTTGAAGTTTGTATATAACTACCGGGTGAGGCCGGAATATTTAAAAAAATAGGGTTACCGGAAAAAAAGATATCGTTACTATCATAGCAGAGCGGTCAATATTGAAGCTATTTTGGGATAGCTACCACACCCGCACTTTGCAAATGAGCCAATATCAACCTTTTCCAGAAAGGACCGGTGGTTCCCTAACCACTGGACCAACTTCCAGCAACTTGATATCACCGCTAGATTATATGAGGATGCTCCAAATCATATTGTTGAAGATTAGCCTGAATCATACCCTCCCAGAATTTGAATTAGATTGTGAGAATAGTACCTAGTCATCAGCCACGATATTACGAGATCGAGAAAAGGTCCAACCGCCGAGGGCGTGGTAGAGGGGAGCATAGAGAAAGAAGACATGGACACAGCAGAGAGAATGGGAATGACCATGAGCAACTCCCAGGCATGTTGACATTGTCTTGGGAAAGGGCATAGGATTAAGGATTGTGACCTAACGTAAAAATGGGTGAAGAACTGCGGAAACAGTTCACGGAAATCAAGTGCGAGCTCTCGTGCACCCTCCGCTTCTACCGGCCCTTCACCTATTCTAAGTAGAGTGGCAAGGACCGGATGGGACAGTTAATTGCAGTCTTGGACGGTGTAATGGATATTTTGGAAGAAATCAATGAGAATATGGATTAGGAGCAGATAAATACTGGATGGAAGGAGTCAGCGATGGGGGCATACCAACCTTGATAGAAATAGGTAGATTTAGGTAGATTTATCATAGCAATTCCAGGGTGACTCCAGAGATGTTCTTCTCGGAATGGCTTGTACTCCAATTCTGCCCCGACAAAAATTCATGAGATCTAGCAACGAAGTCAGGGCAGTGCAAGGGATAGTAGTAACGCCCCGCTTGGCAAGGCACTCTCGATGTAACTCTACAGCTTTCAATATTGCGCGACATGGATACCACCGATATTATCATTCTTAGCAGTACTGCAGCTGCTATTCAGACAGTTGTAGCTAACATCTTAGAAGCTGCAGCAGCAACTGCAATAGTTTTAAGCGCCAGCTCTCGTGCGCGCAGCAAGCGGCCATAAAGATATAGACCCCCTATTGATATACCACATAGAAGGGCATTTGACTTAAATAACTTGACGGAAATACAGTCAGTGGAACACTTTCGGTTTACCAAAGCTCAAATTCGCGAATTAGTACCACTATGAGCTTTTGGATGAGGTGTGCTATCCAGCGCGGTTGAGAGTGCCACCAGAAACTGCGCTCTGTCTTTTACTCTCTCGTCTTCCAACACCAAACTGATACAAAGATAATTTTTGGTGGCTTGGGAGGCGCAGAACATGATTTATGAATGCAAAATTCCACTTTGGTGAACGACTTCCCTCACCCGATGCTGATCGGAGTAAAGGTACTGGTGGAATACGGTGTCGACCTACTACTAAATATGACGTCTCCTTCAGCCCCCCAACTAGAAAGGTCAACACCAAGACAATTTCGAGCAAAGAAAGGCATTGAATCACAGGACAATGCGAAAGGTTCACGCTTTCGAGCGGAGGAAAAAATAGACAATTCAATTAATCATAAATACCTACAGTACATGACCCACCGCTTATATATCCTTCACTGCGGCCCGACAATTTTCCGACAACAGGGATATGCACAGGGATACAAATAACACAGAATATCCGCCGGTGCCGCCACTTAACTATCCGCCGCCCCATAATAATCCACATGCGGTGCCAGGATTACTCCGTCGGTACAGCAGATGCCGCGGAGCTGCTCCAATTCACGCACGCCTCGACGGCAGGAATAGACTACATGTTCAGTCCTTGCAACTTCATCCGCCAGGGGCCATCCATCCCATTGTAAAATGTCTCGGCGTAGCTTATCATTTTCGTAACCATGACGCTGGTTAGCGATCCTGAATGCTTGTTTATGCACACATCAATACCAGTGGATAGTTTTCATTTAGGCTTTTGTTATCTTTGTTTGAGGTTAGTTACTGAAGACATCTTCTCTAGTGTAATATATATCTATATACCACAAGACGGGGGATGGAGGCGGGGTTTGTTTTTCTATGGTTTGGCCTTTATTACGCAATTACAAGTCGAAAGCTCAATAAAAAATTATAACGATGATATGGTTGGGTTGTAATGTGTTGGTGCGGTTGGTGGTGGAACAGTTAGCCTTTACAGTCTGTGATTTTAAAAGTTTGAAAAGTTGAGATTGTTAAGCAAGGTGGGGTGTTATTTATTTATTATTATTTAGTTATTTATCTATTTTTACTTTCTTTCTTCTTCCTATATCTCATACAAAATAGTACATCTCACTTGCAGCTTTCCGAGAGTTTAACATAATATCCTAAGGAAAACATTGCGACGATTTACAATTTAAATGAATTTTACGCCCTCCTACCACACGGATTTAATATCATTCGAAACATTGATTCCACCAAATATATTCCTGCGGAATATATTTTACGAGCCGCTAAAACCCTTGCTGAATTTCCTCCATTCACAGTAGGTTGGAAATCGCCCATTGTTCTAAATTTTCCCTAAGCAAGGCTTATGCAACAGTACGGCACCTTGCTGCGCAACTTTAGAACTTCGGTGTATTTGAAAGTTCAAATTCCAAGAACGAAAGGACAGTGTCAATGGTTACCTCGCATTGAAATTGACCGCAAGAAGAAGGAGAAACTTCCAATTTATTCTTATGCGCAAGTAGTTTCCCATTTGTTTTTTTTGTTTTGAATATGACATGTTGATTAGGTGCAAGGGCAATAATTACATGTTTGGGAGGAGAGGATGGGGGGGAGATTTATGGTTATGTATATACCTGTGAGACGATTTTTATGTTGTTGTGAAGTCTCGTAGTACAGATGTAACGAGTTTACCCGTTTTATTGCCGCAAAATGGGTCGGAAAATATCGTGTATCCAGAAGTATTATTACAGCCATCGGCAACAGGCACTAGAAAATAAAAATGAAAAATCCTAACAATTATGAAACAGACAAAAATATATTCTTCTAAAAGAGTTTCCGTAAACATCCGTAAACATCCGTAACCTCTATTTATATCCCTATCCCTAATCCACTAATTCCACCTCCAGTTCTTCCAATCTCTCATATAGGCGTACCAAAATCTCCACAGGGTCCGGTATTTATCACGAGTCACTCTCTAGTGAGTAGTAATCAAGAGGAAAGTGTATATGAGTATCTATTTCTTGTGTGTAGGAGAAGGGAAGGGAAGAGAGAAGAGCAGAATAGGTGAAAGACACCGTTAGCGAATTAAGATTGTAGGCTTTTTTCTTCTCCAGGCCATTGACGAATATCCTCAGCCCTAATATATTAATAGATATAGTTTTAAAAGTGGCCTCATACTCAGGCAACTAAGAGTAAAAACGCAGTAGATAACAAGCATGATAGAAAAGGAAAAAAGAAATAGAAAAACAAAACAAGAGTAAAAAGCAACACTAATCCTTCACTCCCCAATCATTGCACAAAAAAAGTAAGCTAAGCCACATCTCTCGCCACATCCAAAGGAGGATCAACTAATGTTTGAGAACATATCTTGTATGCCTTGGATTAGGTTAGTTAGGGGCTCTTGTGCATTGCCTGTAAGCCTAGATATCTTCTTTATTCGTAATTCAGATCCCATCTATCAGTCCTGTGCCCCAGCCTTATGTACCAGAGCCAATATGTACGAGAACCTTCCTATCTGCCAAGCCTTATGTACCAGAGCCCATATTGTAGCAACATATACGGAAAAGATGCGCAGGAATGTGTATTAGATTGTTCACACTTATGTCTTGTATTCAATGTACAGTATGTGCTCCTAACATCCACCTATTTATAGACATGAGCTGCTAGCAAATTGTACGAGTATTAAGGTTGCTCATCATCACAACATGTATCCACAACTTAGATTCCTCATTACATGGAATAACCTTATACCATAATCTCGGTTCATGACAGCCTCACGTGATACGTCCCCGTGATGCTCGTTGCATAATCTTCAACACATATTACCACCACCCCCTACATTGCCGACGCCACACTAGCCAGCTGAACTCTGTTCGGCTCCCGCAATGAGGCTTGCTAAATGATATGGTCCATCATTCCCATCCTGCCATAAATTCTTTCTGGCAATCACTCCTGCTCCTACATCCAAGAGGAAGCTCAGGGTATAGCTCACACTCTTCAGGGCTGCAAGCTACGTTAATAAGGTAGGAGGATCATTGGCCTTAGCTGATATCCGACAGGTTGCTCCCTTGAAATGTAAAAACTTGTTGTCATTGGCGTCAAATCCAGAACGTGTGCACATTCAAGTTGTGCTCCGTTACCGAAAAGAGCCCTTAGTCTAGAGGCATCTGACATACAGTGCTCCTCAGTAAGCAGGATGCGAATTATTTGGAGTCATCGCCATTTACTAGGCCAGAGGCAGTAGTTTTTTTTTTTTTTAATAATATCATTGATCGCGTGCCGCCCGTGGGGCTATGGCGATTAAATACAAGATGTAGAAGGTAAAGAAATAAACATGAGAAGGTAAAGAAATCAACATGAGAGTTACTGGCAAACGGTCCTTGGGAGTAAAGAAATAAAGAGTGGCGTCCCCTTGAGCGTCACTGTTCCCTCCATCCCATTAGTGTCATCATAGGTAATAGGATCGAGAACGGTCCCAATGTTGAAGAATGCTTTCGGTAGAAGATATAATAAGGCAATCCCCTTAGGTGATCGCTGGAAGGCGCGTCTCTGCCTAGCCACGTTGGAAAATTATACGACCATAATCATCAACAAGACAGCAAACAGGCCATCTTTGGTATACCTGCCTTGTGCTTCCTCTAGGGCCCACTTTCCTCACTTGATCTAATGTCTGTTGGCTGTTCGTGGCCTCATCGTACGCTTTGCGCACGTTTTCAGACGCAGAAGCTGACTTCTTTTCCAGTGGCCATGCCTATAGCCTAGCTACCAGTGACTTGAGTTTGCTGATTGCAGGAGGGTGCCCGGCGACCACACAGACATACACACCCCACATACCCACTCTCCCAGGCTCACACAACTCAAGGCACCGTGCCCTCACGAGGTCTTATGCTTATCAATCTTGGATGGTAGCAGAGCTAGTAGAGGAGGTCGTGGGTACAGTATTGCAGTTGGTCGAAGCAGCCTCTACCAGCTCTAATAAGTGATTCCCAGATTGAGTTTTTCATATAGAACAGGGAAGTGATGTTTTTGTAATGATCTAACTCCGGTTTGGATGGTAGGACATGAAATAAGTGTCATCCAAGAAGGAAGTGTAGCTTTATATGGCCAGGTTTGCATGCACCATTGGAAGGGCGCGGGGTAGCGTGCTATAGCATCGATATGATATTATATCCTGGCGACTTCCTTTCAAGTATATCCGTAGTGGCCCGGCCGAGCCCAACCCAATCTCAATCATATTGGAAATCCTCCAGGGCCCGGCTTTCGCTGTGCATCTGGGTGGCAGCTACGACACATCCCCACAGCATGGAGCAGGAATAAATGTTTGGTGGAGGTGAGGTTGCCATACCATTGTAGGAAACTTGGAGAAATAAAAAAATAAGCGTAGATTTTTATGTCTTCCGGTGCCAAGAAATTGGGGTCGGACCTGATGCCAAGACCAACCCAGGCTACCAATTACGGTAGAGTTACATATCCTTTTTTAGCCAAAAACAGGCACTCTACTTCCTTATCAAGTCAACAAAAACTCAAATATAAGACATTCAGAACTTCATCAAATTGCCTTGATTTAAATAATCAAACCCCGTTTAAACAAAAGCACAAAAATCCCGTACCTAGACATGTCGAACAAAACATACAAAAAAAGTGCTATTAACCATTAGAGGTTACTCTCTCAACTCCCACCTCTTACACAAGTTTCATCCCCTTCCAAACTCTTCTTGACCCACCCTCAGTAATCTTGATCCCATGGCCAGATGTTTGCAAATATAGGAGAAGTAAAAAAAAGAAGCAAGCATCAAGCCCATAATTTGCAAGATGCATTAAAACACAAGCGAATCCTCGAATAAATCATACATTACATAACACCCCAAAGGAAGAGTAAAAGTACCATCATAATCTGCGACCCCACACGCAGCTCACAACCCCAACAACCACCCCCCTACCACCGCCGCCACTACCCAAATACCCACTCCCCTCACCCTCAATCCTTGCCCCTCACTCTTATTGTCCTCCGCGTTGGGCTGTCCCCTCCATTGATCCCTACCTCCCCCACGCTCCGTGTCATCCACCCCCGTCGTTACCGGATTCCCCTCCTCCCTCTGCAACCTCTCAGATCGCTCCGTCTCATTCTCCGCAACCCTATACCACCCCCCCTCACCCATCCCCGGCTGACCCTCCTCCAAACACTCTCCCACCGTGACCCCCTTCCATCCCATCCTCGCCATCTCTTCGACCATAAACACCGTCAAGTTCTTCGCGGACTGCTCCGTAATATCATGCGCAATCACCAAATGGCTATCCGCCTTTGGCGTACTATTTGCCGGATTCAGAGCCTGCGAAAAGATGTCTTTGCTGACCTGGATCTTTTCCGCTGTTTGCATGAGGTAGTCCTGCGTATCGAGGTCAAAGTAGACGACGTGGTACCCCATGTCGCGCATCGTCTGGAGGCATCCATTCTTTTCCGAGCACGACGAGTACGGCGGGCGCATGTACGTCGGGATCACCCCGATGATGTTGCGCAGGGCCATCTCGAGTTTATACTACACGCAAGGGTAAGTTTGTTTGTCAGGTGAAACATGCAAATGCTAGCGATTCAATGTTCGAGAGTGTGGAATGAAGGTGGAGGGGGTGCTTACCATCTCGTTCCGCCTGTCCCATTCGGAGAGCTTGTCCAGGTCCGCATGCGACCACGTATGGCTCGCAATCTGGTGCCCTGTGTTGTACATGCGTCGAATCACTTTGTCCCAGCCATATATCGGATCGTCTATCGGGCCCTTGCCGATGTTGACGCCACTAGATTCATGTAATCAGGTTACACTAGCAAAGAAACGGGGGATCTGGAGACGACATACGTGACGAAGAAAGTCGCCTTGAAGTGATGTTCGTCCAACGTGTCGAGAAGGGTACTTGTGAAACTATTGCGGAGTTTCAGGTCAGCGCTGGAATTATGTAAAAAAATCTGCAGTCGTAAGACAGTTCAACGTACTTATATGGCCCATCGTCGAAAGTCAGCGCAACTGTTCCAGGATGGACACAGTGATAAATTCCAACACCTATTATGCAACAGATAATCAGCCTCTCTGTTTTTTTCCAAATTACATAAAAATTCCCCACATTACTTACCATAGCCAATCTCCTTCCCTTGCATCGTGATCCTAATATTCTCAGGCATACTCCTATCAACCCACGACGTATTTCTTCCCTGTGGCACAATATTTGCATCGCATAGTCCAAAACCAACTAAACAGTCCGGAGATTTACAATAATCTCGACTTGTCCCACAATACCCATGCGAAGAGCAGCACTGATCTGGCATTGGGCATGTTTTATTCTTTTGCATTGGTCCACATGTAAGATCCGTCCCTGGCGATGGCAAATCCACTCCCGTGCATGTCTACATATATTCCATTGTCAGCGTCAAGCACTAATTTTTCCTACCTGAGGCCATGCAAACATACACCATACTCCTCCTGACACCCAGCCCCACAATGCGCTTCTGCCCCACCGCAGAACCCCAGTTCCGAGCAGCACTGCATTTCTAGCGGCTTCAAATCACCTCCATTCCCCGTGCCTGTCAACCACGCTTGCTCTTCCTTCGTCATCGGACACCGTGTTCCTTTCCCTTCCTCATTCTTCTTGGGGTCTCCACATCGTCCATCTTTCGATAGCGGATAGGACTCCTGTCGCCGCCATATCGCCACAGGGGCATGGAAAAAGGATCAAGGCGCAGGTTCCGTGAACTAAGTGACTGTGACGATGCAGCATGTGTGCTAACCAGAACTGAGAAGAGACAAACTGCACCGACAATCCGGCCAGCGAGGACTTGAAGTCGCTCCTGCCGCATCCCTGCTTCCTTCCTTTGGTTCGAATTGGCTGCCGAAAAGCTTCCTTCTCGATTGCCGTTTCCTGTACTCCCTCGAATTCGCTGTTTCTCGGTTGACCGAAGGTACTCCGCTTCAGATAAAGAAGTCTCGTAACACTTTTTCTCAAAAGCCAGATTTAACTTTTTCTAAAATCACAACCAGTCTATTTTGAGTAAATCAGAAGTGCAGTACCGTCGCCCCTCAGTCGTTACAGATGCACAATGCACAAAACAAAAAACGGAAAGAGATAAGATATAAAATATAAATGCAAATGGAAGCAAACTGAAAGAGTCACAAGGCAAAACTTAATCGTATAATCAGAGTATGGTTTAGGGAAAACGATATCAAAGAAAGGAAGGTCTCAGATCCCTGGATCTTGGGTTAATCTGTCAAATGTTTCGTTTGACTCGTGCACCCCTTGCTTTTTTGTCTAGCTTGCTGCTTAAATGAGGTATGAAGTAATGCTACTACTTGCTTGAAAACTCTAAAACGAGCTGCCAAGAAGGCTAAATGTTGGGTTCAACGCCCAAGTATTAAATATAAACCTTAGAAGCGAGAGTTCTAATGGTCACAATAAAAAATAAAAAGGTCAACGAAAACGACTGTAGGTGGCGAGGAGGGGGTGGGGACGTGAGAAATGCTAGAAGTCGAGTTTACCGTCGTCCTCAAGGGTCTCAGGGCGAAAAAGTATAAGAGAACCATGGTTCATGGAGGGCCGACAAGCGAGCGGTGGGCTGAAGGTTTTTTAAGATGCTGGATTAGCAAATGGGCCCAGCAATCGAACGCACGTCGACGTCGATGGCTAAGAGTAGCGCCCTGCGTGGGATGCACAAACAGGGGCAGGGGATGGGCAATTGACACCAGTTTGGTTGGCTGACGCGGGGACGGGGGACGAGGTGAGCGTCGAGGGGGCGGGTAAGGGCCCTTGATGGGATGGACGGGCGGAAGGGCAGGCGTGAGAAAACGGTTGGGCGGGCATGATGCGCAATTGGAGATGCGATGCGCCTCGACTCACTTGGCCTCGCCGGGTCTGGCCAGTCGCTATTGAGATCAAGCGGACGGGCTACAGCACTTACCTCATGGATACTTGCATGTATACGAGCAGCGCGGAGCAGCGGTACTAGAAACAGCGGCACCAGAAACAGTGGCACCAGAAACAGCGGCACCAGAAACAGCGGCGACGCTGCAGCCTAGCATCTTCCGTCGCCGCTGCTGCTATGATCACAGCCTAGCAGTGCCAGAAAAAGGTCTCGGATCAAGCGTCGGACAGCTTTGTGTCCCAGTCAGTTACAACAGGAGTGTCAGATTGCAGCATACATACGGTCGCTCAAACAAGATTGTTCAAACATGTTCAGATTGTCGATACAGCAATTGCTAAGGAGGCTACCGTGGAGAGCTGGTGAGACTGGTTCACTTGCATGGTGGGTTACCCTAATATTTACTACGCACGAGTCAAGGAACTTATTGGTCAATCGGCAGGATTCCATAAAACGATTTGTGACGATAACACGAACCTGAAGAACAAAAGCCTACAAAATAAAGACTTCATATTCTAGCATGACCATTCAGCAAGAAAAAAGATTAGGCTTCCGGATTCGCTCTCTCGTCGATCGCGGTCGGGACACACAAAGTTATAGCCAGAGCTAGGATACGAGCTTGGAGGAGACCAAAGAGAAAGTGTATAAGCAGATATTTGAAAATCGAAGGGTACCCAAACTGCGGAGGATCCAAGATTCAAGGAAGTCAACGTCAATGACATAGTGTATGCAACCATCAGCTCAATCCTTGACAATTTCATATCCAAGGCAGGGCGGATAAAAATGTACAGCTAGTGAGGGAGAGGGAGGATTGTCTTCGCTAGACAGCAAGACAAGAAACTTTGAAGAATTTGTCGTAGTCGACCAAATTTCGCTGTCGGAGAAGTACGTTCTCGTGATAGAGATAAAAAGAACAACGATTCAAGGATACGAGAGGAATGACTGGTACAGGCGAGATATACTCATTTATCACAACGGGGGAAGCTTGGTGCATGATCAAATACAATTGCAGGCAATTTAGCATTCCACTCAAGATGGACTTACTTTTCGAGGGAATGGAAGAGGCGGAAGAACTATGGATGAAGAACCACTCCATTGTCGTGGAGTGCATGTTTGTTGCCTTGAATGATGGAGGTGGGGGTTATAGAATTATGTGATCGTCAGGCAATAGGTTTCGGTAGGCAAAGTTGATGGTGGATTTTTATGGGGTGACGGAAAAGGAGATTTTACTTCTAATGTATAGAGAGTTCGAGATAGTAGTGAATTAGGAAATGAAAATTAAGGGAGCGACGGATAGCAAAGGCCCTTGGGCCGTGGCGGCGTCAAAACTACATCCTTCGGACACAAAATTTGCTGTGAGACTACAGAAATTTAGGTATCAAAGTAACTCATCTTTCTCATTTGGAGAAGGGTCCCCAGTCTCGATGAGGGGTCGATATGTCTTGAGGACTATGTAAACATGGTAATCGCCAAGAGCATGGCTGCCACTACCAAAACGAGGTCATGGTCACCGGTAGAGAGCCTCGGATTGCTACGTATTCAATTGGACTGCAAAGCTGACTGTATGTTCTATATTATGATGCATGAGCGCTGAGAACGAGGACATCATGACGCATATACTTTAATATCCAAGCAAACTCTAACTTACTTTTTCCCAATTCCTTCCTTTTGCATTCCGCGAATAGGACGATCATCGGCCCCCTCTACAGCACTCTGTAACCAATAAAATTTGCAACAGCAGCAGTATCAAACCTTCGAACACTTCCAATTACCCCCTCACCTGGCTCAATTTAGCCAAACCCGAACACCCATACCCGTTCCTAGGGCGGTGCATCAGGACAAGCCAACTAGAAGCGTTGTGCCTTAGCTGCAGCCCTTCTCAACCATCCATTGATCCATGCAACGATTTTTATCCTTGCGACCGCATAATCTTCCGAGCCGACCTTCCCTTTCGCCTTCTAGAGGCTTCCTTCCAAGCTCGTGGCCACACTAGCATACCAGTACCATAGTGTTCGAAATGGGTCCACTTACATCCTTCGATTCTCTACCCCTACCCAATTAGCATGTTCATACCGTATCCCTATCGGAATTGCCACCACAAGCCGTACCAGACAAAGTAGAGACACTCAAACATCTCCAAACTATGTCTGTACATTGTCGATCATCTCGGCATGCTCCTTCCGAGTGGCATGTTTTGCCTTGGAGCACTGTATTCTGTACCTACATAGGTACTGCAATTGCTTCCTTCGTGCCATCTTTTCCACTGTTCAAAATAACGCTCCTAAGGTAGCCCTGACACACAGTCTGGTCTCAAATTCAGAACTGCCGATGATCGGGAGAGAGAAGTGGTCTGCTCGCAGCTGCGCCATCTGCGGGAATATCATCTGTTATGATGATCGATTTTCCCAGTCCTCATCCATTTGCAAAAAATAAATCATTCACTCAATTCATCATTGTTACAGACTGTCCGATTTTGTTCCAGCAAATTGCTGCCTATAAAGACCTTAAGATATGTATGTTTGACCATTTTAGAAGATTGAACCACTGACGTATGGCGATCATAAGAACTTCAGCCACGCGAATCAAAAATAGAACATTCCAAAAAATATATAAGAATATACTTTATCTTCCATCTATATGGTACTAAAGAGCCAGGGTTTCCTTGTTTCAGTCCGTGCTCAAAACCACATTTGCATGATCACTTGGAGACAGCTGTTCCTGCTTTATCAAAGCCCAAGTGTTTAACCATGTCTCCCTGTGTCTTAGTTCCAATTAACTGTTCTGCCCGCCGAGTTAAGTAGCTCAGGTAGTATGATACAGCACAAAGCTGCCCCCATGCACAAACACACATACTAGGGAAGTAGTGCCATTCGTGGTACCCGGTTCTAATGAAAATGTTCCCCGTAAGAGGTATAAATTTCCGACAGCTCAGGATTGGTTGAATAGGCCGAAATTGATAGTCTGGGCACGAGAACAAAGGGATACGATACCTAGTACGACCCTCGGAGGGATTCCAAGAAGGTGGCAGGCCAAGCCAGGCTAACAGAAGACGCCTCATTATGTAAACCTCTAAAGTAGTCTCTTCTCAGCACTATTCAAAGAAGGTGCATGATGGTCGCACAAAACTATTGTTTGGAATAATATAATTGTGCTCTATTCTAATTCTCTGATCCTAAACCCAAGCCAAGCTCTAACTTCCCAAAGCGATTGCTTGCTGCAATTCTCGTACTCAGCTTACTTGGCAACTTTTGTAGTTTCATCAAATCAAGGATTCAATTATTAACCATTGTACACATCCCACTGGTTACGAGACTAACATTCCACATTAAGCACTCTCCAATAGACACCTTTCGCAACAAGCTCTAGAGCTTCCCGACCCCTGCTGCACCCCCTGCTAGGCAACGAGGTGTGGCGCAGCTAAAGCTCTGGAGCTTCATGAAGCTCCAGCGAAAAGCTTCACCCCCTGATTAAAGCTCTACAACTTTCGCTGCAAATATCTCAACAACTACAATAGCTATGGTAAGGCTGAAGGTATCCTGAGAATTGTAAAAGTCTAAATAATTAACTAATAGGCTTTAGAGTAGGAAAACGAAGCAAATACTCAAGTACAAGGGGGGAATCTCAGCGCTGTTACTGGCGCTCAATCAGCAGGTGTAAAGTGGAGCTCATAATAACCAGTACCTCCTTTTTTGCTGTTGCTGTGCAGTTTGTGCGGAAGCTCTAGAGCTCATGCGAAAGGTCTTTTGGCACTCTAGAGCTTACAGGGGTCGACACCCTGGTTTCTCGGCATTTGGGAAGCTCTAGAGCTTGTTGCGAAAGGTCTCTAATACGAAGTTATTTCCTTTATTATCCAGCCACGCGCGCTGCACCCTGCCCCCCAAACCTTAAGTGTTTTTCCCAAATGTATCGACGTGCCAGCGGCCTTTGTGCCGCCGTTCCACAACCCATCCTCCACGTTTCCCCAATCGGATCCTAGAATGTACGTATTGTACCTGTTGATCAAACAAACGTTGCAATTGCCACTGGCTAATCATTTTCCCTTCCGCTGCCGTGACACTCCCGTGTGATCGACAACTGCCGGTATGGAGGAAATGGACTGAAATTCCGTACGTTGAGAACGTTTAACGGTGTGTTGATCACAACCGCGCTTGATCATGACTGGGGATTAAAAAAAAATTTTTTTGTGTGTGGGATACTGTTCGAAAATCAGTAGATATCAGAAGTTGTCAATCGTCAATTTTGAGGTTTCATTTAAAACAAACACTACTCTACTACACTTATGCCTGCATGAAGAGATTTATGCTTAATCCCTGGCGATCATCGTGACTCAAATGCAAGACAGACTCGTAAAACCGCCAAAGTATTGTTTGCTGATGACTCAGCATGTTTAGGAGGCGCTGGTTTACGAGACTACCCCAAAAGCTAATCTCGTGCCGGAAAGCGCCTTTGGAAATAATGTATGTATGCGCATTCTACCTAGTAAAATTCACCTATGTGAATCACATCGCGAACCGTTGCATCCAATTCAAGTGCGCCGTTTCAAAATCAACTTTCTAGCTATAGATTGGTCTCGTAACCAGGCTGTATACGAGTCCGTGGAAGAGAGCCACAAAGAGAAAAAAATTAACCTGGAACAAGCTGGAACTTCCGGCTCTCAATTGCCACAGGTTCATGGTTTTCCAGTCGAGAGATTTTTTGGAGATCTATTAGACGTAGCCTTCTTCTGCTTTATAGAGTTGTCAGCACGGAATTGTTCCGGAAAGATCTCCTCAAACGGCTTCCTGGGGTTTAGAGCCAATCCATCATTTTCAAAAGAAGTGATTCCTTCTGAATGGCCAGTCGTCGGCCCCCATCTCTGTATCCCTTTTCTATTTCTAGAATTCCCTTGCCTTAGCAAAGGCTGCATCACACGTCTTCAATTGAGCCTCATACTTATATCTTGCCTCCCTAAGCTTCCGCTGAGAACAAAGTATCGGAGTCATTTCCGCTACTGATATACATATCTCGCTTTTGTAAAATTTTACCTAAGAAGGTGAAGACTGCGGCATCTTTAGTCTGAGACTATGCCATGTTTGTAGAGTACGAAACATGCTTACATAATACATACCATGTATCGTTTTGGTGAAGTTAACAACAGATATATCGATATTGTATTTAGAAAAAAGGAAAAAGTTGGGGAGAGGAAAATTGTACGCCAATACCCACTTCACGCCTGTACAATTCTCAATCCAGGCAAACGCGCGCTCCTGCGGAATCGCGATTCCACGACCCCTCCCACCGTTTGGCGAAAATGGCCTGTCACTTGACCCGCAAATAAGAGGTTCCTCCCGTCTCGTTCAATGATGAATATTGCCGCGCCGCTATCGCAAGATATTGCAAATTTTGCATCGTCTGCCGCCTCATCCGAAGCGATATTTTGACTTTGGCCTCCTAAATATTTTGCTGGGCTATAGAGTCAACTTCCTTTTGATTGACGGAGAATCCGGTCCAGTTGATGAAGAGTTCTGTGGTCTCATAGAATAGTTGTGCAGGGCGGAGTTGTCAATGACGGTCCCCTCAAAACTGTGTTGCAGAGTATTGTCTCCAGCCAGCAGTTTTACCTTCTCAAGCTCACAGAACCCGCCATGTTCCCCAACAAATTCAGTTTCCAAGGATATCAGCGCCCTTCGAGCTCCACAAACACGCTCCGCTGCTCTTGCCCATGTTTGGGCGACTTCCCGATCTAAGATATCCCTTGCAGACCGTGAATCACTCTAGTAATATCTAGGCGTTCTGGGCCGGTGACGGGATTGGTTGGCTTCTTTCCCTTCTAATTTGCCAAAATCGGCCGGCCCTATACTTGCACTACGTGGTAAGCGGTGAGGAAGTATCGACGACTCTCCTGGTGCTGACCAATTGTGGAAAGCGGAGGGACATACATTCATGAAGAGACTCCGTGGAAAACTTCCATTTGAAGTAATTCAGGCTCAAGTTCTGGGAGCGTGGTACCCTCTTCTGCTGAAATGATCACAAGTTCGGGTTATCTACCAAGAGGAACCCTTGGACCCCGCCGAATTCAAAGGCTTAACTCCAAGCGTTGCCCACACTTGCAACTTCAAATTTGCCGTAGTGACAGGTAAGACGTAGCTGTGAGGGGGACGAAACGAAAGGTGAGCGAACTATAGTTATAATTAGAGAGGACAGCAGAGGGGGAACTTGCCTCAGACTATACCCAGCTAAAACACGGGAGCTATCGGTAAACGTCAAGGTCAAGACACTATGGTTCTGGTTTGATCTACTACTCAACTTCCAATATCACGGCTTGGAGAAGCTGGTAGGGGCGAAACTAACTCTGGGCGATTGTATCTAGACTAGCCGCCCTATAGCTGAAGCCAAGACAGGTATATACGGGGATGGCGAGGCATGCAAGGTTATGGGGGGAGGTCTGAGCTATGGGTAGGGCATGGGCGGGGAGAGGGAGTGCGGAGAGGCTCCAGTATACACCCGCAGTAGCTAGAGGGATCACAGTAGCGTAAAACTATTGGCAGAGTTGGAGGATATCCGACACACGTTAGGACCAAGAAGGAGATTTGTCCACCGGACTGCAGAGCCAAGGCTACATAGGCCAATTGGGTTGCCAGCATACAACACTGGCACAGGGGAAGTAATTCTCACGGTCTATTCCCATAAGCTCCACACATTCCCCTCTTCCAATTTCCAGCCAGTGCGAACTTCATCTCCCTTGCCGGAGTTGCTGTTGCGGGTCAATGTATCGAAGTCTCGTTGTTTAGATCATGCATGTGATCTCAACAGTGTGACCTTTAGTTTGCGCGTGAGAGTCGAATGCGCACGCCAAGTGTCAAAAGCTGTTTCCACGACCCATTAAAGAGCGCGCCGACGTATCGCAAGCACAGGGAGTATTGTAATGCGACACCAAAATGACCGATACAACAGCTGTCTCCACTGAGGATTGTATACCATTGCACTATCACAAACTCTAATTACCCGCCGTTGTCATTTCTATGTTATGGGGGTATGTTAGGTGCCAATTCCATCATACCAAAAAAAAAAAAAAAAAAAAAAAAGTCGATCTATAACAGCAGAGACATACAGTCTCCAGTCTTCCCGCTCGCGGAGAAATACTCTTCCGCGAGATCAGCTCATGCAGGAAGATTATGAGAGGATGCCGGTACTGAGGATGAAACTCTCGGACTCAGAGGGGTTCTTGACGAGGAGCCCGGAATATGATCGACGTACTAGCGGAGAAAAAAATGCTAGCATTGGGTCAGTTTCTGAGTACTTATGTTACATGTACTTGTAGTTAGTTTTTGTATTGTTGAATCACCGTAATAGCAAACCTGCAGCCCTATGAAAACATTAGGCTCGTTCCCCCAGTGAAAACATGGACTACTGTACGGTACTTACTATGTACCTCAATCTTTCCACAATTTTTCCCCTCCCTCTTTTTTCTTTTTGACAATACGGAAAACGAAACCGCTCCCTATTTTCATACAAATTCGATAAGTAACAGACCCCGCAAAAAAAAGTGTTACTGCTTCCTCATTTATATATATAAATTACTTATCTTATCTTTATACACTCAAAGATCAAGTAGGTAACTATAAGTACATCAGTATGTAGTTATATGTACATACGGTTAGAAAAAAAGAACATCATAAGCGAAAAAAACAAAACTGCACACACACACATATACAAATATACAAAAGAAAAATTGTCTCAAAAGACTTAGGTTTCGCAGGTTTAAATATATGTATCAGAAGAAGAAGAAAAGCCGAAATAAGAACAGGGAAAGAAAAAAAAGGAAAAACTCCAATCCCTCCCCCTTCCCCTGCTCCCTCCTACCACCATTGGAGAACTCCTATCCCATACTATTCCTTTCCCTTTACACCGTTCACTCCAGCATTCCGTTCTGAGAACTGTACATCGTAAAAACACCGGCCACCCAAATTTTTAAAGAAACTCGAGCTGGGAGGGGGGAAAACAAAATACAAATTAGCTAAAAGGGAAAAACCCGATATTATGATGATGATGATAATGTGAATGTGAAAAAAAAAAAAAGAATGCCAACATAGTCGAATTCGCTGGGCTCCCAAAAAAGAAAACCGGTTAAAAAGGGGGAAAAAAAAAGAAAGAAAATATCCAAAAGTAACAATTTACCTGTGTGGATAAACCACGAAGGGAAAAAAAAAAGAAAAGTGAAACAAAGAACAATAACAGAGATCCAATAGCAGTCCAAACAAAACGGCAAACTCCGACGTAAATACCTCAAAAAAAAAAAAAGGCTATGAACGAGTATCTAAAAGATGCGCGAAACACCCGCTTGACAGTCCCCCTAAAGTTTCCGTAAAAGATTGAGATTTTCCCGTTTTCGAACTTTGCTTCCTTCTGCGGAAAAATCCCTATTCCCCTCCGTACCCTTCTCTTCCCAACCCGTTGATCGACTTCTCAACCTTGCGAATTCGATTCTCCCATTTCCCACATCTTACTATCTCCATCGTCCCCACCACCTCCCAGTGTCCCAATATCAAAACCCAAGGACAGATGCTGCTGCTGAGGGTTCATGCTCTGCTCGTCTTCGCTTTTGACTCCGGCAGCCATAAAGATCGCTGAGAAATCTTGTGTAGACCAGTCCATATCCGGCATAAACAAGAAATCTGTTTCTTCACCGCTACCTGAGTTGTCAGAATTACCAATCAGCTGCTGCTGGTTTAGCTGTGGGAGATTCTGGTTTGAATTCTCCAGTATCCAGTATCCCATCTCAGGCACTTCCAACGGTATTGGGCCCAGGCTCGGTGTAGGCGGCTGGCGAATGATCGGGATAAGGGGCTGATTGAGCAGAGAAGCTCCCGAAAGCATAGACGAAGGATCCGAACGTAGTTGTGAAGATCGTCGTTCATGACCAGAGTCTGCACCAGTATTCGAGCCAATGCCGCCTTCGCCTCCAGTGATACCATTCGCGAGGAAAGCATTTATCATTTGGGCGTCACTTTGATTGCCGAGTTGAGTAGGGTGAAGCGTAGGATATTGTAAGCGCCCAGTCCCTGAAGCCTGAAGCTGAACATTCTGGAAATCTGCAAGTAAGTTACGCTGCGGCATAGGCGTGATTGAAGGAGATAGATGCTTTTGTGGGTATTGCTGGCCTGGACTGAGCAAGTTTTGCGAGGCCCCAGTAGCCTGAGATGGTCCAGACGTCACTGATGGTGCTGCATTCTGAGGCTGCATCGAGATGGCATTCCCTTGATTCAATAAGATTCCAAGTGTTAACTTGGCCACTTCATCAAACCGTTCCTTGGCCCGCAACATCACGTTCCATCTCTTTCCGAAATCTTCGAGCAAACCAGAACACCGTTTGATTTCACCTTTGATATTCTCAATTTTCTGTTCGGTGGATCCAGTCGCACATAATAATTTTGGCCAGCTTGCCTTGTAAGACCACATCATCGAAAGCCCGGATAAAAACACCCACTGCGCACTGAGCCAGGCTTGATTCATTCCTCCCTTAGTCTTTAGATGAGAGTACGTCCTAATCATGTCAACAGTGCTTCGCAAGCATGCAACCGCGTCGGACTCTGAGGGCAGAGTAATAACGGGATTAGGGCGGTAGAGGAGTTGAATGGCCTCGTGGTACTTTAGTTCAACTGCTTGACTAAGCGCATAGACAGTTTCTGACTGTTGCTGTAACGGAGCTGCCGCTTTCTTTGCTTGAGCCCTAAGATCGTTAAGGTATCGCTGTATGGCTATTTGCCATTCTGTGATGTTTGTGATGATGGAATCGTGGTGCGAAGCAGCTGGGAGATAATGTAACCAACTTGGTGTGGGGTAGCTGCTCGGTTTGATAGAGCTGATTCGATATAGCGTTGACTTGATCAAACTAGTTAGTCGGATCATCTGCAATAAGTATACTGTTCCCGGGAAGAAGTGGGAACTAAGACTAGCATCTCTACTTTCATCTACATTGACTGCGGGAACGTTGCCAGTGGGTGGAATGAGGCGATCCATAAATCCTACTCCTGGTCGATCATCAACAAGTGTGTCTGGCAAGTCGACATCACATTCATTTTCGTCCAAGGCAAAGGGCCGTCCAAGCATTACCCCCAAATTCCTATCGAGTGCATAGATGCTCCAGAAGACCTTTCTCTTCAAGGCAGATGCTGCAGAGTCAGTTCCTGTTGGCCCAACTTTCCCACTACCGGGTGCCGCCACTACAGAGTTCTTGTGTAAACCCAACTCAATGCACCCGGCAACTATTGTGCTGTTCACGTGCCAGATGCTCATTCCCCCTCCTCCGTCAACGTGCAAAGCATACATGGCCAACAAAAGTAAATTCTGTAAGCCAAGCAACGACCCTCTCAATTTCACTTCATCGTTCTCAACATGTCCCATCGCTGAGGCAAAGTAACCTTCGGACTCTGCTGTTGGTCTCTGGCCCTGCCGGGCTGACAAAATGCTTGACCCGATCGCGCAGATCATGAAAACATGAAACCTAGCAACAGGAAGCGTGTAGTTCGGCGGAAGAATTGGTATTGAGGGTGTCCTTCTGAGGTTATTAAAGGTTGCAGTAACTCCCTTTTCAGATGAATGGACGACCTCACGGCACGCTTCGAAAGTGTTGCGCTCAAGAAAAGGGTAGTGTAGGTTGACGGTTTCAAAGAATATTGACGTATACTGAATTGAGTCCTCATTAGTCGGTAATGGCGAGGGCTTCTTAACATCTGTCCAACGCCCACGCTTGCGATCTGGACTACCTCCTGCTCCACTGCTCCTCCTGCTTTTAGGCTGTAGAGTCGCTGACGCAGAAGGTGTAACACTACCGCTACCGCCCTCACCCTTGCTACTAGAATTGCTCGATGGGCAGCCTGAATTGATGCTACCACTACTCCGCCGCCGATGTGCCTTATTGTCCTCCTCCCCATTGTGGTTGTTTGTAGGTGCTAGAGACCCCGAATCAATTGACGGACAGTCCGCGAACATCATCCTAGCGAAATCACAACCAGATGACGGTCCTATGTACCTTGACGCGTCTTCCGTTAGACTCAAAGCCACCAACCCTACGTCTTGAGCAATAGAATTGCCGTAGGCGTTGCTCTGGTCGGTTCGGACACCACTGACGGAACCTTTTCGGCCCATTTCACCTGTACTCTGATGTGGAAATCCTCCCATACCGTAATCTGAATTAAGGAAGGGGCTGCTAGCAGGTGAGAGCATTGGGCTAGGCATACCGGACCCTGCAGGCTCTGAAAAGCTGCATGGGCTAAAAGCTGGGCTATACGGTGGTAAAAGGCTTCCTCCAGGGGAGAAATCGAACGATACTGCGGTAGATACAGCGGATATAGGAGAGGATGATGCTATCGATGAGGATGCAGGCGGATGTAGGTTCGGGCCGGACGTAACGATTCTAATCGACGGTGGAGTAGGCCGCGTTCGAAGCTCCACTGGTGGACCAGACGTCGCAAGGTCTATATTGGGGCAATGGGTAGATAAGAGGTCCTCCAGGTACTTAACTCTATTCTCCAATTCTAATACATGACTATTTTCATGGAGAGAGTCAGCCCCCGACTTACTTATTAATTCCAGGAACACAAATGGATGTAGTTGAGCTCAAGGGCTCAACGTTTGATCACTACGAGCAAACTACACTCACCTCCTTGGGATATCCCGTTCACCACTCTTATCCACCTCCATACATATCTGGCCGGCCTTTGCACAGTTTCCACAGCATGGTAAGACGCCATCACATTTGATCTTTCTTGTTCGGCACCGTTGACAAGCTGTCACCACCTTCTTTTTCACTGGCGCGCCCGGTTGCCCAACCGTTGGCGCCGAAAGACTAGATGTACTGGCAGAGCGACTTCTCACCCCGCCTCCACTCGTACCCGGCCGGGCACCCCATTGACTTGAATTGTCTGCGTTAGGAGTTA
The DNA here is from genome assembly GCA_015179045.1 of Kalaharituber pfeilii. NCBI lineage: Eukaryota > Fungi > Ascomycota > Pezizomycetes > Pezizales > Pezizaceae > Kalaharituber > Kalaharituber pfeilii. The sequence continues at coordinate 564,618 of WHUZ01000009.1, read as the reverse complement.
GATACATATTGTTGTTGGAAAAGGGCGATCCTTCTGGCTTGACAGATGCCGTAGATGGAGCGGGTGACGGTGACCGTGCGGTGAAGTGATGTTCAGTGGTTGATATAGAAGGCACAGAAAGCGTGCGGTTGTGCGTCCGTTCACGATTGACGCTGAGGTTCGAGTTCGACTGGGTTTGACTCGAGTTATCCATATTGGAGTTGCGATGCGCGAGAAGCTTTAAATCGGTGCAAGATGTATTAAATTGGGTTGGCCACACGGGGATGCAGTTGATAAGGTGACTGACAGCAGTGTCTAAGTCATGAGCGCAGGATGGAAAAACATGTGACGGCGACTAATGAAGAGAGCGACGTTTGAATGCAATTATCGCATTCAATAAGATGTATGCCAGCTTTCAATTGAATATACAATGAAGCTTTCGCGAATGCGTACGTAGAAGCGGACCTGGCAGTGTGAGCCCCTACATGTATACAAGGAACAAGTAGATCATACTGCTACACTCTATCCCAATAGAGACTAACTTCGATTGTCACAAATTAATGGCCTTTGTGTCGATGATCAGCCTCTCGCATGTAAAATAATATAAAACGTGCGCTGAGGCAGTTCGAGAAGTGGTTGCTGTAAACAGTCGAGTCGTTCAGGCCTCGGACTCAACAGTCAAGCGCCACGGCGTAGCTTTATTTCTGCTGTCTTATGGGGTAAGCGGTAGTCGTCGATGTCAACGGCAAGGGACTGTTTAAATGGACCGTACATATCCTAGCTAGGAGGACCCCAGCACGCCGGGCCAGGTGCAGTGTAAAACCTTACCTTTGAACAACTAGTCCACCGCGCCCAGCTCAGACTCCGGACGCAGAAGCTTCAGTATCCTGCAGGAGAAAAATAAAGTGGAAAAATAAATCCTCCGGTATTGATTTATCAAAGATCGCATGCAAGAATAAATAGGGCAGAAAGAACGTCGAGCTTCAGCAACCTAACCTACTCGCCGAGCGCTGCGCAGTTATTGATGCGGTTTCGCGTTGGTCTCAAGGGCCGTCAAGGTTCGATCCGACCAGTAGGCAGTAGGTGTTGCGTCCTCTACGCTGGGCTGGGGGGGGTCCAGACTCTCTTGCGTGCAAGTTAGCACGGCCAATAGACATGCATGCTGCACCGTACTCTTGGGAGGAGGCTGTGCACTTACCAACACACAAATTCTGCCGCTAGCGCAGCTGCTCACGTCTGAACAGAACTTGGAGCTTCAGGAGAATGCGGGACTTCGTTTTTCTGCGTCGGAAGCTTTGAACGCCAGATGAAGGCGCTTTCAGGGGACGAAGATGCGGTTTCGCTAGGGCAACGCCGTCGCAGGCACAAACGCAAGCTGGCACACGGAGCAGCGGTCGGAGGTTTGTCAGTTTGTCAGCCTCTCCGCTCGCTGCTCTCGTCCCAAGCTACTAGTAAAGGCCCCGATGGACAAGCCAACGTCATCTTGGCATTCCTGGACTCCCGCCCCCCTCATTGGAGCCCCCACCTGCGCCGGCTTATCCTGCGCTGCGAAAAGTCCAGTAGCCGCCGACCTCATGTGGCCCGGGGCGCCCTGATCAGCATTCGCTTAATTAGCAATGCTGTACTTTGCACTACCGACATATTCTTCCTCCATCGTCGAGTCAGGGTCGTGAACGCGCAAATGCAGAAATGTTTCCTAACCGTGTAGATGCCTAAATCCACATCCAGATATGTATCCGTTTTAATGGGACATAAGATATGGAGGCAGTGTTGCATGAGCATCGTATCCGCACCGATCCTATTTCGGTATGTGGCTATTCCCACAAGGCTGCGCACGACGGGATGAGAATCATGTACACCCAGACGCAGTAACACTCCGATTTCGGCCCTCCAGTAAGCCTTGATAAAGCTATGTAGCCGTTCCCATTGATTTGTATTTGCCCAATTTCACGCCTACTGCCATTTGCCGGCCGCATACTTGGTGGTGTAAGCGATAGTACCCCCCCTTGACAAATTCAGTAACGAATGATCCGCACAGGATTTGTCCCAGCCCTGTAATCAAGTTCTGTAATACAGTATCTCTCTTCAAGAGACAACCACCCCGCGCTGGTATAAAAAAGTCTGCAAGCAGTTGTACAAGGTTCATATGACAAGCCCACCAGGTCCATTTCTTGCTTTGCCTGCGGGGCACAGCTGTACTACGCAGCATTCGCTGGGATGCTGCATTGAGGAATTTCTTCAACCACGAAACCAAATCTGATCCGGAAAGGCCAGCCATGATAGCCTAGTTCTTTTTCCAGTCGTGACGTCATGAAGCTGGTTGTTCTCTCCACCGTCTGCTCCAGAGTCATGCCTTCTATGATCGTCCGGGATTACAGCCTTGCAAAGTTGACAGCCCAAGGCGCCAGCATAAGGGTATTGTCATGTTCAGTCGTGACTTTCGGCAAACAGGATAGTTTTTATGCTTGTCTCACCTAGTAGTCATGCCATAACGTGCAGCGATAGAATCATGATGAAAGAACATTGTGATACCAGATTTGCGATAAGTCAAATCATGTCGAGTCATGATTTTTCGACTGTTCACAGCCCCGCCGCAAAGATTGAAGCAGCCTATCAAGCCAGGGAGCACAGGCGCCGACCAGAAGTGTGAGCCATTTCTCTGTTTCTCTGAATTGCAGTGATCATGACTCTGAATCCATGGTAAGCATTTTTTGGAGAGATATTCTCAAGGCCGATAGAGCGTTACCAGGTTTTCACAACTTATCGAGTGTAGTACATGGAATCGTCTGGGGATCCCAGATGTGGCCAAGGGTGCCTAAATGACAGTATACATTAGTTTCAAATTCCATACCAGGTAAATTTTGAAATGCGCGCCTGCACAGTTGCAATTGGTGGAATTGTGAGTGGAGATGGAATTCGAAATATATGGAACGTGCGATGGTTCTAGACAAAAGGTATGAGCCTTCACAAGCGCGCAGGAATTGAAGGTAGCTTCTATTAAATACGGGAGTGAACTGTAAGACAGACATGTTGGAGGAGCGAAGTACATGTGGGAGCTTTGCAAGCGGAGCACGGCGCCGCTTTTTTATATCCGAGACGGCGGCCTAGTCTTATGCCAACGGCGGCCACCATTGGCAACATTCTATTCTTCTCTCGTACTCATGCAGTATTGCTACAGTATCGGACTGCTCCCGTAACGCAACAGCAGCAAATATATTTGGTACTCCCATGTGAGCCCATGAACTGAAAGCGCCTCAAACAGCCCTACTTAGGATCGGACATTTAGCAAATCCGAACATCTATAAATGGTAATGTCAAATGTACTGGAAACGTTGCAACTTTGTCTCGTGTATCTTGAGTACTTGTACATTGAATATCGTACCCAGACTCTCTTGGCTCGCCTAAATGAGAACGAGAAAGGGAAGATAAATACTGCGCTTATAAATTCGTCTGGGCGCGGCACAGGTCGCTTGTATATCTACTGCTACGTTGCGACTGTTAACATGCTTGATGGACTGGGTGAACGTGTGGGCCAACCTAGTCTCGTGACCAGACTTCGAGCCAACCAGACTAAATGTGGGGCCTCCACTTGGATTTTTTTATTTTTAATTTTATTCTTATTTTTTTAATTTTTTTTTTTGATTATTACTCGCATGCCGCCCCTGTGGGCTATGGCGAGCTCCACTTGGAACCAAATTCCGGGCCAAACCGCTGCATCTGTTGATATCTGATTTTAGTGAGACGACTACGATTCCAATCACACCAGACTGCAGCTGTCAAGTTTACAAACGTGAATTGGTTCTCCTACTACATAAGAAGATATCAATTTGAAAATCAAGTACTACAGGTATAGCATCTTGGCACTACGAGCTTTGATGTCGCAATCACATCATTGCTGCCAGTGGAGATTAGTGGATACATTATACGCCCCTGGCAGTGATTTTTGTCCTGCTCAGATCAGTCCTGAACTTTCGTTCATGCTAATCATAGATAGCAGGCGCCATTGGGATGCTGGTAGACGTGCTCTAGAATACGTACGTACGTGAAACTTCGTCAATCATTGATATCAAGTACACTCGATGTGAGCACAGCCCGGCTAAGGTTTCGCGCACTGTTGTTAAATATAGTATTTACCTGTATGTCTTGTATGCCTTTCAGATTGATATAATTGTCCTCGTTTAGGCGCCGCTTCTCCATGATTTCGTACCCAGCCTGCTTCTCCATAGTATACTGTATAGTAAGTCCAACTCTAGCAGTTGACATTTCCATTCAATTCGTAGGCACCCGCATGGAAGAGAATCAAGTACATAGCCCCAAACAACAGATCTAGTCACAAAGATCAACCAGACTACCACAAAAACTCGGCTTCCGAACTGCCTCCTTACGCAATTGCAATCAGCATTCTAGGTGGAATGAAATACTGCCTAGCCGGGCAACTGCAAAATCCACGCTCAATCCGACGGCCTCATACCTATGAGTCTAACAAGATCTTGTCAGCTAGTTTATATTGCTACTTAGTGTCTTTTGGCATGACCTGCTCTTGAAACATCATGGGGCTTAGACCAGTGCTAATAGCATGCCGCTTTGAGGGTTTGATATCTCACGTATTTGTTGAATGGTACTGGAAACGGGATATCGTCCGTGCAAAATTGATTACGTGCCCGCTCCGACATGGCGCGGCCTGCCGCTCCGCCGGCTGCATCGGATTGTATTCAAGGGCAAAGGAAAGTCGAAGTCCGGGCCAAGATGTGGGTCTTATATCAAGTTCACAGCCTCCGGCGGTGGCCGACCCGAAATGTGGTTTCTCTGATCAGGAAAGTAGACATCGATATCGAATTAGCAATTTGTTGCGCGGCATTGCAGGTATTGGATCGCTGAACAAAGTCGGCCTAGGCCTTTTCTGACCAAGTCGTGTAGGGGCTTCGAGCCCAAATCTGTCCACCTGAGTCAATGAACTGTGGTTAATTCATGCCCATTGAGGCTGCGTACTTACAAAATATTACGGAATCCAGGAATTCTGACATCAGCAAATGACTATCCGTGGCCTGCATCAACAGAGACACTGGTACGCGGCCTGTAAGCTGTTACGATCCTGCTAAGTACGTACCACACAGCAGAGGAACTTTAAAGAAAGATTTGAGTTTCCAAAGCTCGTATTCAAGTGGCACGTGTTCCTGCCACTTGACAATTACAGTAGCTGGGATTTAGCACAGCCTTCAATGCTAATGTACTAGAATACGCATGCCAGATTAAATATAGTAACGTTCCTCAATTTCTCAGAAATATATCCAACGGGATACTGCGAGTGTCTTCACTTCAGATGTTATATTAAGTTCAAGAGCGTGGTTCAGGTTCGTTGATAGGGTACACAAAACCGCGCACAGATATCATAATCGATATCAAAGTGCTAGTAGGGCCATGGATCTGAGACGGAACAAGTGGAGTAAATGGAGATTGAAGCTCGAGCATGGTGCGTGACAGCAAATTTTGGACTTCCTGTTCCACTACATAAAGTCCCTACTACAGTACTACAGCCTGTTCCAGCCACCGCGCCTTTTACCTAGTCACGGGCGCATGTTTATTGGAGCAAGTGCCGTGGTCTTATAACTACACCCTCGGATTCGCTAAGGACGAGCACATACCTAGCATGAGTTTTCAGCGGCAGCCCCGCAATCTAGCAGGGACATGCACTTTAGAACCTGCACATGAGAACATGAAACTCTCGCACACGGCTGCTGCAAGCAAGTCCAAGTGGGTTCCCCCTATACGTAGAGTCCTGGAACACAGTAGCTTTGATCCTGAATATTAATTCACCTTAATTGCACGACTTCAACTGGACGTATCTTTCATTGAAATTTTGATATTGCTGCTTGCAGAAGGGGGGCCGCATTATGCACGCTTTTTTTTTTCAGCAATGCAGTTCCAATGTAACTCACATACAGTATGTAAGCACTCGTATGGGTTGTGGACGGGCAGGCCGATATTGATTTCTGCTTTCGAGTCGCTCAAGAATTTTCTAACTCCTGGCCTGGTTTGGTAATGACTGCCAACCCTAGAAGGCTAAACCGGCCCGGCTGGTTCGACCCAGACATGGTTTCAATCCCTGCCCATCCTCGCCATAGCGGCACGCGAGTAATGATATTAAGAAAAAAAAATCCCTGTTCACTTGTTCTCTGCAGTTCGAATGTTCGCGAATTCGGTACCGCAATCCAAATGCTGCGAAAGTTGTTGCTAAGCAAGAGGTTTAGATAAGCATAATTCATCTTCCCTCGAATATATATTTTCTTGGCAGTTGTACGTTATCTCCGCAGAGCTACAACCAAAGAGCCCCTACCGTACCGGTACCTGGAGAGTTTGGTTGGCACGTCCTTTTCCAGAAGCCAAGACTAACGATCACTGATCGAGAGCTGCAGATTGCCATCGAACTGCACCTCCTCACCCCACGCTCATGCAACGGAGGCAACGGAGCCTGCCCCGTCCAACCAAGTACCGCAAGTCTTGCACCCGCACATCTCCAAGGAGCCGTTCTACAAAGCCATGCACCTGTACCACGCCGACTTGCTCCACTTTTTTTGATGCTCCTACGGCAGGCTAGCCCCAGTCGCAGCTCTTTTGCCCTAAGTATCCCTTCCGAATGCCAAATCCGGCTGAGGTTTTGTGTGCATCCACATTTCGCCGCGGGGGCAAAGGTGAATGGCGTCATGTATGGCAAGGTGGAAAATGAACAGTTTCCATATAATAATGATTTAGGAAGTTTCTTCAACGGGGCCAGCCAAACATTTTATCGTCCTGGGGAAGCCTTGGAGTGCTAGCTGATAAGAGGGCTTTTGGTAGCGCTTCGCAAGAAGAACTGGGGGCTGTGCGGGGGCAAACGAGACGGTTCAGCCCTGGCCACTTGACCGTAGGAAGCAGAAAAGCGTGTGTTGGTTAGTTTCGCCAAATTTGTGTGTGCTATCATACTAGTACCCGAAGTTCAACAACAGACTTCGAAGAAGAATAGGCAGTCACGGAAATTGAATTAACTTATATCCATGGGGCCTAGCCCAGAAGATGAAGAAACGGGTGCTATTAGGTATTAGGGGGCACTGCTGGTGTCTAGGTGGAGGCTGAGCACGCACACTTATATGGCGACTTTTGCTTGCTCAGCGAAAGTATGCGCAATGCCGCAATGATTCGTACTGAGAGTTACTCATGTTATGACCAGTTCAATCCAGAGCCAATTAGGGGGTTGAGGCCAGAGTCAGCGTACCTACAATACTTCAGCAGCGTGTTTGTCGCCGTCCATCCAGCTGCGCACACAATTGTGGCTTACAGGTATTCACCAGTGGTGGGCTTTGTCAGGTTGCCACTGATAGACCACGTTCGGATTGCCTCTTGTGGGCGTTTTATCGTTCCCTGCGCACAGTTCGCATAGTTGTGGCTGGGTGCAGGGGGTGGCCAGGACTTTTCCGAATTGAACGAAGTCCGGCCGCGCATGAACCTGATTTGACAGGGGAACTTGCGGAGGGCCCTCCGTCTTGGCTTGACTGCTCGGCGCTTTACCGTAGAAGATCTGCTGTTTGACTTTCAATTGACAACGGCTCTTGCAGCGATCATTTGCAAACAATGTTTCAAATGTTTCAGTGAACTGGGCGAACAATACTCATTGAACGGGCGAGATTCTGCGCCTTAGTGCTGAGTAGGGCGCTGAGACTGATTGGGCGTGAAGGCATAGACCAGCAGTGGTAATATCGTATAAAACTAATCTTAGCACCAGGGGCACACGAGGTTTATATCTGTCTGTCTGTCCGGCTTGATCTGCGTAACGTGAATTCGAAGAGTTCGGCTGGGCTGGTTGCAGCACGCCATGCGAGCATTGGCGGAGCTCGAAACCTCGCTGTAATAATATGCAGCTTCCCCTGGAGGGATATGGTTGGTTACCGAGCCAGCGGCGTCCTGCTTGTGTGCGGCGTGCGTTCTGATCGCGAAGGGGAGATTGCCGCGCATGCGGAGGTTTACAGAAACCAGAATTAATCACCCGCTCCTGACAATCTTTTCTTCTCACTCTACCCGTCCAGATAAATGTAGCAGGATCGAAGCTATCTGCCCCCTTGCTTCCTTGCCGTCCCTCTGCAACAGCAACACAGCCAGCGGTCCAGGCCCCTCGTAACTGAATCACGCCGAGATCACTGAACAACCACTGAACCTACTAAGGATATTGGCGGTACCCGAGCCCGAGCCAAGGTAAGACCTCCGCCTTACCTTCCAGCCTGCCTGAATTGATCCATCCTTCATAGCCCCCCCCCCCCCCCCCACGTCGTACTCCATGCACTTAGTAGAACTTAGGATCTAAGCTTGTTCGGTTGAGCTCAGCGGATCAAATCCCCGCAACATCCATATTTCTAAAGGTTCCCCCAGTTCCTGAGCTGACTTGAATGAATTCACTTTCTAGATTTCGTCCAGACTGCTAGCGCGTGCCTTTCCATAGAGGAATATCCGAACCACGCCGCATCGTGCGTCACAAATACTCAGCCCAGCGGCAGTGCTGTGTGTTCCGCCGCTTCTCGCCCCCGGATTGCCACAGGCAGCAGATCTGGTACCAACCGAGCTCACAACTGATCGGAGTTCTTGTTTCGTTTCAAGCTTGATTCGAGCTAGAGTGTTGCCTAGTATAACTACAATCATTTGCCATTTTATTGTAGGTTTCTCAACAAACTCTAGTCAAACGTCTCTTTTACTAACGTGGGCATAGTGAATCACTCACTTGACAAATACAGCTGGCGTAGCGAAGTTGACGTTTGCATGGACTTCTCCATCCCCTGATCAGTTGTTCCCTTTGACGACAGGAGGCTCTATTAGGTAACTCTTACGAAGCTGCAACCTCTTGCGAAGCTGCACGGCCATCTTTACGCCTCCACCAGGCGTATCGCAAGGTCAATTAGATTTGGCATCTATATTATATGGTCCTTTCTGGGTGCTTGTTTTGATATCCTCATCTTTCATCTCAGATATCGACAGTTAGTGGGCATAGTTATCAACACGGATACAGAAAGCTATTCTTCGTTATAGCCAGATCTCCTCATAAATTACAGTCCAGTTAGCAACGCGGATACAGGAAAGCCGTTCCTTAAAGCGATATTTCGTCGTACATACTCCACTCGACGCAGTCTCAGATCTTGCATATAAACTTGATTTATACTACTATCCAACCTAGCCAATCCACGCTTGGCATACTTCTACCTGCATACATTGCAATTGACTCGATCTCGGACGTTAACAATGACAGTCCCAATTATTTCGGTTGATACCTCTGTAAGTTCTCACAAGCCGAGCATATGCGGCCGAACCGCTTTCTAACGGCAATTAGCTTGCACCGCCTGCTCCAGACTCGGAGATACATTCAATAACCCCAACGTCGCCTAATTCACTACGGCCTGATGCCACACATCTTTCAGTTTACCCTCTTCCCTGGTCTCCTGCGTCTTCAATTCACAGCCGAAGTCACTCTATAGGTGGCTCAACCATCCATCCACTGCTTGACAAACGTGCGTTAGAAGAAGATGATGATAACCCGTTCACCCCAGACCCGGGCCAAGAAGCGGCCTTTGACGTCGAGAACAACCCATTTGCTTTCACGCGTGGTCACATGAGCAAGTTCTTCCACCCTAAGTCTTTAAGGGCATATTATGCAAGCGGTGGTATTGATGGCCTGGAGAAAGGGCTACAAACAAACCTCGTCACTGGTTTAAACGATAGGGAAGAGCATATTACCTCAAAGATTTCGTTTGGAGAAGCCACATTACACATACCAAAGGGCCATGATGCATTCAGAAAAGATAGCTCCGTGAGCAGTGCGAGCACTTTAGTTCCACCCACAGCAGCTTTCACCAAGGGTGGGCCCGCACCCACATTGTTCCCTATCACAAGGGAAAAGTCGATACCTGATCATGATGCAGAGAAATTGGCATCTCTGCCACCACCAGCACATCCCTTCGCCGATCGAATACGAATATTTGACGTAAATCAGCTGCCCAAGAAGAAAGGAAAGACTATCTTCGATCTCATGTGGGAGGCATACAAGGACCCTTTCATCTTGGTTCTCACTGGAGCCGCTGTGATATCGCTTGCACTTGGTATTTATGAGACTATAAGGGCACAGAAGCACGAGCCTAATGGACCAACACCCGTGGACTGGGTGGAAGGTGTTGCGATTGTGGTGGCTATAGTCATCGTGGTCGTGGTTACTGCAGGTAATGATTGGCAGAAGGAGAGGCAATTTAACAAGTTGAACCGAAAGAAGGAGGATAGGTCAATTCAAGTTATCAGGTCGGGCAAGGTCCGGGAGATATCTATATATGATCTCTTGGTGGGAGATGTAGTTTGCATCAACCAGGGAGACTTGATTCCAGCCGACGGAATTGTCATTGAGAGTAATGAGGTGAAGTGTGATGAAAGTTCTGCAACAGGAGAGAGTGACCAAATGAAAAAGACGTCTGGGAAGGAGGTCTATGATCGGATTGTGGCAAATGGAGGTAGCATTGGTGGCCTGGATAAGCTCGACCCGTTCATAATTTCTGGTGCGAAAGTTTTGGAAGGCACTGGGAAATATCTGGTTACTGCGGTTGGTGTAAATTCTAGCTATGGGAAGATAATGATGAGCCTGAGGCACGAGTCGGACAAGACTCCCCTGCAGGAGAAGCTGGAGAGGTTTGCAGGTGGAATTACCAAATTCGGTCTTGGGTAAGCCCTCCGCCAGTAGCATTTATACCCATCGTCTACTGTTGCTAATTACCAGCCTAGTTCTGCGGTTCTCCTGCTCCTAGTCTTGACTTTCAAGTTCATTGGCGGTCTCCCCGGAAATACCGACTCCGCGTCTGCGAAAGCATCCACATTTCTGGACATCCTTATCGTTGCGGTTACAATTATTGTTGTTGCAGTTCCGGAAGGGCTTCCCCTTGCAGTTACGCTTGCTCTCGCATATGCTACCACCCGTATGTTGAAAGATAACAATCTCGTCCGTGTCCTCCGAGCATGCGAAACGATGGGAAATGCGACTACGGTTTGCTCCGATAAAACCGGTACTTTGACCCAGAATAAAATGACCGTGGTTACGGGAATCGTGGGTAGGAAGTCAACGTTTGCGGAGGTTGAAATTGAGGAAGACAAAGTCGGGCAAATTGCTACTGTCTTTCAATTATTTTCCGAGCAGACCAAGGAGCTTTTCAGGGCATCAGTTGTTCTCAATTCTACAGCGACGGACGGAGAAAGCAGCGGACAATTTAATGGCTCAAAGACAGAGACGGCTTTATTATCTTTGATTGGCGATTACATCGGAATCCCCGGCCCTTTGTCCAAAGTTCGCGCAAATTACAGTGTCCAGCAAATTTTCCCTTTTGATTCCGCTCGAAAATGCATGGGTATTGTGGCAGCAACCCCCTCTGGCTATCGTCTCTACGTGAAAGGAGCGTCTGAAATTCTTTTGGCAAAATGTGCGCGGTACATTGAAGACGCTATGGAGCAATCTAGGGACGGTATTCATAGCACAACATTGATCACTTCCGAGGATCGTGCTTATTTTGAGAATACCATCACTTCATATGCTCGAAGATCACTTCGGACTATTGCACTCGTTTACAAGGACTTCCCACAATGGCCACCTGCCAATGTTCCTATCTTGGAGGAATCGAAAGATGCCTTAATCCCCAAAGTCAGCTTAGATGACATCTTTTCCGATATGACCCTCTTTGGAATCGTTGGTATTCAAGATCCTCTTCGCCCCGGTGTTCCTGAAGCGGTACAACAGTGCCACCTCGCAGGAGTGACCGTACGTATGGTTACCGGAGATAACATCGAGACTGCAAAGGCCATCGCTAAGGAATGTGGAATATACGACGAGTCGTCAGCCGCTGGCCACATTGTTATGGAAGGTCCAGCCTTCCGCAAGCTTTCTAAGGAAGAAATGAGTACCGTAGTTCGGAATTTGAGAGTTCTCGCCAGGTCGTCGCCGGAGGATAAACGCATACTTGTCAGGGCGCTCAAGGATCAAGATCAGATTGTTGCAGTCACTGGCGATGGTACAAACGATGGTCCGGCATTGAAAATGGCTGACGTCGGATTTTCTATGGGTATTGCTGGAACAGAGGTTGCGAAAGAGGCCTCCTCTATTATTCTGATGGACGACAACTTCTCCTCCATTGTTAAGGCACTTATGTGGGGTCGTGCGGTCAACGATGCTGTTCAGAAGTTTCTTCAGTTCCAGCTCACTGTCAACATAACCGCCGTCGTTCTTACGTTCGTCTCCGCTGTAGCTAGCAAAGACATGAAGTCCGTTCTAACCGCTGTGCAACTCCTCTGGGTCAATTTAATCATGGATACCTTTGCCGCTTTGGCTCTCGCAACAGATGCCCCCACTCCATCAATCCTGAAAAGACTCCCCACCAGCAGGAAAGCGGGCTTAGTTTCTCTGAGGATGTGGAAGATGATTATTGGGCAGGCCATTCTCCAGCTGGCAGTTACCTTCATGCTTCACTTCGGTGGGGCCAAAATGTTTGGCTATACTACCGAACATGAACATCTCCAACTGCGGACCATGGTTTTCAATACGTTCGTGTGGATGCAGATTTTCAATGAATTCAAGTATGTAGCCCACATTAGATATTTGGACATGTGAAGATTGCTAACTAGTTGTGAACAGTAATCGACGTCTTGACAATGGGCTGAATATTTTTGAGGGAATCCACCGCAACTACTTCTTCATCGGCATCAATGCGATCATGTTCGCAGGTCAAGTCGCCATCATCTTTGTGGGGGGGCGTGCGTTTGGGATTACACCTATCACCGCGGTGCAGTGGGCAATCTGCATTGGGTTGGCATTCATCTCCATGCCGTGGGCTGTTGCGATCCGGTGTATTCCTGATGCTTGGGCGGAAGCAGTTTGGCTGGCTGTGGGTAAGCCGGTGGCGGATGTATTGTCAATGGGGTGGCACGGGTGTGGGAAGGTGCTGAGGATAATAGTGGGAAGGAGGAAGAAGGCAAAGGATGCGGAAGCGGAAGCAGGAGAGGAAGAGGAGGAGAAACGGTGAAAGGATTAACGGGATAGAAGTATTGAATTTTTCCTTCTTTGATTTTTTTTTTTCTCTTTTAGCATTTATGGGCTTGGGTGGCCTTTGTGATGATTTTCACGCTTTGCATCTCGTTTGTTTTGTCTATAGATTGTATTGTATCGCCCCTTTTCTTTTCTTCCATCTCTCCTACCCACTGCCGATGTTACTAACGGATTCTTCTATTTCTAATTCTTATACCATTTGGCGTTCTGGGCTTTTTTGCATTTTTCGCGTCGTGTTGCGGTATTCTTTACTTTTGATGACTTGATAATCTGTATTAAATTATTTGATATGCATCAAGTGCAGGGGTAGGCTCAAAGGTTTGGAGAGTGTTCTAAAAAGTTCTTGTACATGTTTCTGTTTTGTACTTGTACCTAGAAGGATAAATATATTGTGCATATTTAAAAAGACAATGCTATTTTCACAATACTTTGAGGTTTGCGATAGAGTCTGGACACGAGAACAGTTTGCGATCAGTGTTTGTGTTTATTCAACAATTACATACAACAACTGTGGCAGCCGGCGTTTGGGATGTTTGCAATATAGACTATATTTGCTTACCTCCAACCATACCAGATGAAACAGAGAGGCTGCGCATTTCCGCATTTTGCGTCACAGGGCCAGAGTAGAGAACTAGGCTATCGCTACCACAATAACGAATTCGAGCCGTGAAATCCCAAATATCCCGCAGAAATGGCAAGGCGTTATATTGCGATTGCAATTGCATTGGCTGCGGTGTATGCTTGGTAAATGGGGTGAGAGTGCCTACATGCTCACCTCGTATTCACAACGCCGTATGCTAGGGTGTCGTTGTTTGGCCGCGAGAGGTGGGGGGGCGGGCTGCCCTGAGATGGAGGGTGGGGGAAGCAGGTACTTCGTAGTCCGTATGGAGTACTTCCAGTTTAGTAACCTGCTCAGTGAGCCTGCCAATATATATACGGGCATTGGAATCTCACTACTTGCACACGTACTTGGCACTTTGGCCAGGTCACTACTACACGTCCTCATGATCACCTCACCGCTCTCTCCCCTGCTCCTACGTTATTGCAACGCCAACGGTGATCGTGAACACGAGATTGAGGCCAATGGAGCACTGCACTTGAGAATGCTGGGATGGAACTTGAAACCAATTTGAGGGATTGTGAGTTCCTGCTTTACGTATCTTCCTGAGAAAGACACTGAATATGTATCGCGACTAGCTCACAAGGAGGGATCCTGTATGCTATGTAACAACTGCAGCTTAGAGTTTCACCAGGCACCCTGACACTCGTCGAGATTCATGTTGAGCCTCAACTCTCCTTACGGCTTGGGCTTGCTCAAATCGGAGATTGGAGCATTACCCCACCCCAAAGTCCTACTGGAGGACATAGTCGTCAAAAGTACGTCTTAACTCCATTCAATTCATACCGCTTCCCGACTTTTTATTTTATTTTTTATTTTATTTTTATTTTATTTCGTTTTCTCTCTCAATTTATAAGCCCACAGGGAGGGGGGTGGGGTTGCTAGAGAATCAGAGGCGGATGGTGCACGTGGCACCCGCTGACAAGTGCAAATCATTGATTTGCCCTAAGGCCCGTCTGCATGAAGCAAATATATGGATAGGTGCATGCAGATACGCAGTACTCTCTCCTTTGTATGATCAGGAAACTTGGACGACCTACAAAGCTTCGGTTTTCTTTCTTCTTCTTTTTTTTTTTTTTCTGTTGGCGCATGCTATGGTCCCATTTCCAGCTAAAAAGATCGATGATGATGCCGCCGAAGGCGAAGGTGGATCATATTAGGGTTTGCCATCCGTCTACTTAGGAGAGTGCAGGAATCTGTGCAACCGGGCATCCACCGGCATGGTTGGGAATGTGCACACTTGGGAAGGCGGCATCCGGACAGTCCGCAATTGGATTTTCTCCGGGATATTCTTTCATTGACTTGCCTTTCGGGACCCGGATCCGCATTCGATATCTATGATGTCTACATAATATGTAGCTCATACCGCCTCATATGTCCAGTCGGCGATGTAACATTCGCGCCGCGCGGAGGGCTGCTACAACCTACCTTCATTTGCTTCCACTTGCTTTCACGATTCAAGCGCTTAATAGAGTAGGAACGATCAATACTTTTGTATGTCTATTGCTACATGAGGTACCAGTAAGCGGATATGTATGGACTTGGATCCCGCATATGGTGCGCTGGGATATCTCGGGTTCTAACCATACAGCGGTGACAACTGCATTTGATTGGTGTTTCCATTTCGACTAACAAACTCACCCTGTTGGCCAGCAAATCGGCACTCATCAATTTCCATCATTGGCAGTGGTGAGACGTCCGCTCTCCCTTCTATGACCCCCATTCATAACCCTATAAGCGGGTGGAGACTTATACTGTACATAGCAGGTTGTACTGTAGGGATACTCAGAGGACAATAAATGAATTGATTTTGATGAACTTAATACGCTGGTGTCGGCTACTTACAACTCTAGTCTGTCACGGAGACATCAATCCTATGTATTCAACAACTGCATGCTGAGACTGATAATGCGTTTTCGTGCAGGATTAATCGGGGCCCACTGGGAGTGGTTGGTTGCAGGACGTATGCACTCGATACCCGCTGAATGAATTCTATAGATTTTGCTTTCCATGCAGGCAGCCAACTGTATATCTATACCCACCACCGTGCTCGTATACCCTACTGTTCTCTACTTACCTCACTGATGCTAACTGGCCACTGCAATCCCAAGGTTTCAAGGCACTACGGTTAGTAAGGCATTCGGCTTTTCTCAATTATTACGCTTATTGCCAGTCCTTCTTTCTATTCCTTTCTCGTTCCGTCACCTAAGCGGTGTTACAATATACCCAGACATTTAACTAAACTTGCCCTATAGCTTCTAACAGCCACATTGCCCAGAAAAATCACAATTTCTTTGAATCCCGTCTGCAGGTCTTCTGTGGCTCGAACAGATACCTATATCTATTCATCTGCTGCAATCCAGTGGGGCACATTACGTAGCTTACTCTAGCCGTTGGCTTTTCAATCAATATACCCTATCCATTCTATAGCTACATCTATAAGCTCTCGATATTACCCACCTCCTTACTTCATCTGCTCGCTAATACTGTTTCTGAATGCGCCTAACTCTGAGAGTTTGAGAAGAGCAAGCTCCTTTCTAAATCAAACCGGCATCTCTCCATCTGTGTCCACACTATTGTGTGCGTCCGCCGTACAGAGGCATCGGAGAGAGCTAACTTTGGTTTGGTGGATCGGGATAACACGTTATTTATGACTTTTATTTATTTTTGTGGACTGGAGAATTTATTTTTTTCGTTTCTAAATACACTGTGTCTGAGTGAAAACTTTTGGTAGCAAAAAAACATTTCTTCAAATAAATACCTACTGGTAAGATCCGCATCGAAATCTGATCCAGAATTCCCCCACTTTCGATATCCTCATCCAAGTCGACTTCATCCGCATACCTCATCTTTGTTTTTGCGAAGTTTCTTTCCTATTGTTATTGGAAATATAAATTGGTTTTCAGGTGGCAGGTTATACGTCTGGACCCTTAACCTTCAGCACTGGCAGGCCAGAGATATTTAAGGAGGGAGAGGACACTGAAGCTACATTTTGCTGTGTGGGATTTGCATCTCCTGAGTTGGTCAACACGAATAAATAGCTTCAACAGCCTTTAACACACTTGCCCAGGGCGTACCTCCTTACGTCCCCTAATCCTCCCTGTCACGATGCCGACCCTCATGACCAATCCCCCTCTCCACAAAACGCACTCCAATACCACCCCCGCCGCTCCTGCCACCAAAGACAGAGACTTCCACAAACCCCACGATCATCACGGTAGCACCTCCCGCCGCTCGCAACGCCGCAGCCGTTGTAATTGTTTCCCTACCCGCCGTTCGAATACCTCGACAAATAGCCCTTCTGCTAGCGGCACCTTCAGCCGCCCTGCCCCAGGCGGCGGCTCGTCTAACCCCACTGGTACCCTCCGTGCAGAGGGCCTCCAAATCAGCAATCCGATCCCGATTGGTGATGATATCCCCGTGGGTTCCTCCTGGCCCCGGAGCTCAATGGTTGGCCGCCGGCCGGGGAACTTGATTCCCATTGTACCCTTCCGTGATACTTCCTCCCCAGACACATCAGATCTGAGTTCGGAAGCCTCGCGCACGGCATCCGCGGCAAGAACCCCCGTCTCAGATTTGTCGGACGATACAGACATAACAAGTGTCATGGGCAGCAGTGACGGAGAGAGTAGTTTGGGTACCGGCTCCAGAGAGACAACAAGCTTGAGTAGTGGGTACTTGAGCACGACAACCGGCAGTGCAACTGGGACTACGAGAACAACGGCGACGGCAGGGTATAGCACAATGACCACAACCACGACTGGAAGTAGCGGGGCGACTTCGAGCTTGCACATGCAAAGGCTCAGTATGAATCTGGATTCGAGACTCAGTAATGCAGCAGTGGTTGGGAGCACAATACGGCATGTGAATGCTGTATCCTCCAGCGTCGAGCATCCATATGCCTCGAAACAACGCCCCCGCCCTGCCCCACTAAACCTCGACTCCATCAACTCGAATCCAAATCCGACTCCGAGTCTAAATGCAAATTTGGGCAGGTCCAATAGCACTCGAGACGCCACCCGAGACCGAGACCGAGCAGTCCGAAACAGCACGCAGAGCATGAACATCCCTTTGCACATGGCGCATCCGGGGAACCGTAACTCGGCCGTTGTGCAGTTCTCTGATCCGAGCGGGCTGCATCATAGCGTTGGGCTTGGGCGGTCACAGTCGAGCTCGAAGCGAGGGTCAAAATATATCCCGAAAGAGGTATCTGAATCGACCAGTCCTTCCACGACATCCGACGACGAAATTCATGAGATCCCGGCACAACCCCGGAGTCATGCTCATGGAGCAAGACCAACATCGCAGAACATAAATCTACATCGAATGTCGATGAACAATCCGAACATCCCAGTGACCATAATGCCAGTTCCACCGCCGGCACCGACGCCCCCGCCAATGTCGCCGACAGAGACGTCGACAGATTTGGAGACGTCGTGTGCGTATACGTATACAGAGAAGTCGTATACGGGCGGGACTTCGACATCTGTGGATGCAAGCAGCATTGTGTCCTCCCCTGAGGAGGGTATCAGCGTAGGGCCAGGAGCGGGACTGGGGCGGGGACAGGGAAGCGGCCTGTCAGCGCCACAGCCGGGTCGAGGGAATAGGAGGAAGGAGCGCTCAAGAGGAGTCAGCGATGGCGGTGATGCGAGTGCGACTACCGGAGGGGGTGCACATCAGGGTCAACATGGAGGGAAACACACGCTCAAGTCTGTCGCCAAAGCAGTGCTGTTGTTGCCGCCATTGGTGACGGTGTTGGTGGCGGATAAGGCGTGGAGAAAGGTGCGGAGGAAGGAACCGAGAAGGATGGGAGATGTGCCGGGGGTGTGGAAGGTGTTGGGAATGGCGGGCTAGGTTGGCTCGCTGTAAAGGTATATCTGGCGAGGTCGGCGTCTAGAGAGCGGCTAAGAGGAGAAAGGATAAGATGAGGTGCGATAGATTGAAGGATCATAGGAATATGGATCAAACATGGACGGCATTCTCCACATCTCGAGTTGCCGTTTCTTTTACCAATGGCTACCAGAAGGGAAAAACAAAGGAGGCCGTTTGAACTTTTTCGAAGGAGGATCCTCTTGCATTTTTTTTTTTAGCGTGTTTGTTGTCTATTCAGCCTTTGATACAGGTACAGTTATGCCATCAAGATACCATCGCTGTGTTCCGAGTTGGGCCTTTAGAGATAAACTCTTGTCCCCCGAACATTTTTATGTATTTGCTCACATATCTCCAGTCCACCCTGTTTTTGCCGTTCCCATCTTGCAGGTCAAATTTGCATACATTTATTAGTTTGGATTTCCGCTGTTCTATTATATATGTCACTCTCATTGTCACTATTCTGCATTTCCCGTTGCTGATGTTCAGCCGTTTTTGGTATTTTGTTGATTCCATGTTGGTCATTGTTTTTCCTAAGTTGTTGGTTTTTCGTCTATGAGCGCTGTGTATGTTCTGCTTTTGGATACTTTGTTCTTTTTGTGTTAACTCAGGCCATTGGCAGTACTACATCACAGCAGGAATATCCACATATAATAACAATATGTGCGACGTGTTTGAGGCCACGGGAGCGGGGTTGGGATGGAGTGGGGTCAATCGAATGTACTGATGCTTGCACACTTATCTTACTGCATCCAGGCCCTGTACCTTCCTTCTTCGATTCGATTCGACTCGGCTAGGTCTCCTTCCTCCATAGGCCTCCCTCACTCAGCGCGAGTGTGCAATGGAAGAGTTCACAAAGAGTTGTGGGGCCGGACTCGAAAGATTCGTAGGAACTAAGCTGCTGGACACTAGCTGGAATTGGAAACTGGAAAGCTGGCTATCCGGTGATCGCGGAATTGGGATGATGTAGAAAAATGGGGATCTGGAGTTTTTGGTTTGTTGTGTTTTGTGGGGAGATGTCTGGGGTTAACGGTGTTTTGTCTGGAACTTATGCATAAATCAATACTGGACTTAGAGGATGGAGTGGGGTTTGGTTTTGGGTTTCTTGTTTGGTTGCTTTCTGTATTGGAATTTGAAGAAGGGGAAGGGGGGATATGGGATTTTTATGAGGAACATAGAAAGAGGAGAAAGGAGTGGAAGGAAGAAGAGCCACATGATAATTTTGCTTAGTGCAGCCTAAATTCGAAAGCCGGGAGGGGGTAGGATGTGTGTGAGTCTGTGATTTAGACAATGAGGAGGGATTGAGAGAAAATGCTGGGTTGAGGTCGGTGTTGCTGATATTGTTTGCTTTTTGAGCTAAATAGATAGTATAGTACATACTACTTCGTTCGTTTGGACGGTTATTATCGCGTGTCGAAGGCTGTTTATTTTGTCCGTTTGAGTCTGATAATGATCCTACCAGTGCTACGACGATCGTAAGTACCGGGAAGCAAATCTGACAATGTCGATGTCATCAAACCCATTGCCGCTTTTCGACATCTCTTCTGCTCTGAAGCTATTGGTGGGGATGGGGAACGAATGGTTTGAGTCCTGTGTTTCTAATGAATTGTTTCGTTAAATTCGTTGGTGTAGGCGTTGGGCTTTTACACTTAAAAGTACTAGGAATGCAATTGGTGAAGGGGGAGGGGTAGAGCTGGGGGGGAGAGAAGGGAACGATAATAAGTTGCTAATGACATCACCTGCCACACACGCACAAACTCTGCCTCCAAATCCCTGGCAATCTGGTGCATTAGAGTTCAGCCCTACAGGGGTGCTTACGTTAAACAAAACAAAGCTTGGGTCTCGGGTTTCGGTTAGTGGGGGGTTCCTTGGATTTTACGTTTTGTGGCGCTTAAGCTCTGAACGAATGAATAATGGCAATGGGGCGATTGGTTGATTGGGATTACTGGTGAGCGGCCAGATGGTGCGAAGCCCTTGCTTTCCGCTTGATCCGAGTGGAGCATGGCACGTGATGAACAAGTTGGGTGTTCGGGTCTTAGCTCTGTTTCTTTGTGTTATCTTTGGTTCCACCCCACCGTCGATTCTTGTTTTGGTGATGTGGGGTGATGTGAGTGGGGTGAGTGGGGTGGTGTGCTCTATGACTCTGCGTGATCCTAAGCTCTAAGCTTTAAGGTTGCACTGCCCTCATTTCCAACTTTGGTCTCTCCCTTCTAACATAGATTATTACTCCGCGACTTCGGCAACATCAAGAAGCACACCCTGCGAATCAACATCTCACGATCCATGTCTCACCGTCACTCCTACCCCACAAGTGCGCTCCAGAAAGCTCGTAATCCGAAACCCTCGCACCCGTCGCCTCCCTTCCTCACCGCCCCTAGGCCTCCTCCGTCGGCCCCTCTGCCACCACTCACCCTCCTAACTCTACCCGCTGCCGCCCTTGCACACGTCCCTCCCGACGCCCTCTATCCTCCCTATCCACCACCCTCCTACTCCTACGTCCGGGAGTCGGACCTTCGCGAAGCTTGTCGCGCAATCTACAACGCGCCCCCGCCCCTGCCGCGCCTTGAGCCCAAAAGTATAACCCCCTCACCACCACTGCGGCCTCCCCCATGGAGTGTCGGCCGAAACACTGTCATAGGTCTGGACAGCTTGGAACTTCGGCTGCGGGGGATGCGGGACAGGGCGATGAGGAGCGGGGATGGCGAGCTGGCTTTTGAGTACGTCGTGCGACGGCTGGAGGAGGAGAGGGTGAAAAGGGGTGAAACGGAGGGAGACGAGGAAGGCGATATCGGTATAGATATTGATGCGGCGAAATCTGCAGCGGTCGTTAGAGCGCTGAAGGTGCGTAGTATACTAGCTGGAGTGAGTAAAAGGAAGAGAGCAAGAGCGAGGGGCACGTCGTCGGGGTTTTTGGCGTGGGAGATGAGGCGCCGTGCGAGACGCGGGAATGCGAGGGGGCTCTCGCCACCGCCAGCGAAAAGGCGACGGATGAAGGCAGAAAACAGAGATGGGGAGTGGAGGGATATTGAGGGTAATGTGAACGATGAAGGCAAGTATCATGTGAATTCTTCGCCAAAAAATCGATTCTTTGAATCTGAGTAAAATATCCAAGGTTGTTCCTTTCTCTCTGTTACTTTTTTGGGAGACATGATTTTCTGTTTCTATCATTAATACTGTTGCCTCGAACCTCTCCAGTCACCCCATTCAGATTTGGGCACGGGCTAACAACGGAGATGCAGATTTTCTGGAGGAATTCCGCGCAAGTCTTCACTTGTGACACTTTGTTCTTCCCCACCCCGCTCCTCCGCTCACCTTTCAAGATTTAGCAAACTGATATCTCGACGTTTCTTTGTCGATCTCCAGGTGTCCAGGTTATCACCGACATTTGAAAATGTAAGCTTGTTTCGATAAATGAAAAAACTCGTAAAAAAAAAAGGAAATACCGAATGTATAGTGCATTGATGGGATATTAATCTAATCTCTGGAAGAGAGCTAGTAAACCCGCTGATAAAATAGCACAGCAGTAAGAGTTATGGGGAACTGGGGTGAAGGCAACGTCGTTGGAAAGTTGGTAATGGTAATGTGATTTTTCTTTTTTTTCTTTTGGAAATGTGAGATTGCTCGATTTGTTGAGAATACGGCTTTTGCGTAATATTGAATATGGAAGGGGTTTGTGTGGAAACAGTAATAGTTTTGAAAGTGAGGGGTTTCTCGGGGAGAGGGGGGAAAAAAAAATTAGCTTGAGATCTTGGGGCTCGTTTTTATTTTTTATTTTTGTTAATACCGACAAAAAAATATTCCAGAAGATGGAATTTTGTGATTTTGTATATATTGACATGTTTGGGAGCAAGGGGGGACACAGAATTCAGGGTAAGACCTTGAAATTGTGCAAATATAATGCCGGCTTTTTGATTATGTTTTTTTCAAGGTTTTATGTACATGTTGTATAGCTCTTGGTGCCGGCCTGTTAATGTCCAAAGATCATTTAAAAAAAAAAGGTCAAACTCTCAGAAACGAGGAACATAACTGGGGCGGTGGATCGTATCATGAGGCGGAATCTAGAAATCCTTGGTAGGTTAGTATTTGTTTAGTTGGTAACTGCGAGCTTTTTTTTCTTCTTAGTGCTGGAAAATAGGAGGAGGAGGAGGAGGAGGGGGCTCGCGAACATCTGAAGTACACAGAAAGAATTTCGGAATTGGTTTCTTGCTTCTTCTTTCTTCTTCTCTTTCCCCCCCCCCCCCCCCCCTCCTCCTCCTCCTTAACTTTCGGTTTCGGGATAGTCCTTGATACAGATTTAAAAATAAAATAAAATCAGAATATATGTGGGGTTAGATATATATATATATACTCAAAAGATAGTTTAAGTTTATCGTCAAAAGGTACGATATCTGAGGGGAATAATAGGTTCTGCGTATTGCTTGTGGACTTTGTTGATTGGTGTGTTGTCAAGAATCATAGACGAAAAGTCCATTCCGCCCCAATTGGTATAGAGTTCATTTTGGGTAAAGTGATTCATTCACGTATGTGCTTTCGCACGCCCGGCAAAGCCGCAATGGCATACTCTAGCAGATTCTCCCCCAACTCCCCCCGCATCCGAACACCACTAATGAAGATGCTCAAGAGTTGTTCACCCTTGAGCTTGAAGAGGGAGACAAGGGAGGGACCATGCTTACTATGAGTTGGTGATATCCTTGAAATAAGTGCAGCAAGGTGCACATGCCAAAGACCTACTCAAACTGTGATCACCTGGAATCCTGCCCAAACCGACGGGTAGAATGGTTCGACTCGCGGAATAGCACTCGTACCAATTTGGATTTACTGCGGAGAGTACAAATCATAAGTTTATAAGAAAGAAGTATGATCACCAAACTCGAGAAAACGGTTTCCAAGACGAGTCGTTATGCACTATCCCAGCGGATATGCTTCAATATCGCAGAGCCAGTCGCTACATATTAGTCTGAGTGTAACCTACTTGTCAAGAGGAGAGACCCGCCTGCCTGTCCCAAAGCAAAGACCACTAAGCATAGAATGTCGGAAGCACCGCCCTACTGCCTAAACATGTGAGCCGTAGTCCCGACTTGCTAGGTAGCATAGCATAGCTGTCTTGTTAGGATAGTGCCACCTGGCTTGCACGTCAGTGCATTCTTAATTTATAACTTCGTTTTGTGTTGCTTTTTTGGGCAAAAGTGAACAAATTCTGTTCTTATACCTCAATTAGCTATCGACCGCTCCTTTTATTGTTCTTGTACGTACTCAGAATTTATTGTGGGATTGTGAATGCGATTATGTGCACATAAACGTTATTGTTATTGAACTGAATTTCCCAATCTTGCTGTCCCCGAAATTGCTTACCCTGAGCCGAAAAGTCTCAAGCTTTAACCGAGATTAGAGTACAGATTGCGGGGAGTGGTTTTTATTGGCAACATAGTTGCTACTTTTGTCGGAAAAAAGTGAAAATCTCGTTCCCAGGCCACGAGGTGGACTTCTAAGTCAGCAGTTTCCCGCGAAATAAAAGCTCAATTGCCCCTCCGAAAAAAAAAAATTAATAATGTAGATGTCAGGTGACTTTCTTGGCGTTGTTACATGAGCACGACGTTAGTAGTAGTAGACTATCTCGCATAGTCTCTCAAGCTTATCAAATCCAGCACTAGATCTATTATTCGGCATTAATAGAGTTTGTGGAATATACTGTGGATTGTAAATGAAGAAGCGGACATTAGCATTCCTACGTTGCCTCCCAAGTTCGCGCCCCCGGGTTAGTCTATTTGTAATCTTGGTTGTACGCAAGTTCGTTTATAGTCTCATACCAGTTCGTTTTCAGCATCATGTATTTGTATTATCCTCGATATATAGCATCTTCAAAGCTTGATTGGCCGACAACTTACGCCTTTAGTGGAAATTGTTGGTTTTGAAGTGGTCGGATTCTTTTTGATATGTAACAGCGCATATATATGTGCCCTGTCCGCATGTACTCGGGGGTGCGGCAAAGTTTGTGGAATTATGCTGAGCCAAGATACTCACGTGGATTCACCTGGTACTTCTGTTGCTATGGGGTCTATGGAGCCAAGGAAAAGTGGTGTAAAAATGGACGAAAAGTCTGTGGAAATTTTTGTATGGGAAACCCGCAAAACTTTTCCACAGACTTTTAGTATGATAGAATGCTATATACATGACAACACTAATATATGACGTATGATGAAAATTTAAACACGTCTGCTTACGACAACGCTATTGGAGCTTAATTTTTTTTGCTGTTTCTTATATGTATCCTCATGTGGGTGGGTGGCAGGTTATCTATTAGCTTAAGTATTGAGCTTCTCTGCTCGAGCTTGGCTTAGTGGATAACTTTTTTTTTTTTTTTTTTTTTTTTGGATAGAAACTTCCGCATTTTCCGGTTATGATAGGTTTTAACAATCCCTGATGTGCTGCAATGCTAATGTTCATTGCCTATTGTATAGATTTTTTCAACTATTGCCGACGGATTAAATCTCTTTCTGCGAAGGTTAGTGCAGTCAGTAGCCAAATAAAGCTGACCGGGATATTGGGTACTTGTTGCCACTGGCGAAATATGCATCCGCCTTGTGAATTCATACCTCTCCGGAATTAGGCGAGGTTCGCAGGTGGCCCTGGTCCCCCTCGTAGATTAAGCATCACAGACAGCTTCATTCCTTTTTGTTTTTTTCCCTCCGTGTTCCAGTAGTGGTGAAGAGAAATGTGGATGGTCCACGTCGGCGCCTTCAGACTAGGTAAATACATAGTTCAAACGTTGAAGGTAGAGTATCTCGTCATAGCCTCCAGGATGGTTTTCGAGTAAGTAATATTGGAAAAAAAAAAAAATAAAGTAAAAATAAACTAACGGCCCTGGTATGTATATAATCTAACATCTAACTGCGTTACAGCGAGTTTTTAAGGATACAGTGAGTTTGATTACAATGGGTTTGATCTATAGATACAGGTCTTGGGACACTCATAAGCTCATACGGCTACCGAGTTATGTTTTGGGCCACGTACAGATATAGGGGTTTTTCACTTAGGGTGCTGAAGGTCCTTAATGCTTGCTAGCGATAGCTTAGCTAACTCGGCAATTGAGCTTCCTCAGTGGCACAAGATATAAGCTCATGGTAGCTGAACTTCTGTGCCATACAGCATGGACATGTCTTGGCTCAGGTACTCTGCTTGTGACAACGTCAGTTAGTCATGTAGATTGGGCACAGTCACACATGTTGTAAGCCAATTTTAACCACAGACTGTATGCTGACGCATATATGCTTGCCACTACCTCCATAACAGAGTTATCAGATTGCAGATGCAGTAGAGGGTGGCAGTGGAATGGGAGCTGTTAACTCCACCATTTCCCCTTCTTTTCTTAACGTAACCCCGCTTGCAGCTATTCGCCATGGCAGGGCATTAACTCCACCATGATATACGCCTTGTAGGGGAATATCATCACTTGGTATAATGCAAAAAAAAGAAGGTAAAAGAAATACCGACAGTCCATTACAAATTCAATGCCCACCACTTCCTCCGGGCTCTATAACTGCCTGTCAAGTGCTCTAGTGATATTTACTCATTAGACGATATTTACCTTTTTCGGAGGGGCGTGCGGTAGAAGACTATGTGATACTACACAGTGCAGATATGTTTGGGGAAAAAATCGATACATGTATGGCGAAGCAGAAAGTGACAATATTGACTCTAAGGCTATTGGCACCATTAGGCCTGCAGGTTTACAGTACGTGTTTTTTTTGTTGGAAAAACGAAGGTATGTAGAAAAACCTCTCGCTCTGGTCGGAAAAATAAAGTTTTATTCGCGAGAAGACTAGACCTCTCGTGAACGGCCAGCTCCTCTCGCGAACTTTGTCCACGCACGAGTGGACCAGTCCGTTTAGGTGCGCACAGCGATGCAGACCTACTAATGATCCTTCTGAAGCTTGGGACAATGCTAGTATCCGCTGAGCATGCGTTTCATTACATAAATATCACAATGCAAGCAGTACCCAAACAGGTATTCTCATGTACTTGCAGGATTTCGCATCTGTTATGTAGATCCCACTCGGTCATGTCAACGTTGTGTTTATAATGCCGAATAATGCAGACTGGACATAAGCACTTCATGTAACAACCGTAACGGATTGCTTAAACCCGTTCCCGAATTTCGGGGGATCTAGCGAAAGTTTTGGAAAAATACGTCACTTCAGCTGAGCTGAGACATCCACGAATGATTTCCACAGAACAGCTCGTTTAACAGCTCGTTTAACACATCGCGCAGTTATTAATGAAACAGGACAATTTCGCCACATAGGACTAGAGCTGGTTTCGAGTCCAGCCTCAAGTGTAGCCTTTGTTTAACAAGGCAAGTGCATGTTACTTTGGCTGGAAACTCTCGGATAATTACCTGATGTGCAAGAGGCATTCAATTTTTAGTGATATTCTCATAGGCAGAGATATCAGGAATCCTCCACCATTCCCGTATGTCAGACATTACCATTCTTCAGGTGTAACTGGGATTATATTATGTCAATGGTACGTTGCCCCAACACATTCAATCGCGAAGCAACCACCCAACCATAAACGTATGCTTAAAAACTAATCATCAATGCAGTCGTACTCTTGGCAACAACTCCGTACAGCCTCAATATTCAGCCATTGAATCTCGTTGAACGTTAACTCCTATGGACTACTAAAGCTGAATATCAGCAAATGAGGTGGAGGCTTCCCCTAATTTTGTCTTCGAAATTGCACTGTAGCCGTGACCCAGTACCATGAGCGATAATCCGCCCGGAATTGTCTTATTTTCAGCTCTCAATGGTGAAAATTTTGTCAACAAGACAAAATTCATGGAGGTGGCTGAGTTTGAAAATAGGTAAGAACAAATTCAGATTGAATACCATTCACAAGGATTGAATGTATAAATACCCCAGTAAATCTCCCTGAGTGAGAAGCTCTTCCAAGTTCAAAGCCAAGCTCGCCTTCCTCCTTCCTCCCATACCAGCACGTACAACGCACATACCTTCAATCTCGACTTGCTCACTCTCAACCATCAAAACTAAACGCGTTTCGAGCAATGGAGCTTCGCACAATTCTCCTCGCTGCTATGGTACTTTGCGCTGGAGTTGTTGTTTCTTCACCTGTTCCTCAGGTATATTGAACCCAATATCATGTCCTAACATGAACGGCGGCTGACTTGCAACCTTCTCCATAGGACTGTCCCTGCTATCCTCTATGTTTTTGCGAGGAATCGACAAAGACCTAAATGCAATCAAAACAGATGGCTACCAGCCAGATAACCTCCATGTATGTACATCTCTATTTTTTTTCTCCCATTTCTTTTGTCCTAAATTGTTCGAGCAAACCTTTTTTCCTCTCCTGTTTCATGATGCCCCTCATAATTTTCCCCAGTTCAAGTTAAAAATAATCGACTAATACTATTTTATTTAGTCTATCAACAATACTACATAGCTTATACTTCAATGCAATAAATCATTGATTCTACCCATTTATAGTAAAATATGCAACCATTGAAGTTCAATATTGTTGTATATTCAATATAATTTTTCTAGTCGTATATTTCATTTCAAGTTTATAATAAAATATGCAACTAGAATACTTCATTGAACTTTAATAAATGTGATTAGGAAATCAGAACTCTTTATACCTTATTCAACTTACTATAATATTAAACTGTAATGTAATATTCTAGTATTATGAACTTCAAATAAAATATGGGATCAGAATATAAAATATATGACTAGAGTATATAAAAAATATACTGAAGTTCAATAGTCATATAGCTCACTAGAATCAATGATTTATTGCAGTGAAGTATGATGCTATGTAACATTGTTGATAAACTAAATAAAATAGTATTAGTTGATCATCCAAAACTTGAACAGGAGAAAAATATGAGTAGTGTTATGAAAGCAGGGGGAAAAAAAGGGTTTCTCTTAAAGAAATAATAGTACATCGGACAGCAAATGAAGGATAGCGGGGATGCAGGTTTGGTTTCCAAGGGCGCACCAGCTCGCATCTGAAGCTGATGAAAGCAGAGCAACCGAGTCAGAGCAGAGAGGAGCCGGGAGGAATAATCTAAAGGGGTTTAGGTAACTTGGCTTATGTATGTACCTGCTTTCATATGCCTTTTCCCTTTTTACTACTTGCATTTTTCCCTAATCTTTTTCACAAATTGAGGGTAAGTCAATTTGCCTAACGGACAGTTCACAGACAGCAAATGAAGGATAGCGGGGACGCAAGTTTGGTTTCCAGGGAGCACACCATGCTCGCATCTGAAAGCTGGCGGAAGCAGAGAGGAATCCAGAGGGATAATCTAAAGGAGTTTAGATAACTTGGATTATCTACCTGCTTTCATGCTCTTTTACTGCTTTCTTATTTTCGTCTTGGAAGTGTTTTTCCAAACTTTTTTTAGAAAGCTGAGGATAATGATGTTACTGTTGGTCGATATACCTAAGATCCAGCAAATGAGGATAGTGGGGGACTGTTACGGGTTGCAACCGACCGTTTTGCAAACCGTTGCACCAAAAGGTAGAACTACCGGTAACCGCCGGTAGTACGGTCGGGATATATAGGAGTATCCGGACGGGTCGGTCAGCGACTCGCTTACGTTTGCGCACGTGGTCAGGGATCTTGGCTCCTTTAGACAGCCACATGTACTCGGGGGTGCGGCAAAGTCTGTGGAATTATGTAGAGCCAAGATACTCACCTGGATTCACGTGGTACTTCTGTTGCTATGGGACCTATGGAGCCAAGGAAAAGTGGTGTAAAAAAGGAAGTATGATAAAATGCTATATACATGACAACACTAATATATGAGAAAATGCAATCATTTTGTAAAACGACTAAAAAAAAATATTGCAACCATGAAACGCAATCAAAAAACTTGAAAAACTTGAAACTTGTAGGAAAAAAAAAAAAAAAAAAAAAAAAAAAAATCTCATACCACAAGTGGAAATCAATAAGGCGTCGCCTCCCCATTAGGTTGTTGCTGAAAGAGGGGGGATTATGTGTCGTATCCTGTATATACTTGTATGTAAAGAGGGGCAGGCCGGAGGTTCTGCTCCTCTCTCCTAACCTACATTATACAAGAAACGTTCTTTCTTAAGATTTCCGGCCTTGAGTGAAGGAATCCTCCGACAGTACTGTTCTCGTGCCCAGCGGAGTACTAGTGCTAGCAGAGGACTGTCAACACTAATAGAAAAATCATTAAGTTAGCTAACAAGTTAGATATAGTAGAAGAGCTATCAAACCTACCTATTAAGCTAAAGCTACTAATAGAGAGCGGTCGGACATGAGAACAGAAAGCTACCGATACCAGGCTCTCATGATCTACTGTTTATTTTCTGTGCGCGTTCAACATGCCACTACTTGTTTACTGACTGGTCAGTCTAAGTACCACGTGAATCCACGTGAGTACCTTGGCGCTGCATAATTCCACAGACTTACTGGCAACCCCGAGTACTGTATGATTACGCTCACGTGCTTTACATGCAGCTCGTCATTCTGTTAAGGATTATCATTCGTATAGCTTTGATATGCAGCGTACTGTTTCATCATTGTACTTGAGATTTACTTCTCTTTACTTCATCAGGACAGCCTACTGACATATGCACTGAAACATGATCATGGTCTGTCGCCATGACATGAGAAAGCAGGTTTGCATATGTTGCTTTCAGGTTTTTGCTCTACTTGAGGATTTCTCGTTATCACCAAAAGTTGTCTATATATGTTCCTGTATCTATTGCAATGCAGTAAGCGACATACTCAATTCAATAAGCGTAAATACATTCAGCGGTCCCAAAACGATCAGGAGGTGGAGAAGCTGGCTGCCAACTGTTCTCACACCCAGTCGTCAGTGTTTTTTATCCACACCCTTTCCTTCACGCAAATGATTATTTTTACCTTTCCGAATACTGCATCTTTCCCAGAACTTCCCGTCTCATAGTTCAGACTAAGCATTACACTGCTCTGTTGCAGATACCTGCACTGCATGAGTTTTCGTGACTAGGGAGGGGCACGTGGTACTCCCGTGAGAAGTCCGGTTACATATTCTGAAAGCCTAAATAAATTTCGGAATTCTTAAGCGGGATGGAGACACCCATGACTCCTGATGCTGAACATAGACCATCCCCAGTATGCAAACCATGTGGATGTTGTTCACAAACCAAATTCCAAAATGAGAATGGCTTTGGATATTTTACAGCACCATGCTAACATGAATTTAGAGTGCTGACACAGATTCAAGCCTAGCTGGCATTACATTTGAAACATCCCATGGACGGTTTGTATGTTTATATTGGCAGAGCACAACGGGTATGTACAGCGCTCAGCTTCCGGTTGATGATAACTGCTAATTGATCAACTCCCATTGAATCATAGGTGCAATTTGGCAGTCAAAATTCTTGCTTACTGAGCGCCCATTTACATGGAGATTGTATTCTACTGTGTGTGTGGCTGCAGACACAGCCAAACCATGCACGCCATTAGCTGCTTTGTCATGGGCAAATGGCCTGAAGGTGGGCAGTCAGAATTATTGTGCTTTTGCTCATAAGATGGGTTAGTATCAATAAGGATAAGTAGACTAACGGCCTGTCCGTGTTAATTGCAATACAGCAATGGGTCTTTTTCTTGGATGAGTCGAATTTGGTCTGTGAGGTATACAAATACCGTAGACTAGGCTAACTGTCAGTGCAACAATGCAATTCTTCAATCAATAGCGTATTTCCACTGATTGGGGTAAAACATGGTATGATGGTACACTGAACGGCCTAACGATTACTGCTGGTCCCGATTCAAAGCTATCTGCCAACTTGGGTTCTTTTTTGGAAGACAACCTTACATTTAAAGTAAACTTGTGGTACCATGATGCAAATTATGAAATTCGGCAGCTGTGTTTCATACATGATCCTCTGGAGATGATTGATGGTGCTGAGAAATTTCGGGGACAGTGGAAACCTGGCCCAAGATGTCTACAGCTTCCCCTTCGGCATTCATTCCTTGCATCTGGGGTAGATTATAATGGTTGCTGGCCATGGCGAGAAAGGGTTTATTATCTGCTTCAAGATAAGCACATTGGATTCAGCATTTGGCCCTATAGTAAGATTCCAAAATATTTTTTCCATCTATTATTCTCATCATCAAACGGGGTTGACCTTTCTTTAGATATTACTGGACAACGTTACGTGTATTCCACGCCACGCTATAGGTTCGAATATACCTTTGGGGGGCGTTTCGATAGTTCTACCACAATGTGCATATGCCCTTCCCAATCAACTAAGATATATATCAACACTGGGACTGAAGCAAACGTGGAATATCACAAGTTAATGTATGGAACTGAATGGAAGGGACCTTTTCCTCTGCAAGGAAGTGAACCAGTGCGGACAAATTTTGTTGCACTTGAGTGGGATACGGAGGATGACATGATTGTCAATCTGTTCTGGCTTGAGGCAGGTGCGGAGGCGGGAATAAGGACCTATGATGTCATCCGAGGAATATCGCCAGCCCCAATGTCACTGTCTTTCACTGAAGCGAGTTCCTAATTTCTGTTATGAGGAAAAGGAGAATATCATAGTGTCGTATAAAAACCCACTGGAGCTTAAATAGGGTGGCGGAGAAAGCAGGTGGGAGGATTGAACAGCATCTGAATAATATATAAGTTTAGTGGCAACGTAGTTGCCACATTTTTGAATTTATCGAAAAGTGGGGACGTTGTGGTGTCTGTTTCCAGTAAAAGTACAGGTCAGGCAACTTGTTCAGGCAACTTGTTCAGGCAACTTGTTCAGGCAACTTGTTCAGGCAACTTGTTCAGGCAACTTGTTCAGGCAACTTGTTCAGGCAACTTGTTTGGTACGTACAACGCTTCATGCAGTCCCAGAAGTGCTACACTAGGTAACTCACATGGACACACACACGTACGTACCTAAACACACACCAGACCATCCGGCACCATACATCTATTCGACACAGATAGTCGACTTTGTGGAATACTACGGGTTTCGAAAGCATTATGTGAACATGTATGAAGAACTGGTAGCCTCTAAGATCTATTCCCCATACCCCACGACTTACCCTGAGTCAGAAAAAGTGCCAAGGCATAAGCAAGAGTAATTTCAGGTCGCGTGACTTTGAGTGGAATCTTGTCCGATAGAGGCTGAAGAGAATTGTTTACGGCAACATAATAGCATCTAAAGCTCGATCGGAAATCTGGATATGAGATTAAATTGGCTTTAACTTACGCCTAACTAAACTGTAGATTTATGGAACCTGGTTGCTATGTGAAGTGGTCGGATACCCTTTAATACATAGCCGCCCAATGTCAGTAATGCTTGCGCCTCACGTGTTTTGCATGCAGCTTATCATCCGCAGGCCCCAAAACGATCATTGGGGTGGAGAAGCTAGCTGTCAGATGTTATCACACGTAGCCGTCAGCGTTTTCCTCTCCAAACCCTTTCATTTATACAAAGAATTTTCCTCTTTCGGTCACTTCATCTCTTCCAGCACTTCTCCGCCCCATAGTTCAACCGGCTAAGCATTTATACATTGCTCTGCGGATCTGGATCCGTTTCATTCAATTACAGATACCTGCGCTGCATGAGTTTCTTGCCTAGGGGCAGTAGTCCCGTGAGAAGGCCGTCCGAAAGCCTTTCGGGATTCTCAAGTGGGATGGAGACACCCACCGTAACCTCTGATACTGAACATAGACCACCCCTAGTATGCAACCAGCTGGATGTCATTCATTGACCAATTTCCAAAATTGGACTAGCTTTTGAAATCTTACACCACCATGCTAACATGAATTTAGAGTGCTGACACAGATTCAAGCCTTGCTGGTATCACATTTGAAACCTCACATGGACAGTTTGTATGTTTATATTGGCAGAGCACAACGGGTATGTACAGCGCTCAGCTTCCGGTTGATGATAACTGCTAATTGATCAACTCCCATTGAATCATAGGTGCAATTTGGCAGTCAAAATTCTTGCTTATTGAGCGCCCATTTACATGGAGATTGTATTCTATTGTGTGTGTGGCTTCAGACACAGCAAAACCACACACACCATTAACTGCTGTTTCATGGGCAAATGGTCTGAAGGTAGGCAGTCAGAATCATTGTAGTTTTAGTGATGAGATGGGCTAGTGTCAAATTGAGGATAAGTAAACTAACTGTCAGTCCATGTTAATTGCGATATAGCGATGGGTCTTTTTCCTGGATGAGTCGAATTTGGTCCGCGAGGTATACAAATACCGAGGTTAACTATCAAACAAGGATGTGCTAACAGTTAATTTAACAATGTGATTCTCAATCAATAGCGCATTTCCACTGATTGGGGTAAAACATGGTGCAATGGTACACTCAATGATCTAACGATTGCCACTGGGCCTGATTCAAAGCTATCTGCCAATCTGGTATCTCACTTGCAGGACAATATTACATATCATGTTAGTTTATGGTATCATGATGCAAATTATGAAATTCGGCAGCTGCGCTTCATGCATGAGCCTCTGGACATGATTGATGGTGCTGAAATATTCCGAGGACGGTGGACACCTGGTCCAAGAAGTCGAAAGTTTTCCCTTCGGAATTCATTCCTCACTTCCGGAGTAGATTATAGACGCTGGCCATCATGCGAATTGGTTTACTATCTGCTTCCTGAGAAGAAAATTGGGTTCAGCATTTGGCCCTATAGTAAGACTTCCAGCTTTTTTTTTTTTCGATCTCATGTTTCCATTATCAAACGGTGTTGACCTGTCTCCAGATTTCGCTCATGCAGGCTATGTATATTCCGTGGCGCAACATACACTTGGCGGGACTGTCAATAGTTCTACCACAATGTGCGTATGCCATTCCCCACTAGGTCGCCCATCAGACAAGCTATATATCAACACAGGGACTCAAACAACAGTAATTCGTCACAAGTTAGGAACTGGATGGGAGGGGCCTTTTCCTCTGCACGGAAGTGAACCAGTGCGGACGAATTTCATTGCGCTTGAGTGGGATACAGACGATGACACGATTGTCAACCTGTTCTGGCTTGAGGCAGGGGTGGAGGCGGGGATAAGGACCTATGATGTCATCCGAGGAATATCGCCAGCACCAATGTCGCTGTCTTTCACTGAAGGGAGTTCCTAATCCCCGTTATGAGGAAAAGGAAAATATTATAGTGCTGTATAATCAGCTCACTGTAGCTATATAGGGTAGCGGAGACAGCAGGCTGGGGGAGATTGAACATTGTCGGAGTGAAGCATAAGTGGATTTTTAATTTATGAAAAAAGTGGTGGAGTCTGTTTCCAGCGAAGAAAAGTATAGGTCAGGCAACGTGTCCGGCACGCACAAGGCTTCATGCAGTCCCAGAAGTGCTACCAGTATGGCATGCTCACTCTACGATCGTGGTGACTCATGACACGACTACACTTGCTATATTTCCTCGGCATGGTTAATAGAGTATACTTCAAGATGAATAAGATCTCAGGTAGCATCATTGACACTTGGCAGCTCAGAGTATGCCTAGCATAGGATTTGGTATATACCAAATAGGCCACTACTCATATCCTAAAAATAGGTTCAATGAATATGCGGAAGATAATTCCATATATTCTACCATGCTCTGGCTTCAATTTGAGCCCACTTGAGGGCTATTTGCACTCACAAAAAGTTCTGTTGTAGAATCCGAAAAATGCGCAATAACTTGGTTATGCACAATACCTATATACAGGAACATACAGCCCAATGTTGCAGATCTTGAGCTTTACTAACCATCTATTGTAATATAGCACTGGTAGTACTATTCCCACTATTGCATGAGCAGGCTGTAGTGTTGCAGAGTGTGAGTATTTGCTAGTGGGTACTGGAGGAGGTTATTTCATAAGGTACAAAGGTGATACAACTGTAGATGCTATAGGTTATAGCATTTTTGCTTTTTCCCCTTCAAGTTCAGAATCAACATAGTCAATATAGTCTATAATTAATTCATCGCACATATCAGAGATATATTCTGTGAGGATGCCTGACATTTGGGCGTGGGGAGGGTGCAAAACGGGCGCCAAGGTGCTCAGCGTAACAGGTTGCACATCGTTACCCAAACGGTACTGGTACAGTAGGTACAGTATCTCACATAGAAACACAACTCCGTACCTACACACACAGCAGCCTATCCGGTCTATTCAACACAGATAGCTGACTTTGTGGAATACTATAGGTTCCGAAAGCATTATGTGAACTGGCATGAAGAACTTGTGGCTTCCAAATCCATTTGTCCCCCAGACTTACCCTGAGAAAGAAAGTGCCAAGGCTTAAGCGAGAGTAATTTCAGGCCGCATGACGTTGAGTGGAATCTTGTCCGATAGAGGTGAGCTGAAGTTAATTGTTTACAGCAACATAATAGCATCTAAAGCTCGATTGGGAATCTTTGATATGAGATTAAATTGGTTTTAACTTACGCCTAACTAAACTGTAGATTTATGATATGGAACCTGGTTGCTATGTGAAGTGGTCGGATACCCTTTAATACATAGCCGCATGCCAGTGCCCAATGTCAGTAATGCTTGCGCCTCACGTGTTTTGCATGCAGCTTATCATTCGCAGGCCCCAAAACAATCAGTGAGGTGGAGAAGCTAGCTGTCAGATGTTATCGCACGTAGCCGTCAGCGTTTTTTCTCCAAACCCTTTCATTTATACAAAGAATTTTCCTCTTTTGGTCACTTCAGCTCTTCCAGCACTTCCCTGCCCCATACTTCAACCGGCTAAGCATTTATACATTGCTCCGCTGATCTGGATCCATTTCATTCAATCACAGATTCCTGCACTGCATGAATTTCGTGCCTAGGGGCGGTAGTCCCGTGAGAAGGCCGTCCGAAAGCCTTTCGGGATTCTCGAGTGGGATGGAGACACCCACTGTGACCTCTGATACTGAGCATAGACCACCCCTAGTATGCAAACCAGCTGGATGTCATTCATTGACCAATTTCCAACATTGGGCTAGCTTTTGATATCTTACACCACCATGCTAACATGAATTTAGAGTGCTGACACAGATTCAAGCCTTGCTGGTATCACATTTGAAACCTCACATGGACGGTTTGCATGTCTATATTGGCAGAGCACAACTGGTATGAACACCACTCAATTTCCAGTCATCTTCAGTTGATTGTAACTGCTAATTGTAATATCTACTCCCATTGAATGATAGGCATGATTTGGCAGTCAAAATTCTTGCTTATTGAGCACCCATTTACATGGAGATTGTATTCTATAGTATGTGTGGCTTCAGGCACAGTCAAACCACATACACCATTAACTGCTGTATCATGGGCAAATGGCCTGAAGGTGGGCAACCTAAATTATTGTGCTTTTGCTCATGAGATGGGATAGTGTCAATAGGGGGTAAATAAACTAACCACCAGTCCATGTTACTTGCAATATATAGCGATGGGTCTTTTTCCTGGATGAGTCGAATTTGGTCTGCGAGGTATACAAATACCGAGGTAAACCTACCAAACAAGACTGGGCTAACTGTCAGCGCAACAATGCAATTCTTCAATCAATAGCGTATTTCCACTGATTGGGGTAAAACATGGTGCGACGGTACACTCAATGACCTAACGATTGCTGCCGGGCCTGATTCAAAGCTATCTGCCAACTTGGGTTCTTTTTTGAAAGACAACCTTACATTTAAAGTAAACTTGTGGTACCATGATGCAAATTATGAAATTCGGCAGCTGTGTTTCATACATGATCCTCTGGATATGATTGATGGTGCTGAGAAATTCCGGGGACGGTGGACACCTGGCCCAAGATGTCTACAGCTTCCCCTTCGGCATTCATTCCTTGCATCTGGGGTAGATTATAATGGCCACTGGTCATGTTGGGAAAGGGTTTATTATCTGCTTCGTGATAAGCGCATTGGGTTCAGCATGTGGCCCCATAGTAAGATTCCAAGAATTTTTTCCATCTATTGTTCTCATCATCAAACGGGGCTGACCTGTCTCCAGATATTACTGGACAAGGTCGCGTGTATTCGTGGTCGGTTCCCTTAAGCGGGCCTTTCGATAGTTCTACCACAATGTGCATATGCTTTTCCCCATTACCCAGGATATTTACCCACTCTGGGTCTCGAGAAACAGTTGTTTATCACAAGTCCACAAGGGCAACTGGATGGGAGGGACCTTTTCCTCTGCAAGGAAGTGAACCGGTGCGGACTAATTTTGTTACACTTGAGTGGGATACGGAAGATGACACAATTATCAATCTGTTCTGGCTCGAGGCAGGGGGGGAGGCGGGGATAAGGACCTATGATGTCATCCGAGGAATATCCCCAGCACCGATGTCGCTGGTGTAGTTCAAAAAGAACGTATTCCATCCTAACTGGAGCGAGTTCTAATTTCGTATCGGGAAAACGTGAACAACATAGTTCCGTACAACCAGCTCACTGGATCTTATATAGGGTTGCGGAGAAGGCAGATGCGGGGAGGAGGGACGCATTGAACACTATCGTAAAGTGAACTATAAGTTGGTACTGTGGGCATGAGAATTGGGAAAGCGGGAGGAGGTGTTGACTGCGGAAAGTGGAAGGAGGATTTGTTGCACTCTGGACTTGTGAGTTGGACTGGGCGGGGTCCCACCTGTACCTAGCGAATACAGAACAGAGAAAAGAACGAGCACGGTGCAAGAAAAGAACTCTCCAACGTAACGACCCCAGTACTCACATCTTTACGAGACAGAAATTGCCAAACCTTAAGCGAGGTATAGACCCCGTGATTTCGGGAGCGATTTTTGTGAGCTCTGCTGCGCATACGTGAGCTGAAGTCGTTTACAGCGCAGCATCACTTGTCCGCGATGACTCTACCATCTTCAAAAGCTCGACTGGCGGAAGAGAGGAGCTTGGATATTTCAAGCTAACTGTGTTACATACTTGGATATTTTGGTTATATCATGTAATTGAAAATATGGTGCGCTCAAGTTACTTAGTGATCACGTGCTGGATATACTGTAGCTCTACAGACATCGAGCCTTTGCCATTAAGTTAGCATCCTAGTATACGTATATGTACCAATATTTCAAATTGGAGGAAATTATTATAGCAAAATATTTTCGTTTGAATTTTATGTAGCCAAGTAGACTTGCTACCGGAGACCTAAATAATAGTCTGGGCACGAGTACACTTCCTATGTTACATTGAGTAATATTAAACCTAGAGAACTCCCAACCAAGGCCTTTTAATTTCTTTTCATATATGAGGTTAAGTACCTCATACTTAACGCAAGTACAAAAAAAAGAAAAAAAAAAAAAAAAAAAGAAGAAACAATAAGTTTTTTTTTTTTGCATACAAACAAAATAGAAAACTACAACATAGAAGTAGTACTAGGATAGGTAATAATACATTCGCTTTATCGATACCTCCGGTCACGTGCTCGGTCGGGTCAATGGCCTCTGTGCAAAATACAAGGGCAAGGTGCATCAAAGAGAATCGTTGGTCGCTTAATTTCTTAATTTTTTGGTGCAGTACATCTCCAACCTATTTATGTTCACCAGTCTCATTTCCGTCGAACATTTCCTTTGACTATGACAGTTCCTTTCATAGCTTCCTTCAACAGAGATGGGTTCCTTTGATATCACAGTGTCTTTGATGCGCACCGTTCTTTCCTTTGTTCCTTTATCCTTGGTTCCATTGATTCTTTGTTCCTTTATCTTAACTCCATTCCTTGATTCTTTATCCTTGTTGCTTTATCTATAACCTTGATTCTTTAATCCTTGTTCCTTTGTCCTTAACCTTTGTTCGCAATATTTCATTGTTCTCAACAGCCTCCGAACTGTATTAATGAATGTAAGCTATAAGAAACCGACTCTCTCTTTATGCACTTTTTGTATGGATGTATGTATGTAAATGCTATTTTGAACCCCTCCGTCAAGATATCACGAAAGCTCGTCATGACCTGCTGGATTCACGTTCCCAGTTTTCATGATCAATAACCTTTAGTACTTGACGTATTACTCCACACGTACCTCCTGTATCATATATACATACATAGGCACATACACGCATACATAGCCTAACCGTACGTTCATGCTTCATTTCCTTTGCTTCCCGTTCCTCTCTCCGTTGCTTCCGCCACTTCCGGCCTTCCTTTCTTGCGAATATATTCCCGAATCCAAGCAAAAAATTACATAACATAAACCCACATGTGCATGCGAAATGCGCATGATCGACCAAACCGACCACACAACACATCATCGAAATACTTTATATACCCACGTCCAAATCTCTGCTTACCACCCCCGCGCCCCCCTTCCCCCCCGCCCTAGCCTGCCGAACTCCCGAATCCCCCTGGCCCCTTATGTAAATCCATCGAATTGCAGGCCCGTTGCCGCGATTCCCGAGTTCCACCCTACGTATATGTACATACATACATACATACATACATACATACATACATACCCGTCTCCGTACATATACACCCCTACCCCTACCCACATATGTCCTTACGTATAAAACAACCTATATTTAAGCAACCAAAGTAAAGGTATGCATGAAGGCCCTGCAGAAGCCGCAACGTCCCGCGCGAAATTGCGTCAAAAAACGTTTGGCACATAAAATCCCGATCAACGTCAAGGCGTCGTGTAGGCGGGCGCGCGGGATCGGATTGCTATAGATGCCGAGACTATGGAGTTTATGGGTATGTAGATCCGTAGAAGCTTAGCTACGCAAAAGAATAAAGCTTGTAACTACCCAGCGAGGCAAGTATGAACGTTTTCTTGATCGGCACTTGCGGCTCATTACGCAATCAGTATTCCAACCTTCCTTCGTCGATCCATCAGCTTAGCTCCGCGGAGATTATTTTGAAATTAAAAAAAAGTAAAATCTCGGAATTTAAAACATGTTAACGGAAATTTGTGCAAAAAACAAAAATGGCGGTGGGAAATCTGCTTGGCTGTGAAGTATGGTATTTTGTGAGATCGAGATTTGGGAGTGTGTAAACATGTATTGGACTAGAGATCTGGCGATAGGCATTAGACCTGCCTACATAGGTCCGCCGGAGGATCCGGATGTTGAAGATATAGTCTCGCAGCACTATGTATACAGTAGTAAAGCCCCAGCAATATGTTACAAATCAAAACATCAGTATTCTGCATCCATAGTCATTCTGGCCCTGCGCATGTGTTAGATTTCGAACCACACCATCACGTGACTAGTATTCGTGCCATGCATTGTCACGACTGCAGGCTGTAGCAACAGGAAAACAATTGCAACTGCGAAACCTAACAAGTAACCCTCTCAATTCAAATGTCATCACAAGTGTATGTGGGCATTAAATCCGTGCATTATGAAGCAGTAAATATCTTCTTGATTCACCACTCTATAGTAAAAGTATATATTTGTTACTCCCTATCAAGACAATATCCCAGAAAAAGGAAAAAAATGAGAACCCACAAAAACAAGCCAAACCAAAGGAAAAGAAATAAAAAGAAACGTTAAATATTATACGCCCCAACCCAAAGACCGGAAAAGGAAAAAAAAGGAAAAAACATAAGAGAACACAAGAAAATAACAGCGAATCCCAAAATTTAGGTACACCATAGCTAGATAAAATAAAGCCGCCACCGCCGTCTGAGTTTTTTGCTCGTAATACTCATACTTAAAATGGAGTAACATTACATACTCCTGAAGCTCCCCTATGCCAAAGGAAGCTGTAATAACACTTAGTAGCACATGATCAAACAAAAAATACACAAGTTCGTAGAAAGTAACAGTTGCAAAAACACAAAAACAGGTGCAGTGGAAAATTATCTTCCTCCAATCTGGCCCTTTGGAATGACTCTGATCCACGATATTCCAATATTCACTGCCACACAGATAACACCAATGATCCAGATAACCCTGCTGTAATTTGTGCCGTTGAACCTGAAGATGAGAGCAAAGATCACACCTCCCAGGTTCCCAGTTGCACCGACAAATCCACTGAGTATACCGTTCTGCTGTGGGAACACATGTGGCACGACCGCAAAGTTCGCACCGTTGCTCGCGTCCATGAAGAAGGCCAGGCCAGCTACCAAGCCAAACATCGTGGCCTGGCTGCGTGTGTTGAGAAGACCAATGGCCAAGCACATTGCGCCCTGTGAGACACCAAGGAAAACGAGCCAGAACTTTTTAGCAGAGACCGAGTGGTTGGTATAGCGATAGATGATGTCAGAAATCATACCACCGAAAGGACGGAAAAACACGTTCAAGAGACCAAACATGGCCGCCCACTGTCCTGAGGTGGTCTGAGTTAATGTAGGGAAGCGAGACATGTAGTATGCACCGAGAATAGCGTTTATTGCAAGTTCACCGCCAAAAGAGCAAGCGTAAGGGAGCGCAAGCATCATGCACTGAAGTGAGCAAAACACACGGAGTCCGTCTTTAAAAGTAGGTGGCTTCACGACCTCTGCCCGTGCAATTTCGAGTTGGCCAAGCTGTGGAGCCTCGATAGAACCTTCACAGATATCCAATGCGGCGGCTTCCTTGTCAATCTTCTTCTCATTGGTGGTATCGCTTGTTGAGGAGTTCGAAGGAGCTGCTGGTGCGTCCATTGTGAGTTTGCCATTGTTTGGCAGGTCGACCACAACACCAGTGCTGGATGCATTTGGAGTGCTGACAACTTTATTCCGGTCGGCCCACTTTCCTGTTGGTGTATCTTCGCACAAGAACAACATCCCCAACGCAGTGGTCGTAATCAAGCAGAATGGCACGATGAAGCTCACTCTCCATGCAACATGCTCCGTGAGGCCCTGATACTTGACCAAGCTGTCGAAAATTGCAGGCATGACAAAGTAGGTGATACCACCACCAGCATTTCCAATGCCTGCCATGAGAGCGTTCGCTGTGCCGACAACATTTTTATCGTAAAACTGCATAGACCATACCTGGCAAGGGACGAAAGTTCCACCGAGAATACCGACAAAGAAGCGAATAGCCATAACCCCACGAGCAGAAGTAACGAGGCCGGCCATGACCGTAGGAACGGCACCTGCGAGAAGCAAACCAATGTAGACGAGACGTGGGCCAAAGCGGTCACATAGCGGGCCAACGATGACACGGACAAGAAGACTGCGCGGCCGATTGTGTTAGCTCAAGTGATCTTGGGTCATAAGTTAGAAATAGGGTTGGAAGCCCAAGGACGTACGTGGCTGTCAGTGCAAGAACATTTGAGTTTGCAACCTCTGTCTGGCTGAGATGGAGGTCCTTCTTGATCGTTTTGGAGAGCTGTAAAATCAATCGCAATGTTAGATTCAGACTGCAAGATTGCGGAAAGCAATAGGTAGGAGGCGAATCAAACACGTACCAATGGCGTCCAGGCGTACCAGGACATGAACGCAATCATGAACCCGAAGGTCGAGAAGAAAAATGTTCGGCCATAAAGGTTTATTGGATTAAGCATAGGCACTGCGCGTGCCTTCTTGTTGATGGGATTGATTTCGGGCGCTGTCCATAGTACTGAGATCCCCATTGTTGGTACTTTCGAAAAGGGTAATTGGTTACGTAAAAAATATTGACAAAGTAGGCAGTCGGTCCAGTGATGCCAACGGGCTGCGAAAACTCGACTTTGACAAACACCCGCAACTTTGTTTGAGGAGCAGGGCAACCGGAAGCTCTCAGGTGAGTGGGTGATGGCGGGCAGAGGTTGAATTGCCGTGTTCGATGAGGAAGAAGCGTAGGGCCTTTTATCAGAGGGCCCCTATCAAATTTTCAGATGCCCCAGATTTCAAGACAGTTGGCAGTATATCAGTTGGAAAGTACATCCCACGCCTGTAATTATCAACATGCTTGTAGATAAGAGCGTAGCTTGGTGCTACGTGATCAGCTTGAGGATTCGATCAAGTGCGGCCGTCATATCGGAGGAGGCATTCATGACGGCTCTGTGACCGACCTTTCAAACGGCAATCGTGACTCCTGCGCTATGCAATAGCCGATAGTCATCAGGGAGCATACATATTCCAGCCGCGGCTCAGAGGCACTAGTGGTGCGCCTCACAGGTCTATCGGCGTATGTCGGAAGCAACAGTCGGAGGGCTTCGAAATTCACGAGACTTGAGAGGTCCCGTACATTGGTATGGGTGGGGTCC
Organism: Kalaharituber pfeilii; assembly: GCA_015179045.1. Taxonomy (NCBI): domain Eukaryota; kingdom Fungi; phylum Ascomycota; class Pezizomycetes; order Pezizales; family Pezizaceae; genus Kalaharituber; species Kalaharituber pfeilii. Next base: position 520,957 of record WHUZ01000009.1, on the reverse strand, counting down.
AGCAGCGCGAGCTTCTCCAGGATCTGGGTACAAGCCGCAGCAGCAGCTTCTCCGCGGAGCACTGGAGAGGCAGAGGGATGCCGCGCCCACCGGGAGGAATCATCATACTTCGCATGTTTGTGAGCGGTGGTCGGGGGGGATGGTTACGAACCAGCGCTACGGGCATAGGCTGCTTGCTGGCTGGGCCGAAGCGGCCGGGACCAAGACAGTGCAGCAGGGGTGCAAATTTGCAGATAAGCCAGCCCAGGCTACAATCTTGCATGGGTGCAGAAATCCTGCACCACGGTGGCTTTTAGTGGGCGGCCTAGGCGTGCGCAGTCAAACCAGATTCGACCACGACCCGGCGGGGCGGGGATGGCAGACAAGAGACAAGGTGACATCTCTCCGCGATATGCGTTCAGTGTTCAGTTCATTCAGTTGGGCATGTTCCTCGCGTTGCAATTGCCCGCTTGTCTCCAGACAGCGCTGGTCGCGTGCGCAACCAGACTAAGGCTGCAGCCGGGAGGCAGCAGCCACCAAGCGAAAGCTGGCATTTCCATTGTATGATACGTTTAGATTGCCCAGCAAATCCCGTCCATCCTACATGATAACTGATAAGTAAGGAGGCTTGAATGGAGAGCACGTTATATCTGCTTAGCTTATAGATATGACCATGGATCGCGCACAGATACCGAATTGGGACAATCAGCTATCAACGTGCACCGTGCATCATCATCATCAGAGCAATTGAGACGTCATAAGAATCTTATCAGGAAGATACTCGTTTTTTTTTTCGGGAACTGTTACCGCTTCTCAGGACACGAATTCGAAGGCCGCACTTGATTCCACCAATAATTAATAATACATTGCCGATGAGCTGATGGCAGAGCGTACGTATGTGAAGCATCATATCAATTTCCAGCCCCAGCCAGGCTCGCACCTAGCCTGGATGCCCAACTGCGGATTCATTCTATGTACATGAAACGCTTACCTGCTGAGGGGAGCGGGGCAAGGCAGCTGAGCAAAATAGGCCGGCGGGGCCGGGCCAAATTGGAAATCACACGTGCAATTCAAGCAGAATACTTACTTCGTCACCCGCAGTGACATTCGAAAGCATACGAGTGGACTTCATGCGGTATTGGCTGATAAGCAAGTATCATACTTCATACAAGTGAATTGTAATCATAAACGCTGGTTTCTTGGCACACTCACCCACAGTTACTAAATATGGGAATTCAACCCCATTGTAATCTTGTCCACTATCGTGGCGCGTGGAGAAGCCTTCGTTGCTTTGTTCGTATATCAAACAGTCCCATTCAGGATCATGACCGCGAATGCAACAGGGTTCCGAATACCCCACACCTGCACACACATCATAAGGTTCTGCCACACAGTATCATTCATCACTAGACGAGCCTCTGGTCATAATACCTTTGATGCCACTGTCATCACGGTACTGTCGATCCTCTCTACAGTACTTATGTTCTTCTGAAACTTGCTCACACTCCACCAGGTGTGGGGTAGTGTTTTCAATACACGGTGGGGGTATATTGTCTGTGAGATTCATCTTGAAGATCTGCTCGATCCTCTCTCATCGCACAAACACCGTACTCACATGAACCCTATCAGCTGGCACAGATAAAATTGACTACAACGAACTAAACGTCTTACGAGGCTCACAACTGCTGATGATCTGCCGATAGTGCCCTTGGCGTGGGATGCTCCAGCCTAACTTGCTGCTGCGATACGCCCTTTTGGAGCTGGCTGTCTCAGCCAGCCCGAAGTGCAGGTGACGACCTGCATCGTGGACAAAAGTTCGCAGCTGTCAATTTGACATCAGGAACGACTGTGTGGAGCACGCATGGGTGGGAACAAAGAGAGTTGCAAATATAGAAACGTGAAGTCCCTCACGAGTAAGCAGCATCCACGCTAGGTAATCTACCGCGTTCATGCAAGCCCGTTCGGAATATTGATTTTCCACCTTAGCTGCTTTGAGTACAAGTGGCTGATTGCACACTTGCCAATCTTACTCCACCCTAGTCTCAGACGAGGTATGGGGGCGTTAGGGATAGAAATTACTAATGACCATAGTCATCGCGACTTATCTTCTCTGACACATTGGACATGGATCATCTCGACCTCGTCACGGCGTACGGAAATCTCTTTCTCGGGCATATTGTGCAACGCCTGTTCAGGGAACTCAATAAAGTCTGTATGTACGTATACTTACCTTGTAATAAGGGGATAAACCTGACAAGCTAATTGTAGAGTGAGTCTGGAAATTGAATTCCGTAGTTATATTCTGGTGCAATTTTCCAGCCCGGAATGTGGCGAAATCTCAGCTGGCCTGCACGACGAGGCAAATGTGAGCCGATAGGAACCTTTCCGGCAGGATGCTCAATCATTAGTGGCAGTTATGAATGCCTCGGCTCACTTATTGGATAGCCCACAATGCGTGTAGGCGCCGCTTCAATGTAGCGTCATCCGTCAGTCAAGTCATGGGCGTCATGCTCCTCTGCCTAGAGAGTCGACCTGAATTCACGCGGCATCCATTGGGTCATAGATCAGCCTGTGTTCATCCAAGGCGGGCCCAATCTAGAGAGGTACGTATCCTTGCGCTCGAATTACCGCTCCCCCCCTAGTCCACTTCCTGGCCACATCAGAATCGGTGTCTCCACAATCTACTGATAAGTTTTTTCCTAAAGTCATTTCATTGGCACACAGATAGGTTTTGAGCTAGGGGTGAGATAACTCCGCGGCTGTCGCTCAATCAGCAATCAGAATAATGCCGTGATGGATTACGAGGGGGGTGCTGGTAACAGGCCGTATCTCCTGCCGGCCTCGTGTCATTGATCGGAAGCCAAAGATTTACAGGGCATGCTTCTGGGCTACCTACTTCTTTGAAAGTAGTATAAACTTGAGCTGGGTTACACGCTCTCTTGTAGACGTTCTTCATGTTCGCTGTCAATTGCTGATAACGTCTTATATTCGTTCTGAGTGCACCTGTGAAGTTATTCTTGATACTCGTCTGTTCAATACTATACCCGTGAGTTGAGTTTACTCTTGAAGATGGGCGTCGCAGCAGCAAAACAAGTTCCTCAGTTAGAGAAGGTGTTTCCTCCAACACCGCCCGCCTCTGACCGCGATGATTACTCCCGAGCAGCGTCTGGCGCTGGGAGTCCTGTCGACTCCGGAAGTCGAAAAGGCAGCATCTGGGAGGAGGGCTCATACGATTTTCCACTCCCCCGCCTTCTGTTACCCCTACAGAGACCTTGGAGATAGATCGCGATACTCCAGATGCTCATGTTCCACGAGATCCAAGGCTGATCAGATTGACTGGGGTTCATCCTTTCAATGTTGAGGCACCACTGACAGATTTATTCAATGCGGGTATGTGACAAGTTCTTACCTTTTGTTATCCTCGAAGTTTCTCTGACATTGACGTTATGTTATAGGCTTTTTAACTCCTCCAGAACTCCATTTTGTGAGGAATCATGGTGCCGTGCCAGAGGTGCATGATGACGATATACCGGATTGGGAAGTTACAATCGAAGGGTAAGTACTTACTACCATCTGCCGCAACTTACAAACTCGGCAACCACTAACACCCACCTTTTTACTACTTAGCATGGTGGAAAATCCTATCACATTGACCTTTGCACAAATATCTTCATGGGAGCATTTCGCCCAACACACGCTCCCGGTTACACTAGTATGTGCGGGAAACCGACGCAAGGAACAAAATGTGGTTCGAAAGTCCCAGGGATTCTCATGGGGGCCTGCTGGAACATCGACATCTCTCTGGACTGGCCCTATGCTTGCGGACGTTCTCGCTGCTGCGAGGCCAGATAGAAGGCGTGCTCGTTACGTATGGTTTGAAGGTGCTGATCAGCTTCCAAATGGACCCTACGGTACGGGTGTTCGCCTCAGCTGGGCTATGGATCGTACGAGAGGGATGATGCTAGCGTATAAAATGAATGGTGTAAGCTTACCACCAGATCATGGTCGACCGATTAGGGCATTGATACCAGGCATGATTGGAGGAAGGAGTGTCAAGTGGTTGAAGAAGATAATCGTTTCAGACCGACCAAGCGAGAATTATTACCACTACTACGACAATAAGGTCCTGCCAACATATCTTACTCCACAGGTTATTGGCACGGAGGAAGGAAAGAAATTTTGGCTGGAAGAAAAATATTGCATTTACGACTTGAATGTCAACAGTGCCATAGCTGCGCCTGCCCATGATGAAGTATTGAAGGTCACCTCACAAGAAACACAGAATGCATACACCATCAAAGGGTATGCATATGGAGGCGGTGGGCGGAGAATTCAGAGGGTGGAAATTTCGTTGGATAAGGGGACAAGTAAGTTAATGTCAAGTTTACGATTCTCACTGATATTATAGCGCTGACGTTTTTATTCTCTGCAGCATGGCGTCTTGCTTCCATAACGTACCCAGAGGATGCGTATCGAGCGTACAATATTTCAGAAAACACCATGCTGTTTGGTGGCAAGTTGGACATGACGTGGAGAGACACCTGCTTCTGTTGGTGCTTCTGGAGTATTTCTGTCCCATACACTGATATCCTCTCATCAGAGGTATCAGATATTGTTGTCCGAGCAATGGATGAGTCTCTAAACATCCAGCCAAGAGATATGTACTGGAATATTCTTGGGATGATGAATAACCCTTGGTTTAGAGTTGCCCTTCACAAAGAGAAGGCCGCAGATGGAAGCGTCAATGTCCGGTTTGAGCATCCTACCCAACCAGCTATGATGAAAGGAGGATGGATGGAAAGGGTGAAGAGTGAAGGAGGCGACCTAGCAGGAGTAAATTGGGGAGAGCGGGCTTCAGATGATTCACAAACCTCTGGATCTGAAACTACAACAAAGAAAGCTGCTGGAGTGAAGATGACCAACGACTCTGTCACCAGAGTCATTGAATTTGAAGAATTCCGAAGCCACGCAGCAAAGGAGGATGGTGCATGGTTTGTCGTTGAGGGGGAAGTTTATGACGGGAGTTCCTTCTTCAACTCGCATCCTGGGGGTGCACAAAGTATCATTGCTGTAGGAGGTACCGATTGTACAGAGGAGTTCCAGGAAATTCGTAAGTATATCCTCTATCCAAAGAGGGAAAATTTCTTTCATTAACGCTTTGATACAGACAGCGACACTGCCAAAATGCAAATGCCTACATACCACATAGGCACCCTTTCTGCAGAAGCAAGAGCCGCTTTGAAACTTGTAAAAGAGTCTTCTACCACGGATACTAGCTCAGAACCACGCCCAACATTTTTATCTCCAAAGGATTGGCTGCCTACAAAACTCGTCGAGAAAACTATTGTTTCTCACGACTCCATAACATTGAAGTTCGCCCTCGAGCATTCACAGCAACTGCTCGGTCTTCCAGTTGGCCAACATATTATGGTTAGGCTTACACCTGCAGCACATGGAAAACCTGTTCTCAGAGCTTACACTCCAGTTGCACACGAGGAAGGCAGCTTCACGCTGCTTGTCAAAGTCTACAGGGATGAAGGAGTCGAAGGAAGACGAGGGGGTATTATGAGCCAAGCACTGGATGCCTTGGTCACAGGAGAAAGCTCGATCGATGTTAAAGGCCCAATTGGCAAATTCACCTACATCCCCGCCAGCGTACGAAGTGGAGAGCACAATGTGGAGTTTTGTGGGGCACCACGCAAAATAAGCAAATTCCTCATGATCTGTGGTGGCACAGGTATAACCCCGATATATCAAGTCCTTGAGTCGGTAGCTTCAAAAGCGGATGAAGGATCGGGGGTCAGGTGCTTTGTAGCATATGGCAACCGAAATGCAGACGATATGCTTTGCAGAGAGGAGTTAGATATGGTGCTGGGGCAGGCAGGGGAGCAGGTGAAAATCGTGCATTCGCTCTCCGGATCGGGAGCTGAGGCTGGGGTGACGGCTGGAGGAGCTGAGATACGAAAGGGCAGGGTGGGGGTTAACTTGGTAGAGGAGGGATATAGGTGGCTATGTGAGGGTAGTGGCAAAGAGGACAGGGACATGATGGTCCTGGTATGTGGTCCGGAAGGAATGGAAGGAAGTGTCAGGGGGTGGATGAGGGATAGGGGAGGAGAGTGGGGAGTGAGTTACGGTGAGTCGGCAGGAGACGCCGGGGATGTTTGTTTTTTTTAGTGAGTTGGTAATTTGGGTTTTTTTTCTACTTTGCATGGGTGTAGTAAGATCGAGGATGTTCGGTTGATCTATTATTTACATGGACTTGTTTCAACATGGGATTCATCATACTGTTTTTTTCCTGTTTTTCTCCTTGAGAGTTTCTGGGTATGGGTACAATTTTTTTTTTTTCGACATGGGATTCATCATACTGTTTTTTTCCTGTTTTTTTCTTGGGAATTTCTGGGTATGGTTACAATTTTTTTTTTAATTAATAACTTCGCAATTGTTCCGGTTAGGAGAAGGTATCCAGTGCGGGAAAGGTAAGGGTAAGGTTTGATTCCGCTGGATTGTGCCTGAATGTCTTCTGGTTAGCTGGATTATCTTGGTTTACTTGGTTTGGGAGACGGATCCGGGCAGGGTATACCAAAGTGGATATTACAAGATTAAGGGTGGAAAATCGTTAGATACCCTTCTCATTACGGTAACAATGCATGTATATAGTATGGACAATATAAGTAGTTCAGTTCATAAACGCGTTACAGGCATTCCGTGATGCAGCTCCGCATTATTAATGTCTGTGCTTCATCATAGGTGGACCAAATCATGGCTTATTCGAAAACGCACGACTGCATCACTAAATGCTGGCAAGGAGTATACACCATCACCGCCCATCAGTGTCATCAGAGCTGAGCTGGCGCGTTTGAGTTCATTTACGTTGTGTTACTATGTACGTGTACATGCAAGCATGTGGAATGTCTCAGGGAGTGAGGAGAAGAAGTTTGGATCATGGGATGAACGTATTAATACTTATGTAACGTCCTAGTCAGAGTGGAATCTCATGTATTGTACATACATAAATGCACATTGTTTCGAACATGTACTGATTGAAACTCAGCTAGGCTGTTTTGGGGAGGGTATGTGTAATCTCAGCCTGTATCATGATTCATACATTGTTAATTGATGTATAATGGTGATTGTCACACTGCATTGTGGTGGTTGCGAGATGGGATGTTGGTGAGGTGAGGTTGATGATGACGACACTTATGACGTTGACGTCTTCCCGTTTTTGACGTTGTGTCGTGTGACTGGATGTGCATGCATGCATTTGATATCGCTGCATCGGAACCTCACCTTCCGCTTATCTCCTTTACTTATCTTCGAATGCTATGCACCGCACGCAACACATACACCCGCTCAGGAACATAGTTAAAGACCATATTTCTCGATGGATACTATCAATATCGGTCTTCAGCATGATAATACTCTATTTTTTAATAGAATGTTCCTGATCTTCGCGATGTTCGTCGCTACAGGAATTTATTATGTAATTGTAATACCATACACGTGCAACCGGGTACCTGCATGTATGCAATTGCGTAACAGATATGCAAAGTTTGGCGCTTGGGCTGTATAGCGCATGTTGATAGCATTGGAATTGCGAACACCCCCGTTCCCAGCCTTTAAAAGTCGCTGACTTCGCCCCTCCTAGTGCACCGTCATGAATATTCGACCTTTTTCCCCTCTTTTTGTTCTGTCGACATCTGTTGAACCGAATCCTCATCAAAGACAGCCCTTGATCTCGCCTCTCGTCATGACCTGGAGGACATTCAGAAACGTCATAATCATCTGCATTTTGCACCCCCAACCCCTTGTCGCCCCCCACACATCCTTGCTTACGCGACAAATATATCCCGCCGTGCCGTTATCTCTACGCCGGATCACTGAATGAACCACACACTGTCAACGTCGAGATAAGGATTTCGATTCCGACCTGATTTCTATCAATCATGGGCCAAACATACGCAGCCCTCCATTTTCCCCCGGCCAACCAGGCTTCTGTGTAGCCTGAACCAGGTTTGATAACGGTTCAAGACGTGGCACACGGTTTTTTCCTACCCAGCCCTACGGTTTGGGAACGGATAGGAGTAATTGTCCGCGGAGACTGGATCTCCGTGGAGAATCTGGGAAGAAGGCTCCCTCTTCCTGTGCGGAAGATAAGCTTTCGTAACCTGGATTTTTCTGGTGCTTATCTATAGGGTAACCCGGGACGTACACTGTGCACTTTTCTTTTTTTTTTTCTTTATTACTAGATGAAGGCTAAATACAAATCTGACATATGAAAGTATATATTTTTTTTTTTTATTCGCAAGCTTAATTTACTTTGGTAATTCGGAAATCCTGATTGGGTAATATCGCCAATTCTGCCGTGAACATGATTTCAATATGCGAGGATTTTTTTTGTGTGTGGGATATTAGAATTTTTCTTTTTTTTTTTTTTTTGGCGGGTTGGTTCGTTTGCACAAAGCGGGAGTTACCGCGCCGAGAGTTTCCTTGTTCGTGTCAAAATACGGGATAACTGGCACACAAGGAAAAGTCATACCCCCCACAGTAGTTGGATATGTGGGCACACGACACACATATGTCATGCCACACACGCCTGATATTGGCATTTGGAAGTGAAATGTGTCGTTCGATAATCGATCAAGGAATATGGAACACCACATGCCGTATACGAAAACTTATATCAAAAAGTCATCACTATTACCCAATACTGGACATATAAACGCGCATAATATAAGTTGCATCAAGCAGCCGGTTTGGGTGTTTTCATGGGGAGATTGGCATCGACGTTGACCGTGATATGGTGATTATGATATGATCACAAGTTAACTTCTCGGAAGTTTGGTTTTTTGTTTGAGCTCGTATATGCGTATAGATGTACGTAAAGCTTGCCGGGCCCCCTCCCCCTCTTCCCCCGCGACCTTCCCCCCTCTCCACCCCACCCCACAACCACCCCCGCATATTTCGAACTGGACAAATTGGAGATTCGAATCGAGACGTCTAGTTGTTCAGTTGTGGGGCATTCGGTGGTTGCTTCCGATCGTGCTGGAGTTACATTTTTTTTTTCTATCGTTTCTTTTTTCCTTTTTTACTTTTTTGTTGGCTGCGATAGTCGCGAGAGTGAGTGGAGTGTTACACTTACCCCCTCCCTCGCACTTCAGCCTGCAGTCGTACGACACACCTCGCGATCTTCGTACAAGTGTCTATTGTTTCTCACTCGATCTACGATATCGATATCGACAGCTATTAGCTACCGTCAGCTTACAAAATATCTTGAGCAGTTTCTTAGTTCCGGGCTCTTTTCTTATCCGGCCCCCATGCATCCTCACCCAATTTTGTCTCGTAAAAGCCCGGCTAAGCTTAGCAAAAGCCGCATCAAAAGGGCCAGGATTAGGCGTGCAGCCATACTTCTAATAGGCACTATCCACTCCTAACTACGGTGGTCCCGTCGATCGCATCCGCTACACAGAAGCACAAGCCTACGATAGATAAAAGTAATCTTCCTAAGCTGCTTAGCTTCCGAGTTTCCCTTCTTAGATTGACAATAAAAAATTCAGGTACGTCAGACGTACGACTTGCGGTGCGCATAGATTATTACTACAAGTCATGAGTAAGCTCAAATCGCTGGAAGTTGACCGCGGTTCTGGCGAAGGGGCGTGCATGTGGGTCGTCGCGCAATAATACGTACTCCACGCACATGGATGTATGCGAGCGAGGGGAAGTGGGATGGGGGAATGGTTATGCGCTTCACATTCGCGACAGGCCTTTTTTTTTTTTGCCTTTTCCTATCTTATCGTGGGGTGACCTTGAGTCCGGTAGCTTTGGGGTTGGTTATTAATTAAGAGGGGGCGAAGGCCCGGGCAAGCAGTATGAGGACTGGCCTTGCTATGTGTATACATAACGCACACTCTTCATAAGAGTATACCTTCGTGGGCAGTACAAAGCTATCGAGCTTACAATCAGAGTCGGTTTGATTGGTACAGCTGGGTGCTACATAGGCAGAGACAAACAAGTCCCATCTAGGTAAGTCAATTGGTCTATATGCCTGTGTTGTCCGTTTGTGAGTGGTGGGGTGAGTGGTGATGAGATAGATGATGGCTGACTAGAAGGGTGTAATGGCGAACTGTGCGTTTAGTGGGCTTGAGTTTGTTCAGCCTCTGCGGTTGAGCAATTACGGTTGTCGCATCGACGTTGAGTCGCTTGAGAGCTCACGCTTGAATTGCGCAGAGACTTATATTCACATACATTCAGAGGCATTTGACTTGGATCTGGTATGACGATAATTGTTTTTTTGACATTATCTCTGGTGACTCTCAGCTGACTACTCTGAAAGACCGAAGCATCAATTGCCGTTATCTACAAACATCTCTACAACTACAACATCTCGACCAGGTGAAGCTCCTACCTAGCGAGCACATAGCTAGCATCGCACAGCGACTTACCTTACCCTTTTTCATCCTGCCTCCCCTTCATTCGCACATATGCTTATCGAAGCGATTTCCGCACTCGCAGTTTCTTCATCCATTGCTGTAATACGACTCATATATACTCGACGACGGCGCCGGCGCAATCAGGAACGAGCTTTAGCTCAGCCTACTATTACTACTAACGCCACTTCAGAGAATCCGTGCTCTACCCCTGTCGTTACTGCATCTGCATCGGCACCCGCAATGGCTGCGACACCGACACTAGTCGAGATTGAGGAGGTGAGGGAGGGGAGTATTCTTGAATTGAGGCCTGGCGATGATGTTGAGGCCGGAGTGGAGACAGCAGATCGGCCGGCCGAGATTGGAAGTGGAAATACCAGAGATCAAGAGGGAGCCGGGTCCGTGAACCGCTCCCGCGCAGACTCCTCGGCGGCGTCGACGGACGGTGACGGGCCATCGTCCCCGGGCATTAGTGGTGGGATGGCGTCGGATACGGAGGTGGACACAAGGAAGAGGGTGGTGATTGTGGGGTTGGGCATGGTGGCCGTGGCATTTATGTGAGTCCTTACGAAAACCTTGCTTTTTAGGGCCATTGTACTGACTGGACGCAGTGAGAAACTCCTAAAACTCGATGATAGGAGAAACGAATACACTATTGTGGTGCTGGGTGAAGAGCCACACGTTGCGTACAATCGTGTGGGCCTCACATCGTACTTTGAGCACCGCGAGGTGGAGCGACTGTATCTGAATCCCAAGAGCTGGGTAAGCAACCGTTCTCATGCTGGATTCTTCGTTCAGTTTGACTAACTGGTGCCATTATCAATGACCACAGTACGATGACCAACACTCACTTGGTAAACTCAACTACATGCTCAGCACGACTGTGACCTCCATCTCCCCCGAAACCCAGCGCATACACGCCTCCTCCATCTCCTCTCCAGACTCCGAGCCCATCACCAACATCATTCCATATGACATCCTGGTCCTCGCCACGGGCTCCTCCGCCATGGTGCCTACTTCTACCCCTGGCCACGACGCGCCCGGCGTGTTCCTCTACCGTACGCTCGCGGACCTCGAGGGCCTCATTTCTTACTCCGCAAAGCCAAACATTAAGGGCAGCACCGGGATTGTCGTTGGCGGTGGCCTGCTAGGCCTCGAAGCCGCGAAGGCGATGTTGGACTTGACGAACTTTGGCAAAGTGTCAATCATCGACAAGAACAAGTGGGTGTTGTCGAGGCAGCTAGACGAGGACGCGGGGAGGCTGGTGGGCGAGAAGATCAGGGAGTTGGGTGTCGGCCTGATGAGCGAGAAGCGGGTGGCGACGATTCTGACGGGCGAGGGCGAGGGCGAGGGCGAGGGCGAGGGCGAGGGCGAGGGGGAGGTGGTGGTGGGAGTGCAGTTTACGGACGGGGACAGGATGGATGTGGGGTGCATTTGCTATGCGGTAAGTGCTGCTGCTGACCTACTAGTGTGTTGGAATCCTGGATGCTGACATGGCACGTGCAGATTGGTATCAAGCCACGTGACGAGCTCGCCCGGGCAGCAGGCATCAAGACGAACGATCGCGGCGGGTTCCTCGTGAACGACGAGTAAGTGCCTACATGCTGAACCATTCAGTCTGCAAACACTAACAACGCACAGGCTCCAAACATCCATCCCTAACATCTATGCTATCGGCGAGTGTGCCTCCTGGAACGCGCAAACATACGGTCTCATCGCGCCTGGCGTCGAAATGGCGGACGTGCTCGCCTTCAACCTGACGCAAGCCAAGTCCCACTCTCGCCGCTACTTCAAGCGCCCGGATCTCTCGACCAAGCTCAAGCTGCTTGGCGTCGACGTCGCGTCCTTCGGTGACTACTTTGCTGACCGGGATGGCCCGTCTGAAATGCCGCGGCGTCATCGGGCCGCAGGAGCCGCCAAGGGCCAGGAGGATCCAAGGAGCCAAGTTAAAGCGCTGACCTATAAGGATCCGTTTGGCGGCGTCTACAAGAAGTTCCTCTTCACGTCGGACGGGAAGTACCTGTTAGGTGGCATGATGATCGGCGATACAAAGGACTACGTCAAGCTGGTTGGTATTGTCAAGAATAAGAAGCCTCTTGAGGTTCCGCCCAGCGAATTCATCCTTGGCGCAAAGAAGGGCGACGATGATGCGGACGCAGACGAGCTGGACGACGACACGCAGGTGTGCTCGTGCCATAATGTGACCAAGGGGGATATCGTGCAGGTGATCAAGGACGGAACTTGTAAGAGCTTGGGAGAGGTCAAAAGTTGTACAAAAGCCGGGACTGGGTGCGCAGGATGCGTACCGCTCGTGCAGAGCATTTTCAATTGTGAGATGAAGAAGATGGGACAGGAGATTACGAATCACTGTGAGTTTAGCTCTTCAAGGTCATTTGAGAGGGCATTCAAAGATTGTGTACTAACAGGGTGACATGTTAGTGTGCCCGCACTTTGCATACTCCCGAGTTGACTTGTTCAATGTTATCTCTGTCAAGGTAAATATATCCATCTAATCTTCTCATATGGACTCAAGCTCACTCCTCTTTAGAAATTCACCACCCTCGAAGAAGTCATGAAGCACATGGGCAAAGACCCCAACTCCCTTGGCTGCGAAGTCTGCAAGCCCGCAGTCGCCTCCATCTTCGCCTCCTTGCACAACCACCACGTTCTCTCTCCCGACCACCTTCCGCTACAAGATACCAACGACAAGTACCTCGCCAACATCCAGCGCAACGGCACCTTCTCCGTCGTGCCTCGCGTGGCCGGCGGCGAGATCACCCCTGACAAACTCATTGCTATTGGTAATGTCGCGAAGAAGTATGGGCTGTACTGCAAGATCACTGGCGGGCAGAGAATAGACATGTTTGGTGCCCGCAAGCAGGATTTGGTTGATATTTGGACTGAACTGGTGGAGGCAGGCATGGAGAGTGGTCATGCATATGCAAAGAGTCTGAGGACGATCAAGAGTTGTGTCGGGACCACGTGGTGTAGGTACGGGATTGGCGACAGTGTGGGAATGGCGATTAGGTTGGAGACTAGATATAAGAGCATTAGGGCGCCGCATAAGATTAAGTCAGCGGTGTCAGGGTGCGTGAGAGAGTGTGCAGAGGCGCAGAACAAAGAGTGAGTTGCTACTCATTGCCCCCTCTGAGAATGGGAAGAATGTGATGCTAATGCGTCCTGTACAGCTTCGGTCTCATCGCTACTGAAAAGGGCTTCAACATCTTTGTCGGCGGAAACGGTGGTGCCCAACCCCGCCACGCGGAGCTTCTGATTAAAGACTGTCCTCCAGACGAAGTCATCCCCGTGCTCGACCGCTACCTCATGTTCTACATCCGCACGGCAGACCGTCTCCAGCGAACCGCTCGCTGGCTCGAGGCCTTGCCCGGTGGAATCGGTTACCTCAAGCAAGTAATTCTCGAGGACAAGCTCGGCATATGCAAGGACCTCGAGAAGCAAATGAGCGTGCTTGTCGGGACGTACTTTTGCGAGTGGAAAGAAGTCGTGAGCGACCCCGCGAAGCGTGAGCGCTTCAGGGAGTTTGCGAACGTGGAGCCCGAGGAGAAAGAGAAGGGGAAGAAGCGAAAGAGCAAAGGCGTTGAGGTTGTGCCGTCTCCACAGGCAGAGCCGAAGCCTACTGAGGCTGCCACGCAATCAAGCGCCTCTGAGCCCTCGTCCCCGACCTCTTCAGAGCAGTCAGCCAAGGATCCCGTCACTCCGCCAACAGAGCCCGAAGACGAGCCTTACACTAACTCCACCGGCATTGAACTCGTGCAGGAGCGCGGCCAACTGCGCCCTGCGTATTGGCCTTCTAAGCCGCCACCAGACATGTCCCTCGACTTTTTAAACCAGCACCCGTTCAATTCGTCGCTAGCATTTGAGCCGTTGGTGTTGGCTTCCAAACTGGACTCTCCCGCACCGACGGCGTCAGTGGCGGTCAAGAGAGGCGATACTCAGCTGGCGGTGTTCAGGGTAAAGGATAAGTACTTTTGCTCGCAGCAGATGTGCCCGCACAAGCGAGCATGGGTCTTGGCAGACGGCTTGGTAGGCGACGAGATCGTCCCGAAGGAGGGCGGGGAGTGCAGTGAGGAGGAAAGGCGCACGTGGGTTTCCTGCCCATTGCATAAGCGGAACTTCCAGCTCTCTGGTCCGGTCGCCGAGAACGCCTCTGCGGAATCATGCGAGGTGCAGAAGGACACCGGGTCCCCTGCGCCCAGCGGCACGTGTTTAAACGACTCGAGCATGTCAATTAAGACATTCCGTGCGGAGGTGAGAGCGGACGGGTTTATCTGGGTTGAGCTACCGAGTGTGGAGGAGCTCGATAGGGTGCTGGGAACGAAGAGGTGGATTGTGAGGAAGGAGGAGGCAGGAGAGGACCCGTTTGGCAAGGTAGATAGGTGGTTGGAGAACGAGAGAGAGGGGTGGAAGAAGGAGGGGGTGGGCAGAGGAAGGAGGGGGGTTAAGGTGGGGTGTGGGGAGGCGGTGAAGGGGAAGGAGAAGAGCAAGGCGGAGGGGGTGGCGACGGGAGGATGTGGTGGGTCGCCGGGGATGGAGTGGTGAGTGCGATGAATTTAACAAGTAGACGTTGCATGAGAGGGCTTGTAGTGTATTGTTTTTTCCATTTGTTTATCGGTTTTTATTCTTTTTTTTTTTCTCTCTTTTGGCATTTGATGGCTCTCCTAATTTTTTTTGTTCCTTGTTTCCTTTATGTCGTGTGGGGGAGAGAAAATATTACTTTCTGGACTTGTGGGGAATATTACAAATAGGGTACATACTTTACTTTACTTTACTTCACTTTTTTTACCTGTGCATAATTCAAAGGATAATCGGAGGTTTGGGGGGTGCTGAGGCATGCGGAGCATTTTTCTTTTCTTTTCTTTTCTTTTTTTTTGCTCGTTGATTCTATAGTCGGATTTCATATGATTTGATTGGGATCTTGGTTGGGTTCATTAATTGTTTATTTGTTTGGTTTATTTATTCTTTTTGCTTGTTCTCTTTTGGTCTTATTATTATTCTTTTTGGTTTTAATTTTTTTTTTTGGTATTTGTTTCCCCCTCTAATATTTGAGGCCTACGGAAAGAGCGAGGAACAAGATGGGTGGGGTGGGGTGGGGGGAGGGGGATGGAGGGGCTAGCTATAGGTAATGTATGTATGTACGCAAGTATGTACTGTTGAAAAGATTGAAAAAAGGGAAAATTTATCGAAAAATGAAAAATAAATAAATAAATAATGTGAAAAGGCGGAAGCTTCTGTTTATATCTTTGTTATAGTAGAGGTGTACTATATTATTGGTGGCTAGAGAAATAAGAGGGGAAGACTTAGATACCAAGTTTTTCCTGGCTATATACGCTCAGGGTTTCGAGTAATACTGTACGTAACCAGGTTCGATGCGTTCATGAAAAATGTTTTGGTGGAACGGGGGTTGTACTTTTCCCACATATATGCTACGCAAATAAACGGGAGGACATCCGCGAGGTCGATTTAAGCTTAAGGTTAAATCAGGTAAGCGAGGCCCAGGGGGGCATGTGGGGTTACACAGTATGGTTGGGGGAACCGGGAAGGGGGTGAGAAGTTCCCGGGATTCGTTGGGGTATGGAGAGGTAGGGGAGTGACTACGGCGGAGGGGGATATAAATTCGAGATGCTTGAGGATCTGGAGAACGGGGTTTTGGCAACTGTGTTGTGTTGTGTTAACGGGTAGCTATGTTAGAAGCTGAGCAAACGGCGCAAGGATTGTACAGACAAGCGTGAAATAAAGAGTCCAATTGCTAGCTTTGGGATTGTGAAGCCTTAGGAAAGAAGAGAGGATGAGGCTCGCAGTTGGGGCTTTTTTTGCTTGGAGCGATTGGGTTCCTCAGGTTTGTCTTCGTGCCCTCCCCCACCCCCTGCCACATAGAACCGACTTCCTATTCTGGCAATATCACCGGCTGTTGCTAACTCCAGCCCGTTTGCAGCCCTCTTGCGTCCGCACAAACCACAATCACCACAGTCACCACCTGCCCGCCCACCAAGCGGTGCCCGCCGCCATGCGCAACGCTGACCCCGACCTCCACGGTTTACTTGAGCTACTGGTGTCCGCAGCCAACAGAGGGGTGCACAACCACGCCCGAGGTCACGAAGGCGTCGTATACGAATTGTGGTTCTCCTGGACGTCCGACAGGGACGTCCAGCATGGGGCTAAAGACAAAGTCTGAGGTTAGAGAGTGCAGTACGGTGCAAGGGCGTGATAGGGTGCCGGATGCGACTAGTTATTGGGTGTGTTGAGGGGAGGGAAGGAGGAAGAGAGGGAGTGAAGGGGTAGTGGGAGGGAAAGCCTTTTGTACATGATGGTGGTGTTGGAGAGATATTCTAAGTTTTCGTCATGTCGAATTAGTTTTAATTTGAAGGGTAAAAACTTGAATGTGTGCAAACTTTTACATGTGCATGCCCGTAGGCGGTAGTGAAACCATAACATCCTTTCTCTGCGTGCAGACTTATAAATAACCCCCTCTCAATCTGGGGGAAGATGCCTTTGTTACCCTAGGAGAAGTTGTAAAAATATACCCTTTTGTGTACCCTTCCTCGCGCCCTGCTCTCACGACATCAACAATTTACTCCCTCTTCGTTCTCACCTCCCCACCCACCCTCGCATTCTCAATCACTCCCCTCCACGCCCCCCACAACACCGCCAAACTCACAATAAGCCACGGGAGATTCAAGCCCACCAAATACCCCCACACGAACACCTTTTCCGGCCGACACCACCTCCCGTACCACCCGGCGCTCCCGTCCTCCCAGCTCTCCACCATCGCCGTCCCAAAGTAACTCGTGACCCCACACAAATGCGCCGTCGCGATGCCCGCTTGCACGACGTACCTCCCTGGGTGCCGGCGCCCGGTAAGGTATGCAGCCAGGGCGCAGGCGGGGCCGACGAAGAGCACGGTGAAGAGCTCGACGCTGAACACGAAGGGGTCCGGGTGCGGGGTGAGCAGGTACCGGGAGTCGGCGAGCGCGTACTCGCGCCATAGTATCGAGAAGGCGTCTGGGCTCGAGTGCATAGTCCCCGCGTGGGTGACGTAGTACCCCTCGAAGAAAATGTGGAGAGCGCTACCTGATGGGGTTGTCAGCGACCAATTCGCTAAAACTTGGTCTTTTTTCGGGAGAAATCAAAATATATATTTCATCAAGAACTGATATATACATACACATGACATACCACATCACCAAAAACCTCTCCCACGACGACAGTCCCCCTCCCAACGTACCAACCTTCACCCTCCTCGCCCACAACCAAGCCGCGCCCACAATGACCGTCATCGGAATGAAGAAAGTCGCAAGGGCTCTTCCCTGGGACATTGCATTCGCAGGGTCATACCCAGGGAGCGCAAGGCTGGTGGGGTAATATGGATGCTGGGTTGCAGAGGTGCGGCTATGATCCGCCATTTCTGTGGTGGATGTTGGATGTTGGTAAAAAGACGGCCGCACAACCCTGTAGGTTTCCGTTTTTTTTTTACCTAATTCTGAAAGGGGAATTGAAAATCAGTGAGTATAGATAGATACCTAGGTATGCGGAATGGAATAAAAAAGAGGTGGTTTGACTCCAATGCCAACAACGTCACCCCGTTTCTGATTGCTGATCTTAACTGCAAATTGTACAGTTAAAATCCAAGACATTTTTATACAGGTAACACCAAGAAACCAAAATTGGGAAAGCAAACCTTGATATTGTTACTCTACTGTACGTACCCTTTTTTTTCTGTTTCAAGTTTTTTTATTCGTATATTATTACACACCTTTCACTTCCGTTAAGGGGCAAAAAGAAACATAAAAAACATAAAAAACATAAACTCTCAGTTGTTCAACTTCCAGGAAACCTCCCCCTCCCGCCTCTCCTCCGGTATCCTCCCTGCCTCTTACTCTTTCAAATCGTGATCATTGCAAAAAAAGTTTAGCTTTGATCAAAAACGTTTTTCGCACCCATTTCCCCCTCGTCTTAAAAAATAAATAAATAAATAAATAAATAAATATCTGGTAGCCCACACATGCAATATATATATATATTTATGGAGGACGACGACGATGGCAGAGACTAGTCAAGTCAGGCAATTTAGTTTTTAGATTTCATGAATATATTGTGCATATATTCCAAAAGACAAACTTTATGGTGCAAAATCAAGACACAGGACCATAAAATCAAATGTGAGCTCTCCCCCGCGGAACCTTGCAGGCCCCCCCTCCTCGAAGCAAATCAATATATTTCATATCAACAAGCCGTGGCTCACGATATAGCCTTGCCAACATCTAAAAAAAAAAGAAAATTTATAGGAATATACATATTTATGCACAAGTAAGCATCAACCCTTTACGCCTAATTAAAATTTCGTACAATCTGCCCCTCTTCCTGTTTCTTTTTAATTCGGCCTACTCGCCTCTTACTTCCTCAATTTTGCAGCCACCCACATCCCAATCCACACCACCAGCACCGCAATCACATCCCGCACAATCCTTCCCCATCTCTCCCACCACACGCCACCCCAATACATCCCATTCAGCACCTTCACCACTCTCCTACTGAACGTCTCCACGTCCTCCAGTCCCCCGCCCACCTCCACGTCCTCCGCTACTCCACACGGGCCCACGGCCAACACTCGTCCCATTATCTCCTCGTCTCCCACCAGCCGCACAATCCCGTCCACCACGTGGTCTAGCTTGACCATCTGCTGCCCAGCCATCACAAGCTTGATGCTGTTGGGCATGAGCGGGGTGGCAACAAAGTACGGCGCGATCAGGTTGAAGCGGATGCGGTTGTGGGTTAGGGAGGTGACGCGGATGGAGGCGAAGAGGCCAAGGAGGCCATGCTTCGCGGCGGCGTATAGCGGGATGATGGGAGAGTCGAGGAAGCAGGCGTAACTGCCCATGAGGAGGATGTGCCGGTCGGGAGGAGTCGGGTCGTGCGGAGAGGAGTTGTGCCGGAGGAAGTGATGCGCAAGGCGGATTGTGAAGAGGGCGCCGCGGTAGTTGATATCAAAGGTGGTGAGGTCGGGAGGGGTGGGTGGTTTGTCTGGAACTGTTGGTAAGCTGTTAGCTCAGGGGAATTAGAAAAGGGAAGAGGGAGACCATTTACCAAACTCCTGCTCCTCCATCAATACCCCGATTTCGGCAACTGCGGCATTGACGATAACGCAGTGAAGGGCTCCACCTGCCCATTTTATTGCGTCGAGGAAGAATTGGGCTTGAGAGTCATATGAGGCGACGTCGCAGTGGAAAAAGTTAACGCTGTTTTTTTTTTGACCACCCACGTGAGTTTGAAGAGTCCTTGCAAGAGCGTGTATATTTGACACACTCACCTCCCGCCCTTGTCGCCCTTGAGTTTATCACAGGCCTCTACTAGTGCTTTTCCCCGGGCATCGTTGATGTCTCCAACTGCGACTTTAGCGCTATATGACGGAATTAGTTTTTGTTGTTGCATGTAAACAAGAACATTCTATGCTCACCCTAGCACTACCAACTTCTTGACAACAGCCTCCCCGATACCACTTGCGCCGCCGGTGATTAGGACGGCTTTACCACGTATCGAGCCCGTGACGGAGTCTAGTGATTTTGAGAGATTGATGGGCGAGGAGACGAGGGCATCAGTGGGGTAATGGAGACCCAGGCGAGGAGCATTTGGGTATGGGTTTGTTATTTGTGGTAGTGGTAGTGGTGGTTGCGGTGGTGAATTCTCAGCCGGCATTTGTCTGCCAAATTGCGGGGGACGGTGATAGGTAGCTAGGCCGAACTAGTAAAGGATGAGGCGGTGTGCGGGTGCTGCTCGGACTGGCAAAGCGGGAATTGAGGTGCCGGTGCCGGAGGGTTGGGGGTCTGGGGAGGGAGATGCGATGATGAAGCCGAGGGCCGAGGGTAGGTGTTCTGTCCCTGATTCCTGTGTACTACCCCGTGCCGTTTTCGTCCCGTAGATGCAAGTAGGATTCGGAGCTGGAAGGCGAGTTGGGGGAAATCTGTAGAAGCGCCAGGCACCGGCTCGCCGAAAAACAATGGCACGTGGAATTCCCGCGTAGTTACGATAGAGAAACGGTGAGCGCCACGGACAGCGTAAGTGGCTTGGGATCCCGGGAGCTGTGGCCGCACTTCAGACCTTCCCCCTCACACGTTTTTACGAGTATTTTTGCAGGCGGGGAGTCCACACGCCAATATTGTCCAATCAGAAGGACGATCTAATATATTTTTCACTGCCAATGCTCGGTGAGTGGGTGGACAAGCGCCTCTTTGGCCCGCAACGCCGCACCTGTCTGGCTGGAGCAGCTAGACCACCGGATCACATACTCTCCAATTCCAAGAACGTTAGCATCCTCTCTCCCAGCTTGGACACGATTCAATGTCACTTGCGGCAGTATCTCCGGTATCGTTGCCATCCAATGAGAAATCCGCTCCGTTGGATCCGCTCCGTTGTATTTGTCTACTTTATGCAATAGATGTCACTGGGTATACCGTAGTTGGTATTCCCTTCAATATCACGGAGGCAATATTGCGTAGTTGACACAAACAGTACATGCATTTATCTCAGATTGAAGATCTGCTTCCTCCTGAGGATCGATATGCTTGGAATCGCTTAGTAAAGCAGTAGGGTTGTCGACCAACAACTGGTAATGACTACCAGAAAGTACCAGAGAAAATACGCCGGCCTTTACCTTGTGAAATTTATTAAAAGTACTATGAATTACCCCGAAGATGCCTCTACACATCACCGCATATGCGTATAAACGTTATGTGCAACATGCCCCATCTAAGTCAACGAGCTGTAACACAACAAGAGATTAGGAGCAACGTAAAAAGCTATCATGATGCCGATGATTCTTAATTCAGAATCAGACTCCAATTCAGATTTGAAGAGATTTGAAGTGTGATGAAGACATAGATATGAATAAGCGGGATGGGAATACGCGGGTGCTGCGAAATGAGCGCTACTTACCAGAAGATCCCATTACCAGTCAAATTTGACTGATAACGTCGCTACAGCCAATAGGCCAATGAACGAAGGGGCCAAGGCACTTAAAGCTCCTCAGTTAGTAGTGGTACTCTCCGGTAGCCATTTCCTAATATCATAGAGAACTACTTTCGCAACTAGCCTCATGCCACCCATGGCAAATATCAGCTGTCGTTGTGGAGATAACTGGGAGCGGTACGAAAGGGTTAGTTTGAAGGTCTCCATTGACTGACTATTCTTAAGCGGCAGCCTGGTTCGAGACTGTCCTGTAATTGTATTATCTTTTTGATGATATAGTCTTTATTCAAGAGTAGTCTCGTAACCAGATTCAAGAGTACACTGAGCCAAAAAAAACGGTCCACGAGAATAAATATGCTCCAAGTCATGGTCTTTATTCGCTCGGATACTCAAAGCCCCGAAACTAATCCATAATAAGAACTATAATTGATTTTTATCCTTGGCGCGTATTACAAAACACCGAAAGTAATCAATAATTAGTCCGGTCGGGGTCCAACCAGACTAGTTAATCAATAATAAGAAATGTAATTGATTTTTACCCTTGGCGCCTTACAAAGTGTCAAGCTAAGCCGTAATAGGAGAGGTAATTGAATTTTAATTCTTGGTGTGTGCTAAGTGGCAGATCTAAGCTACAATAGGATATGTAATTGATTTTTAGCGGGAGAGCCACACCCCGCGCAACGTCTTCAGGAGTGTTGGAGAACGTACCCTTCGGAGAATGAAAGGAAAGCACAGAGATTTGTAGAAAATATACAGAATAGAGTAAATACACAGTACTCGGAAACAGAAGTGATTGATAGTTATGAGCAGTGATCGGAGGTGGTAGGAGGTGGTTGGAGGTGGTAGAATGGCGAAGAGAGGTACAGTTTGCAGTGGGCAGCGCAGGCGCCCTGTCAATGACATGACCTGCTCCCGCTTCTCGGAAAGTCACATTCTATGGCGCCCCACCCACCCCAATGGGAACCTTTCGCTTCCCACATCTTCGCCGCCCGCAGAGCCCTTCTTGGCCCGCCCCCCAAAGCCTATATAAGGACCTCCTACCCCGCCCCCTCTTTCCTCATCACTCTCTTTGCCTTTTGGCTTAGATCAAGTGTAGTATCTGTTCTTTTCAGTTTAATCTCTGAAATGGTTCCATCGGGACCGTTTGTTGATTAATCTTATTTTTGCACCTCGGACTGAGCTCACTGGGTCTCGACCTACAGTTCGGTCCACCGTGGCCTTGCTATTACACTGCCTGCTTGTGCCGCGAACACCTTTTTTTTTCATTGAGATCTGGCCGCAGTGCTGGATTGCAAAGAAAAAAAGAAAAAAGAAAAGAAAAGAAAAAAACGGAAATGGAGAGCAATGTAAATTGGAAGGAAGGAAGGAAGGAAGGAAGGAAGGAAGGAAGGAAGAGAACAGAAGTTAGGAAATGCAGAAAGGGAGACTGGTGGACTGTACTTTCGTGGTAGTAAACGCTGAGTATTGAGATCTGTAATTGTAGTGTAGAAGCGCATATTGTATCAGGTTTCACTGACCGTCTATTGCCACCACGAGTAGAGGGTAATGCAGGATGTCTTCCGTCAATTGGGCTAATCTTGCTTCACCGCTAACCCACGTTATGAGGGTAATCATCCTCTCTCGCCTTTCCTACCCCAGCCCATTGTTTGACGATTTCCAGCTGGCTTGACCCGATAGCGATGTAGATTGGTGGTTCTTTTGAATATCCTACACAAGCAGAAGGAAGCATATATATCGTGGACAAAATTTGGAGTCTAAGTGAGGCTACTTTGCGACACTAATATGACAAAAATACCCTCACGTTCGGTATGCACTTGGATATCTAAATGTTCATTTACCTATGACTTCGGCAAGCAAGCATGATATTCAGAATGCATACTATAATAGATGGTCATCTGCACACTTTACTTTGAATATTTTCTGCTTCTCGCCTCAAGGAACAATTATTCATTATACCTTAAATGTTCCCGGGAGTTGGCATGATGCAGCTGCTGCAACTGAGCTTTATCAAAAGCGTAATAATACTCCTCATCCATATATTTCGTGATTGCAGACAGTTGCATTTCCCAGGGAGAGGAGAATCGTCCGCATAACAATATTTCAAACTCCTTTGAAAAACCGGGACTTTAGATGGTCTCGGAGTAGGCAAGAATGTGTTGAGCTTTTTTTTTTCAGGACAAATGCTCAAATTACCTCTGCAAGACAAAGCTGCTGAATGGGGGGATGCGAGAAATTCAAAGGATCCTTTTGGAAAACTAAGAGCTCCACTTCCAGTTAATGGAACCTGAATACCGGCAGGTTTTTATTGGAAGTTTGACTGTCAATTACATCAATTACGAGTTAAGAGTCGCTGGAATCAATCAAAAATTCGAAATGTCTATGAGAATATTTGGCGGGACTAGGGAGACGATATATACAAGGAATTTGGAAACATGATATTTGGCGACGTTCCGAAACATGATCGAATTGCTCGTTATTACAATACGACTGTAGTCCATGCTCAACTTGCTCTGAGTCCTCCGTGCTTCGCGCGACGAAGCACGCCTGCGCTGTATCCAATGCTACTTCCACGGATTCCACTCCAGCGATCCGGTTGACTTTCTCCCTCACCGCTCCGTGCACTGCTCCAGTGGCTTTTCTCAGTACCTGGTACTGGATCTTTTTCATCTCTTTTCGCCACTCCTTCTGTCCACGCCATCCAATTTCCGCCCCCCACATCATCACGGCCCTGATCATCCCCGTGTAGAGCTGTCACCAGCTCCTTGGGCTCATTCCCCACTGGCCTGCCCCTAGCCCTATCATTACCCCTGTGAGTTTCCTCGCCTTCTCTATCCTCGCCTTCCAAGTCGAAGCTGAGTGTCGAATCAAAAATCACTCCCAACCACTTCACCTTTTCCACTTCTCGTCTTCTCCTCATTTCCCGCCCAAACACGATGTTCTCGTGTTTCGCCGGTTCCAGGGGTACGCCTTGTTCCTCCGCAATCCTACTCACGATGTTCCGTACTTTCACCCTCAGTCTCTCCTGATCCTTCACCCCCTCCCAGTCCCATACTGTTATGTTGATGTCATCTACATATGACGGGACCTCGCACTCCACCTCCGGGATCTGTGCCTTCAAGGTTCTCTCCAGCTTCCCCAATGTGGGCGCCAGCCATATGAGGAATATGACCAGCAACAGTGGAGATCCTTGGGGTACCCCTACGTTCGCCCTCCCTTCTCCCCGCACTTTCCCATCCCATTCTACGGTGAATCTCCTTTCTCTGAAGAAACTCCTTAACCACCCCCCCTATCTCGCCGCCTTCGTGTCCCTTCGGATCCTTTCCAACACCTCCTTTCCCCTTATGTTGTTGAAGCCCCCCGTACATCATCCAGGCTCCACAGCGATCCCCCCCCGTGCTAAACACCTCTGTGTCTTCGTGACCGCTCGTATCATCGCTTCAGCTGTGTTCCCTTTGCGACCCCTAAATTGGTGCCGGTGGAAGAGAGAGTCTGCGTTCTGAAGTGCATTCACCACCACCTTCTCCCCCAATTTTGCCACGCAATTGATGAGGTTGATGAGTCGCTACCCCTTCGCCTGGGTTTTGTCCTTCCCCGGCTTCGGGATCATCACGACCTTGCTCAATTGCCACTCCTCCGGTGTTTTTCCCGCTTCCATTTCCCTTGCAATCTGATCCATCACCAGTGTCCCCAGCGGTGTCCTCATCACCAGCTTGATGAGCTTGTATGAGATGCCGTCGGGTCGCAGGGCGGACATGTTGCTTGTCCCCTTTAGTACCTCCTGCAACCTGTCTCTCAAATCCTTCCTCGTATATCCTCGTCCTTGTCTCTCTCTGACCTCTCCTACTTCCGCCTCCTCGTTCCACCCGAAGTTCCTCTGCACCAGTGCTTGGCACTTTGCACGGTCGTCCTCCAGAGCTTCCCCACCGTCCCCGTGCAATCTCCCCATCAACATTCACTATCATAGCAAGTGAGGGCTCAGCAAAAATGAAGTATGTTTCCATGATATGTCAGGTAACGCACAATAGCACCTTCGAAGCAAAACCCCAGTAACTTAACATGTACGGAGCTAATACAAAATTATCAATCCATGCTAAATGAAAAAGCTCGTATGACTATTTCTGTGAGTAATGAAAAAAAAAAAAAAAAAAAAAAAAAAAAGTATGACTATTTCATGCCTATACTCTTCTATTTGTGTTTTTCTGCCCCTTCTTTCTCACTTCGGCCTCCCACTCAGCTCTAAGGCGAGGTAGCATCGCATAGCAGTCAGGCGTACATTCTAGTAAAACTTCATCAATCAAATCCTGCTGATCCTTCATCATGTCTATGACTACCGATTTGAGGTTCTGGTTTTGAATTAACCTACTGTATTGAGTGGACCTAGCTTCTAAGGCTGCCCTGTTGGCCATTGTACACTCATCAAGATGAGGATAAAGCCGTCGATCCTCGCCACTGCCCATGGGTCCTTTTCCCTCATCTCTTCTGCGAAGGCCCTCCAGCACGCCTCCTTCTCCTTCTTGATGTTTGCCTTGAGGGTCCTCTTCGCCTCTCTCCACCTTCGGTACCATTCCGGGTCCATCCCCTTTGCTCCTTGACCCGTCCCCCCTCTTCCTTCCGCTGTCGCCGACTTTCTTAAGTCTGTCAGTTTCTTCGACCACCATTTCTTGCTTCTTCTGCATATCCTCGTCTCCTGGCTATACCTCTCCTTAAAACTCAAGAGTTTCTTGTACGGCGTCTCGCGAAGTAGCCGATCCAGCCATTCCTCCTTCTCGGCGTCCCATTTCTCCATCTCCTCTATCAACTCCTCTACTTCCTCGAAGTTAATCCTCCTCCTCTTGGCCGCTGTGCATTCTTCTGGTCCTTCCCACCCTCCCCCTACTGCTGCGTGGTCTGATAGGTGAACGTTGACTCGTACCCTTTCCACTCCTGCTCGCTCATGCCCTTCGTCCAGCACAAGTCGATCGTTGACTCTTGGACTCGTCCGCTGCGTTCTCTCCTCCACGTCCTCGTCCCTCTCTCACTTCTCAGATCCCACCCTTCCGCTTCGAAGGACTCCTTCAAAAGTGTACCCCTCGCGTTGTTGTGTGTCCCTTCGCCCCCCTACATTTCGTGGTGAGTGTTCTAGTCCCCCATTATCACCCCTTCCTTTCCGTCCCATTCTTTTGCAATCTCCGCCAGCATTCCCTGGCCAGCATTCCCTCTGTTTCTTCTTTCTTCTAGCTCGGTTGGACGTACACTCCCCCGACCCTTCTTCCTCCAACTGACACCCAGACCCAGTTCCTCTCTTCTTTCCTCACTTCCACTTGATCCATTTTTCCCCGTATCACATACATCACCACCCGTGTCCCCTCCCCCACCTCCGATTTCACCTCGAACGTCGGGTGCGTGGTGGTTACCCAACCCCCTCCTCTCTTCTCTACCCAGGCCGAGTCTAATCTAAATCAATCTTAGGACATATGGTAGAAAGTTTCGTTTGCTAATAGCTTCACGTCCAGTTCGCATAGCCTGTTGTACACCACGAACATAATAATGCTGAAGGGGTCCGAAAAGTCCAATGTCTAATGGCTGCAAGAGATGTGTAGTATGAGGTGGAAGGCAGAACACAATGATATCATGCTGTATACAATAATAGAGAAATTCCCAACTAAAGTGAGAGTTGTGACCATCAACGACAAGTAATCGATGTTGACGTGGAAGTGTTCGGAAAGAGGTATGTGGTTCAAAACATAACTACAGGTATGCTGCACTCAAGATTCGATTTGTCCACCTTTCATCTGAATATGCGAAAACAGTATCAGGGTCTCCTTCATTCAGATACTTATACCACCCATCCAAATGCCCTGATTTTCCCTTATAAACAATCATAATTTTGTTATCTTTGCGATGTAGCTTGTTCTGGAGATTCACAATCTGCAGTTGTAGCATATATTGTAATCCCCGAGCTTCATCTCGTGCCGGCTGCTCTTCTAAAGAGGTCATGATAGCAGTCTTGATTTCCTTTGCATTTGAAGTCCGCTTGACTGCTTGACGATTCTGATGTTGCTTGATCGGAGGATTGTTGAGTTTCGATAACTTCAGTAACTTGCTGGGATTCGGAAAACGTAGTAGTATGCTGAGGTGTTGTGGATGTTTGGGTGGTAGGTGCATGATGGATGTCAAGATATGAGTATGATACTGGAGGGAATTTAACATATCGCACCACTTCCACGGTTTTTCTTGCAGGATTGTAGACTTGGAATAGAAGGGGGGAGTCCGAGTATCTAACTAGTTTGCCTTCCCAGCTTCGTGCATCTAGTTTGGATCCAGCGGGTCGCTTCTCCTCAAGTATGTGAACATAGACTCGCGACATGCGAAGGGGCAGAGACGGGAGATGGTTGGTTTTTTGTTAAATATAAGCTCAAACGGAGATTTCCCAGCCGCCGAATGAGGAACTCCATTTTTGACATAGCAGGCCCAGTTCAAGGCTTCTGCCCATAGACTTGGTGGATTATCTGCCAGTGCTGGTCGTACCATGGATACTAATGTAAGGTTTATATCATCTTTGCATGCTTCCAAAATCTGTTTTTGGAATTCCCAAACGAAATGCTCGTACATCCACTTCCAGATAATTTGAAGCGTCCGATAAAGCTTTTTTGTCATTGAATGCTTGGCTAACTCAGTTGCCAGTCAGGTGCATAGCTCATAACCATGTGCGTCAAACTCCATCGCATTAGTAACTTTCTTATATGCTCTGGAATACGACTTGGCAAATCGAGCGACACTGAAAAAGATACGATCCTTCACATCTGGTGTAAATTGCCATATACCCCAGGCAATTTGTATTGTTGCAAGAAGCCATTTCCATAATGAGAAAGCGTATGTTGTAAACCCATACCATGTCTCGGAGGTTCGTTATTCTTAGGCTGGCCTGTATTAATCCACATTTCAGAAGTATGCTTCCATGGAAATCCACGATAAGATGCTCGCAAAAACTGTAGAAACATCAATGCCATTTGGCCTGCCGCAGGTGAAATTGTCTTTCCTCCATCTTTGACTAGGGAATATTCAAACCCGAATGCAAAACTTATTAATATTTGCTCAGAGATACTCAATGACAATGTGAGTTGGTATGGCAAGAAATGGTGGGTGTCGGTGCGGTGATGTATGGTGCGTAGGACAGACAAGAGGCTGGTTAATCAAACCACGGGCCTCCATGCGCTTGCCCATTTGAAGTAGTAGGTCCATAGTTAAGTGATGCTCCTCTCTAATACTAAAGGATTTTGATAGAGCGGATGCAAGCCCTTCCGCCACTCGTAACTTACCAGATCCATAAGTTTGACGACCTTTTTTTGGACTCCATTTACAGCCAAAATGCTTAGCCTCCCTTTGCCACTCTTTATATAAGCTTGGATCTATAGCGAGGCCCTCAAGACTTTGATCATCGAATGGATAGGTCTTTGCTGCATCGAAGATTTCTTTAGTAGAGGAATAGAACTGGGAGTAAATGAGTCCTGTGAAGCGTAATAGATGTCGCTTGCCCAGTTCCCATGTCATATTCCCAACATCGTTCAAAAGTGCCCATGGATATAGATTAACTTTCATACCGTCTCGCGGAACATCCATTTTGAACTTTGAATGTGCTCGAGACATTTTTGTCGCTACAAGTAGATGTAGGGAATTGAAGTGGAGCTTTCGCTGGAACAATTGGGGAAAACTGTTTCTTTACCAATGTCAACCCATGTACTACCAGGGTGAAATGCAGTAGAATCAAAAATAGAGTCCCATCGAGTATGAAAACTTTGTATAAGCTTCTGTGGCGTGTCTTCTCGGAACTAGTCTTCATATTTTTTGCGCTAACTAGTAGTACTGGATCGGCCTAATGTAAGGTTGTATCGTTCAGCAATTCCATTAGATTCTGGGGAGTAGGCGGCGGTTGTCTGATGTTTAATGCTTTTGGAGATGCAATAAGCTTCGATTTCCTTGTTGACAAATTCACCGCCTTGATCAGACCGTATAATTTGCAAATGCCGCATGCCGTCGAGTTGGAGCCGGTATTTGTCTAGAGGTATTGGCAGAGGAAGTTTGTGTATTAGGCTCTGCCGTGAGGGGAGGAATTGACGAAGTCAAGGGGAGGGTTCTTGGTATTGGTGATGGACTTTTGGACCATTCCAGTGGTGCTGCTTTCACGGTCTTCAGCCCCTGCATTATTGGCTTCTGGACTTTTTTCTGAATCATCTATAGTCCATACTCCGACATCGTTCTGGATATCTCGATTGATCCTTTTTGCTCTCTTGATATGTTCCGGACAGTTGGGATCACCTGATGGCTTTGGATGGGTAATCATTGCTACCCATTGTCGTTTTAAAGAAGCCTCCTCTCTCTCTTGCCTCCCATTCTGGCTCGCGTATGTAGCATTATGGATATCAGCTACTCCCTCCCACATATCTCCACCAAATGGCATTTCCACCTCTATGATATCTAGCAAAGCATTTTTATCATGAAAAAATTCTGTGCCCCCACAGCCCGCCCTCCTCTACCCTTTCGCTTGGTAGGCTCAGGTAAGCGGTGGGATTGTGACTTTGGGAGCCATATTGTCGTGAATCGGGCTCAATATGATGTTGTGAGAGATGTGGAGTAAGAAGAGGAGAACAACAGGAAGAAAATTCGAATAATAAGGAGCACCCGCTCCTCGGCGGGACGGCTAATCGCTGACGACTAATCGCAGAGGCCGAGTCCAACCAAAAAAAAATATAATGGTGTTTGCTGCCTCAACACGTCTAACTCCACCGCACCTGTAGAAGTAAAACGTATAAGCCAGCATGGTAGGAGCCGCGATCACGGCTATCGGCATTACCAATCTTTGCCTTCCAGTTTGGTCGTTTGCCTTTCCGTGTCCTTTGAGTCCAGTCACTATCCCAGATAATTAACTCTTTCCCCTCCCCACGTTGCCCTACTAGCCTTGCAATCGCCTGTTCTCAATCTTAACGACTTCCTCTTCTATAAGCCAGTGCAGACAATGGGGTATCAGGTCTTGCACTACCCTCTGCAAAACCATTTCTGCGACGAGAGGACTTAGTCTTGATGGTCTCAGTTAGTGTCCAAACCTCCCTCTGCAATAGACTCCATATCATCGCCAGGCTCTTCATTGGATATATAAATATTTTCCCTGCTATGACTAATTGCTCTAACCCCCTCCTATAAATTCAAGTTTAAATCAGCCTCTATTTTACAATCCTAAATCCACACTCTTTTAAATCTCCAGCAATATCAATTTCCCTGCTACAACCTTCCTCATCCATTCCACGGCCAAAGGTCTCTATATCTTCGGCAGCCTCAGCAGAGGTTTCAGGAGGCTCATTAGAGGGATCGGCGGGGGGGTCGGCAGTAGGCGTCTTGGTAATGCCAATTAGTAGCTCAGTTGAATGTAAGTATTATTAATATTAGTTGGAAAAAAAAAAAAAAAAAAACAAGCTGGGTAACGAACTCCTTAAACTTTTCCCTCGTACCATCGAACGAGGTTGGATCAGCGACTTTTGGGGCCTTAGATCTCTCAGTTGCTTGGGTACTCCCTTGAGTCACGGTTTGTGCGGAGATAGCGTTGAGTCTCTGCTGGAGGCCATAGTGGAACCCTTGGTAGTAGTATTTCCACAGGGTTTCGGCTACCTTGGTGGTGCCGTGCTCGGGTATGTTGAAGTTTGCTGGGGATCGGCGGGGGTGTCGGCAGTAGGCGTCTTGGTAATGCCAATTAGTAGCTCAGTTGAATGTAAGTATTATTAATATTAGTTGAAAAAAAAAAAAAAAAACCACTAAGGTTTTACTCTCAGCAATACTAAGAGTCAATAATGCTGTTGAAAAAGTATTCTTTTGTTCTTGGGTAAGACTGGCAATGTTGAATGATGTAGACGTATTTGTGATGCGCAGTAGTGGTGCAGTGGTAGAGTGCAGTGGTGGAGCGCAGTGGAGGAGTGCAGTGGTGGAGTGCAGTGGAGGAGTGCCGTGGTGGAGTGCAGTAATAAAGATTGCACTGCAAAGTTCGCCTTTGCAATGCGATGTGACAACACTAAAACCCCCCTTTTCAAGTAAGTTTTTTTTTTCTTTTTCAAATTCATACACTCCATCTCTCTTGTCGGCCTTAGATTCCTGTTGCGCTACTTTGTGTCGCTCAGCAGCTTGTTTTTTTTTGTTTTTTTTTTGGTACCTAGTGCTTGTATCTATTAGCAATACTGTCCGCCCCGAACCACCGAGAAAAAATGCAATTCACAAACCTTTTCTTAAAGCTACTCAGTGTTTCCACACCCATGCCGTGTCTTGTGGTGGTACTATAGTGCAATAAGTGGTGTACTAATTTCACAGAGACATTTTAAGCTGAAGGATAGGAGCGGTGTGGTTGTGGTAGGCAGGACTGCGTAATGATGATGATGTATAGGTGGCGCAGGTGATGGTGGTTGTTGTGGTGGGGTTCGTTGCGGAGATACTTTTAATGTTGAGCCTTTCTCCACCCCATGTGTTATATCCTTAGGGCTAACCTCATACCCAGGGCCGAGGGCACTCTCGGCCCATCGGTTACAGACGGAGCAGAATTTCAGAATAGATTTTCCATCAACCATTTTATTTATGAGCCGGAACAAGATTAACACCAGCCAAAGCTACAAGAGTTATGCTGTTGTGAACTCATCTGAGGTTCTCGAGTGGAGCATCACAGAACTGCTAAGGTTTTGTGGAACGAAACTATTTGACGTATCTCAAGACTTGAAACGAAAAAAAAATATCAATGCATGGTATATTCTGACTGGAAGCGGATACATTGCTTGAAATATTATTGCTATTATTCAATTATTGCCCCATTTGTATAGTTCTTTTAAAAAGATGTCATGATATGACAGTTTGGAATGAGAGTCCAATTTTGTAATATCTTTATGCCTACGATCTAGCATGACAACCTTTACAAAAATATAGAGGTCCGGCCTATGGTGTCAATCGATTTTTGTATTCTCCTTTTATTGGAGCATCCCTATCTGAAAGAGAAAAGCTTTTCAACAAATGAATGAACAACAGTCCGAATATTGGTAGAATGGCCATTCAAAGAGATTATTACATTTTTTTCCCTTTTTGACTATAGACGCAATCAAACTACATCTTCAGCCCCTTGGAACACAATATCATGTTGTAGTACTGTTGCACAATGCAGTCCTCTATTTCCTTTCCGTCCTCTGTTTCCTTTCCATCCTCTGTTTCCTTTCCGTCCTCTGTTTCCTTGAGTCCGGTGGAGCAGCAAGGGGAGGGCATTCGGCAGGGGCAATCGCGTGGACACCAGGACAGCGGGTGGGACATGAGCACTTGAGGCTCAGGGAGTCAGGACCTATACGAGCATTGCAGCCACCGCACAGCGTCCACAGGTTGGGCTATTTAATATTCTGCAGAGCAGCCGCACGATGCGGCCCCCAATCCAGTGCGCCCATAGCCTTCCCCTCAACATATTCCATCTCAAGAGTTTTGCTGTCGCGATAATCCGTGTACACCTCGCAAGCGTACGGTGAAATCCCAAGTTTCCGATTCAAGTTCTAGTAAAGAGCTTCAGACTAAGTCTCCGACCCGCTTGAGCTCGCGATAAGAAGAGCTGCCTTTCAATTCTGACAGATCAAGTAATAAACCCACCCTGAATTCCCCCTCAACCATGGCGAGACTGACCATCATGTGTATTTTTTTTTTTTTAGCTTGTTTAATCTCCTCAACAACATGGAATTAGCAGCCTCTGCTGCCGGACTGGCCGGACTTGCTGGACTGACGCTACAACTGGCCCAAGTCGCTCGAGAGTGTGCCGACATTTATTCTGGAGTGAAAGAAGTCGGCTATACCCATGACTCCATATTGCATAGTCTCCGGACGGAAGGGCTTCGACTGAAGCGGTGGGAGCAAGCTTGGGGACTGGACACTGGCAACACCTCCAGCAAGCAACTCCAACATCTTGATCCTAATGACGAGCGGTATAGATATGCAGCAGCTGGCCTAGCGAGGATTGTTTATGTGTTTACCAAGATCGCCGAGTTGCAATCAAAATATCAAATCGAGCCTGAAACGAATGACAAGAAGAGAATACGTGACCGTCTTGGGGTCAGCAAACTGTTCGCTAGGTCCCGTTCCAAATCTCCAAATCCAGCAAACACTAGTCGGGCTACAAGTCCGAGCCCTCAGCTTTCAGGACTTACTCTGAACCATAGTGATCTCTGTCTTTTGGAAAACCCAAAGACCCTCACCAGCACACAATTGCTTCCAGGTCTACAAGAAGAGATTGCCTCCCTGAGTAATGCTGCACAGAAAGTACAACAGTCTCTGTCTATCTATCGCAAGCTGTGTTGGGCTGGCATGGACAAGGCAAATTGTAACGAACTGATAGACCAGCTAAAGGAGTATATAGATGGCCTCTTCAACGTATTACCACCCGCTTCCACTCCTATCAGTGTACTCCAGACTCAAACCATACCCAAGACACGGCTTAGTTTATCTTTCAATGTTCCCATCAACATTTCCTATGTTCGGCGGAATCCTGATTTTGTTGGAAGGGAATACCTCCTCGAGCAGCTAGCACATGAGATAGGTGAAGGCAGGGCTGCAATGGACATTACCCAGGTAGTGCTTCATGGGATGGGGGGTATGGGGAAGACGCAGATTGCATTGGAATATGTTTATCACCATCGCAAAGACTACTCATCGGCTTTTTGGATCAATGCAGCTAGCGAGCAGACAACAAAAACCAGTTTTATTCAAATTATGGAGCAATTAATTGAGCATCATGCCTCCCTCTTAGATGAGCCGGACTACAAACATATCGGCAATCTCCTTGGTATGGCAGGCAAGCTCGACTCGGCGGGACTTTTTAGTACAGAAAAACCAGAAGAAGAGCAACA
The DNA here is from genome assembly GCA_015179045.1 of Kalaharituber pfeilii. Classification (NCBI taxonomy): domain Eukaryota; kingdom Fungi; phylum Ascomycota; class Pezizomycetes; order Pezizales; family Pezizaceae; genus Kalaharituber; species Kalaharituber pfeilii. The sequence continues at coordinate 486,693 of WHUZ01000009.1, read as the reverse complement.
TGTTATCAAAGCTGTAAAGAAATGGTTAACTGCCAAACAGAACAACAAATGGCTACTTGTGTTTGACAACCTCGATGACCTGGAATCTTTCGACATAAATGATTACATTCCTTCATGTGACTTTGGGACTATAATCATTACCAGCAGAAGACGTGAGAGTATGCAGGGCCGAAGGGGTTTAGAGGTATATCAAATGCAGAACAATGAAGCAGAAAAGTTACTTTTGACCAGCGCAAGGCTAGATTTGGAAAAGCTCGCTCCTGAGGGTAAGTGAATAATGTACCTAAATATAGTTCATTAATTAATCCAAATATAGAGCGCAAACTTGAGGAAGCAGCAGCAGTAGTCGCAATTGTGCAAAACCTCGGTTACCTTCCCCTTGCCATAGCTCAGGCTGGGGCGTATATCAGCGTTCAACAATGTTTATTCAGTCATTATCTCAGAGAGTATAAGACAAATTTCAATCATCTTTTGAGCAGGAAATGGAAAGTGGGAAAGGATGATAGATCTGTCTTTGCTACATGGGAGTTGTCATTTAATGCAATCAAGAACCAAAATCCGAAAGCTGCAAAGCTGTTATCATTATGTGCGTTTCTTGACAATAATGATATATGCGAGGATTTTTTGAGGCGAGGAATGAACTTAGCTACGAATGGTAGGCAATCGTATATTTTTAGAAACATAAAATTTGTACTTATACATCATTATAGATACAAGCCTGACAGACTCAATCCACCTGCTCTTCTCATACTCAATTGCTAAGCGGACGGAGACATACGATAGTTTCAATATCCACCCACTAGTTCACCTTTGCATTCTATGGAAACTGGAGATGGAGCCTGACGAATATCAAAAATATGCTATTGAAGCTTTTCTTATGGTCGCATCTGGAATCGCTGTTCCCGAAGGCAGAAATCGTGAGGTCAGTGACTGGATCTTTGAGCGGCGAAACTTGCCACATCTTTTTGCCGCAGAAAGGCAAATGAAGTATCTACCATTGGAAAAGGAAGAGTCACTGGCAGCTGTAGATACTTTCCTCAGGGCCCACAAAGATCACGGTCATTACGGAAAGGCAGAAGAAATGTGTACAGCTTTATTGGTTGCAAATGAGAAGTTGCTTGGCACAAACCACTCGAAAACCCTGGGTACCATTCATGATATGGCGGGAGTATATCTCGATCAAGGGAAATATAACCAGGCACTGGAACTGTATCAGCGGGCATTAGCAGGGTATGAAAAATCACTGGGTGCTGACCATCCAAGCACCCTTGATACAGTCGGAAACATGGCAATAGTATATCAAAAGCAAGGGAAATATAGCCAGGCACTACAGCTGTATCAGCGGGCATTAGCAGGGTATGAAAAATCACTGGGTGCTGACCATCCAAGCGCCCTTCAAACTGTCCAAAACATGGCAATAGTATATGACATTCAAGGGAAATACAGCCAGGCACTGGAACTGTATCAGCGGGCATTAGCAGGGTATGAAAAATCACTGGGTGCTGACCATCCAAGCACCCTTGATACTGTCCAAAACATGGCAATAGTATATCAAAATCAAGGGAAATACAGCCAGGCACTGGAACTGTATCAGCGGGCATTAGCTGGGTATGAAAAATCACTGGGTGCTGACCATCCAAGCACCCTTCGAACTGCCCATAACATGGCAATAGTATATGAAAAGCAAGGGAAATATAGCCAGGCACTAGAGCTGTATCAGCGGGCATTAGCTGGGTGTGAAAAATCACTGGGTGCTGACCATCCAAGCACCCTTCGAACTGCCCATAACATGGCAATAGTATATGAAAAGCAAGGGAAATATAGCCAGGCACTAGAGCTGTATCAGCGGGCATTAGCAGGGTATGAAAAATCACTGGATGCTGACCATCTAAGTACCCTTTATACTGTCAATAACATTGCAATAGTATATAAAAATCAAGGGAAATATAGCCAGGCACTGGAACTGTATCAGCGGGCATTAGCAGGAAAAGAAAAATCACTGGGTGCTGACCATCCAAGCACCCTTCGAACTGTCCACAATATGGCAGTGCTATATGAAAATCAAGAGAAATATAGTCAGGCAGTAGAGCTGTATCAGCGGGCATTTGCAGGAAGAGAAAAGGCACTAGGCGCCGATCATCCAGATACTCTTGAGAGTTTGAAGGGTGTGGAAAATTGTCAGGCAACTCTGAAGTTAACACAATAGAGTGTCAGAACACTACGGATTAGGAAAGCTTTTCTACAGGCATTTATTATGGCGCTATTATTTGTTTTCCAGATTGTTTTGTTTATGTTTATTCAAGTCTCCATGCTTTGATTCTGCGTTGTTGTTCCATTTCTCATGATTCATATATATACCCGAATAACTCAGTATAACTCTTTACAATTCACCGGAGAGAGTATTCGCTTGGGCCTTTTGTTTATTGCCGGATGGCTGAAGAGGGTGGGTGGGGGTTCTCACGTTTTTCTTCATTTATAGCTAGAATTCTGTACATATTCCCACAGAGAGTTCTGGTCCAGTTAAACTTGTGCGTAATAGAAGGTGCGGGGAGCTAAATATGTATCTAGGGGGGGTGAGATGAATACAGTAGCAAAGTAACCGGGAGGTGGGGGATATATACAATATGTTACATGAACACGTTGAGTATTTAGTTATTCATATGTAGCGTATGAATGGAAGAAGGGGATTATGAGTTAGTCTGGCACAATGTAGCCCCAAAGTATATGATAGCGAGCCTTTGGTATATGGGGGCGCAAAGGGGGGGCTTAAAAGAGGGTTGGAGGGACAAGAGAGGGGACGACGGCATGTAGAATGGAAGTCCTGCTACCATAAGGAGAGAGGACAGTACTCAGAGGGGGTAGTATTGTTGTAGATAGGGCGGGTTAGCAGGTGTAGGGTAAACGGCGTTGGGGCATTGGTTACCTGCATTCGTGGGCAACACCTCCTCCGTCCATCCTGTCATCTACCTACCTAACCACACCCCGCCGGCAGTATAAGTATATATTCTTAATAATGGTTTGGTAGTAGTAGTGACGTATATATCAAAAGTTCCTTTGTAATAAAAATCGCCTTTTTTATTTATGTAATGGTTTACATATACATGCGATTCTGACCAAGATGAGATACAAGATAATGGAAGGGGTTGAAGGAGGGGAAGGTAAGTATAGGTGAGGGTGAGAAGAAACCCAGTGTAGATAGATAAGATACATTACATACCGGGGGGGGGGAAATACATGGGACATGAAATGAAAAATGGAAGCGTAGGATATAATAATCGTAGGATATAATAATGTACCAATGGGCAGGAGAGGATAAACATTAGTCTCATACCAAGCCCCTAGGGCACTCAGCGAGGGTCTTGACTATCTTTCGTTTAGTTATGGCAAAGCTTGTCCTTGGCGAAGGCAACCGTCTAAGGTCCCTTAGAAACTCGGTTGCTATGATACGTCGAAAGAAAAACTTGTAGTTGTAACTAAGCTGTAATTAGTTCTATTTACTGCAACCCTGTACGTACACCATCATAGGCTCATTTTTCATCACAAACACTCATTAGCAAAAAGGATTGTTCACATCCCAAGGCGTTCTATGCGTCAGATGCATTAATGCCATGGGACGTCAACCGCCTATCCCAGTAATAGAACTTTTCTAACACTGTGTCTGGATGGCTTTCCGCGTCGGATGTCCTCCTCAATGTTGAGTATTTTCTCTGGCATCTGGAATTTGGCTCTTTTTTATTTATGTATCCTCAACTATGGCCTGATATTTACTATGATCTCAATTCTAGACTTATATGCTCTACATTATCAATTACAGACTATATCCTCAGAATTAGTAGTTGACTACTCACGCCTCCCAGGCTTATTGCATAGATTTTATTCTACCGCGCCATAATATCATGTTTCACAACCAATTCATTAATAACTAGCTATGCTGATCTATATACAAGTGCCCTCCACTATTCCATCTCTTCTACTACTGCTCCACCGTATTCTTATTCTACTACAGATTACAATCTTAGAAGACCTGCCATACCTGTTTAATTCAGCTCATATTACCTCATTATTCGCTGTCAAGTGAGCTATGCCATTCCTATTAAATTAAGCTCATTCTGCCATATCTCATGTCGTTGTATAGAACCTATTATAGGTATCAAATTCGGCTCATTCTGCCACCTCTCACTCCGTTAAGGGAGGTGTACCATACCTATTAAATTGAGCTCATGTTGCCTCATCACATGCCATCGAAAGAGACCCACTATACATATCAAATTCAGCTCATGTTGCTACATCTCATACTGTTGTATAGAACCTGACATATGTGTTAAATTGAGCTCATTCTATCATATCTCATACTGGCATATAGAACCTCTCATACCTGTCAAATTTGGCTCATTCTGCCATTTCTCCCGCCATCGAGTGGGACCTGTCATATCTATTAAATTATGCTCATGCTGCTATATCTCGCACCGTCATGTAGGAGCTGCCATACCTCTCAAATTCGGCTCATTCTGCCACATCTTGCAAGGTAAAAATACCTGTAAATTGAGTTCATTCTATTACATCTCACGCCATCGTGTAGGGCCTGCCGTATCTCTCAAATTCGACTCGTTCTGCCATATCTCACACGATGGAAATAGACCTGAATGACCTGTTAAATTAAGTTCATTTGCTACATAAGAGAGATACACCATACCAGTTGAATTGAGCTCATTCTGCTATATATTGTGCCATTGTATTGGACCTGTATACCTGTCAAATTGAGCTTATTCTATTATATCTTACACTATCGTATAGGATCTGTCAATACCAGTCAAATTTGGCTCATTCTGCCACATCTCGTACAGTGGGAATAGACCTGGATAACCTGTTAATTGAGCTTAAACTGCTACATCTTGCATCTCGTGCTTGCAACGGGAACCTGTTATATCTGTCAAATTCAGCTAATGTTGGCTCATCGCTTGCTATCAACTTGAAAAGAGACCTGCCATGCCTGTCAAATTGACGCTGCTGTCAATACCGTTGTTGATGCTGCTGTTGCTGTCGACGCCACTGTCAATGCCACTATTGACGCTGCTGTCGACGCTGCTGTCGACGTTGCTGTTGCTGTCGACAGCGATGGAGTAGGGGTGTCGACAGGGCGCTTGTTGATACCTAATCTTCTATCAATATAATACTCATAATAAAAAGACTCGATACTTTTCACCTTATTTTTTTTGATAAGCCGTCATTGGTTTTTTTAATGCTAGTAAATCTTTCGATACCTAAGGTAGGTTTCTTCTTCTTTTGGTATTGCATAACTGTTGTACATTCCTTTGCAATTCCTCTTCTGTCACCAAAAGGTACATCAATAACTAATATATGACTGCAATTATCTGAATGACCTCTGCTTGAAGCCTCTATTAGGTTTATCATAAGGTACTTCTAATCTCTATAGAACCACCCACCATCTATACTGTCTACCTCCGTTGACAGCCACAATCACACTATGCTCTTTCGTTCATAGTCATCTGTATCACTAAATGCTAGTAACGAGCACATATTAGACTAGACTAAACCTCTAGGCATTAGTCTTCCCACAAGGCTAGGCTAATAACTACTGGTGGCATTTGAATCTTTCAATCTATCCTCTCTTGCACTAGTATCTCCCACTTGCTCATTATTGCCTATGGTAGATGCATCGTCACTATTGTCTGAAGATTCATCTTTATTCTTGTCCTTAGCTTCTAGAGTAGTCTTGTAACTAGCTTCCAGAGCACCCAGCTACGCCTCCCTTACCCAGCAAACTTTCTGACCCATTTTTGACTCCTCAGCCACTGACGTACCCAGCTTCGATAGAGCTAGGCTTAGCTTTTGCCTGTTGCTTCTACCAGAAAGAATTTGCCCCAGCACTTCTGACCATTTCCCTCTACACTTGCTTTCCAAATCAGCTACAATCTATATTCTACATGCATATGCCTCCACCTTTGCCTTGGTCTCCTCCTTAATCTTCTCAATCTTAGTGCTCGGTTATGTAAGATCTCCATCTGTTCAGCCAAGTACTCAGGATTCAAGCCTTTGAGCTAGACTTTAGCACGGGTGCTTGGATCCGGAGTAAAATCTATAGTGGATACAAATTTGTATATTACTAAGATGACGTACAGGGTCTGAGTTTAAATGTATAGGTTATGAGAATGATTGAGGTGAAGTAGTGGGTGCGAATTTTATTGTGATGATGTTCTGTTGTGGTGTAGGCCCTGAGATGAGCTGAGTACCTAGCTTTCTACAAACATACCTTAGAATCCATAGGCCGACGCTTGACGCGTCAATGCGGTGTGCCAAGCGTCTACGAAAAATTACTATGGTGTGCTCGGTAGACAAAAGTTACTGTTGAAGAATATGCAGAGCTGAAGTGAAACATCGTGCACAGTGGTTGGGTGTGCTGAAACATATGCAACCTGAGCTGTGGCCATGATGCAAGACTGACGTTTCATGATTTTATGGTCTTCTAGCGTGCCCGAAGTGGTAACGATCTGCCCCCCTGTAACGATCTACCCTCTGGGCACTCCTCGTCATGCATTCCTCACTCTACTACTTTTATTTGAATATATTGCAACTATAGAAATTGCTTAACATTATACCAATTTGACATCGCTGAATCAGAATTTGCTGTCATAATGAGGAAAAAATCAAAATTCCATTATTTACAACTAAATTTATCATTATTTACCTAAGTTTGAGTCCTCCCTGTATATAGTATAGCTCAACATTCTCGAAATCAGAAAAATTATATAGAAAACTAGTAATTCTCATCCATCTAGGGCTGGTCTTTTTATTAAAAGTCAATATTGCATATACAGATCATGTGGGATGCAATGCACCTTCAATTGTATAGAAGTAGTTTATATTCGTGAGCTAATCTCTACACCTTGATCTGACCTTCAGTGTTCCTAGACTCCTCAAGTGATTCAGGAATACCGGGACTTGAAGTTGTAGTAGTTGAAGCACTAGGGGTGGTTACAGTAACTCCTTCTGAGGTGCCAGGTATGACAGAAGAGACGTATGGCTCAAATCTGCTATTGGAACCTTCTTCTACCCACCCCCCCTTCTAGTATTCAGACCCTCCTATCTCATGAACTAAAGATCTTTCCCAGCCCCAGCCTTGCATGTGAGTTCCTCTATGGTGTCTTTTTGTAACTTGTTCAGCTGCAGCCATCTCTCTCTATTTTCGTTCCTCTTTTGCCTTACTTTCTCGATCCATCGCTGCTAACTACTTTGCATATCAGCGGCTTCTTTCTTATCCTAAACTATTTTCGCACCTTCTGAAGTTTCTCTTCCTCCTTTCTGGCCTTCGCTGGTACTCTCTGTTTCCTTTTCGACATCTCCTACTATTTTTTCCTTCTATTTCCAGTATTGCTTTAACTTCAGCTCGAGGCGGCTTAGGAGGAAGTGAGTGAATATAACGTCTTGGGCATCTTGGGTAGAGAACCGCATCCCACCAGATCAGTGAAAAAACACTTGACTAGTGACGTTTACTAGTCCTCTGCATAGCTCATTTAGCAATACGCACCTGCATCCCATATATTTGCTGTCGCATTTCGCATACATCGCATATACGCTCTATCGGCCACCCGAGGTGACCCATGACAGCAAGGCAAAAGAAGAACGAAAATAGAGAGAGATGGCTGTAGCTGAACAAGTTACAAAAAGACACCATAGAGGAACTCACATGCAAGGCTGGGGCTGGGAAAGATCTTTAGTTCATGAGATAGGAGGGTCTGAATACTAGAAGGGGGGTGGGTAGAAGAAGGTTCCAATAGCAGATTTGAGCCATACGTCTCTTCTGTCATACCTGGCACCTCAGAAGGAGTTACTGTAACCACCCCTAGTGCTTCAACTACTACAACTTCAAGTCCCGGTATTCCTGAATCACTTGAGGAGTCTAGGAACACTGAAGGTCAGATCAAGGTGTAGAGATTAGCTCACGAATATAAACTACTTCTATACAATTGAAGGTGCATTGCATCCCACATGATCTGTATATGCAATATTGACTTTTAATAAAAAGACCAGCCCTAGATGGATGAGAATTACTAGTTTTCTATATTATTTTCCTGATTTCGAGGATGTTGAGCTATACTCTATACAGGGAGAGCTCAAATTAGGTGAATAATAATGAATTTGGTTGTAAATAATGGAATTTGATTTTTTCCTCATTATGATAGCAAATTCTGATTCAGCGATGTCAAATTGGTATAATGTTAAGCAATTTCTGTAGTTGCAATATATCCAAAATAAGTAGTAGAGCGAGGAATGTATGACGAGGAGTGCCCAGAGAATGGATCGTTACAGGGGGGCAGATCGTTACCACTTCGGGCACGTTATTTCCTATACTGATTATATCCTCTTTACCGTCTGAATCCGCTGCTATACGCAACCTCATTCCGCACCAATGATTGTTTAGTTGGGTACGAAGGTACTTCCTGAATTTTGCTGTATAAATAGGGCCGTTTTGGGACGCATATTTGGGGTTATTCTAAAGGAATTAATTAACAGTATCCCACCGCACTTTAGCTCGTAATCTGTAGTTTTACCACAGTTACAGCACAAAAAAACGAAAGATAGTCAAGACCCTCGCTGCGCTCGGAGGGTGCCAACCTCGGAGAGTGCCCTAGGGGCTTGGCATGAGACTAGCTTGAAATATTATTGTTATTATTCAATTATTGCCCCATTTGTATAGTTCTTTTAAAAAGATGTCATGATATGACAGTTTGGAATGAGAGTCCAATTTTGTAATATCTTTATGCCTACGATCTAGCATGACAACCTTTACAAAAATATGGAGGTCCGGCCTGTGGTGTCGATCGATTTTTGTATTCTCCTTTTATTGGAGCATCCCTATCTGAAAGAGAAAAGCTTTTCAATAAATGAATGAACAACAGTCCGAATATTGGCACAATGCAGTCCTCTATTTCCTTTCCGTCCTCTGTTTCCTTTCCGTCCTCTGTTTCCTTGAGTCCGGTGGAGCAGCAAGGGGAGGGCATTCGGCAGGGGCAATCGCGTGGACACCAGGACAGCGGGTGGGACATGAGCACTTGAGGCTCAGGGAGTCAGGACCTATTCGAGAATTGCAGCCACCGCACAGCGTCCACAGGTTGGGCTACAGTCTACCCTTGCTATACCGGATCTCTAAAATCTGGCACTTTTCGTCCGGTATAGCAAGGTTCCGGTATAGAATAAAATGCTTGGCAGACAGGGGGGTGATAAAATTTTGTGAATTCAAATAATTACTGAAATAGGAGATGAACGAAGTAAACATCAACTTGTTTCACACCCAGCCAAAGACATCAATATGCATCAGTCACGAAATCTTAAAAAATGTCGGGCCTTGAGTGCGCTTGAGAAGCATCAAATATGTAAACATTGACTAGAACCAAATTATGCTAAAGAAAAGTTAAATGAATTTGATAAACATCTTTGAGATGAATTGGTAAGATTACTGTACTTTAACTTAACTTTGATATCCTAGGTATCTAATTTATTATTTTAAGCTGACCAGTAGCTGTTTCTACTTAGTCAGGTATTTTGAAATAAAGAGGTAAGTGGTTAGCAATTAATCTCGGAACATGAAACAAGAAGCAACGAAGTGCCCAGTTTCCATTACTCGAACAACATTTGTAGCAAGCAGTAGTAGCAACGGCATTAGCAGAAGCAGTGACAGCAGTGGTGGTAGCCAAGTGTGAAATGTAGTAGTCTAAGATGTATTAGTATTAGTGCGTCCGGTATAGCAAATATTATTTGTATGGAGGCAGGGGGTACTTGTCTGGAGGTTTCTGTCCGGTCCGGTTTTGTTAGGGCGTCCGGTATAGCAAGGGCGATTTGTATGGGGAACGGATGTTGCAGCCAGAGGCCATCCGGTATAGCAAGGGTAGACTGTATTTAATATTCTGCAGAGCAGCTGCACGATGCGGCCCCCAATCCAGTGCGCCCATAGCCTTCCCCTCAACATATTCCATCTCAAGAGTTTTGCTGTCGCGATAATCCGTGTACACCTCGCAAGCGTACGGTGAAATCCCAAGTTTCCGATTCAAGTTCTAGTAAAGAGCTTCAGACTAAGTCTCCGACCCGCTTGAGCTCGCGATAAGAAGAGCTGTCTTTCAATTCTGACAGATCAAGTAATAAACCCACCCTGAGTTCCCCCTCAACCATGGCGAGACTGACCATCATGTGTATTTTTTTTTTTTTTAGCTTGTCTAAACTCCTCAACAACATGGAATTAGCAGCCTCTGCTGCCGGACTGGCCGGACTTGCTGGACTGACGCTACAACTGGCCCAAGTCGCTCGAGAGTGTGCCGACATTTATTCTGGAGTGAAAGAAGTCGGCTATACCCATGACTCCATATTGCATAGTCTCCGGACGGAAGGGCTTCGACTGAAGCGGTGGGAGCAAGCTTGGGGACTGGACACTGGCAACACCTCCAGCAAGCAACTCCAACATCTTGATCCTAATGACGAGCGGTATAGATATGCAGCAGCTGGCCTAGCGAGGATTGTTTATGTGTTTACCAAGATCGCCGAGTTGCAATCAAAATATCAAATCGAGCCTGAAACGAATGACATGAAGAGAATTCGTGACCGTCTTGGGGTCAGCAAACTATTCCCTAGGCTCCGTTCCAAATCTCCAAATCCAGCAAACACTAGTCGGGCTACAAGCCCAAGCCCTCAGCCTTCAGGGCTTACTCTGAACCATAGTGATCTCTGTCTTTTGGAAAACCCAAAGACCCTCACCAGCACACAATTGCTTCCAGGTCTACAAGAAGAGATTGCCTCCCTGAGTAATGCTGCACAGAAAGTACAGCAGTCTCTGTCTATCTATCGCAAGCTGCGTTGGGCTGGCATGGACAAGGCAAATTGTAACGAACTGATAGACCAGCTGAAGGAGTATATAGATGGCCTCTTCAACGTATTACCACCCGATTCCACTCCTATCAGTGTACTCCAGACTCAAACCATACCCAAGACACGGCTTAGTTTATCTTTCAATGTTCCCATCAACATTTCCTATGTTCGGCGGAATCCTGATTTTGTTGGAAGGGAATACCTCCTCGAGCAGCTAGCACATGAGATAGGTGAAGGCAGGGCTGCAATGGATATTACCCAGGTAGTGCTTCATGGGATGGGGGGTATGGGGAAGACGCAGATTGCATTGGAATATGTTTATCACCATCGCAAAGACTACTCATCGGCTTTTTGGATCAATGCAGCTAGCGAGCAGACAACAAAAACCAGTTTTATTCAAATTATGGAGCAATTAATTGAGCATCATGCCTCCCTCTTAGATGAGCCGGACTACAAACATATCGGCAATCTCCTTGGTATGGCAGGCAAGCTCGACTCGGCGGGACTTTTTAGTACAGAAAAACCAGAAGAAGAGCAACATGTTATCAAAGCTGTAAAGAAATGGTTAACTGCCAAACAGAACAACAAATGGCTACTTGTGTTTGACAACCTGGATGACCTGGAATCTTTCGACATAAATGATTACATTCCTTCATGTGACTTTGGGACTATAATCATTACCAGCAGAAGACGTGAGAGTATGCAGGGCCGAAGAGGTTTAGAGGTATATCAAATGCAGAACAATGAAGCGGAAAAGTTACTTTTGACCAGCGCAAGGGTAGATTTGGAAAAGCTCGCTCCTGAGGGTAAGTGAATGATGTACCTAAATATAGTTCACTAATTAATCCAAATATAGAGCGCAAACTTGAGGAAGCAGCAGCAGTAGTCGCAATTGTGCAAAACCTCGGTTACCTTCCCCTTGCCATAGCTCAGGCTGGGGCGTATATCAGCGTTCAGCAATGTTTATTCAGTCATTATCTCAGAGAGTATAAGACAAATTTCAATCATCTTTTGAGCAGGAAATGGAAAGTGGGAAAGGATGATAGATCTGTCTTTGCTACATGGGAGTTGTCATTTAATGCAATCAAGAACCAAAATCCGAAAGCTGCAAAGCTGTTATCATTATGTGCGTTTCTTGACAATAATGATATATGCGAGGATTTTTTGAGGCGAGGAATGAAATTAGCTACGAATGGTAGGCAATCGTATATTTTTAGAAACATAAAATTTGTACTTATACATCATTATAGATACAAGCCTGACAGACTCAATCCACCTGCTCTTCTCATACTCAATTGCTAAGCGGACAGAGACATACGATAGTTTCAATATCCACCCACTAGTTCACCTTTGCATTCTATGGAAACTGGAGATGGAGCCCGACGAATATCAAAAATATGCTATTGAAGCTTTTCTTATGGTTGCATCTGGAATCACTGTTCCTGAAGGCAGAAATCGTGAGGTCAGTGACTGGATCTTTGAGCGGCGAAACTTGCCACATCTTTTTGCTGCAGAGAGGCAAATGAAGTATCTACCATTGGAAAAGGAGGAGTCACTGGCAGCTATAGATACTTTCCATAGGGCCTACAAAGATCACGGTCATTACGGAAAAGCAGAAGAAATGTGTACAGCTTTATTGGTTGCAAATGAGAAGTTGCTTGGCACAAACCACTCGAAAACCCTGGGTACCATTTATGATATGGCAGCGGTATATCTCGATCAAGGGAAATATAACCAGGCGCTGGAGTTGTATCAGCAAGTATTAGAATGGAGGGAAAAATCTCTAGGTCCTGACCACTTAGACACTCTTAATACTATCATCTGCATGGCAATAGTATATCGAAAGCAAGGGAAATATAGTCAGGCACTGGAACTGTATCAGCGGGCATTAGCAGGGTGCGAAAAATCACTGGGTGCTGACCATCCAAGCACCCTTGATACTGTCCACAATATGGCAGTGCTATATGAAAGTCAAGGGAAATATAGTCAGGCACTGGAACTGTATCAGCGGGCATTAGCAGGGTGCGAAAAATCACTGGGTGCTGACCATCCAAGCACCCTTGATACTGTCCAAAGCATGGCAATAGTATATGACAAGCAAGGGAAATATAGCCAGGCACTAGAGCTGTATCAGCGGGCATTAGCAGGGTATGAAAAATCACTGGGTGCTGACCATCCAAGAACCCTTCGAACTGCCATAACATGGCAATAGTATATCGAAAGCAAGGGAAATATAGCCAGGCACTACAGCTGTATCAGCGGGCATTAGCAGGGTGTGAAAAATCACTGGGTGCAGACCATCCAAGCACCCTTCAAACTGTCCAAAACATGGCAATAGTATATGGCATTCAAGGGAAATATAGCCAGGCACTGGAGGTGTATCAGCGGGCATTAGCAGGGTATGAAAAATCACTGGGCACAGACCATCCAGACACCCTTCGAACTGTCTACAATATGGCAGTGCTATATACAAGTCAAGGGAAATATAGTCAGGCACTAGCGCTATATCAGCGGGCATTAGCAGGAAGAGAAAAGGCACTGGGCGCTGATCATCCAAGTACTCTCAACAGTATGAAGGGTGTGGAATATTGTCAGGCAGCTCTGAAGTAACAAAATAGAGTGTCAGAACACTACGGATTAGGAAAGTTTTTCTACAGGCATTTGTTATGGCGCTATTATTTATTTTTCAGATTATTTTGTTTATGTTTATTCAAGTATCCATGCTTTCATTCTGCATATTTGTTCTATTTCTCATGATTCATATATATACCCGAATAACTCAGTATAACTCTTTATAATTCACCGGAGAGAGTATTCGCTTGGGCCTTTTGTTTATTGCCGGATGGCTGAAGAGGGTTGGTGTGGTTCTCACGTTTTTCTTCATTTATAGCTAGAATTTTGTACATATTCCCACAGAGAGTTCCGGTTCAGTTAAACTTGTGCTTAATAGAAGGTGCGGGGAGCTAAATAGGGGGGGGGTGAGATGTATACAGTAGCAAAGTAACCGGGGGGGGGGGTATATACAATATGCTACATGAACACGTTGAGTATTTAGTTATCCATATGTAGCGTATGGATAGAAGAAGGGGATTATGAGTTAGTCTGGCACAATGTAGCCCCAAAGTATATGATAGCGAGCCTTTGGTATATGGGGGCGCAAAGGGGGGCTTAAAAGAGGGTTGGAGGGACAAGAGAGGGGACGACGGCATGTAGAATGGAAGTTCTGCCGTCGTCAGGAGAGAGGACAGTACTCAAAGGGGAGTAATATTGCTGTAGATAGGGCGGGTTAGCAGGTGTAGGGTAAACGGGGCGTTGGGGCATTGGTTACCTGCATTCGTGGGCAACACCTCCTCCGTCCATCCTGTCATCTACCTATCTACCTAACCACACCCCGCCGGCAGTATAAGTATATATTCTTAATAATGGTTTGGTAGTAGTAGTGGGTACTGATCATATATATATCGAAATTCTTCTGTATATAAATATACTTTTGCTTTGTGTGTGGTTTACATATACATGCGATTCTGACCAAGATGAGATACAAGATAATGGAAGGGGTTGAAGGAGGGGGAAGGTAAGTATAGGTGAGAGTGAGAAGAAACTCCAGTGTAGATAGATAAGATACGTTACATACCGGGGGAAAAAAATACATGGGACATGAAATGAAAAATGGAAGCGTAGGATATAATAATGTACCAATGGGCAGGAGAGGATAAACATAAAGTTCTTTTACATGGAAGAATAGTTTATTTGCTCGTTCAGTGATCTACTATATAAACTCTATTTGCATAACAGGATCCCCAATCTTTTATAGACTTCCTTCATTACCATTTTTCGCATCACCTCGGTCCGAACTAGGATGGGAGTGAACCGTTTTTTTTGCCCCTTCTTGGATTAGTGCAATTTCTGTAGTTTTTTACCAGATTCAGAGTTCTTCTTCCCCAACACTCTCTCCACCTCTGAATTCCCTGTCTAAGGTTTTTGCCATTTCATCATTTACACCAGCAAGAAGTTTCTTCTAAGGCTACGTTCGGCTCGCTTTCCGATCCCCAGTTTATCCAAGAGTCCTATTCGTTATCCGCAGGCGCTTTTTCCATTCCACCATCGCTGGCTTTGGTAGGAGTTTCGTTATGGGGTCGGCTAAGTTTGCTTGCCCTCGCACCCCCTTGACTTTCAGCAAGCCCCTCTTGGTCCCGAATAAAGTGGTATTGGTCGGGTGCGCGAATGGTATGACCTGTTCTGTGCCAGCTTCTCGGTGGCCTCGTTGTCAGTATATATAGTGAGTACTTCCGAAATTCCCTATTCGTTCAGAAGTTGCCGCATCCAGGCTACATCCTTCGCGTACTCAGCCTCCGAGTTCCCTGTGCTCGCCACCCTCTGTCTCTTGCTGTACCAGAATATTATTTGGCCTCCTAGAAGAGCTATTACCCCCATGGTCGCTTTTGCCTTCTCCCCTGAGTACGAAGCATCTCCCACTATCTCGATCTTGGTTGTAGTTGTGGTAGAGATACGTATTCCAGTGCATTTGCTTGAGCATAAATACTCCAAGACCTCCAGTGCCATATGTATGTTCTTCTGGGAAGGGGTCTGGACACTCCTCCCTAGTAGGTTCACAGCCAGAGTGATGTCTGGCCGAGTCATCCATGCTATATACAGGAGGCTTCCGACCACCTGTTGGTACTTCTTCTTGTCAGTTGGTTCGTCGTCGGGATTTTCGGCGTAGCTTTCCGCGTTTGAAGGTACTGAATGCCTTTCTCCATGCACTCCAAGTGCTGGTGCCATCCGTTCTATCAAGCATATTTGAGTTAGTACTACTGAATCCTTATACCAATGCCATTCCATTTCCAGCAGACTGGTGGATTGATCTTTCTTTTCTAATTCCACCCATTGTTCCAGCTCTCTCTCAATTTCGGTCATTGTATGCCATTTTCTTGATTAATTTCCCAAACTCAACCATGTCAGAGTCAGCTTGGTCGAACGACGCGTTGGCTATTGTTGATCTTAGGTAGTCCCATCTCCTTTCGGATTCTGTGACGTGCTCGGAAATAGTAGCGGTGGTCATCAATTATCTACAGAAAAGTAAAAGGAACATTTGTACATTTTTCGCGTCTTGGCAACAATGCCCATTGGCTATGTTCCGCCCTGAAATGTAAAGTAAGGTACACTATCACAGTACATTTCTGAAAAATCTATAGCACGAAATACAGTCAGACCTTACTATAATGAACCTCGCTATAGTGAAAACCTTGCTATAATGAACACACCACGCTCTCGGATTTCCATCCCCATACAATTTAACCTTGCTATAATGAAATCACACCAAATAGTGTAATGAAAAAAAATCTAGAGGAAGTTATTTTTATCTACATACAAATTGTTCTTGCTATAATGAAAAGATGCTCATGAAACCCATAGAAACCCCCCTGCTACTGCCTTGCCTCCTGCGCACGAGTGATTCTTGAGCAGCCCAGAAAACAGCAACTATGTCGCTAAGCACTAGAGGTTGGTTTAAACCAGGTTGTGAGTGTCTGTTGCTTCCAGGTATATTGCTGGTATAATTCTCGCCGCTGGCTAGTAGATATCTCGACTGTTAGAGCTCTGATCACGGAAGTCAATCTACAGTGACCCGTGAAAAGTCTTGGGGATTCGGCAATATTGGGGCAAGTGTATCATGCAAGCCTAATCCCCAAGTCCTTTTACGGGTCACTATACTATTGATTTACTTTTGATTTATATTTTTCTCCCACTATCACTGCTCCTTACATTTCTATTTCCATTCCTAATCATCACTACTACCACCGTCCCATTCGAATTGATTTCTTAATGTGGCTATTTCCATTACTAGTAAGTCTTAATTAGTAGCCGAGCTCAGCAAGGCTCACGAACTCAGCTGCCAAGACTATATGACTAATTTTCCACAATTTTCTATACTGAAAACCTTGCTATAGTGAAAACAAAGTTTTATGTATTCATTATAGCAAGGTCTGACTGTATCATACTGTAGTCCCGTTAATGCACGCTACCGGGATATTGCGCACTACCGGGATATTGCGCACTACCGGGATATTGCACACTACCGGGATATTGCGCACTACCGGGATATTGCGCACTTGGCATGGCGCTAGCAAACTAGCGTGGTTATACTTAACAACACCGTAACAGCGGGGTACAGAAGGTAACAACAACGCTTCAAATTCTTCCCGGAGGTCTTTAGCACTCAATAATGAGAGTAAATAAAGAAAAGAAAATCCAGGAGGCGATTAAAGGGTTGCAGGAGGGTAAGTTTCCATCAGTTCGGAAGGCTGCTGCATTTTATGAACTGGCTCCATCTACGCTGAGATATAGGTATAAAGGCAAGACTATTTCTCATAGAGAAAGTCATGAGTGTCAGCAGCATCTAAATAAAGAAGATGAGAAGGCATTAGTGAGATATATTCAGCGGGTAGATGATATGGGATTCCCTATTGATTATAGTACTCTGAAAGAAATTGCACTTAGCTTAATTCTTAGGAAAAGAAAGATTGAAGCAGTAGGTGAGAATTGGATATCTAGGTTTGTCAAAAGGCATCCGGAGGTTCAAAAGCGCATAGCAAATACCTTGGCACGTCAACGGGTAATGGCAAACAATCCTGAAGTTGTTAAGAATTTCATTGAAATGGTCGGAAAGATAGTGAAAGAAAATAAAATTCCTCCGAAGAATATTTGGAATATGGATGAGAAAGGATTTATGTTAGGAAAAGGAAGAAAGTGTAAGGTAATTTGCAGGGCTGGAAAGAGGAGAGCAAAGAAACGAACAGATGGTAATAGAGAATGGATTACGGATATTGAGACTATTAATGTGACAGGTAATGTACTACCTCCATATATTATATTTAAGGGAAAAGCACATATAATGGGGTGGTATACTGGTGTTAATGAAGGTGATACTGAAGTACGATTTAACTACTCACCTAAAGGATGGATATGCTTCTCATTGTACTTGGGAATTTCTTTATTGGTGTATGGAAAATAATATTATTACTCTTTGTCTTCCTCCACATTCTACGCATTTACTACAGCCTTTAGATGTAGGGTTATTTGAACCATTACAGTTTGCATATAGCAAAGAGGTGGATAACTATACCAGGGATAATTTTGATGTGATCAGAAAAGGAAATTTTGGCCAATGCTAAAGAGGGCACGAATACGAGCATTTACCAAGCGGAATATCAAAGCTGGATGGGCAGGATCTGGTCTTTATCCTATCAATTACCAAAAACCGATTGGCAAGATTCAGCATCTCTCTACAGCAAAGCAATCTCAGGTTACCCCCAAGCGACCAAGCTCCTCCCATAGCACCTACACTCCAAGAACACCAAATGCACTGAAAAGACGCACCTTTCGCTTTCTTGACTACCTTCCTAATGCTTCACAATCAGAAATCAAAAAGTCCTTTCTCCAAATCTTTTCAACAGCATTAGGTGCTATGACGGAGGTTAACATTGAGCGAGACCTCAATACCAAACTCAAAATGCGAAGTATTGACCTCAATACTAAAGACCAGAGACGCTTTCAGTCAAGTGGGCCAATTACTGGAGCAGATGTTATTGAGTTAATAAAGAAGGCAGAAGCAAAAGAGTCACAAAAAGCACAAAAAGGCAAAAAAAAAACATCCAGAGGAGTCCAAATTACCGCAGCCAACAGCTCAAACCAAGCGTCAGCACTCTCTCCATACTCCCAAACAAGTCAGAATCTCCTCAGAGTCACCAGAAGCATGGTCAGATATAGATGACTCTGATATCTCTGCATCTTGTTCAGAGAGCTTTTATAGCACTTTGGATGCTATGTTTGAACAGTCACCACTCTCTCCAACAAGCCGCTGCCTCTTTCCCACGTCACCCACATCATCTCCGCCCACATAAGTATCCTCTACTATGACATTAAGACCTAGGAAATGATTCTGCAAGAGTTGGACTTTAGTTTATCTGTCCTGTCCAAAAAGGTATATCACTGATATTGAGACAAGTTACCAGACTGTACAGGCTTAACTAACATGCGGAATAGGTTTCTATATGTATTTAGTTACTTTGTATGTAGTTTGAAGTCATTTGAATAACTCTCTGAATTTTGGGAGGTCATTTTTGTTGTTACCGAAGTGTGCGCAATATCCTGGTAGTGCGCAATATCCCGGTAGGATGCGTTACTTTTGGAAAAACATTTACTTTACTTTAGATTTGCTACGAACCGCCCCCACTCAGAGCAACCCCACACCACTCTGCACCGCACGGCACCAAAAAGAGGCTCTTTGCATCTGAAAATAGCAAGAAATGCAGGATTTTGATAGAATATTTAAGTCTTGCCTTCTAGCTAGTCTCATACCAAGCCCCTAGGGCACTCTCGCGCACGATGCGGCCCCCAATCCAGTGCGCCCATAGCCTTCCTCTCAACATATTCCATCTCAAGAGTTTTGCTGTCGCGATAATCCGTGTACACCTCGCAAGCGTACGGTGAAATCCCAAGTTTCCGATTCAAGTTCTAGTAAAGAGCTTCAGACTAAGTCTCCGACCCGCTTGAGCTCGCGATAAGAAGAGCTGCCTTTCAATTCTGACAGATCAAGTAATAAACCCACCCTGAATTCCCCCTCAACCATGGCGAGACTGACCATCATGTGTATTTTTTTTTTTTAGCTTGTTTAATCTCCTCAACAACATGGAATTAGCAGCCTCTGCTGCCGGACTGGCCGGACTTGCTGGACTGACGCTACAACTGGCCCAAGTCGCTCGAGAGTGTGCCGACATTTATTCTGGAGTGAAAGAAGTCGGCTATACCCATGACTCCATATTGCATAGTCTCCGGACGGAAGGGCTTCGACTGAAGCGGTGGGAGCAAGCTTGGGGACTGGACACTGGCAACACCTCCAGCAAGCAACTCCAACATCTTGATCCTAATGACGAGCGGTATAGATATGCAGCAGCTGGCCTAGCGAGGATTGTTTATGTGTTTACCAAGATCGCCGAGTTGCAATCAAAATATCAAATCGAGCCTGAATCGAATGACAAGAAGAGAATACGTGACCGTCTTGGGGTCAGCAAACTGTTCCCTAGGTCCCGTTCCAAATCTCCAAATCCAGCAAACACTAGTCAGGCTACAAGCCCGAGCCCTCAGCTTTCAGGACTTACTCTGAACCATAGTGATCTCTGTCTTTTGGAAAACCCAAAGACCCTCACCAGTACACAATTGCTTCCAGGTCTACAAGAAGAGATTGCCTCCCTGAGTAATGCTGCACAGAAAGTACAGCAGTCTCTGTCTATCTATCGCAAGCTGCGTTGGGCTGGCATGGACAAGGCAAATTGTAACGAACTGATAGACCAGCTGAAGGAGTATATAGATGGCCTCTTCAACGTATTACCACCCGATTCCACTCCTACCAGTGTACTCCAGACTCAAACCATACCCAAGACACGGCTTAGTTTATCTTTCAATGTTCCCATCAACATTTCCCATGTTCGGCGGAATCCTGATTTTGTTGGAAGGGAATACCTCCTCGAGCAGCTAGCACTTGAGATAGGTGAAGGCAGGGATGCAATGGATATTACCCAAGTAGTGCTTCATGGGATGGGGGGTATGGGGAAGACACAGATTGCATTGGAATATGTTTATCACCATCGCAAAGACTACTCATCGGCTTTTTGGATCAATGCAGCTAGCGAGCAGACAACAAAAACCAGTTTTATTCAAATTATGGAGCAATTAATTGAACATCATGCCTCACTCTTAGATGAGCCGGACTACAAACATATCGGCAATCTCCTTAGTATGGTAGGAAAGCTCGACTCGGCGGGACTTTTTAGTACAGAAAAACCAGAAGAAGAGCAACATGTTATCAAAGCTGTAAAGAAATGGTTAACTGCCAAACAGAACAACAAATGGCTACTTGTGTTTGACAACCTCGATGACCTGGAATCTTTCGACATAAATGATTACATTCCTTCATGTGACTTTGGGACTATAATCATTACCAGCAGAAGACGTGAGAGTATGCAGGGCCGAAGGGGTTTAGAGGTATATCAAATGCAGAACAATGAAGCGGAAAAGTTACTTTTGACCAGCGCAAGGCTAGATTTGGAAAAGCTCGCTCCTGAGGGTAAGTGAATAATGTACCTAAATATAGTTCATTAATTAATCCAAATATAGAGCGCAAACTTGAGGAAGCAGCAGCAGTAGTCGCAATTGTGCAAAACCTCGGTTGCCTTCCCCTTGCCATAGCTCAGGCTGGGGCGTATATCAGCGTTCAGCAATGTTTATTCAGTCATTATCTCAGAGAGTATAAGACAAATTTCAATCACCTTTTGAGCAGGAAATGGAAAGTGGGAAAGGATGATAGATCTGTCTTTGCTACATGGGAGTTGTCATTTAATGCAATCAAGAACCAAAATCCGAAAGCTGCAAAGCTGTTGTCATTATGTGCGTTTCTTGATAATGATATATGCGAGGAGTTTTTGAGGCGAGGAATGAAATTAGCTACGAATGGTAGGCAATCGTATATTTTTAGAAACATAAAATTTGTACTTATACATCATTATAGATACAAGCCTGACAGACTCAATCCACCTGCTCTTCTCATACTCGATTGCTAAGCGGATGGAGACATACGATAGTTTCAATATCCACCCACTAGTTCACCTTTGCATTCTATGGAAACTGGAGATGGAGCCCGACGAATATCAAAAATATGCTGTTGAAGCTTTCCTTGTGGTCGCATCTGGAATCGCTGTTCCCAAAGGCAGAAATCGTGAGGTCAGTGACTGGATCTTTGAGCGGCGAAACTTGCCACATCTTTTTGCCGCAGAAAGGCAAATGAAGTATCTACCATTGGAAAAGGAGGAGTCACTGGCAGCCTTGGAAACTCTCCGCAGGACCTACGAAGAGCACGGTCATTATGGAAAGGCAGAAGAAATAGGTACAACTCTATTGGCTGCAAACAAGAAGTTGTTTGGCACAAACCACTCGAAAACTCTGGATACCATGTATTACATGGCAGGAGTATATTACCGTCAAGGGAAATATAACCAGGCACTGAAGTTGTATCAGCAAGTATTAGAATGGAGGGAAAAATCTCTAGGTCCTGACCACTCAAACACCCTTAATACTATCATCTGCGTGGCACTAGTATATGAAAAGCAAGGGAAATATAGCCAGGCACTGGAACTGTATCAGCGGGCATTAGCAGGGTGCGGAAATTCACTGGGTGCTGACCATCCAAGCACCCTTGATACTGTCCATAACATGGCACTGGTATATCAAAATCAAGGGAAATCTAGCCAGGCACTACAGCTGTATCAGCGGGCATTAGCAGGGTATGAAAAATCACTGGGTGCTGACCATCCAAGCACCCTTCAAACTGTCCAAAACATGGCAATAGTATATCGAACGCAAGGGAAATATAGCCAGGCACTGGAACTGTATCAGCGAGCATTAGTAGGAAAAGAAAAATCACTGGGTGCTGACCATCCAAGCACCCTTCAAACTGTCCAAAACATGGCAACAGTATATGGCATTCAAGGGAAATACAGCCAGGCACTACAGCTGTGTCAGCGGGTATTAGTAGGAAAAGAAAAATCACTGGGTGCTGACCATCCAAGCACCCTTAATACTGTCGGAAGCATGGCAATAGTATATAAAAATCAAGGGAAATATAGCCAGGCACTAGAACTGTATCAGCGGGCATTAGCAGGGTATGAAAAATCACTGGGCACAGACCATCCAGACATCCTTCGAACTGTCCACAATATGGCAGTGCTATATGAAAATCAAGAGAAATATAGTCAGGCACTAGAGCTATATCAGCGGGCATTTGCAGGAAGCGAAAAGGCACTGGGCGCCGATCATCCAGATACTCTTGAGAGTTTGAAGGGTGTGGAAAATTGTCAGGCAGCTCTGAAGTTAACACAATAGAGTGTCAGAACACTACGGATTAGGAAAGCTTTTCTACAGGCATTTGTTATGGCGCTATTACTTCTTTTCCAGATTGTTTTGTTTATGTTTATTCAAGTATCCATGCTTTGATTCTGCGTTGTTGTTCCATTTCTCATGATTCATATATATACCCGAATAACTCAGTATAACTCTTTACAATTCACCGGAGAGAGTATTCGCTTGGGCCTTTTGTTTATTGCCGGATGGCTGAAGAGGGTGGGTGGGGGTTCTCACGTTTTTCTTTATTTATAGCTAGAATTTTGTACATATTCCCACAGAGTTCCGGTTCAGTTAAAGTTGCGCGACATAGAAGGTGCGGGGAGCTAAATATGTATCTAGGGGGGGGGTGAGATGAATACAGTAGCAAAGTAACCGGGAGGTGGGGGGGGGACTATATACAATATGCTACATGAACACATTGAGTATTTAGTTATCCATATGTAGTGTATGAATAGAAGAAGGGGATTATGAGTTAGTCTGGCACAATGTAGCCCCAAAGTATATGATAGCGAGCCTTTGGTATATGGGGGCGCAAAGGGGGGGCTTAAAAGAGGGTTGGAGGGACAAGAGAGGGGACGACGGCATGTAGAATGGAAGTCCTGCCGTCGTCAGGAGAGAGGACAGTACTCAGAGGGGGTAGTATTGTTGTAGATAGGGCGGGTTAGCAGGTGCAGGGTAAACGGCGTTGGGGCATTGGTTACCTGCATTCGTGGGCAACACCTCCTCCGTCCATCCTGTCATCTACCTACCTAACCACACCCCGCCGGCAGTATAAGTATATATTCTTAATAATGGTTTGGTAGTAGTAGTGACGTATATATCGAAATTTCTTTTGTAATAAAAATCGCCTTTTTTATTTATGTAATGGTTTACATATACATGCGATTCTGACCAAGATGAGATACAAGATAATGGAAGGGGTTGAAGGAGGGGGAAGGTAAGTATAAGTGAGCGTGAGAAGAAACCCCAGTGTAGATAGATAAGATACATTACATACCGGGGGAAAAAAATACATGGGACATGAAATGAAAAATGGAAGCGTAGGATATAATAATGTACCAATGGGCAGGAGAGGATAAACATAAAGTTCTTTTATATGGAAGAATAGTTTATTTGCTCGCTCAGTGATCTTGGGAGCTCTACTATCTAGTTAACTCTATTTGCATACAGGATTCCAAAATCTTTTATAGACTTCCTTCATTACCATTTTTCTCGTCAGCTCGGGTCCGAACAGGATGGGAGTGTACCGTTTTTTTGCCCCTTCTTGGATTAGTGCAATTTCTGTAGTTTTTTACCGGATTCAGAGTTCTTCTTCCCCAACACTCTCTCCACCTCTGAATTCCCTGTCTAAGGTTTTTGCCATTTTATCATCTACACCAGCAAGAAGTTTCTTCTAAGGCTACGTTCGGCTCGCTTTCCGATCCCCAGTTTATCCAAGAGTCCTATTCGTTATCCGCAGGCGCTTTTTCCATTCCACCATCGCTGGCTTTGGTAGGAGTTTCGTTATGGGGTCGGCTAAGTTTGCTTGCCCTCGCACCCCCTTGACTTTCAGCAAGCCCCTCTTGGTCCCGAATAAAGTGGTATCGGTCAGGTGCGCGAATGGTATGACCTGTTCTGTGCCAGCTTCTCGGTGGCCTCGTTGTCGGTATATATGGTGAGTACTTCCGAAATTCCCTATTCGTTCAGAAGTTGCCGCATCCAGGCTGCATCCTTCGCTCCTTCCGCCGCTGTGATGTACTTGGCCTCCGCGTTCCCTGTGCTCGCCACCCTCTGTCTCTTGCTGTACCAGAATACTATTTGGCCTCCTAGAAGAGCTATTACCTCCATGGTCGCTTTTGCCTTCTCCCCTGAGTACGGCATCTGCCACTATCTCGATCTTGGTTGTAGTTGTGGTAGAGATACGTATTCCAGTGCATTTGCTTGAGCATAAATACTCCAAGACCTCCAGTGCCATATGTATGTTCTTCTGGGAGGGGGTCTGGACTCTCCTCCCTAGTAGGTTCACAGCCAGAGTGATGTCTGGCCGAGTCATCCATGCTATATACAGGAGGCTTCCGACCACCTGTGGGTACTTCTTCTTGTCAGTTGGTTCGTCGTCGGGATTTTCGGCGTAGCTTTCCGCGTTTGAAGGTACTGAATGCCTTTCTCCATGCACTCCAAGTGCTGCTGCCATCCGTTCTATCAAGCATATTTGAGTTAGTACTACTGAATCCTTATACCAATACCATTCCATTCCCAGCAGACAGGAGGATTGATCTTTCTTTTCTAATTCCACCCATTGTTCCAGCTCTTTCTCAATTTCGGTCATTGTATGCCATTTTCTTGGTTAATTCCCCAAACTCAACCATGTCAGAGTCAGCTTGGTCGAACGACGCGTTGGCTATTGTTGATCTTAGGTAGTTCCATCTCCTTTCGGATTCTGTGACGTGCTCGGAAATAGTAGCTTTTCGGTCATCGAAGTCGTACTTTAGTATGTGTCCCAGCACGGCTCCTAGGTCTGTTATGGTTTTGCCCTCGTATTTTGCAGTTAGCATTTTATATGCTTCGGTCGCTGTGTCGCAGAGTTTGATCAGTGGTTTCACTTCGTCTTCGCACATGGTCAGCATAGCGAAGCCGTTGGCTGTTTCCCACATGTCCTCGTCCGTGAGGTCGCTGACAGTTCCATCTTCTGCTTTGATTATTCCTTTGTTGTCTATTTCGTCTGTCACTACATGCCAGAAACTTTTCTTTCGTATCTTGTACAAGCGTAGTACTCGCCGTATGTTTTTAATCTATCCGACGTAGTTATCTTGCCCTCTGAGTTTTAAGTCTAATTTTGGGATTGACTGGATTGTCATTCCCGGCGTTTTAGTCATTTCTGTCATCTATGTCGGCTGGTGATTTCGGTTCATCTTCTTCTGAGGTGTCGTTTTCTGGCGATTCTTCGTTTCCTTCTTCTTGAGGTTGAGCTGGGGTGACTGCTTCTTGTTCCTGTTGCAGTTGTTCTTCCACCGAATGTTCTTCGATCTCCCAACCTTCATCGTTCGCAAATTTCACAATACTTCGAAAATGCGAGGGTGATATTATTGAAGATATATGAATAACTAATTTTTACACCAAGTCTACAAGAGTATTTTCATGACTGATATACTTAATGCCTAGCTAAAACTGCCTAAACAAATGCATATATTCCTGTCTCTCCTGTGCGATATTTTGTTGCTACTCTAGATTTTCCTGTACTGCCTTCTGCTGTTGGTCTAAACGTTTCACACAAATTCTCCAACAGCTTTGTGCTTTTTTCTGCTCTTCCAGTAATGTTACATGTCTCTCTTCCTCTTTTGTTTGCAATTGCCTTCCTTTTGCATTATAAGTTTCAGCCTTTTCTGTAAGTCTTTTATAGGGATTAAACTTTGCCTCAATGCCACTTTCTTTCCACATCTTTTAGTCACCATCAGATGCAGGAGAAGGTTCATGTAGGCTGCTAATAAGCCCATCTGGTGTCACAATAGACTGATACTTGATGCCATGGTATACTTTATGTCCTAAATAATATTCCCACTGATCTATAGATGGAAGTGCTACTGGTCGAACGGTCCCATCAATAGATCCCCAGATCCCATGGATACCTCGAGCAGCGGTACCGCGAGTCCCCATCTCAATAGCTGCCTCATAATGCCGCATTAGGCGAGTGTTAATCACTCTGAGTCCCAAAGGAGATTGTCATGATATCGTCCCAAACGGTCGATAATAGTGTCCATGAATGCTGCTCATATTGTATCGGAGGTCGGTAACGAGAAGTCACAGTAGCCACATTTATTGCGACGCTGTTCAAGTTTAGGAGTATTGCTTGAAAATACCCCAGTAGCATCAATCCAAGAAGAGCAAACTGGCGTTTGTGTTGGCGTTCAACTTGGGTATCCATATTGAAATTGATGATGAAGTGAGGTTCCAGTGTTACGTGGAGTTCTAAATTAGCTGATCTGCGGTTCTAGACAGTTCTCGTACAGTTTGGGCTC
Source organism: Kalaharituber pfeilii (assembly GCA_015179045.1). Lineage (NCBI taxonomy): Eukaryota > Fungi > Ascomycota > Pezizomycetes > Pezizales > Pezizaceae > Kalaharituber > Kalaharituber pfeilii. The sequence continues at coordinate 459,868 of WHUZ01000009.1, read as the reverse complement.
TCTTCATTTTATCCTTGTTGACTTGAATTCCACCCTATGAGGTTACGTACAGTGTTGCAAAATCCCTCATTATCTCCAAGATACTGTTAACATCGCTTCGTTTTCGTTACCTACACTCAGTTCCGGAGTTGCAGACCCCCCTCTAGATGTAGAACCCACCACAGACATTGACTCCAGAGCGTATTGTCTTATCATTTTGCCTTCTTTATTTAATCTTTGTGTACGATCTTTGGCTTCTGCCCGTAGAATTGGGTTTCGAGACTGTAATTCTGCAAGACTGCTAAGATTTTCCATCTCATACAGGAAGTCGGAAATCTCTTCATTGGTACCGGTCTTTTGCAGTGACTTCAGATTGTTCTTTCGATGCTCAGCCAGCAATTTATAGAACCTGTCTTCGAATGCCTTTGCCGGCCGGATACTTCCACTTTTTGAGGTTTGCAGACACCATTTCCCATTTTTCCATAGTTTTTCCCTTCTCACAAGTTAACGTATTAACACCCGTAACTCTCTTGACTAAAGCTCAGTCCTTCCATGACTGTCAATTAGACCTTGCTGCCGCTCCTTTGACTCAGGGACAGATTGCTCGGATTCTTCAGGTGCAGGTTGCTGGGAGTCTTCAGGTGCAGATTTCTGGGAGTCTTCAAGTTCCGGCTGGAAGTCCTCAGGTTCTGGCTGGAAGTCCTCAGGTTCCGGCTGGGAATCTTCAGGTTCCGGCTGGGGTCTTCAGGTTCTGAGTTACTCCACGATAAAGGAGTTGGCGACCTGTTAGACTCATCGGAATGGGGTGAATTTAGCATCCTCTCCATTGTAGGCGCGTTCTCTTGCCCTGTAACTGAATGGGCAGTGGCGTTCTCGTATAGAATAGAGTCTTCGTATGGCATGGGGTCTGTGTGTACGGGGTCTGTGTGTACGTACAATTGATTTTTCTGAGTTTGTCAGAACCACGGTTACTGAAAAAAAGCATTTCTTTCAGTCAGTCTGGCTGGCTGCTGACCCTTTCTTGTCGTTGTGCCAGGACCCTGCAAATAGAGCCAGTTGACTTCCCATCCTCTCTATGTTGAGTTTGGATAATGGTGTGATTTGAACTGCTGCCGCCGAACCGCCGCCGTAGTCCGCCGCCACCATCGTACCCATTGGCAAGGCCATAGCCAGTTAGTCGTACAGAACTACCCTCCTTCCGGAACGTGACAGTTGTAGATTGTCCTGTACTACCTTCTTCTGTTCTATACATTCGCACAAATTCTCCAACTGCTTTGTAGGTTTTTCCTGCTCTTCCAACAGTGTTATATGTCTTTCCTCCTCTTTTGTTTGCAATTGTTTTGCTCTTGCAGTATAAGTTGCAGCCTCCTCTTTCATAATGTTTAAGTAATATCTCGTCGTTTTTGCTCTTTGTAGTCGGTTCTGGAATTCCAGGCCCCTTTCAGACTCAGAACTCATAGTGCATATCCAAAAATTTGATATATCAACGTAGTACATATCCTTGTATAACTTCAACAGTTCAATTCGACTGAGAATCAACATGATTAAACTCAATGAAAATCCTACTCCCTCAACTTTCCCTGTAAACCCATTGCGTGTGTATGCTGTTCATGAGCGATTCGTGCAAGCGGTTTCGTCAAAACATCGGCTATATTCGTCTCAGAAGATAGATATACGTTTCAATATCACGGCTCCTTGATCGATGGCTTCACGGATAAAGTGACGCCTAATGGCAATGTGCTTGGTCCTATCATGATGCCTTGGATTCTTTGCTAAATCCATAGCTCCGTTATTGTCAATATAGGTAATCGATATCTCCTCCTATTTCTCCATTGTCTTTCCCTTCTCGCAGGTTAAAGGGTTGACACCAGTAGCCTCTTTTGCAAGAGCTTTATCCTCCCATGCTTTGCGATTTTCCAATTTCGACTTCGGAGGTATTGCTTAGGTTATTTTTTTTTTTTCTCATCTTTTCAATACTCGACTGTCGTGGAGTGTCGTAGATTAACCTATATCATTCGATTGCACATTCTCCGAGTAGGAACGCAGTCTCCTATTATCAAACTACGTCTTATTCGCTTTGATAGGGGAAGATTAATGTGAGAGGATAGGAGGTCGGCTTCTCCTTCTGAATAGCCTCTGCCAAACTGGAATTGTTCTGGTGGGTCTCTAATTGCAGCGCGGCTTGTCAGTGCAGAGCGGGGTGGCCGAAGTGCAGGCACCGGACACACTGCTTGAAGAGGGAGATGGAGTCAACATAAACCACGCGGATCTCGTGGTTTATGAGGCGGAGGAGGGCGAGAACCTTATGACCATGGGGGATACCCCCGACAATGGCGACTCTGGTTCCTAAGGACTTGGTTTTAACCCTCTCAGCGCTGCTCCGGAGGAAACGACAGCGGATGGAGTCGATGCAGGTAACGATTTTGAATTGTCAGGCCAACCTCATTAAGTTCAGCTGATCAGAGATGGTAGACGTACGGTATACCCGTGGAAGATGCTCGTCATGGGAAGCAGCGCGCTCAATGATCCTCTTGCTCGCTCAATAATTCCGGGGAGCAAGAACATGCCTGCGATTTGGGGGAGGAGGGCGGAAGCTGCGTATCCGTCAGGGGTGGTGATGATGACGGTTCCTTTCTCGTTCATTCGGAGTGAGACGAGGGAGGCCCTTCCGGCCCCTCTCTGAATGAGTAGTTCGACAAGGTCACCATGTTGCTTGATTATTTCCTCGGGGGTGAGCTTTCTTGCGATGGTAGCGGAGTCCTGGTCGACGACAAGAGGGATTAGTTAGTTGTCGCGGAGTGGGGGAGTTGGTGCGAGTGGAGTGGTGGGGCCACCAGTTCTATGGTGGGGCCTTCCTGGTCACGAGACTAGGGCCTTCCTTCTTTGGGTTCGTTTACTTTTGGTGGCGGGGGTAGGCCGTCTTGGCGGGTGGGGTAGTGGGGTTTGCACCGGGGGAGCGGTCTGCTTGGCGACCTGCTGCTCCAGGGCAGCAAAGGATTGTGCCAGCAGGCGGACGATGTCTTGCACCGCCGACTTTTCAGCATACCGTAGACTGCCAGTTGTCTGAGGAGCTCCTCGGGGGGCCAGGAAGGCATGATTTCCTGCAGCACTCCCATTCATTATCCCATACTTTTGCAAGTCTGTGTAAGCTCTTGGCCTTGCGCTCTTCCGTGTGTTCATGTATCTTTGCGAGAGGTTTAGTCTCCTCTGTATACCTTCGCTCTGTTCTCTTTGGCTCGGGAACCGACGGAGTTTCAATCTGTCAACTGCGAAGGTGTCGGCTCTTCTGGTGCCATCGATTGATTGCGATCATGTGGAAGAACAAACTGTCATGTGAAAGAACAAACTGAAAACATTGGATGCCATGTGGCATAGCTTCAAGATGGGTATCAGGTTTACATTTTACAGATGTAAATGCTAATACGGTATTGTACTTGCGGATATGCTATTAAACAATGCACGTAGAAGAGGCGGCAACTCTTTCAACGACTCTAGACGGATTCCCCCTCTTTATAATATACCATAAGCCGTAATACTTTGCGAGATGCGAGAAACAATAGCCAGTAAGCGGGGTTGCAGAAGATATAGGTGGACTGTACGTGATGGCTCAGTGCAAGCGAAGAATCATGCTGGGTAGGCAGTCAGAGTTACAAAGCCGGGCTCATAACCTCCAAGATGAACCGCATATTTTGACTTCATTGAGCGCAGCGAGGTCGGTTCTAGTTCTTCCTTCGTAAGTGTCCTTGAGGATCCTCCAGGCCTGAGCAACTGTTGTTGCCGCTCTTACCATTAGGTGCGGTTCTTTCCTCGCAATTTTCCATGATATAATCCAGTACTTTGTCAGTTTTGTCTTGCCATTTGACAGGATTTGCTGAATGGGAGGGTTCCTGAGAGCTGTCTCCAGTCACTAGTTCAAGCAATTCTTGTCTTCGGAGCTGGCGTGTGGCCTCGATGGCCCATGAGGGATAGACGTCTTTCGAGAGTTTCTCGAAATTATTGACAGGGGTGATCACATATCTTTCTATTTATGTGTATTATCGCAAATACATATTCGTCTGGTGCTATCGATTGATCGGTACAACACTGTCAATTTAAAGGAACTTGATCACAATCAAAAAAGGCAGAATGGAACGAAATCTTTTTTCTTATTATGTCTCCAGGGACTCAAATATCAATATTCTTAAAAAAAAAATTGAGGAACTCTAGAATTGACTTGTGGTACTAAAACTCTGAATACTACTGAACTCCTTAGTTTCCTTGGCTCTGGTTCTGGCGTCTGTTGTAAGTGTTCGGTAACAAAAGTAGAAAATTCGTAAGTTCGATGGGCCCTGCTTTCTGTCGGTTCAGGGTGGGTTTCCTTTCCAGTGGCAAGCTTCCAGCAGTGTAGGTCTTTTAAGCTTCACTAGTTTTATATTTTTTATCTCCCGTTCTTTACCCTTGCCTTTTCCCCAAGTTTCCCGCTTCCGTTTTGAATTTAATTGCTCAGAATTTGAAATTCCTTCTTCCTGAGATAAACCTGTAGTATCACTAGTATTGTTTAACCGCATGTTTTGACTCCATTGAGCGCAATTTTCGTTGTTGAGTCTTGGAGTACATCCACTCGAGATCTTGAAAATATTGAAATATCTGTAGACTGAGCTGACATAATGACTGAAGACACGGGGGGGCGATATCAATCTTGATATTGCGGCATGCGAAGGATGGAAGGCAGTTGCTAAATTTTCGTTGTTGAGTCTTGGAGTACATCCACTCGAGATCTTGAAAATATTGAAATATCTGTAGACTGAGCTGACATAATGACTGAAGACACGGGGGGGTGATATCAATCTTGATATTGCGGCATGCGAAGGATGGAAGGCAGTTGCTAGAAGTTCGAACATTCCATTCTTTTATACAGCGGTTGCAAGGACCGATTTATCCTTTTTGTCAATCTCGCAAACATCTTATCGAATAAAAGCTTGCATTGAGCTTTCATACATTTCCGATTAAGGCTAGATTGTATCCAAGATCAGGAACATATGGCACATTCCGGAGTTTCAATATATAGCCACCGGTGGTATTCGTGAGCACCAGTTTGGTGATATTTCGCAGCCTAAGAACTGCTGTACTGGTCCCAGATCCATCGTATTATATCAAACGTAGTACACTCTTCAACCAATTGATCTTGAGCATGCCGGGCCTTACCATCAAAATTTCATCAACGAAGACAATAACAAAAAGCGGAATAGAAAGATCACAGTGAATATAGAGATTAGGCCCTACTTGTGACTGTCAGAACCCCAGAGATAGCGAATAGAGGGATTTCGCTGGCGCCAGGGAATAAAGTACTTAGCGCGTGGCAGAATTGAGTTACTGGTAGGTGCGGATATCCTCAGGGCCTGAAATTGCAGAATTTGTAGTGCTGGATAGACAGACATCGGCCTCCATAGGTGTTGATAATCCTTTGCAGTTTTGCATGCTGAAATGTCCAAGTATGGAGGCAATATATCTGCTCTGGTGGAGGTGTATGGTACGTTTGGTGCGATCACGAGTAATCTCGAGGCCGATAAACATACATGATGGTCCGAGGTGCGTCATCTTGTATTTCTTTTGAGGTTGGTCTTTGACGCGAGTACTCGCTGTACTATTTCTGGGAGCAAATATGAGGATGTCATTCTCATAGTAAAAGTAAATCCTTTTCATTGCCCAAAATGTATAGGTTAGCATCTTTAGAGGACTGGGTAAAGCTAATGGATATAAGATATGCATCGATATCCGAATACCATGCTCTTGATGCCTGCTTCAATCCGTATAAAGCTTTTTGGAGTAGATGAACACCACTTCCACTGGCAAACCCTTCAGGCTGTGCCGTATATACTTCTTCATCGAGGATTAGGTTCAGGAATGCGGTTACCACATCCCACCGGTCAATGTCCCAATCTTGTTCAGCTGTCATAGCTAGAAGTATGCTTAGCGTATTTAGGCGCGAGTACAGGCGTAAGCAGTAATTAAGATAACCATGTACAGGTTGTGACCTCATCGTTTGCTCCCATGAAAATGAAACTGCGTCGATCGCAGCTCAACGTTCTCACACATTCACTGGTCTGTGGTTTCCCATGTGAATCAGGACGCCGAATCGACTCCCGCTTTCAGAATGAAGAATTGGATAAAAACTGACGAAGATAGATGGGGGACAAAAGGATTAGTATTTCACGGACAAAGTGGTAATGCATATCAATGTGCTTAGTCCGTTGAAATGAAATTGGATTTTTAGCGAGGTTGATACCTGCGCTGTTGTCATAGTAGATATGGACTGGTACCAAGCTGTAGTTGTTGAAGCCATGGATATACCAGAGAGGTACGGAGGTGTGGCAGAAAAGTAATTTCCACCTTCCGTTTTCGGAAAAGCGCAACTTGGCGCATATGCAACATATTATGCATAAAATACAATGCATATGTGCATATGCGGTATATGATGCATATGACGCATGCGCACGCATATTATATACAGTTAGTATATTTATTGACAGACGCAATGAGTTTGAGTTTGACCTGCTGACTATAAGTTGTATTGAAGGATTTGAATTCAGTGAAATATAGTAGATTTATTTTGAGTGTTTATATACAATCTCATTAATAGGAAGAAAACGAACATTGAATTTAGGTGGTCCTGGAGGTCTTCCACGTTTAGTTACTCTTCCCTCTTTAGTACCTTTTTTTTTTTTTCCCTTTTCTGGATCTGCGTTTTCCTTTCCGTCCTTCCCTTTGCTCTTCACCAGACTCTTGTTCCTGCTCCTGCTCTAACTCATCTTCATTCCATTGATCAGCATCAACTTCTTCAACTTCTTCAACATCTACCCAGAGAGAACCAGTAAAAAGAGAAGTAAAATAATCTATATAGGATTCTGGAAGATCTTTCGTCATTTGCTTAAAGGTAGTATATGCTTGCTGGCAAACTTGACGAATTTTTTTGATTTTTTTTCTGATATCTGACTTCCGTAATTTATCAGATTGACGTTTTCCTGTCCTCCCTTCCTTATATTCATTACCTACTTCAAGTTTAATCACTTCTTGAATATGACGAGGAATTCGCTCAATCCATGATTGAATTCTCCATTGTTCAAGATCCTTCCAAGCCTAGTATAGATATCAAAATTAGCTACTAATAGTATTGAACATTATATTGTATATAATATACCTTAAGCCACACTTTTTCAGCAGTAAGACGGCAAGTTAAAGGACCCTTCTTAGTTGTTGCTTGCTTCATATAAGCCCAACATGGTTCAATCATATTCAAGTCTGGAGAGTTGCCAGGCCAAATGAAACGTTCAATTTCTGAGACATCGAAGTAAACTCGTTGACGTTTGGAAGCATGAGAAGGAGCCTTATCTTCCATGACAGTAATATTTGGAATAAAGCATTTGGCAGCTTCAGCAAATGGAAGAAGTTTGGTAAGAAGAATTTCGTTTAAGTATCTATACCAATCAACTCCACCTTTGCTTTCCTCTCTAGAAAAAGCTCCGTTCTTCACATTAAATTTCCAGGTTGGCTTTCTCCCACCTAGAAGCAGCTGCAGAGTTAGTAGAAGCTATTACCGGGTGCAAAATTCGACTGAAAAAACAGCTGCCAACCCGCGTGCAAAAAAGCTGCCTACCCGGGTGCAAGCCCGGGTGCAAAACAGCTGCAAAAATCGAATGAAAAAACAGCTGCCAACCCGGGTGCACAAACAGCTGCCAACCCGCGTGCAAAAAAAAGCTGCCAACCCGGGTGCAAGCCCGGGTGCAAAACAGCTGCAAAAATCGAATGAAAAAACAGCTGCCAACCCGGGTGCACAAACAGCTGCCAACCCGCGTGCAAAAAAAAGCTGCCAACCCGGGTGCAAGCCCGGGTGCAAAACAGCTGCAAAAATCGAATGAAAAAACAGCTGCCAACCCGCGTGCAAAAAAAAGCTGCCAACCCGGGTGCAAGCCCGGGTGCAAAACAGCTGCAAAAATCCAATGAAAAAACAGCTGCCAACCCGGGTGCACAAACAGCTGCCAACCCGTGTGCAAAAAAAAAGCTGCCAACTCGGGTGCAAAATTCGAGTGAAAAAACAGCTGCCAACTCGGGTGCAAAAATCGACTGCAAAATGCCTGCCAAAACGGCTGCTGTAAGAGTAGAAGAAATCTCCACACACTTACCTGTATTCCGAAGTCCCATTCTTCTCATCATAGTATTGAGTTCCCACTGTGTCTTGCACTCTTCCTCAATAGCAGTATTAATCAGATTCACTTCTTTTTCTGCCCGTTGCTTTTCCTTTTTGGTTTCTGGTTTCCAGATATGACAAGGTCCTTTAAAGTCATATGTGAAGCATCCCCAGAACATGAACTCAGAGTATCCTTTCCACCGCTCTCGAACACAGGATTTAATGCAGACTTCATGTGGCTGTCTCCATACCTTTAAGAATTTTGTTAGTTATTTTGCTTAGATATAAATATAGTAGCAACTTACCCTATAATTTCCTCTTCTATGCCCTAATACCACTGAAGTTTCATCTGTCCAAACCACTCGTTTCCAATCCTCAAGAGTCCAATGCTGATATCGTAAAGCAAACTGATAACGTGCTTCTCTCATTTCTTTTGTCAAGCCAGGCTTTCGTGTAGGTTTGGTTTTTCTGAATCCATGTTTTCGTAGTACCTTCCATGCGCTATAGCGAGATATATTAAATTGAACAGCTAGTGAACGAACTGACTTTTCCCGACCATAACGATCATACTTGATAGCCTCAATCAGTTTTTGTTCCACCTCAGGTGTAATTTTTTTACGCCTTCCAGAGCGTGGGGTATCAATAACATGAAATGAAGAGAGAGGGGTTCCAGGATACCAGCCTCGTTCAAGTGCTTTATTATAAAGATTGGTAACCTGTCGAGAGGTAATTCCAGTTTGCCGCTGAATCTCAACAAGACACTCTCCTACTGCCTTCAAAATCACTGCTTGAGCTCTAGTTACAATATCAAACATCTTAATAAGCTGAATAATGAAAACTGAAAAACAGGAGCTTAAGAATGAGAGATAGAGAACAAGAGTTGGAGAACACAGTAGGAGAATGCAGCTAGAAAACGAGAGCTGGCGAAGGAGAGCTGGCGGAGAGCCAGCGTAGGAGAGCTGGCGAAGGAGAGCCAGCGAAGGAGAGCTGGCGAAGGAGAGCCGGCGAAGGAGAGCCGGCGAAGGAGAGCCGGCGAAGGAGAGCTGGCAAAGGAGAGCTGGTGAAGGAGAGCCAGCGAAGGAGAGCTGGTGAAGGAGAGCCAGCGAAGGAGAGCTGGCGAAGGAGAGCTGGAGAACAAGAGTGCTTAAGCTATAATGTGGGGTTGAATGCGGGGTTGACCAGCTTGTTATGCATAGTAATGCATATTTCGTGTGCATATGCGCCAAGCTACGCTATTCCAAAAACGGAAGGTGGAAATTACTTTTCTGCCACACCTCCGTAGACGAGCAGTTAATAACAGTGCCATGTACTCAGCTTCAGCTATGGAAACAGCCACAGCCGTTGTATCATTGAAGTGTGGCTGGAACCACTGTCTGGCGTTCCCGGATAGGTAAGATGCGGCGTATGTGAGTTTCTTAGTGTCTGTGTCATACCGGGTAGGATCGGCGTTAAAGACAAGGTGTAGTTAAGTGACGAAGTCCTTGAATTTTTCCCTAGTTCCGTCGAATGGGGCTGGGTCGGCGACCTTAGGGGCTCGAGATCATTCCTAGATTTGGGCGCCGTTCTGCGTAATTGTCTGGGAGGATATGGCGGTGAGCTTCTGCTGTAAGCAGTAATGGAAACCCTGGTAATAGTAATCCCACAGAACTTCCGCGGTTTTGGTTGTACTATGATCGGGGATGTTAAAGCTGGCCTGGGTTCCTTGTAAAGCCGAGATCATTCCGCTGCTATGGGCAGCGAAGATAAAGGTACTAAAATCTCCGGGGGTGCCGTTCATCGGTGAGAGTGGTCGGGTTCTCATAACAGTGACAATTGTAGGGTGTAAAGAAGTTTTCCTGCCAGTATTCTTTTGCTATTGATCGTGGTAGTAGTGGTAGCAGGGCTTTTCCTTCAAGTCGCCCCACGGTGTACATCAACTTGTGTTGTTCAGGGGAGGAACAGGTTTGCATTTCCGTTCAACTTTGCTTTGATAGCTTCAAGAAAGGGGTCATCTGAGTATTGAAGTCATAGTGTCTGTTTCGTGAAAACTAAAGTCGATTATTGTGTTTTTGAAAGAGTAAAAAGAGTTCTAAATTGTCAAATTTTGATAGGAGAGGCTGTCATCATGATGGTGATTGATTTTTTTATTACTCGAGTTTCATGGCGATATATTCCGGTCTGGCCTGCATACTGAAGCCATAGTCTTTGTTTCGTGAGAAGTAATTCAAATCAGTTATTGTGATTTTGAAAGAGTTAAAAGAGTTTTAAATTGTCAAATTTCGATAGGAAAGGCTGTCATGGTGATTAATTTTTTTTTTGTTCTACTCGAGTTTCGCGGTGACATATTCCGGTCTGGCTCAAGTCTTTCGTTTGCGAATTTCCAGCCACCCCCGGCACCTTTTCATCGCATGTGCCACCTAACCCTCTTGCTGGCATCCTCCACCACAACTCCATGGACTGAGAATAGCGGAAAATATGATATTTTCCACGAGGACGAGGGAGTTCGCCCTTCGCAGAGCCACCGTCTACACAACGGGCTGGTCTTTTTGCCACTTGCATCCACCTCCCAAACCGCTGCCAGGGCATCCCAGATGCTGGTCTGGCCCCTCATTGAAGTAGGGACGCACCCCTTGTTGCCTTCGAGCTTAGGAGTTTCTTCATCGGTACCAGTCTTTGCAATGAAAGGCACGGGAAACCGGGAAACAGAGGCAATGGCAGAGGGCTGTGGATATTCGAGGAGGCCGTGGGAAGTATGAACGGTGACCCTGAGCATCAGCATCTAGAATCAGTAATATATTGCCCTCCTCCCAGTAATCCTTGTCCAATTGGTAGCGGCAGCACTCATGACGCCTGAGCAGGTGAAGGGCTACCCGTCTTTACTGCTCCTCGTCTTTTTAATCCTCAATCCTGACACCAGTTTCCGAGGCGATGTCCGAGGCGACCACTTGGTGATTTTTGACCTTGAGCCTGGGTTTTGAGGGGTTGGTTAGTGGGGCAGGGTAGCATGATCTGTGGGCTATCACACTGTAGATCCGCAAGAATTTGACTGGAGGACTGTGGATCTGCCGAAGCAAAACTTTGACTATGGGGTTAAATACAGGCTGTGAGAGTTGTACAGGGAGCAGAACTGCGAAATCGTTGGAAGTGGTAAAGGTTGCTGCTTACGAGACTCAGATTTGTCTGTGTTTTCCACCTCTACGTTAAATCTTGTTTTTATTCAGTCCCAGTGTTCTTCACTCCCAGGGAGCGTGCGGGCTGGAGAGTCGCTGTGGGCAATGACTGGATGCGGGTGTGTCGCACACGGCACCTTGCATCACCACGTGGGAGAAGGATGGGGATCGGCGCACGTCCCATTGTGTCTGATGACGTCAGTGTCACCTAGAGAACATGGAAAACAGTAGAAGACACAAACCCTTCCAAGATTAGCCAAATCCAAATGCTTTTCCTCATCCATTTCCTTCGAAAAGTCCTCCGCAGCTTCCAGCAACAGTAGCGAACACAGAGATCCAGACGCAGAAATAGCAGAACCAGAAGCGGAACCAGAAACGCGACTAATGCGAAGACGAATGGTGTAGCAAGGGGAGACAAAATAGGGGATGAAGCAATCTAACTGGCCGGAACAAAGGAGGGGAACTTAGGCTTGGAAAGTGCTGAGGCGTTGGTGAAACTGAATGGCAAAACCATGTAATCGAAGTTGCCATAGCGAGTTCTGAAAACTCTTTTCCACTCGCCGCCTGCACTGATACTGAACTGGTAATATGGTTCTCTGATGTCCAAAAATTGTCCAGAAATCGTGGCATCTGTAAGTATGGCGTCTTTGAGAAGCCGTCTTTCTATTCTTCTCTGAGAATCCTCTTTTAATACATGAACCACATGAGTTGACCTCGTCGGGTCCCTCTTTCCACGATAGGAAATTGTCTCCTTACTTGTCCATTGCCAAATCACCTCTCCAAACCACCTCGGCCTCGGTGTAAGGGTAGGGGCTGCTGAGCCTGTCGTATTTGGAGAGTGATTTTGAGGGCACAGCGTGCTTAGATGCAGGTTGGGAGAGGCGTACAGAAACAAAGGGGAGTCATCGAACGTGGTAAACGAATTGGCAAAGCCAACAGAATCTTGTGGAGTTTCTGTAAGATCATTCTGGGTAGAGTTCGACACAACGAAGCTTTGAAGTTTTCCAATCTCCGCCATTGCGAGTCCATTAGCAATCCTCCAGCTTCCAGAAAAATTCATCCTGGCATTATCTTCATTCTCCGCCATATTCCGATTCATCCGATTCTCGTGCCGTCCTGGGGTCGGTGGCAAGACAGCGGTACTCGACGTATGAGACCTTGTGGAAGATATTCTCGCCCTTGGGCAAGTGCCCTTCGGCCGTAGGGCGGTAGCCTCCGAATCATTGCTTAAACCAGAATAGCATTTTGGATGGTCGGAAGCATGTGTGAAGGGGGGAACGCTTCGGGAATGGTGGCTATCATTGTTCCTCGTGAAATCTCGGATGCTTGAAATTGCCTTGAGTGTCCTGTCAAGGAATGCGCAAAAGTATAGTCACATTCCACGCCGCTATCGTTCTTTCTAGCTCTTGGAGTTTTTGGACGAGGTCGAGCTCGTCCATGAGGTCAATTCCTTCGAAGATGTCATATGAAGTCGCTGCTTATACAAAGTGAAGTTCTGACCTGTGAGTACTTCTGGTGAGTCCGTCAGCTGGATTCTCCTTTCCAGGCACCCATCTCACCGCATGGCATGATACTGTGGGCTATGATATTATGGGTCTGTCCGAAGTCGGACTGTGGAACGGCGAGTCTGCTTTGGTTATGAAGTAAGTACACGTTGGAGAGCTATGCAGGAAGCGAGAGAGGAGTCATCAAACATGGTAAAGGCAGTGGCAAATGGAGGTTTGATGCGGAGTGAGATGACCGATGCTGGTCCAGCACCGGCTTTCAACTATTCGATTTTGACGCCGCTGGGCTCGAAAAGCGGCATTGATTGATTTTGCGCCCTGCGATATGAGCGCTTGGTATGGATTTCGCTTTTCAAGACGGTTCACTGCTAGGTGTTTGCGAGGGCCAAACAGAGGTCCTCTTGGTCGAAGAATCGTTTATGAAGGGTGATTTGGGCCCACTTCTCATTTTTGGTTAGAATGGCAATTTCCCTTCCTTTCAAGGGGAATCTCTTAAGGTTGGGCTTCGCTGCTGTAACCACCAGGGCCATGGTGAGGGTTTGCGCGGAGTCTGTCGTTGGGAGCGGACCCTCCTCTGTAGACCGGCAACCTGTTGTGCTTACGCCGTTACAAGATGGCATATCAGTCTGAAGATGCCCTGATTTCTGAAGAGCAGTTCAAAGGATGATTTTAGCGCTGCCAGTGACCTGGCCTACGCTATATCTTCATGTGGATGGGCTTCAACGGGCCGAACATGGTCAATTGGCGAGAGGAAGGGAATTTGCGATTTTTATTTTGACTTCTTGGAGACGGTAAGGGTGTCCGTGCCGTCACCTCCAGTGAGATCAGGGTGGATGCCGAGTCTATAAAAGCAGATTGGGTCACATTTTGCTGTGTTGATGGGGTGCGGAAAGGAATTGATGTCTCCGATGAGATCCCGAGCGACGTCGGCCAGTCGTTTCAGAAGCGGAACGGACTACGATGTATAGTAAGCCAAAAGAAAAAGAGAGCAATGTCGGAAGAGAGGTGCGGGATACGAACACTTATAGACTTTGCTAGGAGCAGCCAAGAAGAGACATGCTGGCGGCGTTTGAAGAAGATATCAATGATGCCTGGGCCATGTGATGTAGACTTCGACCCCTGAAAGTTCGAACGTCATTGCGGGGTACCAATAGTCATTGTTAGCTCAACGAAACAACAGATGCGTTGATGTTCACAAAAATTGCGCTCCTGGCTGAATTCCATCACCCGCCGGCGAGTTCCGCTGCTGCTGTTCCCTCCCTCCTCCCCATGTAAAAATCTTGCCAGATATATCCAGTGCATTAGGACAGATAAAAACATCAACTATCATTCTTCAACTTTACCCTAGAGCACTACTACAGATCACCCTTCCTACACCTTTAGCTATTCAAGAGACTTTATGGGTTGCCGCGACAACTACATTACCCTCAACTCATGCACCGGACGGTGAGGGATGGGACCCAATAACTGCCAAATCGTAGGCTGGACGGCAAAGGGCGCGAGATAGGGTAATTACTCTCACCTCCTGAGCTGGACAGCACGGCGAAGGGCAGGTTTATCCTTACAAGTGTCCCTCGCAATGCGTTTCAATATGTGTGGGTTAGGCATAGGGTTGCTTGGTTTGCGCGTGCATTACTTACCCTCAAACTGGTAAGCTGGTAGAGTGTGGTAAAAAGACAGTCTAAAGTTGCGAATGACCGGTCACCTTATAAGCAACTGCATGCAGAGGATATAACTGGAATGTTCAACCTCTGTTCTACCCTCCCTCCCCTGAGTAGCTGTCGGCGTAGGCAGCTTCTGCGAATAGATCCCATACCCCTATGACATTTATATACCATCATCATATTCCCATAACCATATATTAGCTGCTAAAAGCAGCTTATATATTGGGGCCATAACTTTGATAGACAGTATATATACAGGTCAAATTAAGGATGTTGTCTATACTTTTGATGCATCCTGATAGTTGATATATTAATGCAGTGTAATATTGTTCTTACACCAACGTCCATATCATCTTGTTTGCTTTATCGATTACTATCATTTCATTACTTAAGCGCCATTAACGTGTGGATGAAATTAGCTAAATAAGCATTAGAAAAGGACAGAGCAAAAGAAGTAAAGAAAAGGTCAAATTATGTTACATTAAACATCAAAATACACCTTCCCACCCATTCCCGTAAATCATAAAAATTAAAAATATAGCATATTCTTTCGATGCAAATCATATATATCATACCTCATAGTTTAAGAAACTAAGAAAAAAAAGTATAGGAAAAAACCGATACTAGTATGTCTGTGAAGGTTCAAAGCAAACGCCAGACCTCCCCCGCCCTCAGCTTTAACCTCAAATCAAATTCCCTCTATCAACCTCTCTGCTAGCCTCTCACTCACTCCCATCACCTCGTCCCTCCTCCTCTCCCTTTCCCTCTCTCCTTCCCCAAAATAATCCCCTTCGACCATCACCGCCGAATCCCTCGACCCCACTCCCCCTACCCCCACCGCTCCTGCACTCCTCCTCCTCCTCTCCATCTCCTCTCCCACCACCTTCCTTGCTCTCTCTACACTCTCCCCTCTCGGCTCCCACGTCAAATCCCACTGAAACATCTCCGGCAAATTCATCTTCCTCTCCCGACAAATCTCATAATAACTTGTCAGCAAAAACGGCTGCATCAAACTGGGTACAAGGTCCCCCTTCGAGAACATCACATCTTTACTCCCCATCAGTCGGCCCATGTGTTCCATGTACTGTCGCATAATACTGTACCCACGCTTGCACCATGCTTTGAAGCGTCCATAGGTTCCCACCTCCGATTTTGGCGGCAGCGGCGCGTTGGAGGCCGGGGTGCTTCTGTACATGAGCATGCCTGGTGCCAGTTGACGTTTCATGCCGGGCAAGGCAGCGACGACTTGCTCTTTGGACTCTAAGTCGGTGAGAACCTTCGCAAGCTGCGTGGTGCCCGAGAACAGGTGGATTCCCGATGTCGCTCTCGGGTTACATTCAATAGCAACCAACCTCCCCGTCCTACGCTCTCTGCCATTTCCACCTTCATCTAGCACCTGCTCTATCATATCCAACGCAATGTGAAAACCTGGCCCCCCTACATCCCCGAGCGCTCCCGCAATTCTCTCCACATACGCTCTGATCCTCGGATGCTCCACCGCCTCAAAATACACGCAACTACTCCCGTCGATCGTGTCCCTGACCGGATAGCACCCAAACGCTCGTATCCGGCCCCCTCGCACAATGGCATACGTACAGTACCGATCTCCTGTAATCCACTCCTGTGCAATGTAGTGATTGTCGGAAGAAACGTCAATCTCCTCCAACATTTTCTTGTTCTTCTCGGCATGACGTTTTGAGACTGATGATGGAGTGAGATGATACACGTTGGAGCAGGCACGGCCGAAGACTGGTTTTAGGGCTATTGAGGAGGTCGGAGCCGCGGGGTCCAGTGGAGCAGTACCGTCTATGAGAGCAGCAATTGAGGTTTTATTTAGACAATGGCGGTACCGCGGACAGTCAAGTTTGAGTAAGTAAAGAAACTCGGAAAAGCTGTGTTTGTTATGCAGCATGATCAAGGTGGGGAACGACGGTGCAAGTAGGCGGGTCCGCAATTGTGCAAGCGCTGCGCGGTCAAGTGGGGCTGACTCTCTTGCAGGCAGTGTAAGTGGAGGCGAAGAGGTAGGTGATAGCGAAGGTGAGGGGTCGTCTCGATACTGTGCTTGCTCTCCCTCTCGCTCTCCCCCACGCTCATAAGTCGCAAAGCCACCAAACCAGCATGCCTCGGCAAGATAAAATATTTCTTCGTGCATAGGAATCACCAGATCAATTCTCCCAGACCCTCCTGGCAACGCGCTCCCAAAACTACTCTTTCTCCTTCTCTTCCTCAATTTACCCGTTCCTCCTCCTTCATCTCCATGTCCGATATCCCTGCTGCCGTCATCACCACCCTCTTCTAGATCTCTCGTCACAGTTCTATTGCGTTTCCCTTTCTCCTCAACTTCAGCCATCACCTTCAAGACCCCCTCCACATAACCCCGTCCATCGACATGTGGCGTTGGCACCCACCAGCTTTTGCGCACGGCATTGGAAAATTTGCAGACGTGGTAATGCATAGGATCAACGGCGTAGACAGTGTGGCCCGCGCGAGAGAGCTGGCGGGCAAGGTCGATAGTGACAGGAAAGCGGCCATTTGTGAGAAGGATGTTGAGGGGAGGATCAGCAGGGGGCGTGGTTGTGGTGGCACTGCGGCGTTTGAACTTGGGGATGCACATTTTGGTTGCAGTCTATTATGTAGCTAATGTGGTGCAGAGGTCTTCAGCCTGTCAGCGTTTTGAGGATACTCGTCTCCCTGTAGCAGTCTCCGTGGTATCTCTCGCTCCTTCTCTTACTAAGCAGTGTATTAATCCACGCCCCTTGGGAGTTCAAGCGCTCGATGCAAGTAGTACTCCCTGGGAAATAGCTTCGTACACTTAGGGGAGGCGTCAAACGGTCAGTATGACGTCGGCCACCCGGTTACCAGCTTCGGTCCTTTCTCAGATGCTTATCGGAGATCAATCTCCCCGCGTATTCAAGCTATGAATAACAACTGCCGATCTGTGTAGAATTCCTTTGGGTACCGGCAAACACGAGAACAACTCGGAGCGATTGTTCGCATAGACCAAACTGTGGAATCGTCAAGCGAAGCGAACGACCTTCACAAGCAAGCGAATGGCAAGTTTCGAGATTCAAGACGAAGGAACAGAATTGATCGCAGGGGGTATAGGAAGAGAAGGCGTCGCAAGTGCATTTTGTAGTGGCATGGCAAGCAAACAATAACCAAAGAAAACATGGAAAAGTCAAGAGGCGTTCGCCACAACCAAGAAAGCTGTAAATCAAAGTAGGTATGAGGCACACGACACGTACCAACCTGTAACATCGTTTCTTGACCTCTATGGTTTTCCTGGGCACAGTCGACAAATTCAATTGGCTATTTGCGGGCCATCTGCGCTATGCTATCCCGTTCCCTGGCGATGTTTACCCCACGTCAAGTCCGGTAGTCTCCCTGGCGATATGCTACTGTAGTCAAACGCCATGATCAGAAATACAGCCAGCCATAGAATGGTCCAGACTACACCAGATGACCGCAGCCAGAATGCACATCCCCTAGTTGATGCCATTGCATTAAAAGTGGGAAGGCGTTCTCACATACTTACCTACTTAACTCTCCAAAACCAATTCCATGACTGCTTCGTTCCTGTTCTTGTCCAACCAAGTTTTATTTATCATGGCGCTTGGGAGTGTCTGTATGATGTCATATTGACAAGCTTTTCCAGGGACGACGGTGCCAAGACTGGGACTAGAGGTACATGAGCTAAGCAGATAAGCTAGTCTCTCGGCAGATAAGCTGACGCATGGCGGGCCGAGATGCAGGGGCCAAAAGCTGGCGTTTCGTTTTTAATTTCAAACACGCGCGTTACTGTAGCATGCGAATCTTGTTGGTATGGTGGAGTGCATATAAGGGACCAGTTGTAACATTTGCTGACTTGCTGACTAATACACCAATTTTCTTCCGGTCGCGCGTGTTCACCTCCTTTTGCACATGCTCATCGTACCCGATCTGCGCCCCGACCTGACGATTTTCTATATCGAAATAGCTTTTCAACTTCGGATAGCTTAAGCTCCTGTCAGTGAGTATATTGTACCCATAGCTTCTTTTCAACTGCAGTTTTTAACCAAGGGATAGTTCCACAGATACCCCAACATCATACTTAGCTTTCCGTCCACTGCTGGCAAAATGGGTCGCAATAGTAAGAAAGAACACATAACACAAGGATATGTACATACTATTCCACCTTCCTTTTTTATCCCACATATTGTTCTCAAAATCTCTCTTATACCAGGCTTCGAGACTACTTTATACTCAATTCGGTAGCTTCCACTGCAAAAGATAGTATAGTCTATCCGATAGTTTAACCTCGAGCCAGATGTTTTTGCCAACATGTTGTTTTTATCCTAGTACTACATGTTGCGCATTGTAAAATTCTAAAGTACCTGTGCAACATACTCCGATGCATTACCCGTTAACTAAAGAAGTAATAAGGTAAATATGCTAAACCTAAGTGCGACAAAGTGCATGGGTACGGTACCCAGTAAGTAGTCGACATCTAGAGTCCTCGTACACAGGTACGTACTACGGTTGATACTCCTAGTCTCTGCATCGCCCGCAAAGTTTCCTACACTATGAAATACAATTGTCATGAATTACAAATCACCATATTACTGTATACACCAAGTTATCAATTCTCCACTGGTATCAACGCTATGATTTTAATTGAACGTAAAATAATATTCTTCGTCCCATTCCAAGGCCAATCCCCCAAGCATTCCTCGTGTGATCTCGAAGCCAGTAAACTGTCGCCATCCCAGTTCACTGCAACACCTCCCTCACCTCCCCATTCCCCAACTCCCATACCTCCGTCCTCTCTCCACTAGCTTCCCCATTCACTTCTATCAACGCCTCCCGCACTTCCTTCACCACGTCCTCCACACTCCATCTCCGGCACTTAATCTTACTACTCACATATCCGCCCACATCCTTCTTCTCATCATGTGCACTTGTCAGTACCACGATCCGCACTCCTGCCCTAATAATCGCTAGAACATTTGGTATCCCAAGAGTTATTTTGCCCCCCAAATGCGGCGGAGTAGTGGTGAATGTGAAGGGGTGTAAGAGAAGGTCAATTGTCGCTCTTGCGTTCCCAGACGTGAGGGAGCTGAGGTAGGGAAGGACTGCAGACGGCGGAACACCGTGCGGTGTATATAACGTGAGGTGGGTGTGGGTGCAAGTTTCTTGTGACTTCCTCCCAATATCTGTATCTCCACCTCGAGATGTCTTTCGAAACGTATACCTCGTAACAAATCGTACCCCAATCGCAGAATGTAGCGACGGGAATTCCCAGGGATACACCGCTGGCAAATGCACGATCTCCACATGAGCATACATTTCCTCTAATCCTTTCTCCTTAACACTCTCAAGCCCACTCATATCCACCGGAATATCCACCCTAACCACCCGTTCCTCTGGCCCCTTCCCTCCCTTCACAGCCTTCCACACCTTTAACTCTTCTACTCTCTCTGCCCTCTTCACAATTCCCCACCCTCTCACCCTTCCCACAGCACCTTTCACAGCCCATATCCTCACATTCTCATCCCGCCCTCCTGCACCCGTATCCAACTGCCTCAGCGTCTCCTCATGACAATGATCTGTCTTATCCTGGCTTATCAATACAACATCCGGAGGGTATTCTAGCTGCGACAGGTGCGTAATGCTAGGTGTGATTGTGTGGGATTGCGTCGAGAAGCTGGGGTGGAAGACGGGGGAGCTGCCTACTAGCCAGGGGTCGAAGAGGATTGTGAATGGGGCAGTTGCCGAGGAGAGGTGCTGAAGGGGACGGTAGCTCAGGAGAAAGGTTGCGTCCGCGGAAATGTGAGTTAGGATGAGAGAGGGTTTGAGGTTATTAGCAGCCGATTGGGATGACAATGACAAATAATTCTCGTTGGGTTTGTCCTCAAAAGAGGGTGCAGCTGCATGCACATCGGGCTCGCCGGTCATGGTTGGATCAATACCGAACTATCAGAGAGATGATGTCGGTATGTTATCCATAAGCAGTCGGCAAGACTGACCGGCGCCAGAGCTAGAGAATGGCTAATTAGCAAGAGTACAGTTTTACCTTGCAATACCGGACGACCCTAAACGGTTTTTGCAATTTACATACCAGGAAATTAGCTATACCGAATGCCCAGTTAAACCGGACCGGACAAACAAAACTGTAGACTTTTGAATTCAAATTACATATAAACTAGTTAGCTGAACTGGATGAAGCTAAAATTATGAGACTGCTTTTTGTACCTTCTATGTGTTATAGTGGTATTTTTGAAGTGTTCTCTATATCTTGAATTCAACACTTGAAATTCCATAATATCTAAGGAGATTAAGAAGAAGACACCCCCTGGAACACCAGCCTCCAGACATGTCGTACCTCTAAATTAGCTTACTAAGCTCTATACCCCCCTAGCAGGCACCCCTGCAAAATTTGTTATACCGGACGCTAGGTTAAACCGGACACAGAGTGCAGGATTTGGTCGTCCGGTACGGTATAGCTAGGTAAAACTATACGAAGTCCCTACAACAATATACCATGTTCGCAAACAAGAGATCGTGACACAAACTACCTATACCTATCCGAACCTCAAGAAAGCAACGTAACGCAACACGTAGACCACCACCTCGAGCCCACCAAATCCGGAAACCCCAAGCTTCACTGACCCTCGCTTCAATGCTGCCCACACAAATCCACCCGTTCCAAGTGTGAACTAACTGTACTCGTTGCAGTGCCAATGTCAGACCTTGCTCCCTTCAAGCAGAAGAAGTATTGGTTCCTTAATTGTAAGTTTTTCTTGCGGTAGTGGGCTGACAATGGTTACGTTGCTGTATTATGTTAGCTGCGTGATGTGGTTTGTGGCAGGACCATTACAAATCAGCTTTAAGCTCCACTGGGGGGAGCAAGCATCAGACATCATCTGCGTTCAAGTGCATCACCGGGGAGGATAGATCTCGCTGCAGGGGTTTATGCATAACACGGTCCTCTCCATTCCACAAAGTGCTCGCTTGCTCGGAGCAGGATTGTTCCGTGTCAGATCAAGATGTCAACGGTGCAATAAGTATGTCACACGCATGTTGTGCCGCCAAGCGAGGGAGCTGGAACCTGCACCCAGAAAATCATTCCAAGCGACCGACCGCCCAAGCAGGCTATCGGTGCGTCCGAATTGTGAACTGTCATCAAAAGCTGCCCTTTCCAAAAAGAATGGGACGAGGGCATACTGATATGGCGCTTTAGAAAGATAAATGACATGTAAATCCAGGGAAGGCATGGGAATTGCAACCCTATATCGTCCAAGTACCACATATGCCAAGACCATTCGCAGTTCCCAATTGGGTAGTGTTGAAATAGGTACTATTTGTAGCGCATGGGGCAACCAAGATCAAAATATTTTGGACTTCAACAGGGGTGGCTAGCATCCATTACGTATGAACAAGCAGCCAGGCATCCCTCAATTGGATGAGGTGCCCCAGGCTATAGCTATATACAGCAGAACGAACCAACAGACATCAACAACTCTACATACATGCATACACGCTTACTGGGGTCCCTAAGATGACTATGAACTCTCGAGATAACTAGCGTGGGCAGCTTTTGTGAGAGAGTTTGTTTCAAGCGAGCACATTTGAGTCATTTGCACTTCCTCTTCTCTTGATTTCACTTTCCAAGGTCATTAGTTGTAAGGTGACTTGAGAGAATGGACCATATCGCCAGGATGGTGTACGTAAACTGCCCTGTGCATACGAAGAAGTTCATGGGGTGAAAGCACATAACGGACTTAGTATTCAAAAGGCATAAGTGGAATTGGAATTAATTCAATTGAAGATAAATACCTCTCTTGATACCCTTAAGAAGAACCACAAAATCTGCAATTCAGTCTCACTCCCAATTCACTACCATCATTTTAGCATCCATCAATATCTTTCCGTGTCACAATCTCAAAATCTCAAACATAATGCAATTTCCCATTTCCGTTGGAGTGCTTCTTCTCGACTTTCATCAATATCTCGATCAAGCGGGTCCTGTCGACTTGCTGAGCAGTTTGACACCAGCATACCTCTCGTATGAACCAAACTTGCCAGCTCCTCCCATTCCCTTCCAATTTCACTACATCACCACTCATCCCACATTGGAACCCGTGAATGCAACAGGAGGCCCCTCTATGAACCCTACCCATACCCTTGCAACATGTCCCAAGCTGGACGTCCTTCTTATCCCTGGTCCTGAGCCCACATTTACGCCTTCAACGGAGCTGAAAGACTTCCTCATCGCCAAATACGAAGAAAGCGACCACGTCCTTACGGTTTGCACTGGAGCACTTGTTCTGGCACGTACAGGAGTGCTCCGGGGGAAGAATGCTGCCAGCAACAAGATGGCATTGAAAACACTGGCCTCTGCTAATGCAACTAGAGAGGAATTGCGCTCACATGGAGTCAACTGGGCAAGAAGCGGTAGGTGGGTCCGGGACGGAAAGGTGTGGAGCAGTGCGGGAGTCACGGCAGGAATGGATATGGCCTCAGCATGGCTAAGCACCAGTAAAGCTGAAGGGGGATTAGGGGTCCATCTAGATTTGCTGAAGCTGGCGTGGACCTTGAGCGAGTGGACTCCAAGGGCCCAGGACGATGATGAGTTTGCCTATGTATTGGATGGTGTGGAGTTGTAGATGAACCCGTCTATTTGGGTGCGTTTATAACATTAGTATGTTTGGAATGTGGTATGTGAGCTTCAATGGAGGGAGTTTTCTTTGAATTAAGGTGGAGGGAAACATAAGTAGCTAGGCACTTGCAAGGTGTCATGTCTGTATTGCCAACGCTGGACAATAAGCAATTGAAGTATATCTCCATTGATATCTCTTTTTTTTAGGAGTGCACAAAAGCTGGTCTATATTGAGATTTTCGGTTTAAGACCTGTTTTATGGACAAAGTACCTGCTCTCGTCAAGTCCAGTAACTAATTGAGTATGCACATGACACATATCATTTGCGATTAGATGATGTAGAGCATGAACATTGATGCTGGAAATGGGAAGACAAAAAATCTGCTTCTGTTGCTGCGCCGCCCTAGCATGGAATAATTTACAGTTGAAAACCCCTAGCTTATTTATATACGAGTGTTAGTTTGTAAAAAGTAGCACGTGGGGTTGAAGGGCGATAGTGGGACCGCCCACACTGCGGAAGGACGAACTAGACCCCTTGGTGGAGTTGATAATGTGGATGGACAGATGTACGAGGTCCAAAGTTGGGGGTTTCTGTGTGGTTCGCTAATTTTTTCGTAACCTCTTTTGTATATAATCTCGTCACAGCCCTCGCGGTGGTATACGAGTAATGACATGAAGAAAGAAATTAAAAAAAAAAAGGCGACCCTCTCACGGTTTCCCTCCCGATAGAAATCAAACCAATAATGATTGAGGTTAAGCAGATTAGCAACCATGTAAGTACAGCGAAGGACAGAGACGAGCACTGGCTACATATTATTATATTTAGGCTTTGAGCGTAACAGTGCCACAATTTCTTTGCGTCTATGCCCAGTAGCCAAGTTCAGGGCAGTCTTGGAAGTAGCATTTGCCGTTGTAATGTCGATTTTGTCATGTGGGAGAAGTAGCTTGATTATGTTGGCAGGGCCTTTGTAAGCTATCATATAGAGTGGGATGTCACCATCCTTATTACTACGGTTGACAGCAATCCTTCTGTCTGCCAGCAGCAGCTCCACCACCTTGTCCCATCCCTTCGCAGCTGCTGCAAACAGCAGTGTCCAGCCATTTGAATCCCTCTCCTCTACATCTGCTCCTAAAGCGAGTAGAGTTTGAACAACATACTTATTCCCATTGCGAATGGCATGGTGGATGAGCCCCAAAGAAGACCACCTCAGCTTCAATTGTCGGCATGATCTGTGGTGGCCAGCAGCTGAATCAAGCAGAGTTTTAAGGGTTGTGGGTCCCAGATATCAGATAGGCAAATAGGTAGGTCAACAACTGAGACCCCTGAAATTGAGAGACCACCTAGGCTCATGCTTGAAAGCACCGACCAGGTACAACCCCTTATGGAGCTACTCCTAATGAATATGAAGTCAGAATTATTGCTTCTACCCCACATCTAAATACACTTGGAAGGTCTGGAATCTTTCAGTTCATGCAGGAATAATGGTAGCACCAATTGCATGGACCACAAGGATAATATGCTATAAGATGATTCTGTTGTTCTGACCGATGCAGCATCGTCATTGCCATCAGGAACATGGATATCTTTAATTGCCGATAATGGCTTTTTGAAATTATCTGTTGCGTAGTACACTTGTAGCCTTAGGTTATTTATTGCCTATCGCAGACTGGATTTCATTGCATTGCTTAGATGATTGAGACAGTTGTTAATTTCTCGCAATTGAATTGATGTTGCATAGTTGGATTCTAACAATTGATATGCTACTTCATGCAATTTTGCTTGACTTTCAGAAGCCTCTGATGCAGTATGGCTGTGCAAGAAATCAGCATTTCTACAACCACTCCACCCCCCCAAAAAAAGAAAAGGTGACAGAGTTGAGTTAATACGGTAGGCCCCATTACTTACCATTGAATAATGCTGAACATCAAGTTCAAACTTGAGTTATGACCGCTGCAGGTCCTCTACTAAAAACTCCCACTTCTGCTTCCGTCCACAGTGCCCATCTAATCCTTGTGAGTGAAAGACTTGCTTTGTTTGCTGGAGGTTCCTTGCTGCTGGAATCACTTATCCCTACTACGTCACACAGAAACTTGTCCACATAGTGATTAAAACACATCTACTCAAAGTAATACCAAGGTGATCAATGGACAGCATTTTTATTCTGCTTTGGTTTGGAATCTTAGTTGTCCCAAGGATAAGTAACCTAACCTGACAGAAGATGGAGTTCATATCTTGCATTTCTTCCAATGAGTGGTTGATGGATTCTGGTGTCTGCTTCACTCGTACTCCATAGTCATAGAGGCCCTTCAACACAATTACACTCTTTGCTGAGATTGCAACCAGGCAAGAAATTGATGCAGCTATCAACAGCAGATTAGACATTTCATTTGGTATAAGTTGGATGTAGAGAATAGTTGAGTAGATTCTCATGGAGGGAAAGTGATTTAGCCTTGCAGAGAATTGATGAAACTATGGTGCCGGCAAAGGGAGGCTGAACTGGTGTGAAGCAATTCCTAAAGGTAATGGTATTTAATCTGCTGTGAATCTCACGATTGTCTCGCCTCATCTCTGGCATTGGTTGCTCGTCGGCCTATGGTCTAAGTCTTGTCAACGCTGGTTTACAATGAGTAAGGCTGCAAGGATGCGGTATGATGCAATTAAACGATTAGATATTTAAACAGCGCTACGTAGTTAGGAGCTGCAGCATACCCATGTTTCAACATTAAGTAGGCAAGTGATAGTCTGGTTACGAGACTAGGCAAGTGAAGAATTCGGTGCCAGTACAGTGATGTCACGCTCACATAGTGCAGCTCGCCCGTGGCTACATGGTATTTTACCTGTTGGAATGGGTTTTAGGCCTAGCAAACCTAGCACCAAAGATCTCCTTTGGTCCAGTTGCCAGTCTTTCATTTACTGTGGTTACCTACCTGGCAGCAACCAAACTTGTTTTACGTTGCGGAGTAATATACGTAACTCCTCATGCCTTCCGCAAGCACAGAGTATGCAGAGTATTGATGCACAGTGAAGACTCTCTTTAGCAAGAGCAGTATCAGGAGCAGTAACTTGAGGTGCCATGAGTCTGTTTACTGTTGTAAGGTTAATGTTGCAAATTAAAAGACCGAAATGCAGGTGTGGTAGGTACTAGGCATTGGTGCCGACCGGGATCGTCGTGCATGCATGGTGCTGGAGGTCGATGTGTAAGTAGATATGCATGTGACAGGTTTTATGTCAATAGAGTAAGTACTGTAAGTACTGCTTCGAGTATCTAGTTATTGTTGCGAGCGTTGCTTCCATTCTCATTCTACCGGTACATGTATACATCGACATTTACCTCAGCTAACTTACCGCTAACTAATCATCGCAATCCACCAGTCACTATTCTAGAAACAGCAGTTACTACTCTGAATCCGGCAGTTACTACTCAATCCAGCAGTCACTACTTGACTAATCATGTGCGGTGTCAGCCACCTCTCATTCACACGTTCAACATCCTCTTCCTCTTCCTACCGCCTTCTCAGTCGCTCGCGGAATCGCTCGTTCCACAACACTTTAAATTTCAATAGTCTTCAATAGTCCCTTGCATAACTGTTCTGTCCCGGATTATACAAACTACTCCTCTCTAGGTTGAGTAACTCCCATTTGCGTTTTTCTTTTTATTTTCATTTTGTATTGCTTTGTTGATCCGATAGTTTATTGTCTTTCCTGGTAGGTTATAGCAATCGCATCTGCATTGTGAGTGTCGGGAGGGTGCATAGGGCTTCAGATGCACCAGGTCCATTATTTGCTCTGCGCCCGGAGGAAGCCTGAGATTCCAAAAGCAATTGACGGGCACACTAGAGCTTCAGACAGGCCAGGTCTATAGTATGGTCAGCGGAGGAAAGCCTGGCTGAGTTTGGTTCTTATTTCCAAGAGTGTGCTCTCTCCTCCAAAAACAAGGGAACAAAATTCTGGGTACGCGGGGGTTTAGGGTGGAGAGTCTGCGGCTGTTCATACTATAAATTTAATTTTTATTGTTTATTTATTTAATATTACTTATTTGGTCTATATCTAGAATTTGTGCCATATCATCGTTTCTTTGAGTCGCTGACTTGTTTGCATATAGTTTTAGAATCCGTGACAGCTCAGGGCGGAAGTAAGAATTGAGAGAAAAAGGTAGGTGGGAAAGGTGTGGATGTACTGAAGATGGCCGATGTGAGTGGTAGGAGGGAACGAACAGTCGATACTGCAGCTCGTGTCCTCTGCTGGAAGGGGGAGGGGTGGAAAACTCTTTGTTGCTGGTTACTGTACACGTAAAACATAAGAACAGTCGGGAAGAATAAATCCTGTGTAGTCAATAGAAAGCTTCCCTGTGAATATTTCAGCGCTTTTTCAGTAGTGAGAGCATTTGCGACAGTATCTCCAGTGATGTCATGGGGCGCTTAGGGGAAGAGCCCCCATTTGCACTGTGTTACCACCTTTTGGAGGTTAGAGACAGGATACAGTGCGGAACATTTTAATTTTCCGTCATCACTGATCTTTTCTGGTAAAAGGGAAAGAGGGGGAGGATCTCAACTTTATTTCCTTATTCTCTTATGTACCTAATCTCGCCATAGCCCATGGGGCGGCATGCGAGTAATAATATAAAAAAAAAAAAAAAAAAAAAGTGCGGAGATTGAATTCCATTACCCAATTTGATACATATACAAAATACGTAGACAAGATTAGAAAATAAACCCTCCTATCAGGAAGCACATCAACAGCTCATAGAAAACAAAGAAGAATGGAAATGCGGACCTGTTACTTCTTATTGCTATCAAGCTTTGAGCGTAACATCGCCACAATTTCGTCATATCCATGCTCGGTGGCCAAGTCTAGGGCAGTTTTGGAAGCAGAATTGGCTTTCGTAATGTCGATTTTGTCATGTGCAAGAAGGAGCTTAATTATGTTGGCATTGCCTTCGTAAGCCATCTTATGCAGTGGGGTGTCACCATCCCTGGCACCATGGTTGACATCAATCCTACTGTCTGCCAACAGCAGCTCCACCACCTTATCATGCCCTTTGTTCGCTGCACTATACAGTGGTGTCCAACCATCTTCGGTAGGTATATTGACATCCACGCAGTCGTCTGCCAGCAGCAGCTCCACTAGCTTGTAATGTCCTTTATAAGCTGCAGCGTTCAGCGGTGTCCAGCCATGTTTAATGGTAGCCTTATTGATATCCGCCCTGCCGTCTGCCAACAGTAGCTCCACCACCGTTTCATGCCCTTCGTTTGCTGCCCTATTCAATGGTGTCCAACCATGTATTTCAGTCATGTTGACATCAACCCTGCTGTCTGCTAACAGCAGCTTCACCACCTTGTCATGCCCTTGGTTAGCTGCGTTATTGAGTGGTGTCCAGCCAGTTTCATTAGCCATATTGACATCAACCCTACTGTCTGCCAACAGCAGCTCCACCACCGTTTCATGCCCTTCGTTTGCTGCCCTATTCAATGGTGTCCAACCATGTATTTCAGTCCTGTTGACATCAACCCTACTGTCTGCCAACAGCAGCTCCACCACCTTGTCATGCCCTCGGTTAGCTGCGTTATTGAGTGGTGTCCAGCCAGTTTCATTAGCCATATTGACATCAACCCCACTGTCTGCCAACAGCAGCACCACTACCTTGTCATGCCCGTTGTTAGCTGCGATATTCAGTGGTGTCCAGCCATATTTAAAGGTAGCCATATTGACATCAACCCTGCTGTCTGCCAACAGCAGCTCCACCACCTTGTCATGCCCTACGTTCGCTGCCCTGTTGAGTGGTGTCCAGCCATGTATTTCGGCCATGTTGACGTCAACCCTGCTGTCTGCCAACAGCAGCCCTACAACCTTGTCATGCCCATTGTTAGCTGCGCTATTCAGTGGTGTCCAACCATATTTAATGGTAACCATATTGACATCAACTCTGCTGTCTGCCAGCAACAGCTTCACCACTTCGTCATGCCCTCCGTAGGCTGCACCATTCAGTGGTGTAATGCTATTGTTGGCACCCATATTGACATCAACCCTGTCGTCTGCCAGCAGCAACCCTACCACCTTACTGTGCCCTTTGGTAGCTGCTACATATAGTGGCGTCATGTTATCTTTGTTAGCAATATTGACATCAATGCTGCTATGTGCCAGCAGCAGCTCCACCATCTTGTCCTGCCCCTTCTCAGCAGCTGCAAACAGTGGTGTCCAGCCATTTGAATCCCTCTCCTCTACATCTGTTCCTAGAGCAAGTAGAGATCGAACAACAGACTCATTCCCATTACTAATGGCATGGTGGATGGACCCCAAAGAAGACAACAATTGTAGGTGTAATCTGTGGTGGCCAGCAGCGCAATGAAGCGGAGTTTCACCTTGGTAGGGTTGTGGATCCCAGAGATCAGATAAGCAAATAGGTAGCCCAATCACCGAGATCTCCGAAATTGAGAGATTGCCTAGACTCATGCTTGAAAGCATCGACCAGGTATAACCTCTTGTAGAGCTACTCCGAGTGAATATGGAGTCAGAATCATTGCTCATGCGCCGCTTCTGAATGCGCCTGTAAGGTCTGGAATTTTTCAGTTCATCCAGGAATGATGGTAGCACTGTTCGCATGGATCGCAAGGATAATATGCTCCGAGATGATGCTGTTGTTCTGGTCGATACAGCACCATCATTGTCATTAGATGTCTGGTTATCCTCAATTGCTGATAACGGTTTGTTGAAATTATTTGTTGCAGGTAGTACACTTGTGAACTTAGGTTGGTTATTGACTGTTGAGGACTGTATTTCATTGCTTAGATCCTTGAGGCGGTTGTTAATTTCTCGCAATTGGACTGAGGTCGCATAGTTAGATTCTAATAACTGATGAACTACTTCTTGCAATTTCGCTTGACTTTCAGAAGCCTCTGCTACAGTATGGCTGTGTATGAGATCAGCTTTTCTGCACCCCCCAAACGCTGTAGGCCCCCTAACTTACCACTGAATAATACTCAACATTAAGTTTAAACTTAATTTGTGTCGCTGCAGATCCTCAATAAAAACTGCCACCTCTGCTTCCTTCCACAGTGCCCATTTAATCCTTGTGAGTAAAAGGCTTGCTTTGTTTGCTGGAGATTGCATGCCGCTGGGATCACTTATCCCCACTACCTCACTCAGATACTTGTCCACATTGGAAGTGATCAAAACACATCCACTCAATGTAACACCAAGGTGATGAATGGACAACATTTTTAATCTGCTTTGGTTGGGAACCTTAGTTGTCCCAAGAATAAGCAGCTGGACCTGGCAGAAGATAGAGTTCATATCTTGCATTTCTTCCATTAGGTGGTTGATGGATTCTGGTGCCTGCTTTGCTCGCACTCCACAGTCATAGAGATCCTTCAGTAAAGATACCATCTTTGCAGAGCTCGCAATGAGGCCAGCAATTGATGCAGCTATAGATAGTGGATCGGACATTGTTGCTGGTATATGTTGGGTATAGAGAGTAGCCAAGTAGATGTTGTGGAGGGAATGTGATTTAGTCTTGCAGAGAACTGATGAAACTATGGTGCGGCAATGGGAGGCTGAATTGGTGTGAAGCAATTCCTAGAGGTAACAGTGTTTATTTTATTGTGAACCTCAAGCCTCTGAGAATGGCTTATAGGATTGCTTCGCCTCACACCCCCATTGGTAGCTAGTCAGCTATTGTCTCAGTTTTGGCCAGCCGTAAAAAGCGCCGAGTACGACTGAAAGGTTGCGGTATGAAAATTGCAAATAACTCCAGATAACCTCTTGGTCGCATTTATGATTACTATCAATATCATTATAGTTCAGTTCGCAGCAACCAAACAGTTTGAAGTTTCATACCACTGGCATCTTTCCTGTGATCAATTGGTGGATACACGGGGCTTAAGCTTAAGCCAACCCTGTCCATATATACTACTACGACACAATATTCCCCTAGGAAAACAGGACAACAAGCGCGCTGTGAGAAGAAAAACGAGATACATTATAGTCACATAATACGAAGACGACGGAAATAGCCAGCAAGTTGTAAATTAGAAAGCAATCCCCTAGGGTTCCTATTAGAAAATAACATGTCCCAGTCCCCTGTGGAGGAGTTTTCCGGCCTGCTCTTCAGACGAAAGTTGTGACCAAAAATATATCGCCTCGCGAAAACGATGACCGCCCAGTTCCATACGGTACGGTACTCTTTCGTAATTTGCGGATGCCTTCATGGCACTTATATGCAACCTGAGCGAGTGATGTTAGGCCTTTTGAATCCCTTTCAACTATATCTGTTCCCGAAACAAGTAGATTTCGAACAACATTCTCGCTCCCTTGACGAATGGCATAGCGGATGAGGAGAAAACCATTTTGATTCTCGGCGTGATTTGTAGCGACCACCAGCAGAATGAAGCGAAACCTGATAGGGCTGTGAGTCCCAGAGATCAGATAAGCAAATAGGCAGCACAACTACCGAGATCTCCGAACTCTTGTCAAAATTACCCAGGGTCATGTCTGATAGCATTGGCCAGCTACAACCTCTTGTGGAGTTGCTCTAGAGAATATGGTGGAAGAATCGTCACTTATGCCCCACCTCTGGATTCGCTTATAAGGCCTTGAGTTTCTGAGTTCGTCCATGTAGCATGGCAGCACTAATTGCATAGGGCACATGGACCACATGGACCACAAGGAGAATGAGCGACGAGATGTCGGTGCTGTTCTGAATGGTGCAGCATCATCATTGCCACCGGGGACCCGGTCATCCGTAATTGTGGATAATGGTATCTTGAAATCGTCTTTCGGAGGCAGTCTAGTTGCATCCTTAGGTTGATTATCAGCTTTTCAAAATTCGATTTCATGACTCATTGCAGGGTCATGATGGCTGATAAGTTCATGCAACTGGATTGAGATTGCTTGATTGGATTCAAACATTTGACTACTAATTCAAGCAATCTCTCATGGTTCTCGAAAGCCTCTGCTATGGTATGGCTATACAAGATAACAGCTTTTGTGCATCGCTCCCAAGAAAACACGATAGAATTAATGCTGTAGACTCTGGACCTACCACTGAGTAATCCCCAACATCAAGTTCAAACCCAACTTTTGGTTCCTTTCACAGTGTCTATTTAATTCTCTCAAAGAAAGACTTGCTTTATTTGCTGGGAGCTGTATGCCGCTGGGGTCACGAGTTGTCACCACCTCACTAAAGTTCTTATCCAGATTGGAAGCAATCAAAACACATCCTCTCAAAGTTGTGACAAGATGATGAATAGATAACATTTTTAATCTGCTTTGGTTGGGAATCTTAGTTGTCCCAGCAATAAATAACTGAACCTTGCAGAAGATGACATTCGTACCTTGCACTTCTTCCATTAGGTGACTGATGGATTCTGGTGCCTGCGTCGCTCGTATGCTGCACTCATAGAGATCCTTCAGCATACTTAGTATCTATGCTAAGATTGAGGTGAAACCGTTAACTGAAGCGACTATAGACAACGGACTGGCCATCGCTTATGAACTAGGTGTACGTATAGGTCAAGCGGATTCTTGTGAAGACAGTTTGACTTAGCTGTAGTCCTGTAGGGAAAGGCTAGTTTATTGTGAAGCACTTCCTAGGTGGCGTTGGAACCTCAAACTCTCATAATGAGGAAGGCTTATAAAATGAACTATCATAAAGCATATGCTCTGCAGCTAGTAATCTTACCATATTCGCTACCATGATTGATACGATCTGTTGTTTCGCGTCACCCCAGCTTTCCTCCTATGAAGTAGCTAGCCCATCGTCTCGACTTTTGGCTAGTGCTCAAAAGTGGTGGCTTCAAGAAGGCTGACTACGATATTGCAAACAATTATGCGAAATGGCTGCAGCTGGGTATAGACAACTATCAACATTCTATAGGCCAGTGTTGAATTCAGAAATGGCCTCTAGCAGCACTATCACTGTGTGTTTACTTGGCGGCAACCAAACCCATTCCAGTTGATTTGAGTACTGAAACTCCCCATGTCTTCCGGAAGCTCGGAGTATGCAGAATATTTATATATGGTGATGTGCATCAACAAGGGACCAGTTGTTACATTCGCCCGCTTGCTGACTAATATGACAAAAATTGTCTTGTTCCCCTTGTACTGTTGTCGCCTGCTCGCCCCTGAGCCCACAACTTCGCAAATTCAGTACCATATATCCCTATAACGAACCTGTTTTTTGCCATTGGACAACTTGAGTGAAGTTCCTAAGAGTGAGCATATTCTACTTACTCGTTCTCTATGGAGAGGCTAGTTCTGTAGAACATGTTGGCCTCATCTATGCCAAATGCCTCGTCCTACTAAGTGAAGAGCTTGCCTGCGCACTGCCGCTAGCAGGAAGTAAAAAATATCAGTTACGGTGGAAGTGGATACTTCCATTGTATTTAGCAAAAGTGAAGAATCTTTGGAAGATAATTTTGAGTCAGATCAAGAAGAGGAGGAACAACGTGATGCACAGGAGATTCATGATTTGAGGATGGCAACAAATGTTTATCAGGAGTTGATGAAAATATAATAGACATGGACTTTTCTGCTATTGAGCTCAGATATCAACATGGTCTATAGGTCTGTCACATATTTCTGATATCATCATTAATCGCTTTTTTTTTTATAGATGTTTGCGAGCATATCTCTAGATGGTACGTAAGCAAGGATTAAGTAGATCATTTCCTTATTTAGTTAGAATTTGACTTACATTAGTACTAATTCGAAATTCTTGGCTATTTTGGCGTATTACATTTCAAGGGCTTCTCATACAAAGTATAAGGTTTTCAAAACCCTATAACTCAACAACGCCTTCATATTTTTTAAATTGGATATCATCAAGTTGTAGAGCAGACGAAATAGTACTTATCTATGGGGTTTACACTTCAATCAGATCTGGTTGGGTGACAAGGAAGAGTCTCAACTTTAAGCCCATAATTTCGGTCCCTTATTGATGCACATCACCATACAGTCAAGAGTCTCGGTAGCAAGAGCAGGGGCAGGAACGGTGACAGGAGGTGGTAGGAGTTGTCTATAGCTACTAAAGGTTGATGTGAGCGTTGCAATCAATAGAACGAAGCGCAGGTCTGGGCGTTGGCGCTGGCTCGTTCGCCATGCATGGTGAGCTAGATTTAGAACCCAGCTTCAAGCGGGTATGGAGACACGCTGTCAACAGAGTACTGCTACTTAGTGGTTACTGCAAGCATTCTCCAAGCTCTCGAGCACATCGACACCTAGTTCAGCTGACTAACCACTAACTAACCACTAATCTAGCAGTCACTACTCAATCCAGCAATTAGTACTCAATCGAGCAGGCGCTACTCGACTAACCACTCTTGACACGTGCAGTGTCAGGTACCTCTCATTCACACGTTCACCATCCTCTCCCCCC
Organism: Kalaharituber pfeilii; assembly: GCA_015179045.1. Taxonomy (NCBI): domain Eukaryota; kingdom Fungi; phylum Ascomycota; class Pezizomycetes; order Pezizales; family Pezizaceae; genus Kalaharituber; species Kalaharituber pfeilii. The sequence goes on along the minus strand of WHUZ01000009.1, from coordinate 425,397 downwards.
TCCCACCTCCGCTCAATCGCCCGTCCAATCGCTCGTTCCACAGCACTTTAGGCAGTGCCTCGCACAGCTGCTTTTTCCTAGATCATGCAAATTATTAATTGGTAGGTTGACTGACTCCTTCTATCTTCGCTTACTTTTTGTTTTGATTTTTGTATTGTTCTGTTTGATCAGTAGGTTATTCCTTTTCCTTATAGCTGTTGGCTAGCATCTGGGAGTCTACAGCAATGGCATCTGCATTGTGACTATTACTTAGGGTACATGGGACCTCAGACGGACCAGGTCTATATTATGGTCAGCTGAGGAAAGCCTGGTTGAGTTGCGCTATTAACTCCAAAGCGAAGTGCAGCGCTGGCTTTTCTTTGTAAAAAAGCAAGCAACTTGTGGGTATGGGGATTGTGGGTACACCGGGTTCGGTGTGGCATTGTTTCTTTGTTCACCCATGGCTGATTTGTTTGTGTATGGGGTTTGGCGCAAGTAAGAGAAGCGAAACAGAAAGAGGTGGGAAAAGTGTGAATATGATGATGTGAGCAGTACGAGGAAACGAACTGTTTTCACAGCAGCTCAAAACAATGCACCCTCTACTAGAAGGCCAAGAGGAGAAATAGATCTCAGTTGCTGGTTATTGCATGTATAAAACACAGAACAGTTGAAGATTAAATCATATGTAGCCAATGGAAAGCTTCCCCACGAACGTTTCTTTGTCTTTTCATCCGTAGGAGTGCGTATAACAAAACGAGTGATGTCCAAGAATGTCTGTGATGCTCAGGGGGGGAGGAGAGCACCATCTGAACCGTGTTATCACCTCTGCGGGGGTTAGGAAAAGTGCGCAACTTAGATTCCGTAGCCCACGATCACCCGCTTCAATGAAGACCAGACTTTTTCCAACTAGAATATTACCGACATACACAAGAGAAATAATTTTGGACTTTTGAGTGACAAACAATTGATGCATACACGCACAAAAAAGGCACAAGATCCAAGGTTTTAACTGAAATCCTTGTATCCCGAAGAATATATATAAGCCCAACAAAACGGCCACCCTCTCACAATTACCTTGCCAATAGAAATGAAATGAAGAATGATTGGAGTTAAGTGGATCAACACAGAGATACACCCATGGACAGAGACGAGCACCAGTTATGTCTTATTATTTTCAAGCTTGGAACATAACATCGCCACAATTTCAATGTGCCGATGCTCAGCGGCCAAGTGCAGAGCAGTCTTGGAAGCAGAATTGACCTTCGTGATGTCGACTTTGTCATTTGCAAGAAGCAGCTCAATGACGTTCTCATGCCCTTTGTCAGCTGCGGCGTTCAGTGGTGTCCAGCCATATTCAGTTGTAGCCATATTGACATCGACCCTGCCATCTGCCAGCAGCAGCTTCAACTACCGTGTCATGCCCATTTTTAGCTGCGATGTTCAGTGGTGTCCAGCCCTCAATAGAAGGTTTATTGACGTCAAACCTGCCACCTGCCGACAGCAGCTTCACTACCGTGTCATGCCCATTTTTAGCTGCGATGTTCAGTGGTGCCCAGCCCTCAATGGAAGCTCGCCACGCGTAGTCCCGGAAAAAGTGCAATAGCCATGCACCGTCGGGGACGTAAAACAATAACAAATCTGCAATACCCATCACATATATGCAGTTGTCACAAAAATCCGACCCGAACTTATTTCGCGAAAAAACGCGAAAATAAAGCGGTTTAACCGGCTAAAACTTCTGAATGCCGTTATTATGCATAGATAGAGTACCGCTTGGAGCGTCTAGTGAATGTGCTTGCAATCGCATTCTAGTTCTGCTGACTAACAACTAATTAACCACCTCAATCCAGCAGTTCACGATTCTGAAAACAGTAGTCACTACTTGATTAGGTAGGTACCTGACACTGCACGAGTCTAATCTTAAATAAAGTTCACGATAACACAAAAATGGAATCCTTTATAGGTCTCTCTTTGACGCCAAGAACAAGAAATCCGGGGACGTTGTGCGTACTGTGCTTAATAAATTCAACGCTGACGAATAGCAACTAAGGCTAGTCACGGAACTAATGCATCAACATAGATACATCTCCATGTGCCCCTAAATGTTGCGAAGATGTAAATTCATAGGCAAGTCTTAAACCATCTGCTACTACTATGCGCAGTCTCGGTCAAAACTTGAGTTAGTAGCTGGCACCGCGTAGTGGTAAATCACTTATCCGGTAAAAAGTATACCTAGGACTATATGTGCGGGCTGGAGGAACACTTTTCATAGCTACTCTACACAATACTCCTCTGCCGCAGGGAGAAACAAGTAGGGTGAATGAGTAGGTAGCCGACGAGTAGAATCAACTCTCTGCTGCTTGCTATTGCTCACGCAAAACACAGAACATCTGGGAGGAATAAATCATGTGTAAAAAAGAATTGCGTCGAAGGGAGCGTCACCCCTTATCCTCATATCAACGCATGAGATTTTAGACATCGCAAACTAGGCTCTGTAATGTCCCGGAATGTCGTTTCAATCGCCCACGCCATAGAACTGCAGCAACCGCCGGTACTGCTTCGGATGAGAACGCAAGGACCGGAGGTTTGAGGGTGTAAAGCAGTGTTGAAATTAGATTCAGTTTTCAGGCATATCATCAAGTACTTACGCCAGCCTGTCAACCTAAAAAGCTTCGGCTATAATTCTTTCTCTCCTAGAAAATGGTACGACGTTACTGTGGGGTGCCGCTTTTCCTGTATTTGATGATACTTTTTGCTTCTTGTTAGTTTACGAATATAGGAAAGGAGGCGGCGTAAAAAAAAAGCTGGGGACTGGGTCCCTAAATTAGGAGGAAAGAGGATGATGGCGACTACTCGGATAGGAAGGAGGAGGAGAAGCTGGAGGTTGGGGAGTAGAATAGGAGACGGACAATTCCTGTAGTGGTCTTGTTGGCACGACTCAGCAGAGGAAATCCAGTAGTTTAGTAACCCACACTTAAATCGTGATTTCTTCTCACAGTGCCCTACCGAGGCGACATACTCATCCCCGGAAGCTTAAAGAAGTACCTTCAATTTCATATCAGCATGCCCCTATTCTGTGTCAACGAGACCTTGCCGCAGACACTATTGATGTCCTGAGTACTCCGTATCTTAGGCTTCATAGATACCTTGTTTGGGAATGCCAATACGGCAAAGTACATGCCTATATGGCACTCATTGGTCAATTGGCGATAGTTAGTAAATATGGCTAGTACTAGTATCACTAACTGCTGTAAATAACCTGTCAAACAGTATATCACGCATTGGCTAGTTAAATAATCCATTCATGAGCAGCCCGTCGAACAGTGTAGCATACGAAGTAGCTCTATGCACCACTTAATGCCCGCCGTAGGCCTGGCAGAACACCAGCGGTCCAGCAGATACGTATGTATACCCAGCCGTAGTGCTGTATGTACCAAATAGCTCCTATTCCTACGCCTCTCCCCAATGTCCCCATAACCCACAACCTAGCACTTACAGCCTTAATCCCCATACACCATCGCAACCCGCACTCATTTACATTTACAATCCTCACAACTCGGCTTTTCCTGGGTATCAACCTCATATTGGCACCCATATGATACCCCTTCAATTCACGCGCCATATCCTGCCCAGCGCTGCAATGCAAGCAAGTTCCAAAAAATGCAGCAGGCGGAGGCAAGGGGGAGCGGAGGTTGAGTTCAAGTTAGTTTCTGCGGTACAGTATGTAACGCATACGTGTGATGTGCAATTGCCTGCATTGATGACTGGGGACTAGAGAGAAGTGGTAAGGGGCATTGAATGGTTTGATTACGGTTGGAATACACGGGGGAAGCAGGAGTTAACGAAGTGGTAAAGTAGGTGTTAGGAGGAGGTAGGAAAGTGGAGGTTATGAGGGGAAGGAATGCAGAGTTGTATGTGGTAAGTGGGTATGTGGAAGGTGGGGAGGAAAGTCTGAATGCGGTTCACATGAATTTGGATATAAAGGGGGTTTCTCAGCGTAGGAAATTCCAATGTATATGACCAACGAAGGTTCACAAGTCCACGATGAGAAAATTAAGCATATAATACTAAATGCAGGAATTCGAAAGGACTCGAGTAATGTATTATAATGCATTGATTTGATTGTTGCTTCCAATATTAACTTGTATCGCAGCTAGTCACAAATGCGCAATACACTCAATCTCAATGTCCGTCCGCAACGCGAGCTGGTGCACTGCGACACACGTTCGTGCCTACATATATGCCCCAATATCATGCATCATTAGCGAACCCATCTCCAAATCAACTCTACACAACTTTTCACCACAAAGAGCACATTTAACTCACCGGCACCTCCAATCCCTTGAAAACCTCCCTCCATGCATTATTCACCGTCGCGAAATTGTTGATGTCGGTAATATACACGGTCGCTTTCACCACCTTATCCAGCCCGCTCCCGGCTGCCTCCAGCACCGCCTGCAGGTTCTTAAGTGCCTGCGTTGTGCGCTCCCCAATGCCCGGTCCCACGAGCGCGTTTGTGGCAGGGTCGATCCCGATACAGCCAGAGCTGTATACGAGCCCGTTGTGTACGATAGCCTGGTTGAAGATGCCGGGGAATGGAGACGGGGCGGATGTGGTGTTAACGACAGTTTTTTGCGAGGACTGAGAGGTGGACATGGTATATGACGTATATGATAGGGTATTGGTATTGATGGGGATATATTTGTTGAGTAGGCGAGCTAAAGATGGAAGGCTAGCGGTGCCCGTAGAAGAAATTCAGAAGAAGCTCAAGAGCGGACACTTCGGAGAACAAAATAAGTGCAGTTGATGACACGTTCTTGATGTTCTTTCAACTTCTAAGTGGCGCCAAGGGAGGGGCGCTGATGAATATGTCACGCCCTCAGCACTCCATGTGGGCGATCGATTTGACGCAATGGGCTACTGCCCAATTTGGGTACTTGGCAACGAAGGCCCAGAAGGGATCCCAAACAAGTCCCCAAAAATCTAGTCCGGTTACGGAAAATCAACCAGACTTGCGCGAAGATAAAGCGCTACGTATTTTCTACATGTAGGAATAGAGTTTTTTTTCTCTGGCGCCGGCTATATGTAACTAGTATTCATCGAGTACATGCCTTTATAATGGAACAAATTTACTCGTCATCCCCACCGAACCACACCTTGCAACCACCCATCAGTAAAGGCCTTAAATCTGTCCGGAATACTAGACAGTTTCTTAAGGTCTTCCTCCTCTAACTCCCATCCCTTCAATCCATTCAGGTTAGCTGCGATCCTCGATTCATTGGTACTCTTCGGCAGCACGCTCCAGCCGGGCTGTATGGCCCAGGCAAGGAGGACTTGCGGAACAGACTTTCCGTACTTGGCGGCAATGTCCTGGACCATCTTGTTGTAGATTGGAGAGTTGGTTGCACCAAGAGGGGCATAGCCGGAGGGGTGGATGCCCTTGGAGATGCACTACTGCACAAGCTTTGGTGAGGGGTGGTGGGGTGGAGTTCAATCTTAGTTCACTGCAGGTACAATAGTGGTAGTAGGCGCCGAAAACAGCCTCTCGAGGTACCTAATGTTAAAGCTGCTCACACCAATGGCACGCACACGGCCAGAAGAAGGGAGTTCCTGCATTTCAGCCTAGGTGTTGACGAAGTGCCAGTCATAATAGGCCTTCTTCATGTCCTCGGGAGTTGTGAAGCAGGAGATAGAGGTCAATGTAGTCGACTCCGAGGTTATTTAAAGAGATGGTGAGGCCCTCCTCAACTCGCTTGTGCCAGATATTGGCTAGCTTGGTTCTAATGAAGATTTCCTCTCGAGGAACCCCGAATGCACGGATTCCCTCACCGATCTCCTTCTCATTGCCATATTCCAAGGGTCTTCCGAGAATTAGTTGCAGCATACATTTGACGATTGCATAGCTGCTTAATTATCAATGTGCCTGTAACCAAGCCTCAATGCCATTCAACGGCCTTGCCAACTTCTCCTGGTCCGGCCCGCCATGTGCCAAGGCCCACTGCGGGAATAGCAGCACCTTTATTGAGGGGAAGGTTTTCCTAGATTGTATCAGAATTGATATTAGTGATGCGATTCAGGGTTGTGTAGACATTTGCGCTGCTAAACTGCTAGCCTCAGAGATCGAAGGACAATTGATGAAAGCCCACGATACGGTCTGTCCGTTGAACAACCTGGGAGTGGGAGACTGCTGAACTTACTTTACTCTTGTTCGATAAGGTGAGCCGCATAGTAGGAGTCGCAGTTACTTATCCACATTATAGATTTTATACCAGAAACTGCTATCAGATGCTTCCGGAAGCTATATTCTGACTTGGCACCCATCCCTCCCATAGAGGCTAGGTACTCTACATGAAATAGTCTTTTTCTATACTAGCACAAGTCGGCACAGACTTTCAGAGGCAACGTGAAAATATTAGAATTCATGCGCCGCAAATATCAAAAACAGATTGCGCGAGTTCCAATAGAATACAATCATATGGGACCGGAGCTTACAGTCCACTTTTCATTTTATCTTTGACAAGATGCTGGACAACCATCTTCCCCAGCTCGGAATCGAGGCGGGGTCGTTAATCAATTCTATACCACTGCATGCCCTATTGTGTTACCTCCATCACTAGAGACAATAGGCAAACTACTTCACCAAGCTCTAGGTCAGTTCGGAATGTAGAAAACTTCTCTTCCTCTTGTACCCACTGTCCCTCCCACTCCCCTCGTTCCGCCCCCCTCCACCGGCCTCCCCGGTTGCCGGTCCCTCCGTCCCCCGTCCACCCAGTCTCACCGTCCCACTTTTCCACTGCCTCTCTGCAGCCCCTTCAGCAGCGCCCCCACGACGACCCCTCCACCAGCCGCTCTACCATAACTGTCTTTTCCCATATAACGTAAGCTAGTATTATTCCTTGGTGCATTGCCTACTCCCATGTGTGTGTTTTTTGATTCAATTTATTTTCTATTGCTTTCGTTTTATCCGATTCTTTATTGCTTTCATATACCTTATATCAATGGCATCTTCATTCCGCGTATCAAGTGGGTTGTGGGCACATGGGGGCTCCAGACACACTAGGTCAATAACATGATCTGCGGACGAAACCCTGACTCAGTAGGGCTATGAACTCCAAAGCGAAATGGGGGTGCACCTTAAATAACTAGCAATTAAAAACTTGTGGGTACACTGCAGTTCAGTATCGAAGTGAGCGTCTGGGTATTCCGCAAAGTACTGGTGGGTTAAGGGGGTTGTGGGAATATCTGGGTTGTCAGGTACATGCGGGTTCGGTGTGGAGAACCAACTTCAGCTCATGCTATTTATTGTGATTACTTTTTATTTTATTTTATTTTATTTTATTTGGTCAATTGCTTTGTACTTTTGTACATCATTGTTATATTGTTGAACACATCACGGCTGCCATGTTTGTGTTCGGCTTTTGAGGATCCGTGATGACAGCTCAGTGCCGGAGGTAAGAGAAAAAAGAAACAGAAAAAAAATAGGTGGCGATAGTAAGGATCTGCTGGTTTGAGAGTTATGAGGGAGAAAGCTGGTTTCACAGCCGCTCGACGCAATGAAGGAAATTCTATGTACGACGACTAATAGAACAATAGAAGAAAAGTGAATGACGAAAATCAGTGGTGACAGTAAAGACACTTGGGTCGATGCGAGTACCACCTCCTTACCCTCATATCTCATTGTGCTTTGGCCATTGTATACCGGAACCTGGTGTCGATGCTACAGTAATCCCACGCGCGGGGCGCCTAACATACCGGAAGGTTTATTTTACTGCAGCAAGATACTGCAGATTAGGTATTTCATCCCTCCAGGTTATCGTTACGTACTTATGTCAGCTTTGTCTGTGGACCTTCCGAACACGGTATTATATTATATCGTCAAGTATTCGATTTTGTTGTATCCAAATAAATGTGGAATAAAACCAAATACTCCTTTTGACTTACTTTTCCTTTACTTTTCCTTCTCCTCACCTGTCGTGTTGCAGTGGAGAGAGGTAGGGACAAATTTGATCCAGATACTGGGGTTTGGAAACTTAGCTACTAAACAGTCCGCACCCTTTTCTGGGGTTACGATTGTACTAGGTACTAAAACGCTGAGCATTATGTACATACAACAAAGGAAATCTCGCCTTCATAGATGGGAAAGTTCTAGGTATATGGAAACGATACATCTTGAGACTCCGTTCTTTGCTACACTGTTTACAAAACTAACCCAAAGCAAAATTGCCGAAACTGCTCACAATTCAAAGAACCATCACACCACTTTGCCTCTCTTTCTCTCTCTCTTTATTGTGTCATGTAGGAAGTAGACGTGCATCGGACGCAGGGGGGTGTTGGACAGAGCAAAGCAAAAAAAGAAGGGAGAAATGACCTACCAAGAAAAAAATTGTCATCTAGTGAAGTAAATTCCCACCTGCCACATCGTAAATGTTGAAATATGTCAAATGGCGACCATGGTGTGCATGAGGAGGCTCTAGTCTCTTTCTAGATTTTGGAACGTTCGCTAGATCACCTCTGTATCTCACATCGTAAAAGATCCTAGCAACTGAAGAATCAGGATATATGTTTCTATTCTCGAAGTAAAAGAAGAAACGAAAGTAGGGTGAGGGAGAGCATAGGTGACCTTCGGGCCCAGGCCCAGGAGGCATCTTTTGTCGAGAGCAGACGTTAATTGTTTTTTTTGTGTGAATTTGACGCCAGCAGGAGGGTTTCAAGGGGGCGGGCAGGACTATAAAAGACCCACTAGAGGCAGAATTGCTAGTCAAGGTCATCAGGTCCGTCTGGGGATGTCCGTGCGGTTTTTATTTTTGGAGTTCTCGCGCTCCGGATAGCTTTTCCGACTGCAAGCCAAAATCTGGGACATCCAAGTGTGTGTCCCGGCGGAGGGGACAAGATCTGTCGTAAGAGATACGTTGAATCTGGAGAATAGGTCAGCAAAGTGGGTTCGAAGGTGAAACAAATATGATCTGAGCGATAGGTGGCGATGGTAACGGATGGGAGGGTACAAGAGTAAGGCTGGCATGATATCAAGTGCTAGAATCTTGGGGATGGAGGAAGAGAGGTTGATGCAGGAGTGATGGTTCCGCGAGCATGGAGGAGAAGCGGAAACGAGAGGGGAGAGGGGGATTTATACTCGAGCGGCAGCAGCGGTGGAGCTGCTCTTCTCTAATTCCTTGCACAGCTATTACCCTCCGCGGAAGCTTTGCTGAGAAAAGGTCGTGCTTTGAAGATTTCCAGTTTAGGTTGTGGTAAGGCCTAAGTTCGGGTGCATATGTAGCCTGGTCAGTGCATATGAAGTACGTACTGCCGCCCTTCTGGTAAGTGCTTCTCCAAGTATGTTATGTAGGTTACCTGTATGTATGTACTAGTGCTTACTAGTGCAAACTGATATTGTGCATACTTGTAGTATTGATAGAAGCCAGCAGCACCTCTGCATAACCCGATGGCTACATACTTGAGGGAAGTCAGATTCTCAAATTGTGAGACTATGTATGCTACAAGTACGTCTCATCATTAGCAGATTGATATGATGTTCACGTTGGTTACGGTCGACAAGTGCTTCCAAGTACTGTTTGCTTGATGACTGTGGATAGAGATTAAGATTTATATATCATGTGCATATATTGTGCGATTACCTGTGTTCAAAGGCTAACCAACAAGACGCTTCTAAACGTTCTGTGTCACCTACCAAGAAGAGCTGTGTTGTATTACTGTACGTTTACCACAATTGTGATTGCCCTCGTTTCCAGCTTCAGTTAGGCGTCAAAAGCTTAGGGTTCCCTCCAACCGGTACCTACCTGTCCGCTGCTCCAATGGAGAAAACTGCTGAACCAATTCCGAGCGCAAGCTGAGTTGTAGCTTCAGATCTGGATCCGCCGTGTCCTTATAGGCTCAGTGCATTGGCCGAAGTAAGGCATGGATTACCCATGCTACCTGAGTACGTAGGCCGTAGTGTGATATTCTGGAGAGAAAAGAGTTTATTCGCTCGCTCGGTAATCTTTGGGATACAAAATCCAGAAGTGGCTTTCCGCCCCTTTACATTCCTTTTCTTTGAGAGTCCGTTTGCCCTCATTTTGCCCCAATATTTGCCCCCATTCGGCAGTGCCCAACACTTGCCCCATTAATGCTGCAATGCTGCACAAATGCTGGCCCCATTGGGCTTAGCCTACTCGTGACAGGGGTGAGGTGTTGCATGCGCTTACACATAGGCCCATCATGAGACCCCGTAATTTTGAAGATCATCTGGTACCCTCTGTTTCTGCAGACCTCGCGATCAGCAGCCCCGCAGCCCCGCAGCCCCGCAGCCCCGCAGCCTCACAACCCAAATCTTTCACAAGCCAAACCCACAATGGCCGCCTACATCACAGCTTCTTCCACCAAAAGCAAAAGCGTCGCCATTCTAGGCTCTACGGGCATCCAAGGAGCCTCCGTGCTCCACTACCTCCTCAAACAGCCCACAACCTCATTCCAACTCCACGCGCTCACTCAAAGCCCTATTAAACCCCATTCTCCCGCCCTCCCATCCCTAGCGGACCATCGGAATCTCACCGTTCACCAAGCTGATCCCACAGACATATCTACTCTTATTCCTATTTTCCAGGGCAAGCAGGTGGTCTATGGCAACACCAACACCCAGGACCCGCGTTTCTTCAGCCCAGACTCTAAACTCACCGAAGTTGATGCTCTACGCAATATCGTTGATGCATCCGTTGCAGCAAATGTCGAATTGCTGATACTCAGCACAATGCCCGACATTGGTGCCATCGGAGAAGCAAGCCCAGGCTTCAAGAATAAGGTGGAAGGAATGAGATACGCTCGCGAAGTTGCTCAGAAGACTGGTTTGAGGGTAGTGTTTGTGCAAGTGGGATGGTATTTGACGAACTTTGTTGAAGAACATGATCCGAAGGTCAACGAAGAGGATGGAGTGGTGGAGTTTTTTATGACAGGGTTGAGGGTGGATGCTAAAGATGCCCAAGGCAATCACAGCATGTTTTGAGGCTAACTGAACGCTCACCGCTTCTTTAGTCCCGTTTGTAAGCACCTACACTGACCTCGGCCCCATCGTGAAGGCCATCATCGATCATCCAGAGCCATATCTTAACTCGGAGATACCTATTGTGGGTGAACTTCTCACAATGGAACAAATTGCTTCCACGTATCAAAAAAGTTTTTCCCATTGAAAACCCCTAAACCATGCATCAAGAACTGACGAAAACGCCACACAGTAACTTCCCAGCCCGCCCGAGCCATCAATCCCATCTCCACCGTCACTAGTTCACCGAGCGAAATTCCACTACGCGGTGCTCCAATGGAAACTATTCTGGAATCACAGTGGATGGCTCTCATGGCGATCCTAAATGCAGAAGCGTATTTGACGCGTGAGGAGGAGAATACTGTCGGGCGTGCGCTGTATCAGAAAGAAATGGGTAGAGAGATGACCACGTGGGAGGAGTGGTTAAGGGAGACTGCCTTCGACGCGAAGAAGGAGAACTATGGTGAGAAGATCAAGGCAATGGAGGAGAAGTGGGGTGGAAGGAAGTTCTTTTAGCATCCCTATTGGCAAGTTAGGGCTAGGGCTGGGAAGTAGGAGTAGGGTAGGGCGTCTAGATGACTCAGGGTTATAAGTGTCACTAAGTGTCACTCACCGTTTGGCAATATTACTTGATGTTGCGTTATACCACCTGGAGACTTCTTTTACCTATCTCAGCCAAAGAAATAGATATTCATGCTGGAAAAATGCTAAGCAAAAAAAAGATGTACTGAACGGCGTAGTTGTATTATGGCGCAGAACATGTTCACGTCTGGATGCCTTAATTGATTAACGCATGACTGGGAAAGGTGCCGGTTTGGGAGCCTGGCTTCAAGTCTTGAAGGACCAGGGATGCCGGGAAGCCTCTAGTCTCGTAACCAGGGTAGTCTCACAGGGCTGGCTTAAGAAAGAACTTATCTTTTTACTTTAGGATACCGTGCGAGAGGGGCTCGAGTTTTCCGATGTCGGTGCATTTGCAAGTGGCGATTCGCTGCAATCGGGTGCAATGCGGGCGATGCAGCAGGGAAAAGGATGTAGACTGGCAATCTCGAACCTGACTACCGGTAGACTGGGAGAGTGGTGGGAGGTTCAGCGAGGGAGCATTGTGTTGGGTTGGGGAGGGTGCCACACGGGGAGCGGGCCAATATGAAAAGATGCAGGGACCAAGCGAGATTTATTGACGTGAAAGTTGAGTGTGCCATTACGCCATGCCACTGGTTATCGCACCCCCCTTCAACGTGCGCGCTATTTGTCCCCGTCCCCCATCGAAATCTCCGAATAATAGTATGAGAGCAGGAACAATGACATGCCTTCTTACATAGGGTATTGGGTGCCTTCCGCTAAGGATTTATGTGAAATTCAAACCCCTGCTTTGAAAAAAAAACCGGGGTCCGTATCCCTGTTTTATTGTTTGGTAGAGCGTTCGAAACAATATTTTTTGAAAGAGGGGTACCCCCCCACTTTCAATACTCACTTGGATAAACAATAAACAATAAATTTCAAAAGCAGTTAGTTAGAGTACACTACTGCTGAAGTAGCATAGTCTACAATAACTATACCATATAGAGGATATTTAAATTCACATTTGTATCATTCACACCTATTCCTGCTTGCATATGTAATATCCAGTAATGCATTCTTATGCTCTAGCGAGAAATTTTCACTCCGACAGTTCAGCCTCCTCTACTCTTTCGCTTTTCAGATACATTAATTACCTGACTGCTACCTAGTGCTTGCCAGCAAAACTTGACTGCTGTTTCTTAAGAACCTAGTGCTCTCTCTTGGTACTTGAGAGCTCCTGTTGTCTTTTGTGGTGAGATTGATAGCTTGTTTACTGGCTCATAATTTCTGCATTTAAGGTGTAAAATGTCTGCATAAACAAAAAGTTTTCTTGATTTATTATTTACTCACGTTAGAGAAACTACCCCCTGCTTGCAGTGGAAAATGTACCCTGGTAAAATTTTGGTTTGAATTTCACATAAATCCTTATGTAGCGGAAGGCACCCATTCCCATAATTATTACTAGGTTCCACAATAGCTAATAAATTCCCCGCCGACCAGTTTTTGGAAGCAAGGGCCATCAGAGACTGCATTAGATTATCCCATCTCGCGCCCATGGCAGGCATAGGGCATCTCAATTATGACCATGTTCTGCATTACTGTATACTTGTAGTCAACCTAGCCTCCTATGTACCATCCCTCTACATTCCTATCCTCTTTTCCCCCGTTCCAATTCCCCCCTCCTACATAGCACAATATTACCAAATCTATATCAAACAAATAAAGAATATCGAACTCTTTTTCTCCACGGTTATCCCCACAGTGATAAAGGCTAGACGCAAGATTCTAGGACGAAAGAAGCAATGATAACACGGGAGGTATCAACCATAACGTTCGAGTAGCTCCCCAACAGCGCTATATACGTATGCCGGGCGCTCATGGATATCAACCATCCATGAGCACAGCCGTCCATGCCGATGCTCACGAACATATATACTAAGTACCACATAGTATCCCCTAAAACAAGACAAAAAGAAAAGATACATCATAATCACATAATACAAATACCAAGGAAAGCAACCAGCAAGATACAAATAAAACAAGATTCCCCAAGGGATCCGCTTAGAGAATCATCAGCATCGTTCCGACGCAGTTGGAGGAATTTTCCGGGCCTGCTCCTCCGCTGGAAGTTGCGACCAAAGATATATCGCAACCTTGCGCTACCATGGCACAGTGCCGTATCGTAAGGTGTTTCTCCGTATATATTCTTGGTCTTTGGAGATGCATCATGCACAATCAATATCTTCATAAGCATGAGAGAATGATTGCTGTAGTGGGTAAAGCCTTTCAATCCGCTCTCGTTGATGAGCCCCGACGCTCCTCGCTCCAGAACCTCTATCAATGCCTCGGGATCGTTCTCCTTAACTGCGCAAGTAACACCGTCTCCACGTCATGTACGAAAAGATCCGCCCCCTTCTCAATCAAGAGCCTTGCAATTGCTGTTTGGCCGCGGCATAGCGCTCGGAACAAAGGTGTCATGCTCAACCGACCGTATCATTCCTCGATGCCCACACCCATTATGATCAGCAATCGTACCATGGGCTCACTGTCTTTATTCAGTGCAATATGGCTGCACCAGTAAGGTCAATCGGAGAGGTCACGGAAGCTATCGCTTCCTCGGTTGCTCCTCCATCCAAGAGTTCTTCATAGGCCCCTTCAAGGTAATTGCATGTAGCGTAAGCGAATGGTGTAAGGCCTTTTGAATCCCACTCATTTCTACTAATTCCTTGAGCAAGTAGTTTTTGAATGGCACATCATTGCTCCCTTGGACAATGGTTCGGCGGACGCGGAACCGATAAACCCATTTCAATCCCAATGCTTGGCGTATTATGCAGAGATCAACAGTTGAATGAAGTGGAATATTGTATCTTGGAAAAGGTCGTGAGCCCCGGAGATCGGATAAGCAAATAGGTAGGTCAATCACTGAAACATCCGAAATTGGGAGATCATCCAAGCTTGTGTGTTCGAAAGCATTGACCAGCTACAACCTCTTGAGGAGCGACCTCTAGAGAATATGGAGTTAGAATCATTGCTTATGCACCGATTCTGAATTCGCCTACGGCTTTGAATTTTTCAATTCATCCATGAACGTTGATAGCACGGAGTTTAGAATGCAGGGATACTATACGATGGGGTGATGCTGCTGTTCTGATTGATGCAGGATCATCAAGGACCAGGTACTCCTGAATTGTGGTATATTGGCATCAGTTTTTGCAAGTGATATCATATACTCGTAACCTGAGGCTGAATATCCATTACCGAAGGCTCGGCTCCATCACCTACTGGAGGATTGTGACGGCTGATATCTTATCAACTGCTTCATGCAATTTGCCAAGGTTATCAGAAGCAATATGGCTATGCAAAGAAATCTGTGTTTCTGCATTCCCAGAAAAAGTCGATTAAGTTTCATTAATGCACTAGGCTCTCAAGTTACCATCAAATAATCTCCAGCACTAAGTTCAAACTCAACTTATGCCGCTGCAGATCCTCAATATTTACTGCAACTTCTGCTTCCTTCCACAGTACCCATTTAATCCTCTCGACTAAAAGGCTCGCTTTGCTTGCTGGAGATTGTATGCAGCTGGGATCACTAATCCCTCCCAGATACTTAATTCAGGTTAGATGTAACTGAAACATATTCACTCAAAGTTGTAGCAAGCTGACCCCAATAGACAACATCTTTAATCTGCTTTGGCTTCTCTAAGTTTCTCCAGACATCAACTGCTGAACTTGGCAGAAGATGGCATTCATATCTTTCATTTCTATTATTAGGTGACTGATGGATTCTGGTGTGAAGCAATTCCTAAACGGTGTTTAAATTGTTATGAGCCTTTATCTTTTAACCATTGCTATACCGGACGGTAAAAATCTGTCCCGTAAAGGTAGAATATAAATTAGTAGTCACTGCCAAGCGTAAGAGACCCGTAATATGGTTGGGGACATGTGTACTCGGATCAAATTTCGCATCAACTTCAACACTCAAATCACAACTAAAATAAATAGATAAAATTAGTTTCATGCTATACGATGATAAATTAGTGAATGAAAAATAATTCTATAGAGCGATATCTATTTAATTAATTTTTTGTACTGGTGATTTGACAGTCAAAGATGAGCAGTTTTATATGGGAATCGGTCAAATTGTCCACCTTTAGTAACTACTAAATATAGTATAGTATAAACCAACCTAACCAGAAAAGGAAGTACGCTAACCTAAAATAGAATAGTATATACATATACCCTATACATATCCCTTCTACCACTTCGTTTTATCTGGTACTTGTCTATGACCTTTATATATATATGAATGAAACTCCTTCGTACCATAAGTTAATCCTTCACTATATGCATCAATAGACCGTAAACAATGATAATAAAAACGATTAATAGATGCAAAAGAAACAGAATGTAATGCCAGAGGAAGAGTATCTTGTAAACCATCAAATGAATAAGAACAGTTTTCTCGTAAATAATACTTAACAGAACACCAATAACGCTCAATAAAATTAAGTTCACAATGAAACTTAGGATAAAAAATTACCTGTTGACCAGCAGCTTCTAATTCTTCTTCTAGCCCGCCTTTTTGCTGTATAAAATCAGGTTGCTGAGAGAGTAAAGTTCGTGCGCAACATTTTTGTGAATCTGTATTAACATTAAGTGAGCCAGACTAATTAATTAACTCAAGCATAGGAACGTATTTACCAATTTAATTCTTTGATTCAAGCGACAGGGTGACTGAACAGGCCGATATGTGCGACCGATGCAACAGGTATCAAGTATGCAAGTATAGGGGTCAACCAGCGGTGGACAGTGGATTGGTGCTGTAGGGCGGTAGGAAGAAAATCGCGGGGCATCAGTGCATGTAACGACTACATAACTAGTGCTTATAGTGCTTAGTCATCATCGAAGCAAATGTCCGCCCTCCTCCGCATACAGATGTCCCCAACCATAACTAATTCAGAGAGTACTATGATGTCACTGTAATATATAAAGTCCATAAAAGGTAAAATACCTAAGAAGGGGAAAAACCTCAGGTTCCTTTATAGCGTGTGCGACCGAATAAGTAGAGCATGTGTACTCGAGTGCGTATAAATGAGAACAAATAAGTGTATGCCTGTGTGTGTGAGATGAGCAAGAGTAATTTTTATGTAAATAGAATATACCTCTTCACTTTTCTCCATCGGGTCCGTTATGAATTTAGCTCTGGATCCACCAGTACAATCAATCAAATATTGTACAAACGCCACTTGCAGGCGCAATAAAATCAAGGGAAATCAGAATAGAATAGTCCTTGTTGTTTCTTATTTAATGATGCTATGTATTCGTTGTTCTTTATTACCTCCATTTTCGGTAAATTTTCATTAGGTAGTTTACTAACAGGAAGGTGGTGCCCCACCGTGGCAACATCTCTTGCCAGCTGAAGCTTGACAGTAAGCTCTTCCTCCGGAATGTGTTACTGATAGTCTCGTAACCAGACTAGGTTAATCACTTTCCGTAACCAGACTATGTCAATGACAGTTTCTTTGTCCTAGGGGTCATCATCAAGGGCCCAACAGGCAAGAACATACATAGTACCACACAGTATTCCTTTCGAAAATAGGATAAAACAACTACGTTATGAAAGGAAAAAGAAATAAAATAAAATAAAATAAAGGTATCATAATACAAATACCAAGGAAAATAACCAGCAAGGTAAATTAGGAATATAATCAGCCCCATTCCGCTACAGTTGGAGGAATTTTCGGTGCAACCATAGATATATCGCCACCTCGAGGCTACCATGGCGCAGTACGGTATTTTTCCGTGATGTTTAGAGATGCTCCATGCTCAATTATGAGAGAGTTGTCGCTGTAATGGAGTGGGGTAAAGGCAACGGCATTCTGGTTCCCCTTGAGAAAAGCACCATGGATTATCCCTTCCACACATACTCCTCTCCAGAACGGTAATTTGCGGATGCTTTCACGACCGATATATATAGCATAATGGAGTGATGTTCGGGCTTCTGAATCCCTTTCCTCTAAATTTATTCCTGAAGCGAGCAGATCTCAAGTGGATGTCCTTCAGAAAAGACCTAAATTCCTTTTTTAGACGTGATACGCGGTGTGAAGCGGAAATTGAAGTTGGTACGGTCGTGAATCCCTGAGATCAGATAAGTAAATAGGGATTTCCAACATCGAGAGCTCATGTTTGAAAGCATTGGCCAGCCACAACCCCTTATGGAGCTGCTTTCCACAGAATGTGGAGGAAGCATCGTCACTCGAAAGCGTACACGAGATTAATGTTGATCTGATCGATGTGATATCATCCTTGTCATCGGGGACCTGGTCCTGCTTGATTGCGTATTATGGTACCGAATGAATTGGGGAGCAAGACCTTATGCGAACATTAAAGCTGAATCTCAGTACTGTACAACATTATTCTTATCTACCCGCGCATACCTTTGAGTTCCATTTCCGTCGTCTGGCAGGGGGTCATGCTCACCACTTTATTCGGTATATTGAAATCAGTTTCTTTGCATACGCTATCCTTGTAACCTTAGGTTGAATACTGAATGCTGATTGCTCGATTTCATCATTTATCGGAGGTCTGTGATGGCTGATAAGCTCTCGCAACTGGATGGAGGTAGTACAGTTGGTTTCTAAAAATATGATAGACTATCTCGTGCAATTTTCCAAGATCCTCAAACACTTATCCAGGTTGGAAACGATTAAAACACATCAAGGCAGAAGATAGTATTCATACTCTGAATTTCTTCTATTAGGCGGTTGATGGATTCTGGTGCATGCTTGACTCGGACACCGCGATCATAGAAGCCGTTTGATACACTTAAAATCTTTGCAGAGATTGAAATCAGACTGGCAACGGAAGCAACTATAGACAATGGGATCCGACACCGCTTTTGCACTGGTTAAACGTATAGGGTAGCCAAGAAGAATCTGGTATGGAGAATGTGACAGCTATAGTCATGTAAGAAATCAAATATTGAAACTCTAGCGACGAAGGACCTTAAAACTGGTCATCGCACTTCTGTAAAGTGTATGCCCTACCAGTTAGCTATCCTACATATTCGTTACCAAGACAATACCGTCATTGACTCATATCATACATCCCCGCTTTGCCCAATGGCCCAGCTAATCAGCCCTATTGCCTCGGCTTTGGCCAGTGCTAGGGAGCGGTGACTTATGAGGCTGAAAAGGTGCGGTAAATTGCAGTTATTTGGAGAAACCTAGGCAAGAAGATTATGGTGCGCGTGCAGCTGGCTATGAACAACAATTGACATTTTGTATGCCAGTGTAAAACGTACGGTTGGCGGCGCCAGTACAATACATTGTTGTCACGCTCACATTGTCCAGCTAGTTCACGTAGGCGCTCTTTCCCGTGGCCGCATGACACTAGCTAGTGGTATTATCACTACTTAAATAGCTGCGTTGGGTTGATGACCATCAGCGGCTTAGAAGATATATATTGTATAAGTTAAAAACGCAACACAGAAGATATTATCCCAGGAATAGCGCTAATTGATGTTCTCAAGATCTTGGAGATTGCTTCCAGGCACTCAACCAAAATCAGGGAGGCGGAGATGGGGAGGGTGGGGGAGGAGGTGGGGAGGGGAGGGGAGGTTTGGAATTGATTCATGAATGAGATATGGTATAGCGGGGAAGTGGATATTATGTTGGCGTGATGATTGTGTGGACAGAAATGTTGAGAATAGAGGTAAGATGCCAACTTTGGAATATAAATATTTAATCCATCTCAGAGATTCATGACTATAGCTGCTATAACCATAGCCCGGAGTATAGCAGCGGAGAAAATACATAAGCGAGTGATTGTTGGGTTGTAAGCGCCCCAGCCCAAAGACTGAGAATGGAATCACGATTGCTTAACAGCAACGCTGTACCACTGTTTCGGAAGCTGTGCGGTATGGCCTGTCATTGAGTCACAATCCTATGGGCGTAACCATAACGCAGAGGGTGTACAAATTATGATCCAGTGCCGGAAGATAGTGGTATAAATGCTCCTGAGTGTTGGCTCTGAGGTGGTGCTGTAGATGTATTTTCTGCGGTTGCATTTCCTGCTGAAAATACCGATCCAGTTTCTGCCCTACCATTCACCCTCATGCCTTCCCCCCTTACCATGTTTCGACCAATCTGCACAGACCCAGCTCCTCCGCTTCCCTCGCTCGCCTCTCCCATTAGTCCCAACCCGCTCCCCCTACCTTCCTCAATAACTTTCTCATATTCAGGCGGTGGCTCCTCATATCGCGGCAAATCCACCCGCTCCGGCTCCGCATCCTGCGCTATACTCCTCCCCAAATATGCACTTTCTCTCCGCCCCGGAGGTCTCGGTGCCGCAACCACATACACATTCCCCGGGCGTGGGATCTGAATCGAAGGCCTCCTTCCTCCGCGTGCATTGTCTAGATCAATCCCCCACACGCTTGGAGTGCCGCCTTCGTAAAAGCTGTGCCGTCCCTCAGCCCATACAGGTGACGTCGCAGGTGCAGTCATAATGATGTCGCCGTTGACCCATTGAAGTGGGGGTTCGCGGGCCGCTCCGGAGGTGCTTGAGGGGATGTGCCATTCTGTCAGGAACCGTGGGTCAGAGGGGCTTCGTGGTATGTGGCGGCGGAGCTGACGTCGAGCATATAGGCGGTGCGATATAAGTAGAATGAATAGAAGACTGAGGACAATAGCAAGACTGTTGGAGAAAGGTATCGGTGAGCGTTTGGCACAGACAGAGCTGGGAATGGCAGAGGGGGTGGCGGGGTTGATTGATCATGATGGCTTGACCATGGAGACTTACGAAACGATGATGTGCTTTGACATGCTGCGCTCCATTGTGATTGGTTGCTATTCGTATGCCAAAGCCAAAGTTGCAAAATGATGAAATAGATGATGGTGGCGAAGTGATGTGGTGGAATTCCAGATCACTGGGGATAGATAAGGTAGATATGGTAAATAACTGGGGTCCAGGCAAGTTGAGTCAAGCATCATTCATCTTTTCCTCCAGTTCAGATCCATGAAGTTACATATGAGCTAAATAGCTAGCCATGTACGAAATCATTCGTTCACTCAAGAAAAAGTAAATCATCCCAGTTTTTATAGAATTTCAAAAACAAGCAACCGGGAATGCTCGTGATCATCCTAAGCATGAAGCAAAACATCTCCAAGCGGGCGCTGATCGACGTTCGGTCCCTATTCCTCAAAGTTGAAGACCTCAATTAACCCAAGCTGAAAAGTGAGCTTAGGGTGCTGAATGAGACCTGCATCTCGCTAATGTGAGAACCTACGGAATACCATATAATGATAAAGCTGAGTTCGCATTGTCTGTAAAGTGTCACGTTTCATTTCCAAAAAGCACCTGATATCTGCATAAAAGATCAGTACATACCTAGGGAGCAGAAGCAGAGCCCTTGTTGAAGCAGAGGAAAAACTGGGGGGCCGAAGCTGCATGCTGCTCTAAACGAACGCTCTATCCTCAATATGGTGGTGTCAAATGAGCTTGACAAGGAAGAGCAAACCCCGAGTGATGTTTTGATTGGAGGCTGGAATTCAGGAAGCTTGTGTGCGCCGTGTGGGGTCGGCAGGGAAGAAAGCATGACTTGGCGTTGTCTTGGCAACACGGCTTTGGCAGCAGCTCGTGTGACTGAGCCTCTAGAGTTGTGTCACGTTGACAGCGGCATAAGAATTGCTTGGGCATACTCAACGCAACTGTCTTCAGGTTTATTATACATGTGGAGTGCAACAATCAATATATCGATGACAACAAATATTTTAGGAGTCAGTGGGCTGGCCCTATTCGCAATAGGGCTGGCCGGAACTAGCTGCACAAGAAACAAATTGTAGCATACGACGTTAAGCAACACAGACATCGACACCTTCGTACGTCCAGCGCCCTCCATGCAGGTATTAAACTCGTCTAGTGCTATTGTACACTGCATCGATAAATACTGGCGGCCCGGGGTATGGCTATTGTGTACGCGAGGGCGGTGACAATATGGTCACCAGGTCCAAATTGCATCAAGCTTCATAAGTGGAGTACTATTAACGACTATCTGGGTCCTCTCGAGAGGCCGGAAGGACCCCCGCTGCAAATTGTCGTGGCTACTACTAGTAGAGGACAATACGTGCCTATGCTACTGCAAACTGTGGTCAACAGATCATAATTAAACGAGGTAATTCTTGCACCTGATATATTCTGGTCTGCGGCCTTAGCAATTTTATCAAAATCCTTTTGGAGGTTTCTTCTCACACTGCGGCGAAGCCAGAAGTTTCCTGAGTATATTCCAGACATGCTGTTCTCTTAGGCGAGCAGTAGTTCCGAAATTATTATTGGCAACGTAAAACTATATGCATACTTTTCAACTGCCATGAGTGGTTTCAGGGGGCTGCAAGGTCAAGGTAGTATGGAAAGATAACCCCACACACCAACATACTGTACCAGGTTCCCTTATGCTAGGACCGGCCCAGACCCACGTTCATCTTCAACGGTCGTACGTATGGCGTTCGGGGCCGGGGCTATATACATGAACTGGCAGGGATGAAATTCTTCCGGCCGGGGAAAGTGTATGTAAATGATTATTTGCGCCCAGAGACGTTGTACGTTGGTAGCTACTGTAGTTGTCATGGGAAGCAATGGGCATGCCGTATTTCCTATCGGGTAATAACGACATCCGACTTGGAGACCCTAAACAAGATCGCCCTGCATTTTTCCAAGTTGGTTTGTTAGCACATCTACTGATGACAGGATTTAGAAGAAATTAGCCGGAGCTTCTCGATTATAGATATCTGTAGGTACGTAGTCAAATTGGAGCAAACAAACTTCCCCAGTTCCAATTGCACCTCTTACGTCTTAGCCATTCATACCGATGCTAAGGTCTAAACTATCTGATACGACCTACTGCAACCAAACAGGGCCTTGCTCTGATGACATCTATATAGTTCCAGCCAAGATTGATCATCAGTGAAATAATCCATGTCATGGTGTTTCTTCATCTTTGACTTGGATTGACGATCCAAACAAATCCACTCAAGATATATTTACCTAGTCTGGATATTTACCGGACTCAATCAAACTGCGGGGCATCCCCCCGCTCCCAAATGCGACCCTCACACCAATATCAATCGCAAGATTTAGGGAAGCCATCAAATATTCCGATATCTACTTGAGAGGTTTTACAAACCCCGAACTTTTTTCAGGATTTGGAAAAAAATACGTTGCCTTAGCAACAATGTGTTTATTATTGCCAAGTCCGGAAAATTTCCCCCTCCGAAATCCGGAAAACTGACCCTTAACACTGTAAAATTCCCACAACACTCAATTTTCAAGATATTTACATCCAATAAATGCGAGAAATGAGCCAAAGCACTCCTCTACCTACTGAAGGAAATTCTATCCTAGTACGACATTATGGGCGCACTCCACAGGCCTCTCAATCTCCAGTTGTCAATTCTGTAACTAGTACACCACAACCTACATCACAACGTTGGTAGTGTACCAGTAGTTAATTCTTGAGTGTTCAGGCTAACTTGCACAACCTCACGCACTTGTAGGGATTTATGTGGGAACCCGAATAGGGAACTGATGTTTTAGGAAGGAAGCAGGACAGAGATATTAGATTAGCGCGGACCAAACTCGAGGGTCGAGAGGGAGAAAGGCTCAGAGGAGGGACAAGGAAATAAAGACACATCAACAGTTTAGCATGGTTACTAAGTAAGTTACACAGGGTTCGTACAAAACCTGTCTACAATTTGAAAAGGTGCGATCGGCACGGTAGTAACCGGGCCGCACCCGAAGCTTGAACAGGTGTGCTCATATGCATCCAACGTATAACGACATTCTTGAAAAAAATACCCGCTTGTCCTGACTGCTATATAATTAACTTGGAGCTATATCCGGAGTCCTCGATCTGTTACACACCTAACGGGCTCGATTTCGCCTCCGTAATGTGTAACAACTGTAGCTTCGCTCATTGTGTGCGGAGTTGAGGACATGTGAACCAAGCTCGGTTGAGCCCAGTACCCCTTGCAAGTTCATACATTCGAGAGTTACGGAGGTGTAAGTGCTCTTTTCAGTTTCGGCAAGCTGCTCAGAACCTTCCTAAATCATGGAAAGTGTTATGCTTTTGCGAATGGCAATTACTGGGGTGTGCACTGTGAGGCACTAGACAAAATCAATAAACATTCCATGGCCCTTATCTTCACAATATGTTCGCTAGTGGTAAAGCCAGGAAGCTGAGAAGGGACCCCGGACACGGCTGCGGGTAGAAGTAGATTCCGAGAAATAATTTCCTTGATGGGACGAGTCTCTTGTATAAGGAGTGGTAATTGCCATCATACCAAAGGACACTCAATTACATTCTGGGCAGATCAGTGAGAGTTCGTCTAGTAAATAGATTAGCAAACGGAGCGAATTTCCGTTTTCATGTAACCTTCAAGTACATCGACACCCACATTCACTTATATCTGACCAAAATTTCACATCTGTTAAGAAGTGCTGCAGCAGCTGCCCTTCCCCTTTTGTGACTTCCCTCGAAGGACAAGGTTCCTTTAGCTCCAGAAACAGCTAATCTTCATTAAAAGTATAGTTAGATGACCTTGATATTGAGCAGCCCCTTATTCCCTACAGACCGCAAGAGGAAGATATCGAAGAGAAGAGGATCCATTGTGGCGGAGATGAATTCCATGAAATATTTCGCTGCATGCTATTTCCTGCCTTGAAGATGAAAATCTTATAAGAGTATCGGTTTGGAGCATCTAGGAAATAAAAGCTGAAAAAATAGGCATATTTGAGGTACAGTTTTGTAGATGAGAGATTCAGGGCACTTGCTAGTCCGGTTGTGTTGCTTGTCTGAGATCCAGTAAGAGACGATGGAAGCTGAGAAATTGTTCTCGTGCCCAGCCTAAAGAGACGGGTTGCTGTCGCAGTTGACAAAGCAAGTAGGAGACAGAAACTGGTTGGGCTGTTGATAACTACATACTAGTCTGGTTAGTGCATACTTAGTGGTCTGGACACACTCTTCACCTCTGGACCGTTCATTCTCCTGTTCTATATACATTTCTGTCACCAGTGGATACAGTTATACCAGGGGATTCGTTCAAAAAAAAAGTATATTCTGACCATCCTACAGTGAAGGAGTTATCAAGGTATGATTGAAAACCTTCCGTGTCACATTTAACACTGTTGACTAGAAACGTCATCAAGTCTTCAAGGAATAATCCGTTTCGAAGATGAAGAAAATCTGCAGTTTAGCATGCCGTCCCAATGAATTTAGAAAAGGCTTCTTGATCGATCTTCCTTCAAAACTGCTAGTCGTTTGATTCTAGTTATCAGTTCCCCCAATGGTACTTTACCAAATCGAGTTTTACCCTCTACAGTATGCTTCTGGCATCTGGTGTCGTTATACCGTGGTGTGTGGTGAGTCCTCTCATGGAGATGAAAAAAAGAGTCCTCACGCTGCAGATATGAAAGAGCCACCTCCTAAATGTGATAATGTCGAGGGTAGGATGTGAGTCATTGTTGTAGTCGGATTGCACTGCAATTGATGGCGGGAATGTTCCTGTGGCATTCGTGCGAGAGATTTTGTGCAAGTAAAGCCATATTATTGGGTCCCTTGCAGTGTGGTCAGTCGACAGCGTATCTACGTATGCTGGCATTACCCCTACATGACTGGTAACATGGTCGGAAGATATGCGGAAGCACGGGATATCAGGGGAGTGAACATGACTATGAAGTCAGAATTGTGAGATAAGTTGTTCCGAGAACAGGATAAGTTAATGCCCACAGTGAGAAGAAGGAGGATGTTCCTAGTCCCATGCCAGTATCCTCCGGGGCACTAGAACAAGTACGTATTTAAGAGTAGAAGCATGTTAAAAACACATAATCAAAATTCTTGTTACATCTCCGAAGGAGGATCAAAATAATAAGTTGAAAGTGTTGAACTCTGAAACCCCGATGCTAAAATTAGGTCGACAATCGTGATGAAGATCATTTCAATTTTCTTGGTAGAGTCAATAACTAATACATATTTGGGAGGTTACAAGACGAATATCTGAGCAGTTTAAAATCTGAGTCCGGGAAGACACTTTAAGTTGGATTTTCCATGTCGTTTGTGAGGCCATGGAGAATCATCTTTTATTCCGGGATTTTATAAAAATCACGACAAATCATAATTCGGCGATAAACTTTACTTTGAATGCCCCTATAGAAAATAATTGCTGATGAAACATCCGGCAAACATCATATAGACATAATTTAACGATATCTATAATTTTATACATTTTATATATTTTTGATCTTACACAGAGGTTCTAATAAGGTGAAACTCGTTCAAATTTCTTTAGGTTTTAGACTGGTGGTTGGCGCGCTCTTAAAAATTTGTAATCGTAATTGAGCTATATGCGTAGTCTGGTTGCAGGGTAGTGCAACCAGACTACTATGATATGAGGGTATTTCTCGTGCCCAGTCTCTGGTATTTCAGAGGTTTTGCAGAAGGGCTTTCTTCACCCCTAAGACGCAAGTAATACTGCGAGTACCCTACTAGTACTCTACAATCACTTCTTGCTCCATTAATTAAATTTTGTGCTAAGTACCGTATACTGTACGTATTCTGTGCCTCCCGCGCCTCTCGCGCCTCCTCCAGGAATCTACGGTGCTATTCATTTTCCGCCAGCCGTGCCACCTGATTGTAGCATTGTTGCCCTGTGCCCCCTGCGACAATTCTGATATCCAGTCTTGATCCTCCTTGCCATGTAGCTCAGACTGTCCCTCGGTGCGCTAATTTTAACCAGGAGTGCCTTAGCCGCCTACCCGTATCTAGCGCTTGTCTGAGGCCTACCCCCAGATATCGCTCCAATCGCCGAGGAAGCGTGCCCCAATCTGCATGCCTGCTACACAGGGCTCATGTAAGGCCCTTCTACAAGCAGTGGGCTTGTTCTCCCTCCCTGACAGTGCAGCATGTGTTAAACTAGGTATATAATCGTGGGGATGTCCCCAGGAGAGCGACAGGTGAGTAACCCTCAAAAAAAGCTTAAGTCTGTCATGTGTATCAAGGTCCTCTCACATCGACAGTCCGTCCCGAGAAATTACATCCACCAACTTACTTGATCGACCACTTCACACTTCAGTTATCAGCGTGACACCGGGAAGCAATGCAACAGAAGGGGATAGATTCGCTTGCACAACGCGATCAACAAAACGGGCGCAGAATCAAAAGGACATGGGCAAAAAGAAGGTTGGAGGATACAGAGGGAATAAAGAATTTGGAGTTTGGTGTTTTATAACTGCTGGCGTACTCCAGCATCTGCATGCCATGAGGAAGGAAAGAACTCAGGAGGAGGGGTGAGCTACGAACTAGGGTATTCAAATATAAAAATTCTGTTCTGGAATTTTTTCGTCACCACGCCAAAAAATTTCGTGGACAACACAAGTGCAATTCTGAGAATCTGGGCACCAGAACCGAATTCTGACGGAAAAATGTCCTAGTGCCCAGACTCTACGAAAAAAGCGGAAAACTGGTCATCTGTTTCTGTTTATGCAGCCCCAAAAATTTCAGAAATATGCAATTTCGTTAGCAAATCGGTGCTTTTGGCATGCAATTCTTACCTGCATACGTTTATCACCATCAGGAAAAGACAGATATTCTAACCACTTTCTCAAGCCAGTGTTTGCTGCTTCATTCTTTTCCTCAGGGGTTATCCCAAGTCGCACCTTTTTTCTGTCTGGAAAAAGCAGAATCAAGGAAGCGGAACTCTTTATATTTAAATACTTCCAGTTGTGTTCAAAACTAACACTGGCTGTCTGAGACAGGGATTCGTGCAACCTACATAGTCTCGTAACCAGGACGCTGACTACTATTTACATACGTTGGGCACGTGGGCCCAGCACGAAATTCCCCTGGCACCAGATTACATACAACCACTCAACTCAGGCTACATCCCGCCCTCAGCGACACCAGCGTAGGCAAGGCTTCAGCTGGAGTACTCAAGTAGAAGTTACATGTATGTTCGCCGGTTCTCCAACACCAAAGTTTACCTCGTTGCCCTGGGCACTTAAGCCCTGAAGAGTCTTGACTCTAACCGCTGCTGATGCTGAACACAACAATGCAGTAGGCTTCCTTAAACAGATTTATTAATATAACTAGGACATAATTACAAGAATTCCCACGTGCATGCTCCCTGAATACTGGTTAAAAGAAAAGGTTAATGAAAACATGACAGCCCTGGGAACGAAAATGCCCAGAAAAACCACAAATCTCAACACTAACAAGCAAAACCAAAAATGTGGCGTCAACTAAACAGATGCACAATAGGTTCATGGGCTTGCTCACTTAATCACCTTTAGAGGTATATACAAAGGTGTTAGTGGAAATTCTAAGAAAAGGACGGGAAAGGCATTTCCGATTACAACTATCACCCGATGTAGTCATGTTATGATTCGTGGATGAAGCACGCAAGAATACATCAAGGAAAGACAGCCCCTGGCCAACGGAAAAAAAATGTGTGTTCTCGATGGAGAGCAGGGCGTCAGTCAAATGCTGAAAAAAGAATCAACTGTCCCAAGTAAGGAACATGGAAACATTGTACTTAGTCTCTGCATGGTTCGGCATATTCCATTCTCCATTTCCTGCACCTGCCTTGCATTATCCTTAACTCAGCCGTTTGACTCCACCTTATCCTCCTCTTCAGCTCCATCAAGTCATGCACTGCTTTACTGCCATATCACCAACCCACGGTAACTAATCACAATTTCCTCCCCATTGCCCTGCAGCTATAAAATTAACAAATACCCTCTCTTCTACCAGAACATCACTCCCCAGCAGCCATTATTGAGCGGGCAACTAGTACCCTTGCTGTTGATATTGTTGTTGCGGGGGCTGTTGATATGGTGGTGCCGGTGACGGAGGTGATTGGTATTGTTGTGATGGGTATGGCTGCGGTGGATACTGTCCTGATGCCGCATACGGGTCATATGCTAATAACCCCAATACCAGTTAGCATCTCAAATTCGCATGGAGAGCAAGTAATGAACTACTTACGCTGTTGCGGCGGGTAACCTTGATCTGCGTACGACTTGCCCTCCCCGGCCACGTGGGGTCCTGTCGCCGTCATTGGGATCGCGTGCTGATCATGCATTGGCGGTCCCCCATACATCACGGGTTGCGGTTGCGATTGATAAGCCTGTGGATTTTGCTGATTAGAAACCGCGGCAGACGCGATCTTTGCGGCTTTCCTGCAGCAGCAGCAGAAGATGACTAAGCCTGCAATGCAGACGACGAAGAAGGCAACAGTGACACCGATCCCGATCCCAATTTTTTGGCCCCTCGTGAGTCCGAAGGGATTGTCGTTGCAGCGCCAGACGCCATTGTCGTTGACGCAGTCAGCATTGTCTGGGCAGCAATATACATAGCGGGAGGTTGTTTCGCAAATGGTGGAATCGCTTCTGTAGGTGCAAAGGGAGTGGATGGTTAGTACGAACGATGAAAAATAAGAGATCAGCGCGAAAGGAAGAGTGCTCAAATGAAATCGCGTTAAAAGGGACGTGATATCGTCTAATGGGAAGAAAATGCGGAAGAATTAGGGCAACGAGTTCCAAGAGTAGCATACTCATAACATTCATTTTGTCTCTCAAACAAACTCCTTGAATTAATCTTTGGCGAAAACCCAACACTCCTAACATCCACCCTCAGCGCCTCGGTCAAATCACGCCTCATGGCGTGCTCGGCGTCCATTTTCTTATGATTCTGCGTTTGCGACCCAGAAGCTGCCACATTGGTGATAGCAAGGGTAAGGAGGAGTAAGGATAGACGTTTTAGCGAGAGCATCTTCGTTGACGTGAGAACCAACAAACGGAAGTGGAAGGGGAACCGGAGTGTTTGTTTGCTGAGGACTGAGTTGCTATGGTAATTCAGCAAAAATCCCGTTGTTTTGACGGTTGGCACCTTCAAAGTTTTTTCCTCTGCGTGTCTGATTCTTCCTTGCTTTTCCCGTGCCTGAGTTGGTGCAATGAGCTGGTGCAGTCCTCGGCTTCCACTGCTGACTTGGATCAATTCTCCTTTTAGAAAAGTGAATATTTACCCTCTTTTGACGTGAGGAAAAAGAACGGAAATTTTTTTGGACCAGAAGGACGACGTGTGCGACATGTATGAAGGGTTTAAAGAAAGCCTGCTCTACTCTTTAACAATAAAGCGGAGTAGAAATGTTTTCCGCACCTGTGGTAACAAATAATAATGTGTGGATCCATGTCAGCCTACACCGGCAAGCGGATCCTACCAGTTGCTCAGCCCCTTTGGGTTGCGAATGGGCTACTCTTAGCAGCACACAGGAGGATCAACAGTCATTGGTCAAAAATTACGATGACCTGTGCGACCATGAACAACAGGTCACAATGCCCTACCTACCCCGTGTCACAATGTTACATACCGCAGTTCTTCTGATTCTACCATCCCCTTCCTCATGCATAACCTCGACTAGCTGGCAGTGACAATGCCAGTAGTTGAGGGCTCTTTACCCTCGTCGAAATTTTTTTGCGCCAGTGTGATGTTCATACAGTGACCCGTCAAAAGTCCTGGGGAATAGGCTTGCATATACACTTACCCCAATATTGCCTACTCCCCAAGACTTTTTACGAGTCACTGTACTACAGGGGAACCCGCGGCAATGGATGGCAGGGGGGGGAAGCCCTAGGCATGCGTAGAGCAGTTTTGGATCTCGCAAGAGGCATACTCGGGAGATATTCTCACTGGCATTGCAAGTTTTATTTTGTTTCTTTAGGATGTTTGGATGAGTAACGGTCGGGTACGCCGCCCGAGACGGTGAGCGAGGTCTCTAGCCAGACTTCAAATGGTGTCGACAACTCTAATTTACCCTAAAGTTGCGTTGTCAACACCAGCTGACATCTGGCAGTGCAACCGCTCTCGTACCGCTTCCAAAGAAATCGTTCCCGTTCCCAGAAAGAAGTATGTAACCATACGCAAATAGAGGAGTCCAAAGCATCAGAACAGGGCACAGCCCTCGCTATACGAACGTATTTCGAAAAGGGGTGCTATTAGTGGCTTATGATACAGAAAATAGGTGACATTGAGTCGACATGAGCTCTAAAGTACTCTACTGTACCCTGCAAGAAGCATCCAATCTACGAAGCCCTAGTCTCGTAACCAGACGAAGCCCATTCTTTACAGCACTGCGTTAAAAATATCGATTTCCGATTAGTTCACTATCAATGAAATTAGTCGGATTACAACCAGGCTACAACGACTATGCCCCAACTATGAAGTCTATAGTACTATTCTCACTTACATAATGTTCTGATTGCACCACCCCCGGGAGGGGCTTGCACGAGGCATCTACAGTATTCCGTAGGCAGTTAGGAGATCTAGTTACAAGACTAGCTCTGCTGTGGCTGTGTAGAGCAGGCAAGGGGGATGTTAGAAGAAAAAGCACTGAGCGCACTAGGATGCTTGACTTTGTCACTACAGTAGTTCTCAAGCTTCCCCGTAGAAGCCACTATGATAGTATACACAACTACGGTCGGATCCTCCCACACCCCAAATTTCCTTTTTTTCATAAAGCAACCTATGGGTGAATATTTGGATATAAGTGGATATGAGTCGCAGTCCCGAGCTGATCAAATATTAGAGATTCGATTCATTCAACAACAACAAACAGCGCAGGACATCGACAAACCACGCATCGACTCAACATAGAAAGACTAAGATACATCCCATTCAATCCTGTACAGTACACCTACAAGTAGTATGCTGAGCACTTTCAGCAGCATGCACTTACCTTCGCCTTGCAAAATACAACCTTCACAAAGAAAGACCGTTGGACTCCCACAATAAATTCAAATCGAACAGTCATTTCAATCGAACTGCCATTTCAATCGAACCTTACGCAAAAAAAGAAAAAAGAAAAGAAAAGAAAAGAAAAAAAAAAAAAAAAAAAAAGAAAAGGGAAGAAAAAGGAAGATAGTTTTGAATTTACATCGGTACTACATTAGCTTTGTTCTCGAAGAAAAGCTACTAGGGTAAGAAGAATAGCTAAGCGTAGGAATGGGCATTGGAATAAGAGTAACTATGGCAAGATATTAAAGCCGGAACTAGCATGATACAGTATTCCGATGCTTAGAACAGTATTCAACAATAGAAGTTGAATTATCCCTTGGGCGGTTGAAACATGCATGAGTTCTGTGCCGGGTGGGGCTGCGCCAAGAGACACCAAGAGACAGCCTGTACAGTATCAGAATACAAAGTTTGTAATCTATCTGCCACAGAATTTAGTAGATACGATAGAAAATCTCTATGGAGAGGTCAAAACGCATTTGAAACAGCATTGAGTTTATGGAATAACTGAGGTACATACCTTTGTCCCAGTCTCAAACTAGACTTGCTGACCTCTAACCCCTACAATAGCTCAGCAGCTATGCCACTCATCACTGTATACAAATTTCTCAAACTCACTATATTAGTATCACATATAATATATTACTCTGTACATAATAGAATAACTGCCACTTTGGTTATTTCCATTGGACTCACATTTAGAACTCATAGTAAGCATAATTCATGCAGTGAGTTCACGCAATGTACTATTTCCGTAGATGCTATCATAAATCATGGACTGCGTGAGCTCTGAGGTTGCAATCTGATAGGTCTGATCGGCATGGACAGGGATGAAAACGGTTAACTTCCGGCACAAAATTCATGCATGTTTCAACGGACCAAGGGATAGACGGCTCATTCAAAATCTCCCGGGAACTTGTGAAAAGACCCTTTCACAAGTTACTTCGAATTGTTGAAAGACATGACATGGCTGAAACAAGACATATGCTGGAGTAAAATATCATCTGTAATCAGGTGTCACCACATTGTTGGTATCACGATGTCTTGAGATCTTGTCTCAGCTACGATAGCAAACTTATGCTCATGAAAACATCATAGTTTGACAATATGTCTCATGACAACATCACAGCTCACTATGTCTCCTGTAGTTAAACGTGGTTGTCACTGAACAACTGAGAATGGCTACCAGAAAGTACCACTACTAATGAGGCGCTTTTGCCTTGGTCCCTTGGGTTCATTGGTCTGTTGGCTGGTAGTCTCCAATATCAACATAACGCCTGTTACCTACCAGTCAAATTCGACTGGTAACAACTCAGTTAGTAGCGCATTATTTCGCACCATATGCAGCACTTGTGCATTCACATCCCGCTTCACGTAAAACATTCAGTGCGTATCTACAAACACAAATAATGCACACATATCCTATTCATATTTATGTCTTCATCACACATCAATTCTCTTCAAATCTAAATTAGAGTCTGAATCTGAATTAAAAACCATAAGTGTCATGATAGCATTTATGTCACTCATAAGCGCCTGTTGTATTACTGCTTGTTGACTTAGAGAGGGCATGTTGCACGTAAAGTTGATATGCGTATGCAATGTTGTGGGACATATTCGTGGTAATTCAGATTACTTACCAATAAATTTCGCGAGGGTAAAAGGAGTACCTCACGACACCTGCCTAGTTTGGTTGGCGTATTTTCTCTGGTACCTTCTGGTAGTCATTCTCAGTTGTTCAGTGACAACCACTACTGTCACATTATTCTGCGATATTCTGTAGCAATTACATATGAATTACTCTGCTAGGTACATTAAGTAGACTACTTTCCTATCGTAATATTTCAACACTTGCGTTTATGTACAAAGTAGATCTCAAGTGAAAGAAAGTCCCACTACCAAATAAAAAAGGTTAAACTCGATTTGAGAAAAGGCAAGTCTCTATCAGCGTCCAGCATGCAGCCTGCTTAATCGACCCTGAGATCTGTGTTTTATGTTAATGAGGTTCGTCTTCTTTCACGCCAAAACGGAGCCATGACGAAGGGCTTCGCATTCAAAACCGTATCTATGCATTGAGCTCGGTCAAGAAGAACTGCAACACAGATGGGGAATATGACGAAATGACGTCAGTTACATTCTCCTTGAGGTTTTTGCCGCCAACTCATTAACAACCAGGCGACTGTTACGACCCCTTGTTAATGCAGTCTCACTACATACAGACCTCTGTGGCAGTATGAATATTCGATGGTCCTCCATGTACCTTTTCCACGCCCATTTAATGGCGAGATCAACAAATTACGCTGTAAGACGGTGTATTGCACCGAGTATATGTCTTCTAGAGCCGCCACTACAGAATTAGCGGCCCGGCAGTAGGCGCGACCAAATCAGTGCGGTAACAGCAATGTAATTCAGCAGCCCTATATTAAAAATAGCCCACAATCTATAACGCGCTCTATCATGGCGAGTAAACTCGAATACACATTGCAACAGTGCTATTCTCGAATCACTAGGTGTTAGCTAGCACGTACATGGACCTCCCACCCTGGGCCTTGATCTAGTAGTACACGACAGCTATGCCTCTAACCAAGTGACCTCGAACATTACTGGGCTAAGCAGTGCCTCCGGAACAACGATCTCTACCCTCAACCGTTGTTCCTGGTCGTCTTCTTTACCAGCTGGTACAGCTTCCCCGTCTGCATTATACTTTGACCCTGACAGCTCAGTTCCGTACTCATACTTCACTCGATACCACTCTGGTTTCTTGCACGCACTCTCTACTGTGACAATGTTGTAGAATTTCCGGCCAGCTCCAAGAATGGTCATGTTGTATTGCGATCTGAGTGGATGTTAGTCTCCCTGTTTGCTCTTCAGTTGTTCATCCATAGGTGTGGACGGGAGCCTACCGCTCAAGAATTGAATTCTTGTCATGGCCGCTGGATGTTACTTTGAGTTCATACGTATACGTGATGCATACGTGGCCTTGTGAATTCTTCCATCGTGCCTTAATGAGCTTCCTAGTGACTTGGAACTCCATGCTGTCTAGATATACAACCGCCTGGGTTGATTCCTCGAACCCACAATTGGATGGAAGCGGGTCATTATAGAGAATCGTAACGGGTTGGTGACTTGGGCTATCCACGACGATCATTTTTCCAGGTCTTAGCAGTAACGGAATCGAGAAGAAATCATGTTTCTCGGAGATCCATTTTCCGGTGCCCTCACTGGTGGTATATCGGAATTTATCATCGAGGAGACCATACCAGGCAGCCTTAGTTGGCGTTTTTTGGGTTAGCTCAGCAGGTAAGTAGTAGGTGACATCACCTTCGTCGTTAAAGACAGGTGCCACTAGAAGACTAGGACCAAGCATATACTGGGTATCGAGGTCCCAAACGGTGCGATCCGAAGAATCAGGAAGGCCAAACTCAAGCAGCATGGCTCGCATGACAGGCCAGCCGTAAACGGAGGTTTCCTTCTGTCCTACCGATGCGATATATGAAACGAGCTTCTTTTTCAGATCTGTGAATCGCTTAAGCACTTTGGAGCTAATCTCAGATGGATCCAAGATCCACGGCGCCCGAAAAGAGCCAGAGCCATGTAACCTAGAATGCGAGGAGAGCAAACCGAACGCAATCCAACGTCGGAACAGGCCTGGGCTGGGTGTACCTTCGAATCCACCTATATCGTGAGCCCAGTAGCCGAACCCACAGAGACCAAGACTAAGACCACCACGTAATGTTTCTGCCATAGCCTCATAAGTGCTCATGGGATCGCCTCCCCAATGAACAGGGAATCGTTGGCCTCCGGCAGTAGCAGAGCGGGCGAAAACAATTGGCCAAGGCTCTCTGCTCTTGCGCGACTTATAATGTTCCTCAATGGCACCAAAAACGCACTTATTATACAGAAATGGGTACAAGTTGTGCATCGTTGCTGGGTCTGCAGCAGGGTCATAATATTGCACGTTACCCGTCGGGATCCGTTCACCGAAGTCAGTCTTGAAAACATCCACGCCCATGTCTAGAAGCTTCTTTAGCTTTCCCGCATACCACTCACAGGCTGCCGGGTTAGTGTAATCCACTAAAGCCATCCCAGCTTGCCATGCATCCCATTGCCAGACACCGCCGTCAGATTTTCTCTTGATAAAGTATCCTTTTTCCGCTCCCTCATCAAACAGTTTACTTTCTTGGGCAATATAGCTATTGATCCATACACAAATCTTAATTCCCTTCTCTTTGAGCCGCGCATGTTGTGCTCGGGGGTCAGGGAAGAAATCAGGGTCGAATTCGAAGTCACACCATTGGAAGCCTTTCATCCAAAAGCAGTCGTAGTGAAAGACAGCAACGTCAATTCCCCGGCAACTCATTCCCTCGAGAAGTTCATTCACAGTCTCTTCGGAATAGTTTGTGGTAAAGGAAGTACTGAGCCACAAACCAAAGCTCCAATTTGGAACTCGCGGAGGAATCCCGGTGATATGGCAGTAAGAATTTAGAACCTCTTTAGGTGTTTGGCCGTAGATAAGGTACATCGATAGAGTTTCTCCAGGAATCGCAATGTTGACCCGGGTAGTCCCTAAAGAGTGTCAATATGGAGGGTTAGTTACGTAGGATAAGCTAGGGATGAAATCTCAAGTGCGAATCAGATGGCGTACTCTCTGACTGAATTTCGTAACTTATGTACGCGCTGCTGGGAATAAAAATTCCGTAACCTTTGGAACTCATATAAAACGGCACGTCTTTGTACCCAAGTTCACTTGAGGTACCACCATCCTCATTCCACATTGCCACGCTCTACAGGGCGGGAAAGTCAGTCTTACCAGACTACCAGTGGACCATTCTTTGCTGGAATTCTTTTGCGGTACTACTAACCTGACCATTCTTTACAAAAGGCCCAAATCGCTCCCCTAGACCATATATTTTTTCTCCCACACCAAGTTGCAGTTGATAGGTCATCCATCTCTCACCCTTATCTGGATCAACTAATTCATCGTTTGGATGGACAGAAGTTCCCTTGCGAATGTAGCCAAGCGACTGCCACCCAAGTTTTGTTAATAACTTAGAGTTTGCTGTGAACTCGATTTCGAAGGACTTAGGTTGGGTATTAATTTCTGCCCTCAATTTTCCGGATTGCAAAGCCAAATATGTTGCTGTTTTCTCAGTTTTGGTAACAGGTGCTTCTTTCTGATCAACATCAAATTATCGCACCGCAAGTTTCCAGTATAAACATTTTCAAGTTCTTACCTTGCCATTAGGGTACAGTTCGAAACCCAATTCCTGGATTGCTTTTCGTGCCTTCCAATGTGTGCTTCGTAACAACATGACATCTTTAGATGAGGCTTCCAGTTCTACAGTCAATGTCGGGCAATTCAAAATATCACCGCGATGATTAATCGCCTTCGTTGGCTAAAAGGCAATTTTTCTCAGCGTATGAAGTGAAGCGAATTCATGAATCACATACCGCGAGCACTCTCAATTTTCCCTCAGCCTTGTTTGCTTCGGCTTTCCAGGACTCAACGGCCCAGTCAATCACCGTGTCCGGGGCATTATGCCACATGCCTTTCGAAAACTTGACCATTGTGGCAGTGTATTGGGGTTTCGCAGGCGGAGCGAATGTGACTGCAAACAAATTGAGAGTTGAACTGGTAAAGTTCCATCATTTTGCATGTATTTCTTTTGCCGTTTTCTACTGCGGGGATTCTCTCAGTCAACGGTGCAGTTGTGTCTATGAGAGTTAGCTGTTGTGATCCCTGCTTAGTACATCTTGTGTCCTATGCGTGAATCGGAAAATTTAGTGCGTTTTTTTTCGGGGCGCTAGTCAACCACATTGCAGATTTGAGAGCATTGCAACAAAAATTTACTAAAGACGCGTACTCGAGGTAGTCAGGCTCGAGCAGAAACAGGACGAACGACAAATCATTTTCGCCGAATGATGAACAACAGTACATGGGCACCTGCAGACGTATTTGAAGGGATACATAACTTTCGGGATGTTGGGACCACGATCAACCGTTTCCTGGGTCGAAGGTACTGTATATAAAATACAAGAGAAATTGGCGAATATATGCTAAGCCTTCGTAGAGTTATGAAAGAGGGACTTCTATATCGATCCGGAAGACTAGGTATGCCAACGGTCATACTATGATACGTTTCTAACCCCGTAACAGACGAAGCTACAGCGGAGGATAGAAAGAGATTGGCACAGGAATATAGTATTAGAACAATATTGGACCTCAGAACTGAGTATGCAACCTCATGTTCGAATTCCCAAAATAAATTTTGTCTGACAGTTTTCAGTACTGAACGCATTGTTCGCTCGGAGCGGAGTCGACATGACCATGTTCAAAGGCAGACTCCAAAGAATCTCGCAGTGACGCCCCTCCCTGGAGTGACCACCCACCACATTTGTATCATTGGACGAAACCTGGAAAAGCAACTTTTGAAAATGCTGAAGTGGTGGAGTCTCATGTATGTAATCTGGAAGGATTCCCTTGAGAATAGGTGGACGACTGGTTGGAACTGACATGAAGGGGATGATGAAGAAAGGTTATCTTTCTCATGATCTTCCGGCTCCGTATTCCTGCCGTCAAGATCATTTCGAAGGAGGTTATAAAGGGAGTTGGGCTCACAGGAATGGGGAAGATGGGAATTGAACATTCAGGCGAGGAGATCAAGAAGGTGTGTCGGTGAATGTTGCTCGGTTTATCTTCGCATACTAACATTATTAAACCTGGGCTTAGATCTTTCAGGTTATGACTGACCATCGTAATTTGCCATATCCGGTTGTAGTCCACTGCACCCAAGGGAAAGACCGCACTGGCCTAGCCATCGTATTGATATTG
Organism: Kalaharituber pfeilii; assembly: GCA_015179045.1. Taxonomy (NCBI): domain Eukaryota; kingdom Fungi; phylum Ascomycota; class Pezizomycetes; order Pezizales; family Pezizaceae; genus Kalaharituber; species Kalaharituber pfeilii. Next base: position 387,159 of record WHUZ01000009.1, on the reverse strand, counting down.
CTTTGTCTTCATGTGGCGAAACCAGTGGGAGCGGGATCAGAAGACCTACTAGTTCCCCTGTCAGCTATCTCTCACGATTATGCATTGACTCAAGTTGGGCTTCTTCCAATTCGTGCTCTGATGATAAGAGAGATAGTCAATGATTCAGGCTTGCCTCCATCGTTTGTTGATGTGGACCCTCGGTTTGTAGAGGAAGTTGTTCATTTTTTGCAGATCAGATATGGGGGACTTGAGGGCTATTTAAACCACCTTGGGCTCGACGGGCTCTCCGTCATTATTAACGTAAGGAAGTTCCTTCTGGTACAATAACCGTGAAAGTCTGCGCTTATTGATGTCTCCATTATTGGGGCCGTGAAGGAATGTTACATGTTATTGTGGTATTCTGGTTTCATGGTGGTCTTGGATTTGGCTTGAGTATCTATAGTCGAGAGGATCAGGGTTTACAAGTTATGTATGTATTTTGGAAGTATGCTAATGGGCCAGGGGCAGGCTTGAACGGGTCACGAGACGTAATGTAGGTGGAAGTACCCTGGTTGGGGATGGAGTTGGTCTCATGGCACTAGGCAGGGACCCAGATGCTTACATAATGAATACTATTATGTCTCCTGTCGAGCTAGTCTCAGCCTCGTACTTCACCTCACCTCACCTTCCACCCATTTGATCAATCTTACCCATATTTCCATCTTCGTTCCTGTACAGTCTACAGGCATGCTCAGTACATTTCTCTCCCGAGGACAGACCGCAGTTCCGCTTACTTCTGGGGTAAATTTTAAGCTTCGTGGTCCTCTATGCGTCGAACTTCACAGGGAAGCAGAACGCTGGCCAATACAACCAGAACTCATTTGGCTCACATTTGTCATTTCTTTGATAAAAGGAAACATCAATACGAAGTATTGGGTGATAACCTGAAGTTGCTATTACCTAAAGGCGAGCTACCATCTCACCCTTTCCTCTCACTAGAACGTTACTGGCGTGCAAGTAATCATATAATCCGAACGTACATCATACAAAACAAGAAGTATAAAGAGGAAAGAGTACGACTTCATTTCTGCATCAATTCGCACCTCTATATTCAACTATCTTGTGCATGGAACCTTCCAATCTTTGCTCAATACGCACCCAATCCTTCATAAGATCGTCTGAGGGCCTGGCTTGTGATGCCTGTAAGCCGGGGTTGGTGTTGCCTCCGGAATGGTTGTCGTCCAAGAGTACCACTCAATTGTACGTTTCACAACTTCATAACCATATCTCGGCAGCGTTGTTGTGACGGAAATAGTTGTGCTGGTGCTGCAGACAGTGTTCACAGGCTCCAAGGATGTTCCGCCACATAGTGGATTGACATAGCAGGTTCCAATATTATACGGACTGCACGGATTATATCTGTCGGTGCAGATAGTGCTGGTGGCCGCACACCATGTAGGAAATGAGCTGCTACTTGGCGGCAATGTCGACGAAGTGCATGGCGGTGTGTTCCAAGTTGTTGGCCAAACACCACCGCACTCTGGTGCTAGAAAACATCCTCCATAGGGATACCCACAACTGTTAACATAATCGGCACATAATGTGTACGAGCACTGGGACGCCGTGGTGGTAGTGGATGGACACGGTGGGGCGGTGAAACTAGGCCAGGTGCCACCGCATTCAGGAGCCAGGAAGCAGCCCCCATACCAGATTCCGCAAGAGTTGATATAATCCGCACAGATCTGGAAATTGCAGGAGCTTGTGGTAGTTGTCGTGGGACACGGGGGAGGAGTAAAAGTAGGCCACGTGCCGCCGCATTCAGGAGCTAGAAAACACCCCCCGTATCCCATCCCACACTCATTGATCCGGTCTTCACAAATACTGTAAGTGCAGGTTGGTGTTGGTGCCCCTGTTGTCGATCTGGAAGGACCAGGACATCTGCCGGGAGGCGCGGCGATGCCAACGCTTGCCAGAGCCAACCCGAGGATAGAGAATGTGAGGCGCATTTTGCGAATACTGACAGATCAGGTTAATATATTGCAAAATTGTAGGACTGATTTCGCTTCTTCTTGCTGCCGGAATAGGCGCGAGCGGTATTGAGCAATGCTAACGAAGGTCGAGGGCAAACCCTCTCAAGCGAGAGACGGGATATCGATCTCGAAGGCTGGGTTAACCACACAAGCCACACCCAAGTTCACCGCTACGGAAAATTAGTCAGAAAATGTACAATTTATCCAAAGAAGAGGTATGTAACGCACACAGGAGGCAACTTCAGGCTTGCAATGAACCTGATGGATGCTTACATGAGGCGGGGCGCATGGCAAACTTAAGTAACCGGAACCCAAGATAACAGCTGGATAGAGTTTTCTCCCCAAAAATTCAAAGTGAGGGCTATAAGACGGACCCGGTCAAATTGGTGGTAACATATGACGCAGCTAATCCAAAAGCTTGCCCTGCATCAAATAGAGCTAGCAGCTCATGATCTCAAGTATTACACGAGAACATAATCACATCAGCCCATCTGCGCACAGGCGAAAATCTAGAGGTCTTGATTCTCAGATTTTTTCATTGTGTTTACGTTAAAGTATCCTATAACTGGTCAATAAAAGAGGTCAAGTTATAACCCCGGCAATGCTCTTTGGTACCCTTGCAGGGTAGCTATAAGTCGTCCAGGCCCTGGTAGATATCGATACCGATTAGTCTAGGGTATGATATTTTAATTTAGTGTCCTGACTGATGTGCAAGGGAAAGCTAACAATGCATGTATTTTGAGGATCCATCACTCATAACTTTAGAGCTACTTAAAGCGAACTTAGACAACTTATGGTTGCACAGGTCCTATCTCTCCATTGCTGCTTTTTTTATTCCCTACAGACTTAAGGATCAGCAGGTACCCCAGCCAGGGCTATCGAGAAGCATTGCTTGAGTTACTCTTTGCTCATCAAACTCCTACTACTAGTACGCATAATGCAATCGCAGGAATCACAGAACGCCTTTTGCGCCGTACGACCGATATTACCACATTTTGACACAATTCCAGATGGTATCGTGTCGCGACTGCATACTGAAATATCGATATCTGTGGAACTTCACACACATGGAGCTATTTATAGAGCTGCACTCGTTCTATTCCAAATGCACACGCCAATTGAAGACAGTCTAGATCGGATAGGAGAATCTCGCGCATATCAAGACGTCATAAATCGACGACTCAAAAGGATTATTGGCGTATCGTTCATGGAGGCAATGTAACTGCGTTTGCAACCAATATAGCTGACAGCAAGATAGTACCATCCTTCGTGTTCATAATTTGACTGGCAATGACGAATGACCTAATCTACCGAGCTTGATAATGACATTATTAGCATACTTCTAGGGGCGAATCGGATTCTTCATTTCCGGAGTGGGATTAGCCAACGCTGCAATCATGTGAAGGCGCACGTTTTGAAGCGAGAAGTGTCAAACACTGTAGCACAACGTTTGAGTAACACTTGCTTGTGGTTATTGAAAATGCCATATCTAGTTGGGAATCCAGCATGGGTACTTGCGGGCAAAGCTAACCGACTTTGGAATTTCGGGCAAACGCCAACAAGGCATCTAGGGACGGCTAACAAAGCATTAGTAGGCGCATGAAATATTCAGGCAAATCAGATAGAGGGTAATTGTGATCAAGTTCATTATCAAAGCAACCCAATGGAGTACAATAGTAAGTGGGTAGAACAACCAAACATTGACCCGGTTTCAGCCGGATGCGGTATTAGGTTCCCAGATCCTTGCAGGCGTCCTGAATGTTCCAAATTGCTGCATACATATAAAAATAGCATAAAACAGAATGTAACGTCCGGAGTGTACATGTGCCGAGTGTGTGTGAACATGACTGGTCTTTCGACCATAGTAATGGTGAATTCGCTTTATACTTACTAGTTACCCAACAATAACAGTCACAACATGGCAGCGTGTATTCGGTTGGAGATAACGGGAAGCTGCTCAGAAATACAAGAGCATAAGAAGCAATCTCGAACCAGACTACCGCTTAGACTGCAGAAGAAGTAGAATTCATCGACCAAACTTTTGTTGGATTGCTAATGAAGCCACGCAAGCTAGGGTAAAACAATTGATCATTTGTCCACTGGGCCCGTTCATCTGTAGTTATCATCTGTGCACATGATTACTTACCTACTGTACTGTATGGGTATACAAGGATGACATACAGACGCGAGGTAATATTGGGGCCTTTCACTCGAGACTTGATCCACAAAACCGGAAACCAAATACTTCATTTACCCTGCCATGGCCAAGTGCTACAAGCGGGGTTATGTGATTAAAAAAAAAAAAAAAAAAAAAAAAAAAAAAAAATACTTCATTTGCTCGTGTCTCTCCAAACCTGCCCCACAGGCTTGGGGTCCGACTACTACATCTAATTTATCTTCTCAGCAACCAAATACACCCTTGACGGTTTTTGCAATTTACATACAAAAAAAAATTAGCTATACCGGACACCCAGCTAAACCGAACCGGAGAACAAAAGTATAGACTTTTTAATTCAAATTACATACAAACTAACTAGCTGAACCAGACAAAGGCCTCAACCATGAAACCTTATTTTGTACCTTCTGTGTGTTACAGTGGTATTATTGAAGTATTCTCAATATCATGAATTCAATGTTCAAAGTTCTGTGATATCTTGGGAGATTAAGAAGAGAATACCCCACTGGAATACCAGTCTCCAGGCACATTGTATTTCTCAATTGGCCTACTAAGTTCTTTAACCCCCTAGCAGGCACCCCTGCAAAATTTGTTATCACCAGACGCTAGGTTAAACCGGACAGAAAGTGTTGGATTTTGGTCGTCCAGTATAGCAAGGTGTAACTGCACTGTGCCTATGTTATTTGTAGTGCACTAGCGGGAAATAATTCAAAACTGCGGAAGTTACGACAGCCTAAGTTTAGTGGCCCCTTGTTACAATATGTCTAGATAGTTTATGTTACTAATTTTTACTTTCATTGTTTATTATTTATTTCTTTATTTCTTTATTTCTTTCTTTCTTTATTTTTTTTTCCGCCTCTACGAGGGAGCAGAGTCTGGGCACGAGGACACACGAGAGCAGATATTACGATTTGGTCTAGTCCCATCATGTGGGCCCATATCGCTTCAACTACATTAAATCTATGCTAGTTAGAGCACAAGCATAACCTTTCTGGAAAAAGCCCTAATATACTTGTACTACTGTAGTACACCGCCATAGATAACCGGAGCAGGGTTCCGGACTTGTACTTGACAGTACAAGACCTTTTGAGACCTCTACTCTAACTTACATACTGTATTCTTTCACCTGGCCTTGTTCCTAGCTCCCTCTTGTTTCACCCTAACAGGAATCCCCTGACAGCTATAATGCAAGATTATATAGTCGATGCACAAAAGCCTCAAGGCTGCCGCCCAGGGTGTGGGTCCTAGATTTGGAAGAGATCTCGCTGAATTGAAACTCGGCCCTTTTTTTCTCTTTGTTTTTCAATATCACATGACCCCGTTTGTAGCTACTCGTGATGGCAGGACAAGTGAATCTCGATAAAATGTGTGGCTGGATTAGGGTTATGGCAACATGAAAGGACAAGCGCATTGTGCATAAGTTCATAACGTCATGAAATTAAGTGAAGACCGTAATTTGCATACTCTTGAGCAACATTTTTTATATATATATATATCATTACTCGCGTGCCGCCCTATGGGCTATGGCGAGGTCTAGTTACATCAAAACAAAGTACAAGTACGAAAAAATAGAAGTAAATCCATCGCGCGTCCGTCCCCGGGACTAACCCCTCGCCCGGAAATCTTGAAAAATCGATGCTTTAGCAATTTACAGTCAGATATACGTTCTATGAGGATGTAGAACGGTGTTAGCAACTTGATTATCCGAAGAACGATAAAATATGTGCATGTTATGGATGTAACCATAAGTAGCTCCACTATTGAGCCCTCTCAGATGATTTTCCTTTGAGACCTTCAAAAACGTTACGGGCTTATTGAGTATTCGGACGAGGTCGTGAATAGCCTCAGAACGTCGCAGCAAGAGCCCAAGCCATTGCAAGAAACGACTCTATTAACTTGAAGACAAGCTCTCTGTAGTGAAAGAGGCCCTCGCCCTCTAAAATATTGGTATCATCCAAAAAAAATTTCAGCCCAAACCATACGTATGACCTTGCACGTAGTTTGGTCAGAGTGTCTGGGACAGTCTACTTCCCTCATCGCTGTCACCTGTTTTGGCCTTGCTAATTGAACACTGCTTTATAAATTGGTTTATTAGGGGCAAGTAAATACCTGTACTTCGGTTTGCCAAATCGACTAGAACATTTTCTGCCAAAGTGACACGTTTCTAACTCTAACCTCATCCTCTTTGCCTTTGCATGTACCTACCCATTCTATCGCCTTCCCCATAATGTCTGAACTGCCAAGCTGGAAGTCGCATCCATCAACGACGCTTGTTGCAATTGCTCTACGGCTTTGCTCTCTAACACATTTTCTAGTCTTTCCAGAGAACTAGCCACGAAAGCACAGTGTCGGCAAACACATTTGCCTGATCAGGGTATCCGGGTCCCTGCCATAGCTGATAGCCTGTATGCGGCGTTACGTGACTCTCCTTCCCCCCCCTCCCCCCCCTCCCAAAAAAAAAAAAGAAAAAGAAAAAAGCTTCGAACTCACTCCTGGTTGAAATACATTATAGAAATGATTTGAATTGAACGGATGGAGCGTGATCGTACACCGCTCTAAGAACTTGGAAGACATTGCAGAGAGGATAAGCTGCCGTTTTTCTCTGCAGTTCTCACATTGACATAGTCACTACACAGGGCCTCGAGCTGTTCGCACGGCCGCCAGGGAACATTGGCCCACTTGAAGCCAGATTAGCTAATCCGGGCTCTTCTACGGCCGCGAAGGCCGAAAATAATAATCTGGCCACGTGAACAGGGCTCTACCTACTCTAGGCGCGACTGACCGTGTTCTTACGACTTCAGCTACGTTACAAGCCACGCTTGCCCTAGCCTGCGGCAGCCTTCCCTCTCTTCTGCTCTGGGCACCGATGCAGCGGCCAGTGCCTTCTGTTGCGCAACCTTCGCAGACACAGGATTGTGAGACGGCCCACGCGGCACAGGATTTGGTAGTCGAGGTCATCCTAAGACCTTAACAGAGGACAATACCTGCTGCCGTGTGATGGTTAGAATGGATGAAGCGGCTTCGTCGGGCTGGCCAGTTGGCAGTGCTCTTGAATTGCGGTGCCTTCATCAGTCCACGGTTTCTACCTCACACTCGGCCTCATTGTGGTAGAGTACTGGCAATGAGACAAGCATGCACGTTCACTAGCAGGTAGCTAGTATCCGGGTCTGGCTTTATGGAGCTTCGTCGAAGTGGGTGCAGTACAAGTTATGAGGAAAGTATGTGGTTTCCACCGGTGCTAGCCTCTGGCACCCTGCATATGGCAGTCCCGAGTCTGCCAAGGCCAGTATCCGCCAAGAATGTAAAAATCGGATACCTGAGTACCAGATCCGTTAATAAAATTCTCGTATGAAGGCTAACTCACTTACTGCATATGTCGCTACTTCACCCTCTCGACCCCCCTACAGTCAATTCACATACAGTACCAGGAGGTTTATCGTGGAAAACCAAGTCCATGAATATCAACCTTCATCCCAGCAAGATGAAACTCTGTCCAGCATTGATAATGTATGTTCTCTATTTCATACTTTTCTTTTTAATCACTACTCGTATACCGCCCTGTTGGCTATGACGAGATTAAGTACAAAGGAAAAAACTATGAACAATAACAATAAAAACAAAGGAGATACAATCAACAATGGAAGCGAATACAAACCCCCCATCCCTCCACCCATCTCGTGAGCTTCACCAGACGGTTCTTTATTACCTCCAGCCCTCCGGCCACCTTTCCCTCCATACCACGCATCGAGTTCAGATATGTGTTGTCTCCTCTTCTCGATTCACAGCACAGACAGTCCAGACTCCGTTCAGTAATCGAGTACATATATCCGTACTGTACAGCAAACAAGTTACAACTAATCATTGAGTAAGGTTACTTATCACCGGAAGCTATACTCACTATACTTACAACACCATAATCTATGATGGGTGACGGAGATGGTTATCTTCCTCTTGGGTCATCCAAGGCGGCACGCTCATTCTTATACTGAGAGGCTAGGTACCATGACATGAATGCTTTCATCCCCTGCTCCAGTGTAACGCGTGGGCAGTATCCCAGAAGATTCTTGGCCTTGGTGATGTTGGCCAGGGTAAAATCGACATCCCCCAGCTGCTTGTCCGCAATTACTCTTTTTGCCTGCTTGCCGAATCCGCGTTCGATGCACGCAATCAGCTGTTCCAGAAGAACAGGCTGCCCACGCCCGAGGTTGTAAATCTCAAACGGCCTTGGCGAGAACATGGCTAGCAAGATGCCTTCCACAATGTCGTCGATAAATGTATAGTCGCGTTGGGAGGTCCCGTCGCCATACTGATATATGGGCAAGCCATGGTAGATTCTGTCGGTGAATTGAAAAGGCGCCATATCTGGCCGGCCACGAGGGCCATAGACAGTAAAGAACCGCAAGCCGCTGCAGGGCAAGCCATAGAGGGCGTGGTACGTATGCGCAAGCAGCTCGGTCGCCTTTTTCGTGGCAGCATATGGCGATACAGGCCGGTCGGTCACTTGGTCCTCGCGAAAGCCATCTGCGTCAGCAGGCTGGATATTGCCATAGACAGAGCTCGATGAGGCATAGACAAAGTTTTGCACGCGGTGCGTCACCGCCAGCTGTAGCATCACCAATGTACACTGCACGTTGGCATGAATATAAATTCCTGGGTCTTGGATGGATGGGCGTACGCCAGCACGAGCCGCCAGGTGGCAGATAATGTCAGGGCGATACTGCTTCATGAGAGCGTCTATAGCGGCCATGTCACAAATGTCCACATGATGAAAGTGTAGTACACTGGCCGCTTGGCGCTGGCAAACATCTTGTAAGAGCTGAATGTTGTCCCATTTCTGGCGCGTGTCATAGGCATCGTTCATGTTATCCACTACGACGACGGTCTTTCCCAGCTTGAGTAGCGCCTCGACCGTATGCGAGCCGATAAACCCGGCACCGCCTGTCACCAGAATCGTCGACATGTGTGTTGTGGTAAATAGATTGATGAATTGATTAATGTCGAATATAACAGACTAAAGAGACAGTTTATATACAAGGGAAATAGAGAATTCTATCACGTTGTCATGAGTATGGGTTTGCCATATCATAGGAGCTGAAGCGAGCTGCATTTCTGACATCGGTTTATGCTACTTTGTCTTAGGGCGGCATACAAGTAATGATACTAAAAAACAAAACAAAAAAAACAAAAAAAACATAGTAGCTGAGTTGGGACATGCATGCGGGTAAAGTCAAAGTGGCCAGGAGGCATGCAAGACTTGGTCACTCCTCCGAAGAGCAAGGACACAGACCCACTAAGAGACATCTTGGAGTGGGCAGGGGCATAGGAGACACACAGGATCTTTTCTTATTCCTTTTCTTCTACCTTCATATGTATCTAATCTCATGTAACTAATCTCGCCATAGCCCCGAGGGCGGCACGCGAGTGATGATATAAAAAAAAAAAAAAAAAAAAAAGCGGGTAAAGTCAGCTGTACTAGTACAGCGACAGTGTGACGACAGTACAGCTGAACCTGACGACAGTTCAGCTTATTTTTAGCATCAGCTTGCACTACTCAACAGTAATGATGATGGTGATGTGCACAGGCAGCAAGTATGCAGCGATACTACAACTACATGTACGAGAGGACTGTCGGATCAGAGACTCGGCGGACTGTCACTCTAGCAAGGCAGCGGCACAATCAAACAGACAATATAATCATGTATATCCTTTAGGCATGATATAATAAGGCAGCAGGATGGCAGAATGGCAAGAAAGAAAGAGGCGTGTGCTGCATAATCTACATATCGCGCAGCAAGTACTGTAGATATGGCTAATCACTGAGTACCTTTGCTCACCAGCGGCCCCACTCAGTATCCCATAGGTCGTGTGAGACATGCGACCAAGCGACCGCTCTGTACCTTGCAATTCGAGCTGAACTCAAAAGATTGCGAAAAAATCAAAAAATGTGCTAAAAAATTGGAACAATATGCAAACCTATATAAATGGACCTGGATCCTTTTTTACTTAAACCCTCGCCATAGCCTTCCAGGCGGCATGCGAGTAAATGAAATAAAAAAAAAAAAAAAAAAATGGACCTGGAGAGTCCTGCCGAACAGCTGCACGCGGGGTCATGTGACATAAAAAAAAAAAAAAAAAAAGACCTGGAGAGTCCAACTACACGCCAAGGCTCATCACGTCATCGGCCTGCGCAAGACAGCTTAAAGCAGTGACTACTTACTGTTGTTATTGAGCAATCCTGGCACGTCGACTGCTTCAATTTGGTGCCCTTGCTTGCCGTCTTGAGGTTCTTCAGGCGGTTGATGCAGTGCTTGTTTCCTGGTCGCTCCCGAGTATATCATTAGCTTTTGTCCTATATAACGAAGGGAGGAGAGGTGGACAGGCTCAAGGAGTTCGTGGAGGTGGTGGTGGAGGCTTTGCGATGGGGAGAGCGGAGGAGATTAATTTGCACTTATCTTTCCTATATGTTCTGTTGTCGTTTGTAGGTGGCTACACCATAGCTTTCCTCCAATGTGTTAGCTCTTTTTTTTTTTTTTTTTTTTTTATAATTTAAATCACATAATCCCGCTTACAGCACGAAGCCATGGCAGGGTCCCTGGGCAAGCCCTCATAGCTCGGAGACAGGCTGAGAAAAAGAAATCTAACTACATGACCTTCTCGCCGGCCTCTCCCCTCCCCCTACCCCCTACCACCTGATCTCGGAGAAGAATCTCTCTAGCTCATCCCACTCTTCTCCATTCTCCGCCCTCCGTTTCCAGTTCTCCTCCGTGAACGTGTTAGCTCTTATTGACCACCCAGGAATAAGATGTCGCAGAAAGGAAAAATAATATTACATAACAAGTAAAATAATAAAACAAATGCAAATATAAACTCATATATATAACATCCAGTGGGTGTAATGTCATCACCTGAGATACGACGGCCGAGGATAATCCCACTCCCCTCTTCCCAATCCGTCGCCGTCGCCTCCCAGCTTAGTATTTCCAAATCCCTCCATCGAGTACATATAAAACGGCACCCCACGAGGGCATCCCGTCGGCTGGGCAAGAATGTCGACCCTGGTGACTTTAGACTGCTATTGCTCCTCATCTCTATCCCTCCACCCGAGCCTGCAGTTTGTCTATCATTATCTGTAGCAGTCTTACTAGATTTTGGACTCGCAACCGTGGATTGCACAGACTGTCACAGTTCTAACCTTGATGTATTTCGGCCAAGCTCGAAACCACACTGCTGTAGCTTGCCGGTTTCCATGACTCCGGCTCGTGGGACTTGTCGTATTGCTAGTCTGCAATTAGTGAGCGGCACGAGCCGAGCCAGCTCGAGCCCTGGCTCGAGCTTGAGACAGCCAAGATCACGCTAGTGTTTCTCTTGACAGCTCGCTAAAATGCTTAGCCAGCGCAGGGTTTCATAAACTGTAAATACCTAACATGGTAATAAATTAGATTCGGAGCTCATTCCGACCTGCCAACAACTTCTATAAATATCAAAAGTGGTTCGATTACATAGACCTATATCAAGTCTTTTATGTTTAATATCTCTCAGGGTCTTTAGAAGATAAGTTGCACATTTTAAGAGTGTATATTAGGCCTCTCTATTCTCTCTATCCTCTTGAAATTCTTTTCTCTTTACTACTACCCAATATCAAGACTTCGAGACTCATACTACGCTTCGAGACCCTTAATCCTCATACTACACTTCAAGATTCTTGTTCCTTATACTACATTAACAATTTATCAATATGACAACCAATTCTATATCAATTTATAATGCCTTTCTTGCCAGCCTGGCTGGCCGATACTTCAGTTAAAGATCAGCATACTGTTTTGAACTCTCATCATCATAGTTACTTGTATGAAAGATGTATGATTTTGCGGCGAAAGATATCAGATAATGAGCACGAAATTTTATATGTGTGCATTGTTTCAAGACTTGGCAAGTCAAAAGCTGTACAACAACCACATCCATGTTACTTCACTATTTTCGGAAGTCACATGCATCAGTTCCACTTTCACGTCAGCTAGTAACGCCACAGAATTGAAGCGACGAATACCATTTGAGATGATGGTTCCAACAAAGCGAGCTAAACCAGAGGGCTTTTCCGAAATACGTATCGTGAACTCCTTTGCCGCTTTCTTATCTCAACAAATTCACCAATCAAACTAGCAGAAAAGGCATCATTTCTAGAGCTCCTCCAATATTGCAACCCCAAAGTTTAGAAAAGGCGAAGTTCTCGGCAAGCGCCGAAACGGAATGGAAGGTGAGACTATGAGCGCTATTATGTGCTTAAAGACCTGGCTCAATGTTGATGAGCTGAAGGAAGCAGTGGAGGAACTTGCAGCAGGAGTAAATGTAGAAGAAATACTGAATTTAGTGGATAGCGGCGAGGAGTATGAAGCTGTAGATAGTTTAGATTAGTTATCAATATCATGTAATCGCCCTGCCATGGCGAACAGCTACAAGCGGGGTCACGTGAAAAAAAAAAAAAAAAAATATCATGTAATCAAGCTCGAACTCACCTTCTATTTGACGAGCTGGCTCGAGCTCACCCTCCAGCTCGGCTCGAGCTAGCTCGTGCCGCTCACTATATAATAATCAGACTGCAATTCCTCCATTTCGCTCGCTGAACATATATCCATCGCCATGTGTCCCCAGTGAGCTGCAGTCCCAGCACCAAGTCACTGACTCTTCGAGCCAACCTAAGGCTAATGTGCTCACGCAAGAAGACCCTGACAGAAGGTAGACAAAATGCTAGCATTGCTATCCATATCTCCACACAGCTGCATAGTAGCATCGTTGCAAGTTCTTTGACTTCATCCTTGAAGCCCATGCTAAATTTGGATGTCCTGTAAATAACAACATAATGCACAGTTAAGGCAGGCATAGAGACGGTGCCCACAGACACAACGAAGGAAACGACGAATAAATCGTTACGTGTTAGACGAGGGCTTGCATGTAGGTGCGTTCGTGATGGGATGATCTCGTACATAGCGGTGAATTGACACTCACTTCATAAATGCCAGGTTATGAATCTATATTAAACGTAACTGCCATCTCTCCAAGTTGGATCACTTTTCTTTTTTTTCTTTTTTTTTTTTTTGGGTAGATCACTTGCTTTATGAATCTGAGACTTTATAAGAGGGTGTATTCCTATTAATGCAATTTTCATCTCAGGCTTCCCCCGCGTTGTGATGAAGGCTCAACAGCATCCACTGTCTTGCACAGGGTACCGGTATCTAGAGCTGGCGGAAGGAGGTCTCACGGGCGGTATGTCTGGTCTGTCTGATCTATATCTGCGTATCCATGTCTGTCTCTGCTTGCTTGCTTGTGTGCCCATACAGTCCTATCTACATCAATGTATAGACCACCTTCACCTTCCATCTGAGCCTATACATCCACATCTCGCTTGCTAAATATGAGCTCGCTTCCTTAGCATATATACGCATCATGTTTTTTTTTTTTTTTTTTTTTTTTTTTTTTTTTTTTTTAATATCAGTACTCGCGTGCCGCCCGATGGGCTATGGCGAGGTATACGCATCATCATATAGCCCTACCAATAAGTGGCGTTCCAGCCCGCGTTTAGCCTTATCCTTTCCATCTGTACTATAATTACCACCACAGCGTGAGCCCTCTTTACCAACTTGTCGTACTGGATTCACTGGATCTGCTCAAGAACAAGAAGCACCATCCCATCTACCGCAATCATCCATGCCAACGTGATACAGGCATCACTGATTGATAACGCCCACGTTATTTGCTTCCATTGATGAACCCAAAACCGAAGAATTAGAAACCTAAATAAAATGACCATCCAGCTCACTTCCAGTACTGAGTATTCGGTTGGTAGGAGCCGTGGTAGGCAGCGCGCCTTAGCTACTACTACTGTGCTGACGCTGGGCTCAGACGCCGCAGGTCATGAGGGTTGTATGATGATATAGGCAAACATACACATGGTGGGGGTAAGCCCAGTGGCATGGGAGATGCTTTGAAATGGTAATGCTACACAAACTGGTCTAAGGAAGGCATGTTTTCTACGTTCTTCATCTTCATCTTTCATCTTTCATCTTTCATATTCGTCTTCATCTTTCATCCTTCCTATTCACTGTTTATTCATCTGTTCATACTCATTTTCCATTACCTTCAACCTTTCTACAGTTATGTCTTTCTAATATTAATTTCTGCACTTGCTATACACTCAAAGAACTCTCGCTCACTCTCAGTAATCTTCTTCATTCAACTACCTGATACTGCCTTCACTTCCTCCTTCGCCCAGCGACCTCCCAGCAGAGGACCCAGTGCGTAGAGTAGTGGAATTAGGTGCAGCGCGCCCCACGCTCATAGAGCAAGCACCATTTTTCTTGTCTGTTGCTACGCTATCGTGGCTAGGTTGGGGACTTCAACAGGAGATAGCAGAGATGGGTGAGTTTCAATTGCGGACACGGTGCTAAGATATATGAACAAACACACGCGCGCGGTAAGCTAGTCCTACGTTGTTCATGTCGGGTAATGATATAGGGAAGAAAAAAAAGAAAAAGGTCGATAAGCGAAATACGGATGCCCACAGCTTGCTTTTTTCCTATTTGGCCGACATAAATGATAAGCCCGCAGAATGGATCTGATCCGTCATTGTCTTACCTTTGAATCGCCCCTTGCTTGGCTTTGAATGCGGTATTGATGCCGATCCTTGAGTAGTAAGAATGCATAACGAAGCCGTGGCAATGGATTGATCGACCCAGGGTGATCGCGAAGAAGGAAAGAATGCCTGGCAACTAGACTTCCAGATAAAGTAATCGACTAGTACTATCTTAGTGCGAGACTGCACAAATTCGTTGCACAGAAAGGATAGCATGGTTTGGATCTGGTTACGAGACTAGGTTTGGATGTACCACATGGGCAATTCCCTTACGGTTATGACGAACGCAGTACTGAGTGGTAATCCGGTTCGGGACTGATGGTGAACCTCCATCGATCATGAAATTGTATCCAAGTACTAAAAATTGAAGCAGTGTCAACAACCATAGCGGCGGTACCGCACCTTGTCCACCCTTTAGCAAGTTCCCCTCCGGTTCTCTAAAAAAATACTATAATTTCCAAGAGTAGAAACTGAAGGTCGAATAACTTGACGGGATTGGAGTAACCCAATTGATTAAAGAGGTGAAAAATAAAAATGAAAATGAATGTGTGTTGAAATCTTACCTAACCCATTTCCACCGGGTATTGATGACGTATAATATCTCTTCACTCCGAAGATCAAATTCCTTGCATAGCATTTGATTTGCGCACAACGAAGTGAAACAATATCCCATTGTTCCTGTAATTGATTGATTTTGGTTTTTGGGTACCCGTTGCACGTAAAACGTTTACAGGGCTGTTGTTTGCGTTGTTCAGTCCTCGTCCCTTCATCTTGATACATTACTCTAGAGTTCTGTGTTTAAAAAACATATTGTATATCCTTGGAGACTCCGGTAAAATCCGTTTTCTTGAGTCGGCAAAATCTGAAAACACCGCATATCTCTCCGCAAAACTCAGGCATGGGGTTCCCCCTCCATAGTATGATAATTTTGTCCAGGTGCTCCAAAGATATTAACATAATTGCTCGGGCTCCGGAAGAGCATGGTAAAGCATAGCAAAAATATGAGCCCTCATCGCCTTTAGATTGAATGTTCTTTCTCAAGCTGCTCCTCTTGAGTCTATTCAAGTACAATTGCATCTAGAAGACCGATAATCCTATAAATGAGCCAACTCCAGGGTCCCATTCATTGAAATTTGAATCTGGAGGATATTTAATGGTGTGGGTTATCATCAAATCTCCATCTAGAGTTGCGAGGACGAAAACTTAGTACCAGGTTTGACAGTCGCTGGGCAGTAATAGTAGACGACACCCCAGGAATATCCCCTTTTTTTCATTTACAGTAAAACGTTTACAAATCAACCCCAAGACTCAGGATATAGTATGCATCATGATAAGTTTGTCACTGGCCTGCCTTTTCCCAATCCCCGATCTTTGATAAGTTCATCAGCAATTGTAATCCCGAGTTAATTGATCACGAGCGTTTCGCAGCATACTGACAACTGACAGGCATACTTTGACCGGGAGTACTCCAAACTGCCACAAATTTCTGAGGCTGTGGGGATATTTATCTTCTTCACTCTGAGGTTGTCATATTCGGGCATTAGCATTAAGGTAACGCCTCTATCTACTAACTTGTGTGATATGAAGAGGTTACTTAAGCACTTCGTACTTACATCATATAAACTTGTACATATATACTAACGTACATAACTTACGTTTGAAGTTGAATGTACTGCACCGTACATACTTCTGCATTTCACCACCCTTCCGGTGTACACCAGCGTCCGACGAACCCGGAAGAGCATATATCTCAACAACCAAAAGGACTTTCTTTTCAATATCCCATTGAAATAAACTATATCAAGGGTTATTCTTACCACTCCGCATCTTTAATTCTCCAGAAATATTACTCCTGAGGAATTATGATGCTTCAAATTTTTTTCACCTTATGTCTTGGCATATATTTACACTGCAGTATTGCTAACAATGATTCTACTTCTCACACCTGAAATAAATTTGATATAAAACACTTGGATACTTGAACATGATAATTTTACCTTGCTTTGAAAATATGAGTATTGTACCAAGAAAATATCTAAAGTACTGGTGGAGTTATTTACAAGATTCATAGAAATATATAAAAGGAAACTACCAGAAATGACAAATTGATGCATAAATTAGCTGTTTCACAATATCAAGTCAAGTAAAGCATCGCACATGAATAGCCATCTTAAAAGGCCACTTGCCATATTCTATAGCTACGGTAGAGAACTCTGAAAGGAGTACTACATTCTGCATTTCTGGGTACTTATGTACTTTCGTCCATACAAGTGCATGCCAAGGCATCTATTGAGATTGTCATTAATCAACCACATTATTTTTTCGGGGACAACTAAAAGTGTCAGATGCGAAGAATGACTCTTTATTTATCTCCCCAGATACCCGCATACAAAACTCTATTGTGGTTGTTGAGATATATTCTCTCTCTGGTGGGCAGTTTCTATAACGTGCGTCGGATGCTTGTGTACGTCAGAAGGTGGTGAAATACAGTTATGTAGAGTAATGAGTGCATCTGACTGAGCAACACGTATCACATTGTGTTGCGCCACTCGATACAAGTTTCGAAATGAATAATTAACCACCCATGGAGTTACATCCCTCTTTGTATTGCGGTCAATAGAGGAGTGGGCGGGGCGGTGAATCATTTTTCCAGTTACATACAATTATGTAAAATCATTTCCCTAATTAAGAACCTTCCTTTCTTTTTTATTACTTATTTTAATTCAGAACACAATGCCTCTATATACGAAAAAGCTTTGTTTCTATCGCTTTGTTGTGACGCTCGTATGTTTTGATTCATTTACCAAACTTGAATTGTTAAGGTTTGCAAGAGTTGCAGAGAAGCAGAGGAGGTGTAAGGTATGTGTGACACGAAAGATAGAGTCTGAGACAGGTGTATACTAGTACGACTAAAGAAAGTAAATTGAGATTGAGCAATATAATCAGTGAAAAATGGATCCTATTTCCAAACGAACTCATCGGCTATTTGGTCCGAACGAGACAATTTGTAGCGATGTCCATGATATGGATCTATACTAGCCACACCACACTCGTGCCTTCACAAGCACTTGGAAATCCGAGTTCCCCACCACTTTCCCTTCTGCATCAAAGGCAACTTTCACAATTGGCGGGAACATGACCGCCTTCACGACAGCTTCTTTTATCTCTAGCTCATCACTCGGATTCTCCACCTCCTCCATACACGATGCGTTAAACTTTGAACCCGGCGGAATCGACAGAGCTTGAATTCTGAATGGAAGTCGCGCTACTTCCCAGCCGAGCTGAGCAGCCCGAAGAACAATATCTCGGAGTTGGACTTTTAATGAGTCTCGATCACTTATGCCGACGTCCATGAGCCGGTCATGAATGTCGAGGGTGAGATTATCGACCTCATCACTTTGCCTCTCTTCAAATTGGTCGCTGTTCTTGGTCAAAAGATGGATAGAAAGCGCGAACCACCACCACATTTCTCGATCTTTGTCATTGCCAAAAAGTGAGCTGAGTGCATGCAACTCAATAAAGAAAAGACAATACATACCAGAGGCCTTGTTGCTCTTAATGGCATCCTTGAGCTTTGTCATGGCTTTATTTGAATGTTCGTCAATTCCCAGGACTTGCTTTCCAAGCATGACTTTGGAGAGTCGCTGATAAATCAAGGTTTCTAGCAATTTTAGTCGAAGAGCCTTGGAGTCATTAGAAGCGACTATTTCTTCAAAATTGGAGAAATGAGAATTTATCAAACGTTGAGTGTCGCTTTCAACATTATTCCATGCCTCGGCTGTAAAAACAGGCAAATGCCTGTTCGCCCCACGAGTCCAAGTGCGTATGTCTGACAATACCCCCGCTAGTGCATCAGCGAGATACCCATCGTCCGGAGGTGACGGCAAGCCTTGTTTATTCAATTGTTGAACAATTTGGGTCATGCGATCAATTTGAAGCTGATATTGGTGATTTTGGGCTTGCAGGACCTGATTCTCCTTTTGTTGCTCTTGTAGCTGGAATCTTTGTGCTTTCTCTCTTTGTCTCATACTTTCAAGCTCCTCTACCTCTCTATATGTTGCTCTACTGTCGTATTTCTGCCCACGGGGGGGCTTGCGAAATGAGCGGCTAAAACGTGGGCTCGTACGGGGAGGAACGTCTGGGTTCGGTGCCTATAAATATATATATGTACACTTCTCAGAATTTGATTAATCTTGGGGAAATTGAAGTTTTATATGAATGAACGGCAAAAGGTATGTACTTCTGCTATGCCACTCTCCCCCACTGTCACCGCAGTCGAATTTGGATTAGAATTCTCCGCAATGTCGTCAATCCTGGAGGTGACCGGATTTTCATGGCACTGCTCAGGATGATTGAGATGCTCATGATCCACACCTGCTTCTCCGGCAGAACTTCCTTTGTCTTTTCTCGGCTCTTTATGAGGTAGTGTCTCCCCCTCGATTTTCTGTGTTGTGCAAGATTGTCGTTCGCTCGCCCCAGCACCGGATAATGGCCCACTGGACGATTGTGATCTGCTTAGATTTCTCGTATCCGACGAGCGAGATTCTCCCTGCGACCCCCCCAGCCGAAGTGCCTCCGCATAGGACGATGGCAGTTTTTCGTATCTCGGCCGCTGTGCTGCGCCGCTTGGAACTGAGCGTTCAGCTCGACGCTCATCGGGGATTATGTGGCCTTTATCGACTGCTTGCACCTGCGGACCTCCGGCTGCTGTCTCAGGCTGATTATCCTTCAACATCGTAGCCTTGAATCAGTCCTGGTCAGCCCCCTAGCTTTTGTTTGCAGGGCATGGAAAGAGCAGAAACATTTGTGCCTGCCACCAGTGCTTGGGTTTCCAGAATTTACCTTGCTCCAGATTGTCGGTGCACAAGTATCCCCTTTGCCCAGTCTGTATCAAGTCCGCGTATGCCAACGCATGTACAGCCCACGGAGGAGTTCTGAGAGTGCGACGTTCTTGCGAATGTATAGGAGAGCATGTACCTTGCGGATGGCTTTATTCCTCTCGCGCAGCAGGGAGGTGAGCTGGGGGGGAGGG
Source organism: Kalaharituber pfeilii (assembly GCA_015179045.1). Lineage (NCBI taxonomy): Eukaryota > Fungi > Ascomycota > Pezizomycetes > Pezizales > Pezizaceae > Kalaharituber > Kalaharituber pfeilii. Next base: position 367,333 of record WHUZ01000009.1, on the reverse strand, counting down.
GAGCGGGAGGGGGTGGGTGCTAGCAGCCGGAGCGTGCTGCTGATCCGCACAGCTGTGCCGCCTGCCACCACACGCCGAAACGGGAGATGCGTGCCGCAGCATGAACAGTGGTGCTGTACATGACTGTATCTTAGGCGCGAGGCTGCTGCGGGAGCGCCCACGGAGACCCTTCCCCCGCACCGCAGCGGGCCTGCCGGCCTCAGCCCAGCGCAGTGCGGCGATCGACGCTCTACTTACCCCTCACCTGGCAGGGCTCGCAATCGTGCAGCAAGTCGAATGCATTCGTCTTGGTTGTACTCAGCACGCCCGCAGCGCTGCGGCTGCTCCTTGTCAGGCACCCAGCTGCTGCACCATTGTGCAGCTGATAAACCTTCTCCCCCCAAGTAATATATATCCGGGTGTCGGACAGGAGATTCCACTCCAACGTTCGCCACTCTGCTACTGTCTTGAACAGGAGCTCTACGGATAGCACCGATAATTCCCCCCTTCCCCCCTCCCATCGCAGGCACACTGGGCGTCCGCGCTGCAAACTACTTGAGGGTCTTCGAAAGTCGACTTTAGCACCGTTGATACATATTGCAGTGTCCCCATAATGGCTACCGGGCAACAGCGGATCATCATCGGAATAGATTTCGGGACCACTTATTCGGGTGTCGCATGGGTAGGTAGCTTCCCTCTCCTGTCCGTGTCAGTCAGTACAGAAGAAAATACCTCGGAACTCTACTGATGTTCGTAATTTCGGCATTAGGCAAGCACGATTGCCGAGCCGCTCACGGCAGAGCCCATACGACAATGGCCTGGGGCTACCGTAAGATAATCTTTCCTCGAACAAGCCTGTGAGCTTGAACGTGCTTTGCTTTATGCTAACGCTTGTGGCGAAGGGGAAACAAGACTTGGATAAAATACCCTCCGAGATGCGATATCCGGTCTCCGGAGGCTTTAAATGGGGGTGTCAAGCCGCTGAAGAGGGTACAGCTCGCAGTCAAGCAAGGAACGGCGCGCTATTGCAGTTCATGAAACTCCTGTTGGACCCTTCTCAGGAGAACAAAGTGTTGGCAGATCCCCTTGATCTCGCCAAGCATAGAGCAAACATACCCTTGGGTAAAAAGCCTGTTGACGTCGTCACAGATTATCTTTCAGCTCTCAAAACACATACCCTCGAGACTTTAAGTAAGACCTATGGAGCAGAATTCTGGAAAGTAATACCTATTGAGTACCATCTCACAATCCCTGCGGTACGGCAACGGCACGCTGCCTGTGACGATACAAATTGAGCGTTCATGGTCTAATTCTGTGAGCAGGTTTGGAGTGATGCAGCCAAAGCATTGACATTGGAAGCTGCAAACCGTGCTGGCATCGGTACACCCCAAGACATAGTGCTGATTGCAGAACCAGAAGCCGCAGCAATGCAATGCCTCACCCGTATGTACGAGGGACTACTGAAGGTCTGCACTTGTTCTCCACGACACTGCTGCATCTGTGTCTTTCCAGGCACTTAACAAGCTGAATTTAACTAAAAGGGGCATCGTGATGTATAGGAAGGAGATATCTTCGTGGTAGCTGATTGTGGTGGTGGAACTGTGGTGAGTAACATCATTCATAACATCAGGAAGCGTAAAGTGGTCTTGCACTTGACTCAGTACACAGGTGTATAGGACCTTGTCACATACAAAATCCTCACCCGTCGGCCTCAATTGCGAGTGGAGGAGGTATGTGTTGGTGGCGGTTTATGTGGTTCTGTTTTCATAAACCGCCGTTTTGAGGCGTTTGCTAAGCGACGACTGGGAAACGACCTGTAAGATTGGGATCCAAGAACCGATCTTTGCCGTTTGCTCACAATTCAATTCCTATATTCGTGATAGTTTCGAGGAAATGGTACAAAAGAGTCGGCCATATACCAAGATGATGAAGGACTTCGATGAGCGGTTAAAACGAAAATTCACTGACGCAGAAGACCAAGAGTTTATGGACTGTGATCTTGGAGGGATTATTAATGGTGATGACGAGGAAAGAAGAATCTATGATGGGTACTTGGAAATAGACAGAGACGAAATGAGAGACATCTTTGAGCCCGTCATTCAACAGGTCATAAGACTAGTAAAGGAGCAGATTGATAAGGTGGCCGCTGAGGGACAGATGGTTTCTGTAAGTATTCTAGCTTCCCATTCATCACACCTATAATCTATAGGTCTAGGTATGATACTGATCTCTGTTTCAAAGTCTGTGCTTATGGTGGGAGGATTTGGGGGATCACCTTACCTGCACCAAAGACTAAGTGAAGCCATCCTAGAGTCATACAGGAACGGTATTCGCGTTCTGCAGCCGGATAATCCGTAAGCTTCCCATGTTCCCATATTTTCGGTTTACACAGTCTCTGCAGCTTGCTCGGCTTGGTGTTAATCAAGGGCAATCAACAGGTGGAGTGCTGTTGTGCGTGGATCTGTGATCTGTGGCCTCCAAATGGTAAAGATTCAGAGCAGGCGAGCACGATGTAACTACGGCGTTAAATGCATTAAGGCTTGGAGGCCTGGAGACCCGGTAAAGTATAAGTATTGGTGTAACTACGATGAAGAATGGAAGTGTAGGAATCGTATGAACTGGTACATCCGTAAGGTATTATCGATTTTGGTTTAATATCTACCGAAGATAAAAAGACTGACAAAACCCTAGGGTGATGCTGTGCCGGAAACAAAGGAGTTTGTTATGGACTTTCGCTGTAAATTCCCTGCTAGAGCATTTGGTCCGCTTGTTACCGAAAGTTACCTGCTTGGGAGTAATTCACCTGGTGACAAAGCAGAAACAAATGCATTGCATCACAGTGAGTCCCAACCCTCATCGCGATCAGCAGGCCCTAGGTTGCAGGAGCTTGTGTTTGGTGCACTTGTAGATATCACGGCCGTACTGACTCAAATTCACAATTGTACAGACGTATTCCCAGTATGCAAACTGACAACAGACCTCAACCGCATCCGTCAACATCTGAAAATCTCCGTGAATAGCAAGGGTGAACAGTTTTACGATATAGATTATCAATTGGTGATGAGGGTTCATTCAGCACAGCTGACGTTCGAGTTTAGATATCAGGGCGTCACGTATGGGGAAGTGACAACCGTGGGGATGGCATAGATGAACAAGAATACCTATACTGAAGAATGTATATGTGAACTGTTTTTCGTTAATGAAGCGAGGTGGCGGTACAATCCTAAAAGTCCACGATGCAGCATGTTTTGATTTTAGTTGACTGCGTTTATTCATGCAATTCCGACTCTATATTATCAATTTCGTTTTCATTTTGTTTTAGTCATGTCGTGGATATATAAGTACATAATATGGTTAAGTCTGCTCTGGGTTTGGAGGGCAGCCACATATACATCTAAACGCTCTATTACCAACACTACCGATACTAGGATATTGTGATCAGTTGGCTAACAATGAAGTGCCCCATCACGATAGTATCTCAATTGATTTCTTTGTCGAGTGTCCTGTTGCCTTCTCAGGTGGATTGATGGATGTAGAGTGGGTCATACGCCCAAACAATCCATTATAGTACGCCTTTACTGCCCACGTGCAAATCACGTGGGTGTAGATATGTGGACTCTCGTAGCCTGTCTCATTAGGCCTCCTACGATGGTGCGGCCGGCCGCGCCGCGGGAAGCACGCTGTGGCCGGTTTGATACATAATGCAGCTAGGCAGATCGATATATATCGACAGTGGGCCTGACTGACGTGATGTTTACGTTGCGCCGGGGTGACCCGCGACTGCCTACATAGTTGCTCAAATCTGTCATGTATATATGCAAGGCCTCCTGCGAGCAGATATACTGAACATGCGCACAAAGTATCCGGCACGTCACCGTATTGATGTGTATACACCTAAGTACCTGCACTATGGTACGTACTCTTCATGTGCTATTTTCTTTGGTATATTACAGGGCTACGTAAGGGTCAAGAAAATGCACGTTTCTTTCCAGAGAAGAACATATTTCAAATTTGTCGACGTACGTACCTTAATCTGGTTGCACTTATAGAGGCCCGACTGTTTGTTTGCTTGATCGAGCCTAAGTAGCCTTAGACATGTGATCTACTTACATATGTAATTTAAACCCTGTCCGCCTAATGCCGGCCTGGCACTAGAGCTAGGGTACGTACGCGTCAACATGGACACAACGGTAAATGTTTAGGTGCCGTCAAGGGCGGCGCTGTCTATGCAACTGCGCATTCCCGCATCAGTGACATTCTCTTGGGAACTGAAACGCACAAGTAAGAGCCGCAGGAAAAAGCGGGGTAGGGGAGCCTGTGTTGTGGGCGGGGTTGGAGGCCTTACATGTTAAATTAGATGCATGCTGCTGCTGGGTGAGCGCCTAGGAGTGCGGCTGAGTGAGTAATTGGAATTGCGCTTGGCGCGTACGCGGCTGTGGGATTGGTTGAGTTGGGGACGAGGCTAGGGTGGTGATGCATGAACGAGGCCCACATAGATACTTAGATTGATGTGCCTAACGTTGTGTATACGCAGAAGGCTTCAGTATTTGGTACTGTATCACTACTAATATCTAAACATTAACGTTATTCGATGAGAAACGATGAATCCGTACAAGCTTATCGAAGATGTAAAAAAGTAAATAGCAAACAAGATCACCAAGTTCCCTCCTTTTGCTGATTGCTTTCCTACTGTGAACATTGGCTATGAGGATAATCCTGTTGGTAGATGTAGATATATCAAAGGTACTGCTTTCTTCAATTAATTGCGATTGGGAGCCCAACTGGCCGGAGGACGGTTAGTTAAAAATTCTCGCCGTCCGGAGTCGTGAATGTTAGCTTTTCTAGGTTGTCGGCTGTCGAGATCGATTGGGAATAAGAAACGTCCTATGAGTGTCGATTGGCATTATTTGCTTTCTGCTAGCTGCGCTACTGGGTTAAGGTATTCTAGGATTAAAATGTATTAAATCCCGTCTAAACACGTTCCGAATCCCAAAGGACGTTGCCTATGCAAGCATGCAACGTGGAATAATTCAAGGCAGAGCGGGGCTTGGGTTAATGCAGAGGGTAGCTACGGTGCGTGGAGTAGATCGCAACTAGAGAGACTTAATTTTTTATTTTAGCGAGCCAAGAAAGTCTGAGTACCAGAACAGATCTACGCCCAATGTTGTCTTTATCATATCTCGAGTGTTAATAAATTGACAATTTGACGAGACCGTAGATTAGTAGTATTGTAGTGCAGATTCCCTGGTGGACAGTCTTGTAATTCCCTAACCTTGCCGTGCCATTCTGATTTAGAGACATTGTTGAGTTCTGAGTCTGGTATAGTCTCGTAACCAGCGGTTGCATGAAATTTGAGAGGCGACGGCTATGTCTGGTAGTGAGTTCCACGCAAAATACTCAAAAAAAGCAAGGTAATGCCAACCTTAAGTAAGCATACCCATAAATACTTAGTACCTCCCCCATGCACCCTAACCTCTGTTGTTTTCTCTAGTCTCGTTTTTCCTAAGTTTTAGGAACTCAAGCACACAGCATAATCATCCTATTCTCGATTGACGTACAATGCCGTATACCACTCGCCCGTACTGTCCCGCTTGCATCACTTGGTACCCGACACTCGACTCCCTCCGCCTCCACCAGCAGGAATGCCCTGCTGGTAACTCCTCCTCCTCCCCGTCCCATTTCCACTGCTCACTCTGTCCCGGGAAACCCGAGTTTTCCACCCTCCACAGCCTCCAACGTCACTCCCTCTCAATACATGGTTACCAAAGCAAATTCTTTTGCGCTAAATGTGTCCTCTGGATGAAGAATGGGGAGGACTTTGTGGAACATAAGCGCACGTGTGGAAATGGGAAGGAGAATGATAAGGGCAAGAAGGAAGATAATGAAGGGGAAGCGGACGAGGACGTATTAACACCGCTTGAGGGGAGTGAGGATGAGGGTGATGACGAGGCGTGAAGTGGTGAGGAGATAGAGGCGCTTATGGGGGTGTGTAACGTTGCTAGAATACTTAGGAAGAGGAGGGTTCGAAGGATGAAAATTGTGGTCTCGCAGAAACCTGTTCGGAAATGGGAATGCACACCAAGAGGCTAGCTTGGTTGACCAAGAGGCTAGCTTGGTTGACCAAGAGGCGCATACAGTGGTTACAACCTCCGTGTGGAGGTGAGCAGATCACGTCAGGATGCGAGAGCTGGCCATACGGGGGAAAGAGTTGCAGTTTGATTTCTGAGGATAGCATCTCAGAGGGTTTGTTTATTTCGCTTTCTTAGAGTGAAGCAACTAATGACCGGGAAATACATTCTACAAGAAACATATGTAAAGATATTTCTTGCAGTCCATCCACAATTGCTGCTCGTGTCTTCGCACTGCTTCATTACGCTGTGATGAGCAGCGATAATATCACGCTAGAGTCCGCCCAGATTCGGTGCTCATTCGAATGCAAATTCTGCCGTGTATACTACTATTGAGTTCACATCATGAGTCCCAAACACATCCCACTTGATACCAATTATCAGTAGGAACTGAACGAATGTTAGTATCCTTAGTAGGTTAGTTGGGCACCCAGCATATGATTGCTCCGCAAGGCCATCCTCACTCTTCTCAGCATGGGGTTAACGGGGCCTACAGGTGAATGCGACATGAATTATATTGCCAGCTGCAAATCCTGCCATTATGTGGAGTTCTAAATTGTAAAATGACTCTTTGTATGGTCATTTGAAGATTTGGCTTGGCTTCGCTGCGAGCCCTCAGGAATACGGCTGCTAATTTTGTCTCGCGTTTGCTATGTCCGATGTTGGGTTGACCATGAGAGAATGACCGTCGTGGCGAGCTATACCGGTCTCTTTGGCCTGAATATCGTTGCGCTCACACACATATGAGCGGCCGAGCCTTGTGGTTACAATCCTTTTCCCTCAACCACCTAGCCTCAGTGGTAAGGGGATTTAATGGCTAGTTTCTCAGAGTATTCAGCGCCCAGATTGCGCATGTACATCTGCATGAGTACGGCCAAACGTGGTCATATGCGGCTCGTGAAAGGTAACAAACATTCTATCACTTACGCTTGTTTTCAAGTTGGCACCTAGCGGGACTACATGGGATATAATTGGTATTCTGTAAAGACTATTCTAGGTTAATATTAATGAAAGGTGTTGCCAGGCGCATGTGCGCCAGCTAGCTTCCACGAAAAAAGTAGGTCGCTTATTTGCATATGTAAGTGTTGTATAATCGATTAACTATTCAATCAGAGTTCATATTCACATCATGCTCCATCTTCACGTTAACAGGTGGTCACCCTGATAGTATCTAGGTATTTGATTACCCTCATCTTTCTAAACATTGGACCAATGCTGCAGCAGCTAATTTCTCAAAGTGTGCCTTCGCAACGTTCGCATGCATATAGACACGTACATTTTAGCAACTTGGGCATAAGTATGCCGGCAAGTGAAAGGAGAGCTAGGAATGACAATGCGGCAAGGACAGGAAGTTCAATGCAACGACGACACATATCCCTTCAATAGCATAGTATAGTCCCCATATTTTCCTTCTGCATCAAACTCCCATTTGCCCCAAGGCTTGCAAAGGACGATGGCCGCCATGCGATGAGGTTTCAAATCTCCCTCTTCTATCACTTCAATATCCACATTCTCCCAATTTGGGTCGAGCTTTTCAAACTGAAGATGCACGTTAGTTAGAATGAAGGGTAACTTGGAAACTTCCAAACTGAGAAGCGCAGCTTTATTGACGATATCTCGTAGTCCTTGTTTTGTGGCCTTTGGTGAGCTACACCACAAGGGTTCTAGTGCCGAATGAAGCCAATCCGTTAGTTTATCAACCTCAAGCTGCTGTTCTTTCACAAAATTTTCATTGTTGTTTGTCAAGCGATGAACCGTGAGGGCCTTCCATAACTGTCGAGCTTCAACTGTATTCAAAGAGCCATATTAGCTGACATTCATCTGCATTTGGGATCAGGTTTAGGAGTTGAAATACCTGAGCATGGCATAAGCTTGGAAATATCTGACAGCACAACCTTTAGGCCTACAGGATTCTCACGAGAATCAATCAATCTCTCCAGCAACTCACGGCAAAGGATTGCCTCCACAAGTCTTGTCCTCCCCCTCGTTCCCATACTCTTCGCGTGAATGATGTCGAAAAGATTCAGAGATCTCTTGTTAACAGCGTTGACAATGCTTGAAGGAAATCGAATATTCTGCAACAGCTCCCTTGTGAGTGGTGGCTGACCTCGTGTAGCGGTGCGGGCCCATTGCCTTATGTCTGACACAAGGTTGTCCAGTTCGTGGCTGAAGTACGAGTCGTCTTGGTGTAATGGGAGGCCTTCTCTACGCGACTCTAACTGTTGTTTGACCAGCTTATCCATTTGCAGTTGATACTGGATCTTTTCCTCTTCGAGCTTTCCGACTTTTGCACGTAGAATTTCCCTCTCTTCTGTAAGCCGCTGTTCTACCAGTTTCTGCGAACCAAGTTGCTGTTTCAGGTTATGTATGTTGACAGTTGCACCATGTAGTTGCCCCCTGAGTGCTTCTTCTTCGCGTTTCTGCGTGGTAAGTTCATTTCTCACGCTCCGTATGGTGATATCTGAGTCAAGTAGTTGCCCCTTGAGGTTTTGTTCTTTAACTTGGGAAGCCTGGAGTTGTTCTTTTAGTGCATTGCAGTTGGCACATTGCATTGGGTGGTCATAATTCATCAATCCGTTGTGCTATAATAAGCATCATCTAAGTCAGCATCATCTGCGGGTAGATAAATCATAGTAAACAAGAGTGACAGAAGGATTGAGTTGTACTGTGTACCTGGTGGGTAAAGGAGGCAGTTTTCGAACCTGCGCCGGGGCTACGTTCCGCAGAGGAAACTGAAGCCCCCTCGATGGGAGTGGAAGGTTCGCTACCTGAGCGCACAAATCAATAAGTGATCTTGCTGATAGACGCTGGTGTACTGGTGAAGCAGACTAACGCGGGCGTTGTGGGTTTGACTTTCCAGAGGATGTTGGCCAGTGTAATGCATCCGGCACTTCGAAGCCGAACATCATGGGGAAGTAGACGACGTTTTAAAATTGGCAGATTCTAATAACGTACAACTGGTTATAGTGAATGTCGATTCAGGGGCCTGAGGTGCGTCCCAATTCCCGAATTTTTTCGCTTGTGCCTAGAAACGTTGCTAGATTTGAGTAAACCTAACGAGCCCGCAAGTGAGTGGCAATGGAAGAGGCAAGTATAGGTTATAAACTACCATCTCGCAGCTTTAATTGCGGCTACTTGATGATACTGCATGGAATGCCATGGCCCTCGATGGCATTTCTTTATGCTTGGTCCCGATGATATCTCTTACCACTCTGGTTCCGTTCCGTTTATGCTCCGCTCTTAGCACTTAGACACAGCACGCTGACGTACTAGGCTGCGGACTGTCTTGCTTGCAATTGTTTGGCCAGATGGCTGCGGGAGGCCTAGGATCTTGTGCAGCTTGTTGAATGCCGACCTGTCATTTCCAGGCTGGGCTAAACCAAAAACTACGCACTGCACTGAAGCTGCACAGCCGCGCACATTGATCGTCCGAACGGGATCGAACAATGTGCTGGCTGATCGGGCACCTAATGTTAATTCAGCCTATGAACTCAATACAGGAGACATAAACATAAAGTACAGTATGCACAGTATCACACCAGTCGCAAGCGCATCATGTGGGCCATCCTTGAATATGCATATGGAGGGCCTGACCGCCGCAGCGAAGATCAGTCTACATTAGAAGAAATGTGCGGCTCAAGAGCATTGGTCAGCACAAGGCAGATGGCGAATATCGGCTTACATGACTTTCCATTCTGAACTTTGCTCAGGATAATCCTTTCTGTAGCACGTACACCACTAACATATATACAAACGTAACAGAGCTGTAGTTGGAATCGAAGAGCATATAGTACGACTCGAGCGTTCATTTGTACGTCTGTAGTATACCTACCTGCGGCTTCTCGCAAAAATGATGTACCTGCAAAATATTTTCAGCTGCAGTGTGGAATGTTCATATTGCTACAAGCTCTATCAAGTGGCATAGCACTGACGGCAGCAAAACTGGAGCAAATGGGAATTCGACCTCAATAATGACCTGTATGAATAGCAACGCTGCATCGGGCAGCCCTGTATCCACAGGACGCGCTAACCCATATAAGGAAAGATCATTTCTTGCAAACTCGCAACTTTGGATGTATCCCCTCAGCCTCGCAAATAAGTACGAGTATGCATTCCACTCAGGCTCCCAGAACAAGCTTGTCCTATTAGCCAACCCTGTGCGTGCAGGTATCTGCTTTAGAACTCTTTGATTATCTTAGTCCATATTGTGACAGAGACCCTCTAGCTCTAGTTATTTCAACTCCAGGTCACCCTTCCACTTAGCGGCCTCTCTAAATCTTCATCGGAATAGCATTTTGGGGAAGGTCTTATACGGCAGTTTTCTTTCATTTCCGCAGGGCTTTTCCGGACCCATCCCTTTAAGCAATCATCGAAGGCCATCATGTCGGGGCATAAGATCATCATCGGGATTGATTTTGGAACAACGTACTCAGGTGTCGCATGGGTATGCCTCCTTCACTTCCAGAGTGATGCTTGCTACGGTTGCTGTGGAGGACTATGGCATTGACATGAGCTGGGTATGCAAATAATAGGCTAGCAGTTTATCACCAAAGGAAGTCACACCAATTAGGCAATGGCCAGGCGCCGTGGTACGTACGAGTGTTTTTCTGTCTGAGTATAAGTTGTTGATTAAGTGGGTAACTGACACTCCTACTTAAAGGGCAAGCACGATGTGGATAAAGTGCCATCGGAAATGATGTACTTGGATGATGGTACTTTCAAATGGGGTTTCCTCGCTGCTGCAGAAAGTCTTCGTCCCGGGAGGAAGCTTCTGCAATATATGAAACTTCTCCTTGATCCCAGTCAGGAAAAGGGGTCATTTGCAGATCCACTTGGTCTTAAGCAAGTGCGAGCTGCACTTCCACCACATAAACAACCAGTCGATGCAGTCTCCGATTATCTCAAAGCAATAAAAAACCATGCACTCGAAGTTCTCAGTAATGATTTGGGTACTGAATTCTGGACAGTAATTCCAACTGAATATCACTTAACTATTCCCGCTGTATGACCTCACTCAATGTTGATATGACTTTCAGTGCCTGAGCACAGCATACTGATGTGGAAGAGAACATTAGGTCTGGAGTGAATCCGCAAAAGCGTTAACCTTAAAAGCAGCCAATAATGCTGGCATTGGTTCAGAAAATGATCTGATACTAATTGCAGAACCAGAGGCAGCAGCTCTGTATTGCTTAACCGATCTTTTTCCCGGAACATTGAAGGTAACTATCGTGATATAATGACTCAAATTTTAAACTTTTATACTAACTGTATAATTGATGAATAGGTGGGCGAAACTTTTGTGGTTGCAGATTGTGGAGGAGGAACCGTCGTAAGTTTACCTTTCTATTCAGAATGTGATATTGACAGCATCAAGATTGTTTTTGCATATCTAACTCCTGTTGCCTAAAGGACTTGGTTTCATATAAAGTGTTGCAAGAATCTCCTAAATTCGAGGTTACAGAGGTGGGTGTTGGTGGAGGGTTGTGTGGATCGGTCTTCCTCAATCGTCGGTTTGAGGCATTTGTCCGGAATCGGCTTGGTACAAAAACGTAAGAACCCAACCCAGCTGCTACAGGTGCATCACACTTACAATTTTTTGGTACAGTGTAGATGCAATGTTTGCCAAGGGCAGGCCCTACCAAAAGATGATGAAGGATTTTGATGAGCGTCTGAAGCGAACTTTTCAAGATTCTAGTGACCAAGATGGGATGGACTGCGAAGTTCCGGGTGTACCTGATGATTATAGGAAAAAGGTTCAGGATGGATTCTTGGATATTTCGAGGGCTGACATGCAATCAATTTTTGAGCCCATTATTGCAGAGATTTTACGATTGATTCAAGAACAACTTGATACCATCATAAAGGGCAAGCACAAACCAGCATCTGTAAGTCTTCTCAACGATTTGTGCAACATCTTCTGACATATCAAAAAATTGACTATAGACTGTCCTTCTCATTGGAGGCTTTGGTTCTTCACGATACCTGTACAAAAGGGTGAAAACACATCTTGAGACACAACCCAATAGTTCTAGAGGTATCAAAGTTCTGCAACCTACAAACGCGTAAGTTACATCATTCCAAGGAGGATGCAGGACAGTTCAACTGATATGAACTGGATGCAGTTGGAGTGCTGTTGCCCGAGGGGCAGTGGTTTGCGGCCTACAAAGCGTTCGAATCAAAAAGTAGACGGGCAAGACGAAACTACGGTGTTTCTGCTTCTGAAACATTCGATTCGGATATCCACCCCATGGAAAGCCGATACTGGGATCCCATTGAGAAGGAATACAAGGCCAGAGGTATCATGACCTGGTATGTCAAACAGGTAAGCTGGACTGATGAACCAAATAACTTTTATATTAATATGTTACGAGAGCTGAGAGTATGTGTCTTTTTTCTTCAGGAGGATTCAATTGAAGACACACAGGAGATATCGTTCTACTTTTATCGTAAATATTTACCATCTGAAACCGATTTCAGCTCCATTCACACTTTGTGGGCTAGTGATTCACCTCGCAACCAAGCCGAGAAGCGTAGCACCCATCCGAGTAAGTTAGTCGTTTATTATAAGGCTTTAGGGTTTTACTACAAGGATCCAGGGAATAATTTGATCTAATCACTTGAACACAGATGTATACGAAGTTTGTCGTATTCACAATGATCTCAACAAGCTTCGACAGCATTTCGAATCACGAAGAAATTCAGATGGAGAGCTTTACTACATCATTAACTACAGCCTAGTTATGCGCATTCACTCAGCTCAGCTTACTTTCAGCCTGAAATGCAATGGTGTGCAGCATGGTGATGCTACCACTGTGACGTTTATCTAAGCAGGCCTGTTGGGGTATGCAAGATCACCTAAAGCAATATACCTCCTTGTTATTTGAGCCAAAGTCACTAGTGTCGTGAGCTTGACCAGAAATTCCAACGATATTCTTCACTTAGGGATTATCACTTGTGTTGGAAAACTGTACTTAGGAGGCCGGACCGACGTTAAGCAGCACATACTAGTTGTCATAAATGATTTAGTGAGATGTTCAAGTAGCAAAAGTGGGTGAAATGTATGTTGCGAAGGAGCATAATGGGTCGTGACTTTGTTCTTATTTTTATTTTATTCTGGTTTGCTTCAATACTAGCAAGAATCGTCTATCGTGGCATTTGGATTGTTTTATTCGTCGTTTCGTTCACGCATGTTAGCAGGGTGTCATTGTCCTGTACTGTCCACTGAACAAAATAAATCCGGCTGCCAATGATGAAAAAAAAATAGTCTCAAGAATGACCTGTTTGTAAATCTGCAAGCCAAAAGGCTAGTCGTAAAAAAAAAAAAAAACATTACTCGTATACCGCCCATGGCTATGACGAGATTAACTACAAAGGAAATAAAACTTCCTTTTTTTTTTTTTTTTTTCAATCATTACTCCCGTGCCGCTTCGGGAGGCTATGGCGAGAATAAAACTTCTTAACGAACCTAGAATAACCAACAAACACCAAGATGCATCTCTTAAATACGAGAATTAAGATTGAAGGTACAGCGCTCCATCATCTCGCCACCCACCTCATCAGCTCCGCCAAAGGATCCGGTTCGTCTTCCTGGGAAGTTGGAGGTTTTCTTAATGACCCCAGGCCCCCTGGCCACTTCTTCTTCCAGACGTTGAACCTGGTGCCGATGTGTGCCATCAACTCTTACGTCTATTCCACACCACCTGCATTCCGGACCATTTGCCTTCCCTATCTTGAGCCTCCAGGCCCTCAGTTCCTTCCCGCCCAGAAAGCTGCCCAGTGTGCTTATCTGTCCGCCTAGTCTCTGAAGATGCCTGTAGTTCAGGCCCAGTCTGTTCCTTCCCTCTGCCCACTGCCTCTTGGCTTTCATCCTCATTCCACCTTCTGTTACTAATTCCTGAGGCTCCTGGTATGGGAGGTATGAGCAGATGCGGGCAGCCCTCTCTTCACCCTCGTTGCCTGTCAGACCCCATGTCCCTTTACCCCCATCTCCAGTAGGCCCCGACCCACCCTTCTCTCCCAAGCCTCTTGGCATGCCCTGCTCGCCCCGTCTGGGGCGGGCCGGCTCTCCGCGATCTTCTGCATTCTACCAATCGTCACCTGATCATGTCACCAATATTAGAGAAAATGGAGCAAAAGGCAGCCCATCCGGCAACAGAGTGCCAATACGAGGTGGAACTACCATCATTTGTCGACGGCCTCAACTGCGTGGTGGTGAACTGGGATCCAGAAGGGGGCAAGGAGTCAAGGACAAGCGGATTGGGGCAGGATTGCAGGGTTTTTTAGGGAGATGGCCCAGGCCATGAACTGCCACTTGAGGTCTCGAAGGAAGGTCCTAGACATTAGTAAGAAGACCAAGAGCGGATCAGATGTCGAGAGTATGAGCGTGGGGCGCGCTGCACCTAATTCCACTACTCTACGCACTGGGTCCTCTGCTGGGAGGTCGCTGGGCAAAGGAGGAAGTGAAGGCAGTATCAGGTAGTTGAATGGAGAAGATTACTGAGCATGAGCAAGAGTTGTTTGATTGTATAGCAAGTGCAGAAACCAATATCAAAACAACATAACTGTAGTGAGGTTGAAGGTAATGGGAAATGAGTATGAACAGATGAAAATGAAAGACGAAAGATGAAAGATGAAGAAGGTAGAAAGAATGCCCCTCTTATACCAGTTTTGCAGCATCACCATTTCTAAGCATCACCTATGCCCCTGGACTTACCCTCATCGTGTGTATATAACCCAGCATTGCCTATATCCCCATACGGCCCTCGTGACCTGCGGCGTCTGAGCCCAGCGTCAGCTCGGTAATAGTAGCTTAGACGCGCCGCCCTACCACAGAGCAGAGCAAGTTTTTTTTTTTTTTTTTTTTTCCCTTAAAGAAAGTATATATATCACGTAACCCCAAATACAGCTGTTCCCCATGGCACGGCAAAACCATTGCCGTTTGGATATGTTCCCCTTGGGAGGCTTGGCACTCGATTCCCTTTCTGCTTTCTTGGATTAGGAAGCGGTGGACTTTGTTGTTTGGCTTTTGAGTGGTAGCACCACTGGAGGTCGGCCAAGTTTTGTGTTGGGGGTGGGCTTGGTGAAATGTGTTGAGAGACGATTGCTGCATAAGACAGCAGAGGTGGTGTCTCTGGCTCAGTGTGTGTTTCCCTTTCCTAAGAGAAGCGCTCGGCAATTCTTTTGTGATTGAGCAGGTGCTTTTTTTCTTTTTTTTTTTTATATCATTACTCGCGTGCCGCCTGTGAGGCTATGGCGAGGAGCAGGTGATTAGATGTCTTCTGCGACAGCACCGTTGACTTCAACCACCATTGGAGGAGTCGGATTGACAAATCCAGAAAGCTCTGGGGGCCCTATCCGGGCTAGGGTACTCACAGTGGGGCATGAGACCCTCTCATGGCGGAAGATATAAGTTCTGGTGGAGGAGCCAGAAGTGGCAAGTCAATAAGTGCTCGTTGAAAGCAATGGGTCCGCTGGTGAAGTAGACTAACTCGGGCCTGGTGAGTTGGGCCTTTGAACCTCCTGAAATGCGCTCCAACATCCCGCAAGAAGTACAGTAGACACTCAACGTTTCCAAATCGGAGGTTCTAATACCGTACAACACGTTCTGTATAGTGAATGTAAGAGACCTGATCTATTTCCTAATTCCCATGTCTTTTTTGCTTGAGCTCTGAAATAT
This sequence comes from Kalaharituber pfeilii, assembly GCA_015179045.1. Taxonomy (NCBI): domain Eukaryota; kingdom Fungi; phylum Ascomycota; class Pezizomycetes; order Pezizales; family Pezizaceae; genus Kalaharituber; species Kalaharituber pfeilii. Next base: position 351,550 of record WHUZ01000009.1, on the reverse strand, counting down.
TCCTAAACCTAAGGTGCTCGAAAGAGATATGGAAGAGTACATCTTGTAGAACCGCGCCTGGCAGCTTGAGCAGAGGAAGGATAATCCGCACAAGGTTGTATGGCTTCTTTGTCAAATGTGCAATGCTGCTGATTGCGTTGCAGATTGGTCTTAGTGACGGTTTGCAGTTGAGGTTCCACTCGTACTTAAACACCTTACCGGTCGCCGGACAGTGCGGTGCTACTAGAAAAGTCAAGATTGAAGTGGAAAATGGGAGAGCCGGTCAATAATGTCTTTGTTCTTCTTACGTGATGTGCGCCTATCTGACCCGTCCTGGTCGGTGCGGATCTGAAATCGTCTAGCTGGGCCCTTTTTTGGTCCAGACCAGCCTCGACTGCGCCCGGCCTTGGTACACACCGGCGCGGGCCATGGCTAATGGTGATCTGACCGGCCCGTTGAAAAGACTTAATTATTATTATTATTATTATTATTATTATTATTGTAGGCGGCTAGTGAAATCCTCCCGTTTGCCCTCGTCCTCGGATGAGTTGGATCAAGCGCTGCAACGGAGTCAAATATAATGGGAATTGTTGGAATATAATATAGGCTCATGTATTACTGTAGGCTTCTTTTTTCTAAATCAATACTTGCTTGTAGCCTAACGTCATGGCGAGCCCCTGTGGGCGAGACCTTAACCCCTGGAGGAGTACTACTATCACTGTAGCCTTCGTCGGTCAAGTGATACTGGTACATCCGGTATATCCCGTCATACATTAACGCTTAAATGCTAAGCGATGGTATTTTGCAAGAAAACATCAAGCAAAATCGTCTATTTCCAACAAGGTTATCCATACAAACTTTGCACAATAGGGTCAATATTCTCGCCATAGCCTGTTAGGCGGCATGCGAGTATGAAATTAAAAAAAAAAAATAGAGTCAATACATACTTGTAGTGAATGAAGGCCTTCCAAGTACCATGCAATGGATGTGCTGCAGCTGCACGCAATTGATATCGCAAAACGGAATCGAGCTTTTGTTGTCAGATTCGGCGCTCTGTAGCGCCATTTTACTTGAGAGCACTTGACAAAAGTGGTGTGTACAAGCTAGCAGCAGCTGGGGGAGCAAGCTGTTTGCCCAGTTATGAATATGCATGTGTGCCGGGCCATTCGTAACAACGTTCCAGTGGCCACTGGCCCGGACCAGTGGCCACTAGCCCGGACTACTCAACGGAACGCTGGTTCGTGACTGGCCCGGGCCACTCAGAATTTGAATTTTCTCATTCTACCGACAATTCACCCTCTCAAATTCTCACACACACTCGCGTGTCCACACATCCACTGTTTGAAAAAAACAACGTCACTAAAGACCCCTCCCAGCCACAGGAAAAAACAGCTCTACCAAGGGACCCTCCAGCGACAGGAAAAAACAGCTTCATTAAGGACCGTCTCCGGCGAAAAAAAAAAAAAAAGCAGCGGCAAGGACTCCCCAGTGACAGGAAAAAACAGCTTCATCAAGGACCCCCAGCGACAGGAAAAAACAGCTTTATCAAGGACCCCTCCAGCGACAGGAAAAATCAGCTTCATCAGGACCCTCTGGCGATAGGAAAAACAGCTCCAACAAAGAACTCCTCCGACAGCAAAAAAAAGCTCTACTAAGGACCCCTCCAGCGATAGGAAAAAACAGCGTCATTAAGGACCGTCTCCGGCGACAAAGAATATACACACGACATCGCCGAATAAGCCATAATACCTAGATTTTTAGTAGTTAGATTTTTAGTAGTTATTACTTATAAGATATTAAAAAAAATACGTACCTCATCTGTATTAATACTATAGTAATGATTATTAATATCCAATAAGTTTTATTTTTACCAGCATGGGCTAAAAGATTGCAATGAATATCTTGAATAATCTTAGATGCTTGATCTTCAATAATAACCTCACGATGGTATTCATTTTAGGGAGGATTCGCTTTGTGCATTAAAACTCTGTCCTCATTAACAAAAAATTTCGAATTTGTTAATATCTTATTAAAAAATTTCTTTATAGGTTATACTTACCTTGGCAAGAGTTTAAATATTATTCTTAGCTGCTGAAGACACGGGCCATTCTGGATCATGACAGATTTCTTGTAACTTTTGAGGTTCCATTCGATATCTATTTGTATGGTCTCGAGATTGAATATATAGCTCGAATTGATGGCGAATTTCGGGTGTAAAAGGCTCCATCGGTAAAGATTGTTAAGGAATGAGGCTGAAAAGTAATTACCAGTTTAGGTACGGAGTAAATAAGATAGGCTTGGTGTTGTATACTAGAGAAGTGTATGGAACAGAATGCCATATACATTCAAAATACCGACAGCATGGAAAAATATCAAGTTTAAATACTTGAGTAAATAAACAAAAAATAAACAAATGATTTAGACAATTACAATTTCGAACCCTCTAGTATTTTAACAGCCACCAACATACCAACATTCTGTTGTAGTTCTGTGCGCAGAACAAAAAGGTCAATGCGTTGTACTAGTATGTGATCACGAACCAGCGTTCCGTTGAGTAGTCCGGGCTAGTGGCCACTGGAACGTTTGTTACGAATGGCCCGGCACACATGCATATTGGCGGCCTGACAGGCCGCTTTGTCTCGTAAATTCTCTACAGGCAACCATCTTCAAATTATCTGCGTACATGTATACTACATATATACAGGGATTAGCTCAAATGTTCCTTTCTTTTCGACGTCAGGCGTACTGTTCTATGGGTGGCTCCTTGTATTGTTCTTTTGTCATGACCTCACGTAAAGATTTTCCCATTTCTAGCTTGATTTTACAATTGGTTTGCTGAACTATGTACTCTAATTACTGAATATCATGTATGACGTTGATGTTGAAATTCAAAATGATCATGTCACTAAGGTAAGCTAGGAGAATGCAATGCATGCTTCTCCAACCCAATGCACTTAATGACAACCCAGCTTCGCCTCTGCCTCCAGAATATACTAGCCGGTCAAGGAAAGGCCCCAGTTTGCAGCACACTTTACTACCTTGTACAACTACGCAGTTCCCGGCAGACTTTAAAGCAAACCTGACCCATCAGCTCCACTTGCAAGTGGAAGCTTCAGCTCTTCGGTTGTATCTTCAGGCATACCTTGACAGAAGCGCTCTCATTCAACTTCTTGCCACAGTTCCATAGCCGGTTCCCTGCCGCATCTAACGCTTCATCAGAATACTGTATCTTTAATTGGGGGAAAGTTACTATAAGGACGGATTTCTTGCTGATTCTTTCTGGGCCCATTCCTCTAAGCGACTATCTAAGGCCATCATGTCAGTAAATAGGATTATCATTGGAATTGACTTTGGAACAACCTACTCAGGTGTTGCATGGGTATGCCTCCTTCATTACAACGTGGTACTTGCTACAGTTGATGTGAGAACTTTGACATTGATATGAACTGAGTTTGCAAATGATAGGCCCATAGTTTGTCACCAAGGGAAATCACACCAATCAGGCAATGGCCAGGCGCCGTGGTATGTGCAAGTGTTCTAATCTTTGGGCTTGAGTTGAAGATGACTGACACTCCTAGAAGGGCAAGCATGACGTGGATAAAGTACCATCGGAAATGATATATTTGGCTGATGGGACTTTTAAATGGGGTTTCCTCGCTACTGTAGACAGTCTCTCTAAAGATAGAAGGCGTCTGCAATACATGAAGCTTCTTCTTGACCCATCTCAGGAAAAGGGATTGCTTGCAGATCCCCTTTGTCTTGAGCAGATGCGAGTAGCACTTCCACCAAATAAGAAACCAGTCGATGCTGTTTCAGACTACCTAAAAGCAATCAAAGAACATGCACTCCAAGTTCTGAGTAACAGTTTCGGCACTGAATTTTGGAAAGTGATTCCGGTTGAATACCACTTAACCATTCCTGCTGTATGTCCTTCCTCAATCTTGAGATGATGCCAATCTTTGAACGCAGTATACTAATGGGAAAGACGAGTTTAGGTCTGGAGTGAGGCTGCAAAAGCATTGACCCTAAAAGCAGCTACCAATGCTGGAATAGGGTCAGGAAAGGAGCTTGTACTAATTGCAGAACCAGAAGCGGCTGCTTTATATTGCTTAACCGACATTTCTCCTGGACTACTCAAGGTAATTGTTGTGATATCTGACTCAAGTTGCTATATAATAACCCCTATAATTTATGAGTAGGTGGGAGATACATTTATAGTAGCGGATTGTGGAGGAGGAACCGTCGTACGTTTATTTCGCCCGATTCAAAGCTAAACTTCGTTGAAACTATATATCATTTGACATCTGATCCTGATTCTCTTGCCTCAAGGATTTGGTATCGTATGAAGTTTTGTACCAGACTCCCAAATTTGAGGTCAAGGAAGTGGGCGTCGGCGGAGGGTTATGCGGATCGGTTTTCCTTAATCGTCGGTTTGAAGCTTTCGTCAGAAGATGGCTTGGTGAAGCAATGTAAGCATCCCCAACCGAGTCCATGTACATCTTATTTATGGTTTGGTATAGTGTAGATGCAATGGTGGCCAAGGGCAGACCCTACCAAAAGATGATGAAGGATTTCGATGAGCGTTTGAAACGTATTTTTCAAGACTCTGATGACCAAGATGAGATGGACTGCGAGGTTCCAGGCGTAAGCGATCATTTGCAGAGAAAAGTCCAGGACGGATTCTTGGATATTGCGAGGGCCGACATGAGAGAAATTTTTGAGCCGGTCATTGCAGAGATTCTACGCTTGATTCAGGAACAGCTTGATACTATCATCACAGGAAATTACAAACCTGCCTCTGTGAGTAATAGCGGTCGATCCTTTTCAGAACTGTGAAGTTCGCTAAGATATGCATTCAACGAGATATAGACAATTCTGCTTGTTGGAGGCTTCGGTTCTTCCGCGTACCTATATAAAAGATTGCAGGAACAGCTACGCTCATCTCGCCAAGCTTCCGGTGGTATAAAAGTTTTACAGCCAGTAAATGCGTAAGCATGTCCAAGATATACCATATTGAGGATATTAACCTAATCTGGAAAAAGTTGGAGTGCGGTGGTCCGAGGAGCAGTGCTTTGCGGTTTACAAAGTATACAGATCAAGAGTAGGCGGGCACGACGAAATTATGGTGTTTCTTGTTATGAACAATTTGATCCACTGGTCCATCCTCTCGAAAGCAGATTTTGGTGCCCTTTTGAGCAGGAATACAAAGCCTCAGATTTGCTCACCTGGTACGTTAAGGAGGTAAGCCGCAGCCCACATCTATAACGTAACACCACAAATTCAAATACTAAATGGTGGAGTAATCCTTCTCAATAGGGCGATGAAATCCCAGAGACAAAGCGAATAACCTTTTCATTCTATCAGACATTCAAGGCCGATGAAATTAATTTTGAGGCGACATCTGAGCTGATGGCCAGCGATTCACCCCGCAGTCAGGCCGAAAAGCGCAGCACTGATCCCAGTATGTCATGAGCACTCAGGATCTCAGGAAGCTTCAGTCAAACTAATGGTGGAATTCAGATGTATATAAGGTATGTAGCATCAGCTGCAACCTCGAAACGCTTCGAAAGCACTTTGAAACGAAGATAAATTCAGCCGGAGAGAGCTACTTGGAAGTGAACTACAATTTAGTGATGCATATTCACTCTGCGCAGCTTACGTTCAGCCTTGAGTATAATGGTCTGAAATATGGAGACGCTACAACAGTGACATTTCTCTAATTTCTTCTCAACGGAGGCCTGATGTATGCGAGCAGATCGTCAAATTCAGAATAACTACTTTATCATTTAAATTTATGTCACCAGCCTGAGTAAGGTGACCTTGAATGGAAAGTGCCATGATTGTATTGCTATGATATTCAGTTCAGCAGCTGTCACGTACAGTGGACAGTTATATACTGCTAGCCGAGACAGGGAATGAGTAGGAGATGCTCAAATGTGCTTCGATGAATCGTTCAAGTAACAAAATGAAGTGTAAGGTATGACACGCATTTTGAACGCAGCGACCATTAAAACCCAGACTCCTACCAGTAGGGTTATGTCAGGCCAACTTGGAAAGGAATGTACGTAGATATATGGCTAATCGGCACTTCATGGTCGCTCGTTCTATGATTAAGAGAGTAAGACTGTAAGAGACCCATATGAAGTAACCAGACTCCTATAAAGTACGAACTGTTGCGCTTCTGTCTGTCCTTACAGATGTTGACTTGATACAAACTCATTTACTTACTGACTCTCACTAAGGACTCAGAGGACTGAGGCCCAGCAATTGCCGAAACTCTGTGTTGTGTGAATTTTTTTTTTTTTTTTTTTTTTTTTTTAACATCATTACACGCTTGCCGCCCTGAGGGCTATGGCGCTGCTAAGTACATATGAGAAAATGAAAAATAAAAAATAAAGAATTACCTTGAAATAACGGATATGAGTGGTTGTAGAAGTGTAGTGAAGCCTCTTCGTCCTTCGCCTATTCTGCCGACTTCACCCACATCAGCAGCGTCACCAGCGTGTCCGTCGTCTCCTTGTCTTCCCCTTTTTTGGGTGTGAACAGGCCTGTCCACCCCGCCGGCCACTTCCTTTTCCATATTCTGCAGTGCCCCCAGATGTGTGCCGTTGTTTCCTCTGCTTCTCCGCACCATCTGCTCGCCATAGCCCCTAGGGCGGCACGCGATTAATGAAATAAAAAAAAAAATAAAAAAAAAAAAAATCCGCACCATCTGCACTCCTGATTGTCTGCCTTCCCTGTCCTGTACCTCCATGATTTGAGTGCTTTCCCGCCTAATAGGCCTCCTAGCGTTCCGGTTAGGTGACCCAGGCGTTGTAGGTGAGCCCTAGTCTGTTTCTTTCTTCGGCTCGTTGCGCTTTCGCCTCCATGCGCATGCCGTTCTCTGTGACTGTTTCGGGCTCGTGTTGTAGGAAGGTTCCGACTCTCGCCCCGCGGTCTGCTTCCTCGTTTCCTTTTATGCCCCGGTGGCTTTTGGCCCACATGATTGCTACGTCTAGATCCCCTCTCTGGGTCCTTCTTTCCCATGCCGTTCTCGCCAGTTGTGCTGTGCCCTCCGGGGTTGGTTTGCCTTCTGCTATGTCCTTGATTTTTTTTTATGGCTGTTTAGGGGTCCGTCAGTATCAGGGTTTCTTCATCCCCGTGGTCTAGTGCCTTGGCAATTGCTATGAGTTCGGCGTCGTTGATCGTGGCTCTCGAGGTAGCAGTACTGGTATTAAAAAAAAAGGAAAAAAGAAAAAAAAGAGGTAACACGGGGTCGATTTTTGTCTCCCCAGACTCCAGACTCCTAGACCTGTTCGACCGTTTATACGGCTCTCATCCATGTATGTCGCTTTGCAGCCTTGGTCCTCTTCTTGTTCGACGCATCTTTCCCATTCTTGTCTCTCCGTTTTGTGTGTTGTGTGATGTGGATTCAACCAGGTGTGCAGAAGGATGGTCAAGATACAATTACAACTGCTATGCACCAGGTTCTAATTATATATTTCTGCCCAAGGCTTGCCCATTCGGCACTTATTGGCTGCGTATTTTGTGCTCTGAAGCAGATCAGGACTGTGGTATTTGTGGATCTGAACGCATCTCCAGGCTTTTACCGTCTCCAGTTAAGCTCAATGTGAGTATCACGTGACATATCAGTCAGATTTAGTCAGCGCAGCCACCTGCGGTTGCAATATTATCACTTTTTTTTTTTTTTTTCCAACAGCAGGCTCTGGAGGAATAATCCGCAAACTTTCAGCAATTTGGCACAGTGCCTGCTTCATGTTCTTATTCGTTTCCTGCATACTTAGTTTCATATACAAAATCTTGTGAGGGTATACGATGCAAATATTGAAACCATAACCCAATGCCATTTATGTATAAACTTTTTTTTTTTTTTTTTCTTCCAAAGTCATATAGCTCAAAGGCTCCTTGGGGATGGAAAACACCTGTAGCGACATTTTTCATTTTAACCGTTTCATCTGCTCAAACGGACCATTCACGTGATAGTCTTGCTTTTTGCTTCCTCTGAGAGTGCCTGCAGTTGCTCAAATTTCAGGAGCGAAAGTGATATTCATTCGAGGGCACAAGACTACATCGAACGAAGGATGAGCTCCTAAAGTGGGCCTGATGAGTGTCAGCGAACATCGCCTCAGGGGACCCCATGGAAGATAATGAGCATTCCGTAACTCAAGGCCTACGTATATTAATGGTCCATAAATATTATACTTAATGATGGTTGACCTGGCGAGTTCGTCACCAAACTTTCGCGAACCAATTACTTTAGGTGTGTATTGTACCGTTGGTTATACCAATAATCATTCATTCAGATACATTAGTTCCCCAGCCTGTTCACGCCATCAATCCTCCGTTTTTTAGTTTTTATTTTATTTTTAATTTTATTTTTTATTTTTTCATTTTTCCGTTCATTGCTCGTGTGCATGCAACCCTATTAGACTGTGACGGTATCTTTCGGGATGTCGCCAACTGTTCGCCCGGACTGTGACGTACTGTATGGAATATCCCTAATTTGTATGATATTAGAATTAGGAATAGCTTCATACTGGCGCAGTAGAGGATACAACTTTTGCAATTGACTGACATTTCGCGCCTTAGAGCGGTAATGAATTCTTCAACTCATTTAGCAAGAACTTCGGAATCCTCGCCCTGTAGCTCAAAAGACATGACCTCTCTAACTTGAGGGGCACGAGCTTGAGCATATTCTATCTAGTCTACTCATCATGGTCATGTACTATACTAGAGGTGTTAGTAATGCCAGGTCGACAGGAATAGATCTTGAAGGGTCAGTGATTCCGTATGCGGTAATGCTGGTATGTATGATCTAGTTTGTAGTGTTTATATGTGTATTATTGCTCCTATGCCATCCTAAGGGCTATGACAAGAACATTTTGTAGTGGCGTTCATCATCAATTTGCTAGTGAGGATGGAGGTGCTGAATAGGAATAAGTGTTCTTGTGTTAACGAGATACGAAAGATGAATTGATGTCTGCATGGTAGTCCATATTTTATATAATAGTGCAGGCATATATTTCATTGACATTTAATATAGGCTCTTGAGCTGCGTTCATACTGTACTTCACAAGATTGACAAGAGAGAGCTGAGACTCTAGAAACTGCTTCTCCAGAATTCAGCTTACGCGCTGCTTATTGGAGGGGTCAATGTACTTATACTTGGTCTAATATAATCTGAGGATGTAAGAAAAATTTACTGCTCTCTTGTACGGCAATGCTGCCGCCTTGTGATATACTTACTGGTAGTCGATATCTGTTTGTAAACGTGATCTTCCTTTTACTGTCCAGCCAGTCCGGAGACATCCTGTCAGCCCTCACCCTGAAGTACGATCTAGATATAATTTTTAATTATTTTCATAATATATTCAGGAGTACGGCACCTAAATGCTAGCCAGACTACCTAAATGCCCGTAGTGTGTCGTAACATGCGTGTAAACACATACAATTGAGAAACTTTGGCATATGCCCACAACTGAAAAGAGAGCTAGGAGATGACAATGTGTCAACGAGCGCTTCTGACCGAGTTTAATGAAGAGACGACACATATCCCTTCGAAAGCAAAGTAAATTTTCTTTCATATTTCCCTTCTGCATCAAAAGTCGTTTTGGCCCAGGGAGCGCAAAGGACGATGGTCGTCTTGCAATGGGCTTCATGATCTCCCTGTTCTCCTACCCCCTCGCAATCGATATCCACATCCTCCATGTAATTGGTGTCAATTTCATTACCAGGATCAATAGAATTGTGAGTCAAAAGAAACGGCAACTTGGAAACTTCCAAGCTTAGATGCGCAACTCTATTGACAATATCCCGTAAACCTTGTTTTGTGGCTTTTGGCGAGCTCGAGCACAATGGTTCCAGTGCCTCATGAAGGGAGTCCGTTAATTCATTAATTTCCAGTTGCTGTGATTGCAGGAAATTTTCATTGTTGTTTGTCAAGCGATGAACGGTGAGGGCCTTCCATGACTGCCGATCTTCGTCTGCATCCAAGTTGCATATCAGTGGAAATGCATCTTCCTTTGAGATGGGGTTTAAGAGCTGAGATACCTGAGCATATCATGGAATCAGTCATAGTTGAAAGCGAAGCCTTCTGTAGTCCCACCGGATTCGCACGAGAATCAATGATTCCCTCCAGCAACTCATGGCAAAGGAATGCCTCTACAAGTCTTGTCCTCAATCTATTGCCTATACTCTTCGTTACAAGGAGGCCACCAAGATTGAGAAATTTCTTTTCCACTACTTTGACAAAGTTTTGACAGAGAGGAGTAGTCCGCCAGAGTTCTTGTGTCAGTTGTGGCTGACCCCACGTAGCGTTGCGTGCCCATTGCATTATATCCTTTACCAGATTTCTCAACTCTCGTCTGAAATACGAATCATCTGCGTGCAATGGAAGGCCTTTCCCGAGCGATCCTAAATGCAGTTTAACTAGCTCCTCGAATTGATGCTGATACTGGAGCTTTTCTTCTTCCACTTGTCCGACTTTTGCATGATAATTTCCGATGAGAGCCCCTGATCGTGTGAGTTCCTGTCGCAGGTTTTGTATGTAAACTTCTGAGGCATTTAGTTGCTTCCAGAGTTCTTGTTCTGTAGCTTTGGAAGCCTGGAGTTGTTCTTCCAGTGCATTGCAGCTAGCACAATGCCTCAGGTGTCCATGTTCTCTCAATCCGTTGTGCTGTATGTAAGGATCAGCTAAGTCAGCATCATCTGCATGTACACATATCATAGTAGGCAAGAGTGAAAGGAGGAATGAGTTGTATTACCTACCTGGTGAGCAGCGGTGTTTGGGCTATCGAAAGGGCGATGTTCCGAAGAGGGTACTGAAGCCTCCACAGCTGAAGTGGAAGGTTCGCTACCTGAGCACACAAATCAATATGTGTTCTTGTTGATAGGTGTTCGTGTACTGGTGAACAAGACTACTAACTTAGGTATTGTGAATCGGACCCCATTGGCCATCCGGCCAAATCCTTCAAGCTGGCGCACTTGTTCTTAATTGAGTCGAGCATCTTGCGAGAAGTAGACATTCAACGTTTGAGATGAAAGGTTTAATAACGTATAACAGGTGATAGTTAAGATCATGGGCCTGAGAGACGTCCCCTGTTTTTTCGCTTGTTTTCAGAGATCTTGCTAAATTCGAGTAACCATAAGGAGTGAGAGACAGTGGAAGCGTAGATTATAAATCAGCGTCATGCACCTTTGATTGACCGGGGATGAAACAATTCACACAATATCAATACTGTCTGGCTACTCAATGAAACTGAAGTGCCAGTAGGCAATAGCTAGGCTCTGTTGCTTGATTTATGCAGACAATTGTGGAAGGCCGAGAATCTTGGCGGCCTGTGGGATTGATCTCCAGCGCGTTGAATCATCAAGCGCCAGACTGAATCAACTAAAAGTATCAAGCGCTGTTGTGGAGCCACCATAGCTACCTACACTGTGTGCGCATGTCGCACATTGATTGAACCAAGATCGAATGTTCGCTGGCTTTTCGGGGCCGTAATAACTATATGCACAATACCCCCTCAGTCGCAGCCAGAGCAAGTGGGGCAGTGTCTCTGATCTTGAGTATGCATATGGAGGGCCTGACAAGCCTCTCTTTTTTTTCTGGGTCGCATAACCCCGCATACAGGCTACCAGCTTACTATAGGGAAGGCCTGACAAGTCAGTTTGTGCCACCGGTAAGTACACCTAGGATGATCGAGAATATTGTACCAACAGCTACGCGCACTGTACAAACAGGGCTTAGCTTGACCATGCCTTAAGGTTCTTTTCACCGTCAACACTCTACCTGCCTGTAGTCTCTCACTAAAACTGATGTAGCTGTGAAATATTTTCCAACTGAGTATGTATGATATGTAACATTCATTCATGGTAGTCTGGTTGCACCAACCCTCCGACCGACTACATTCATGGTACTGCTGAGACCAATTGGAATAGGTAAAGCGCCAATCGGAATTCGAATCATGATTATTACCAATAATTAGATGCTGGTTCAATCGCAAGTCAATGCAATGGCATGAGACTATCAGTGCAATTTACAAAGTACAAATTTGATTGGAACGCCGTATCAGGCTGCCCAGGATGCGCTAGCCCTTCAAGGGAAGGCCCTTTCTCTGCAAGCCCACCCACCCACTCAGCCTAGCAAAGTACGAGGTACAGTACGAGTATGCGTTTCTGTGTCGGCTCTCAAACAAGCTTGTTCCATCAGCCAATCCCGCGTAAGAAATTCTTCAGAGCCCTTTGGTAATATTTCAATGCATATGGTGACACAGACCCTTTACTGTAAATACTAGGTGAAAGAATTATAAGGGGGGCATTCCTCTATTTCCACAGGTTTCTCCGGCTTACGGTATACTTTAAAGCACTCATCTTAGAAAATCATGTCGCCATTCTCGTGGTCGTCGTTCTTGTTTCCAGTCAGGTTGCCGTTCTCCGCTCCAGCCGTGTCGTCAAAACCGGAACATAGGATCATTATCGGGATTGATTTTGGAACAACGTACTCAGGCATTGCATGGGTATGTCTCCTTCGCCTACAGCATTGAAGTCTCCACGGTTGACCTGGACAATGTTGATATTGATCCGTTTGGAAATTATAGGCGAATACTTTGTCGCCAAAGGAAATCACACCAATCAGGCAATGGCCAGGTGCTGTGGTATGTGACACCATGCTTTCTGAAAATGGATAAAACCAAACTGATGCCCTTTCACTTGAAGGGTGGGCTTGATGCAGATAAAGTGCCATCCGAAATGAAATACTTGGATGACGGGACTCTCAAATGGGGTTTCCTAGCTACAGCTGAGAACTTTCATCAAGATAGAAAACTTCTGCGCTACATGAAGCTTCTCCTTGATCCCACTTCAGAAGAGCTGTCATCAGTGGATCCACTAGGTCTTAAAATAATACAAGCAGCACTTCCACCATATAAAAAACCTGTCGATGCAGTTTCAGACTACCTCAAAGCAATTAAAGACCATGCACTACAAGTTCTGAGTAAAGATTTTGGTACTGAATTCTGGAAAGTGATTCCAATTGAATATCACTTAACTATCCCTGCTGTATGCACTCAATCAACTATATCAGTTCATGAATTGCAGCATACTAATGAGAGAAAACCGTAGGTCTGGAGTGAGGCTGCGAAGGCGCTGACCTTAAGAGCAGCCAATAATGCTGGTATAGGTTCAAAGGATGATATAGTACTAATTACAGAACCAGAGGCAGCTGCTCTGTATTGTTTAACAGATCGTTTTCCAGGAAAACTGAAGGTAACTATCGTGATATAATTGCTCAATTACTATGTGCTAACCTCATATCTAATGAATAGGTGGGTGATACTTTTGTTCTAGCAGATTGTGGAGGAGGAACTGTCGTAAGTTTGCCTTGAATCTCTATTCAGATCACGGCAATAACACTGTTTGTCGTTGACATCTAACTTCCCTTGCCTCAAGGACTTGGTTTCATATGAAATCTTGCAAGTAGCTCCTAGATTTGAGGTTAAGGAAGTGGGTGTGGGTGGAGGCTTGTGTGGATCAGTGTTTCTCAATCTTCGGTTTGAGGCATTTGTCAGACGTCGGCTTGGTACAAAAATGTAAGGCTCTGACCCAACCAGTACATGTGCATCACATTTATGATTCAGTATAGTGTCGATGAGATGGTTGCCAAGGGCAGGCCCTACCAAAAAATGATGAAGGATTTTGATGAGCGTCTAAAGCGAATATTTCAGGATTCTAATGACCAAGATGGGATGGACTGCGAGGTTCCAGGTGTGCCCGATGATTATAGGAGAAAGGTTCAGGATGGATTCTTGGATATTTCAAGGGCTGATATGCAATCAATTTTTGAGCCTGTCATTGAAGAGATTTTACGATTGATTCAAGAACAACTTGATACCATCATAAAGGGAAAGCACAAACCAGCATCTGTAAGTCTCCCCAACAATCTGTGCAACATCTTCTGACATAATCAAAAATTGAGTACAGACTATAGTTCTCATTGGAGGCTTTGGTTCTTCCAGTTACCTGTACAAAAGAGTGAAAAAACATCTTGAGACACATTCCCAGGATGCTGGTAATATAGAAGTTGTGCTGCCGACCAACGCGTGAGATGATGTGTTTCAACAGAATGCTGGACAGGTCAACTGATAAGTGGATGTAGTTGGAGCGCTGTTGCCCGAGGGGCAGTTATTTGCGGCCTAGAAAACATACGAATCAACAGTAGAAGAGCAAGACGAAATTACGGTGTTGCTGCTGATCCCATATACGATGCGGAGATACATCCTTATGAAAGTCGATTTTGGTGTCCTCTTGAGGGGAAGTACAAGGCCTCGTGTATTGTCACCTGGTATGTCAAACAGGTAAGTTCTATAGAACTGATGGGTAAAGAGAACTGTATGTCGTGAGAGCTAAGAGCATGGATCTGTTTTTTCTATAGGGGGATGAGATTGGAGCAACAAAGGAGCTATCCATTGGTTTTTATCGTATGTTTCAACCATACGATACCGATTTCACTGCCACTATCGTTTTGCTTGCGAGTAATTCACCGCGCACTCAAGTCGAACAACGTAGTACCCATCCAAGTAAGTGGTCGACTTAGTATCAGTCTTGATGTAATTAATTTGATCTAATCACTTAAGAACAGATGTCTACGAAGTTTGTTCTATTCGCTGCGATCTCCAAAAGCTTCGACGACATTTCAAAACACGAAAATCTCCAAAAGGAGAGGTTTACTACGTCATCAACTACAACCTAGTTATGCACATTCACTCGGCTCAGCTTACCTTCAGCCTGAAATGTAATGGTGTGCAGCATGGCGATGCTACCACGGTGAGGTTTTTTTAAGGAGGCCTGTTGGGACCTGTGAGCAAGATGACCCAAATCAAGGCTTGCCATTCGAGCATAGGTCACCAGTGTATTGTGAGCTCGGCCGAAAATCTTAACGATATTAGTATTACAGTAATGCTGCGATATTCCACTTACGGGGTATCACTTATGATGGAAAGCTGGATCACAAGTAGGGGACCTGGCAGAGGTATAAGCAGGGCATACTAATTCCCAGAAGTGATTTAATAATGTATCCAACAAAAGTGGCGGAAATATGACATAGAGGATTTGAAGGAGAATCATTGGTCTGACTTTGGTCTGACTTTGTTCTTGTGTCTTTTTGTTCTAGTTTGCTCTTGTACCTTCACCGCGAGACTTGCATTGTTTTGTACGTAGTTTCCTTCTTGCAGCATGCGAGGAATGATTAAAAGACAAAAAAAAAAAAGAACCGAGCCTCGTCTTTTTTTTTTTTTTTTTTTTTTTTTTTTTTTTGTTTTGTTTTAAATATATATATATATATCACTGTTCGCGTGCCGCTCTGGGGGCTATGGCAAAATAAATACATAGGAGATAAAGTAAACGAGGAAACAAAAGGAAATAAAGGAAAAATGCCTTGGTCAGTGCTCCACCCACTCATCAGTTCTACTACTAGGTCTCGGTTCTCCTCTCTCGCCTTCGGGAGGCCCTTAACCGCGTCTAGGCCCCACACCTATTCTAGATGTGTTCCGTCGTCTCCTCCTCTTCTCTACACCATATCGCCATAGCCCATAGGGCGGCATGCGGTTAATGATATAAACAAAAAAAAAAAATCTCTACACCATCTGTGCCTCGTCATAGTCCAAGACAGCATAGACTGAGTACTGAACAACTAAGAAGGAGAAGGGTGCAAAGTATGAAAAATGGTAGCCTTTCAATGACCTATTTGGAAATGGGAATGAAAACTAAGAGCAACTCTTGTTGACTATGTGGCGTCATATTATACAGTTTCTCAGTGTATTGAGCTAGAGAACCTTCGCCATCATTGCGCCAACCGTGGCACGGTGTTACGCAGCTCCACCACTATCGTGGGAAAAAAAAAAAAAAAAAAAAAACTCAACTAAGCCTTTGTTCCAGGTCTGTCTCTATATTTGATTTCTCAATCTGCCCGGCTATGTCTTCCCAACAGCATTCGCGAACCGCGTCGTGACACAGCTGAGGGTGGAACACGGCAAATAACTCTCTTTGTGTCTATAGGCAAGTCTGTGGAGTCTATTGTAGACTTCGGACCCAAGTTCTTATGCCATCCAGTTGTGCTTAAAGCCTGGTTCACACCTCTTGCATCGTAATACCAGGCATCTCGTGGGCTAATAACTGAATGGCGTCCCGGGGCTCGGGTCGCCTGTTTATGATAACGACCGGGATGTCTCCGGACAGTCCTGTTGGACTGTCCTGACTGTCCCGAAGGTTGCATAACTGACTGTCCCGTCTTGCATATGGTGCGGCTGAGCTGCCTGTCTCAAACTTGGCCACTAGCGAGAATTCAATAAAAAAGCGAAGTACCTAAATACATAATTGTACGAAATACAGAATGATATATCATACTGATGCAGTAGAAGATACAGTGATACAATCTTGAGTCTTATTACGCTCCACATTCTCTGTCCGTGCCCACTTTCGCTGCCTTTCTGCCATTTCAGCTCCTGTCAAGGTACGACCAGCTGCTTTTTCGTTATTTTCACGTTGGGGCAATATGCTGGAAGATACGTCTGGTGCAAAGTAATGAGGTACTGTTGGGATTGTAGAATGATCAGTGGTATGACAACCAGCTGTTGTTACTTCCCTTAATATCCGATTGATTCTTTCCTCAACAGTAATAGGAATTTTACTGCTATGACGGCTGTTATAGTATGCTTTAAGATTCAACTGCATTCCTTCTTCTGTACGAAAGTGTAAGGACATATTGTAACTCAATTCTGCTCACCTATGCTGTATAGCATCTCCTACTGCTTGCTGATAATCAGTATTGTGACATTTATGCTAGATATATATTAATGGATTTGGTGCCAAAGGATGAGTATGGATTTTATCTGATATCGCAAGCACCCAAGTATCTGTTCCACTATCTCGCAAATTGATAGATATTGCCCATAGACATCCTTTGGCTTGTGTGTTGGTCTGGTGTCTGCGCTGTACTATATATATATTAGTACATACGTCTTAATTAAAATATATTGACATACCTTCAGAATTCTCTGCATCTAGTTTTCTAGTATCTCGGGGCTTGCCATGATGTACACATCCATAGCGTATACGACCTTTCTTTTCAGACCCACTCAAAGTCACCACAGCGAAGCCTTTGGTAAATGCATAGTCCTGGAGTCTACTAAAGCCATATTTGGCCATGCATATTGCTCGCCATCCATAGGTTCTTCACAATGTAATTCAGGCATCTCTTCTACAACCTTTATTACTACCGAAACAAGCTCCTTTGGAAGGCTCGGGTGTGGAGTCCAGGTCTGTTTCGCACTCAAGGTACTGGTTGCAGTGGAGAGTGACATTTTAGTGAGCACAAAGCAAGTATAGGGCAGAAAAATTAAATAAGGATTCGCGAGTACTATATGAATATATGTATCGGCTGGAAAATATCTGGGATGTAAAGTGCGTGAAGCCTTTGTAATTGTGTTGGAGTCTTGCAAAAATGAAAATCTCAAAACCAGTAGCTACAGTGCGAATTATCAAAGAAAAATTTCCCAGTTCGGAGAGTTAGGCGCACTGATTACCCTGCACCGAAAATATCTGCCGCACTAAGACAGTCTGCCACACCAAGACAGTGAGCTCAGCCGCACCATATGCAAGACGGGACAGTCAGTTATGCAACCTTCGGGACAGTCAGGACAGTCAGGACAGTCCAAAAGGACTGTCCGGAGACATCGCGGATAACGACCGTGTTCGTCAGGCTCCGGTACTACGTGAATGTTCGGCCATCCCGCAGGAATTATAGCGATCGGATCGCTTGCAGATTCAGACACTAGAAGACTCACATGGGATACGAACTGTTATGTTTCTAACTCTGTCCTTATGGATGTTGATACAAGCTCACTTGAAACTGGCTCAAGGGACGGAATTCTCTAGCTATTGCCGGGTCGATACGTTTTGCGACAGCGTGTGCAGGAGGATGGCCTATGATACAGGTACCAGGCACCAGGGCATGAAATGCTTGATCCGGTCGATTATGCTTTTCACCTGGGGCTTGTCCATTCCGGGGCCTGACTGGTGCTCCGGATGCAATCAGGGCAATGAAATTGAACTTCTCTGGTATGCTTGCGCATCCGTGGCTATAGTGCTCTGCTAGTGTTTGCTATGCAAAAGTAAGCTACCTGTTTGTAGATGGTGTCAGATGATGCCGGAATTTCAGGAATTAAACCGATGGTTTGTGTCAAGTAGTTCGTAAGCTGAGCCCCCTGCCGGTGGCTTAAGAGAGCATTTGGCACGACACCAATCATACACAGTAGCGCATTCGACAACGTCCGAGCTCCTCTGTATTCCGAGATATTGCTGGTATCCAAGTACGTACATAGACTGCAGTAGCACGTATTGGTTTCCCTAATCAGGAAGGAGAGTTTTCTGTACGAGTACTTTGTGAACTTTAGATATACATGTATAGTTGATGTACAGCGACCACCGCTGTAAGATAGACAGATAGTATCCACTACTGCCCTGCGATGGGCCGGAGCGGTGAGAGCTGGCGGAACGAACGTACGGCCAAATGCGAGTGCGAGTGCGAAGAGAAGAGAAGAGAAGAGAAGGTGGTTGATTGAATGTGCTACAGTACAGAAAGTCTGTATATATGATATCGCCTCACGTGTTGCCCTTATCTCCACATGGCTTCATGCCAAGCTTCCTTTCGCCCATTCCGTCGTCGTCACCACGCCGCTCCAGCCACCAAGCAGAGCAAGCGGGGCAGAGTACCCTGTCCACGAACAATTACCTACATTAGTATGCACATGGAGAGCCTGACAAGTCTATCTTGCGCACTTGCTGCCTCAAAATTTTAATTAAAGTGATGCTGCTGGAACTTGTGAACCCTTGCTGGGATGATCATGCCGGGATCCCCAACGGCCCTTATTTGGAGTAGAGCTCGAGCTGAGTTCGAGTGTGCTCGTCTGTAGATCTTCTTTTGGCTAGCTGCAGTGACACAGCACTGGTAATATCATATTGGAACTGGCGGCAATAGGAATACTGAAATGCATGCTGGTTCAAAGTGATGCTGAATCACCGCCTGAGATTATCCACTCTGCCTAACAATGCAAGTACAGATAATCTATTTCCACAATGGGCTAGGGCTCATGACAACCTGGGCAAGCCAAGCCTGCTTCAGAGTAGGTACACCTTGTTGCATAATATTGTGACGGAGGCCCTATAAGTATCCAACTCCAGTTCACCTCCCAATCCCTTGCCCCTGCTAATGCTCCTCCTAGAAACCTTTCAGCGAAAGTATCATAAGCGGCTTTCTTTCATTTCCGCGCCCAGCCTTCCTCCAGGAGCTTACACGCTAATGTAAAATAATAATCTACGACCTTCATATATACGCATATCATTGAAATGGCACAAAGCATCATTATTGGGATTGATTTTGGAACACGGGACACATGTGTTGCATGGGTATGTCTCTTCAGCTACAGAATGCGGCTCTCTACAGTTGATCTCGGGAATATGGTATTGATAGGAACTATGCTTGGAAATGGTAGGCGAATAGTTCATCAAAAGAAATCACACCAATCAGGCAATAGCCAGGCGATATGGTAGGTACTGACTTGCTTTCAAGACGTTAAATAAACGTTTAACTGGGGGTTTTACCTGAAGGGCAAACATGACGCAGATAAAGTACCATCGGAATTGATATACTTGGCCGACGGGACTTCCAAATGGGGTTTCCTAGCTGCTGCGGAGAGCCAACACCAAGGTAGAGAGCCTCTCCGAGACTTGAGGCTTCTCCTTTATCTGCCCCAGGAAACAAGATCGCTTGCGGATCCTCTTAGTCTTAAGCAGATACGAGCAGCACTTCCACCAAATAAGAAACCAGTCGATGTTGTTTCAGACTACCTAAAAGCAATCAAACAACATACACTCCAAATTCTGAGTAATAATTTCGGCACTGAATTTTGGAAAGTGATTCCAGTTAAATACTACTTAACCATTCCAGCTGTATGCCCTGTTCATCTTGAGAGAAATATCAGTCCCTGAATGCGGCGTACTGATGAGGAAGGGAATCTTAGTTCTGGAGTGACTCTCTAAAGGTGTTGACCTTCAAAGCAGCCAATGATGCTGGCATAGGTTTGGAATATGACTCAAGTCTGCAATTGATTTCGGAATCAGAGGCAGCTGGTCTATATTGCTTAACTGATGTTTATCCTGGAATAATCAAGGTAACTATCGTGATGCAGTGACTAAAATCCGTATATACTAACCACATAACTGACGAAAAGGTGGGCGATACTTTTGTCATAGCGGATTGTGGAGAGACAACTGTCGTAAGTTTACCACTTCTATCAGGTGGTGATTTCCTCAGCTTCAACACTCTTGTCATTGATATCTAATTTCTCTTGCATTAAGGACTTGATTTCTTATGAAGTCTTGCAAGTAGCTCCTAGATTTAGAATTTCTGAGGTGGCTGTTGGCACAGGCGGCTTGTGTGGATCAACTTCCCTCAATCGTCGGTTTGCGGCATTTGTCAAAGCCCGGCTTGGTACAAAAATGTAAGAAACCAACCCAACCAGTACATGTGCATCAAGTTTATGATTTAGTACAGTGTAGATGCGATGATTGCCAAGGGCAGGCCCTACGAAAACATGATGAAGGCTTTCAATGAACGTTTAATGCCAACTTTTCAGGACTCTGACAACCAAGATGATGACTACGAAGATGAGATGTACTACTGCGAGACTCCCGGCGTCCCCGACTATTACAGCAAAGGGGTTGTGGATGGATTCTTAATGATTTCGAGAACTGAAATGCTATCAATCTTTGAGCCTATCATCGCAGAGATTTCACAGTTAATTCAGGGACAACTTGATGCCGTCACACAGAGAAACGTCAAACAAGCATCGGTAAGTCTTCTTAACTTGTCTTTCTAACATCATCTGACCTATGCAAACTGATATAGATGGTGCTGCTCCTTGGTAGCTTTGGTTCTCACCCTTACCTATACAAAAGGTTGCAAGAACAACTTAATATGAATCCCAAGAATGATATTGGTATCAGAGTTGTGCAGCCAATGGACACGTGAGATACTTTCCTAAAACTAGATTCAGGAGAGCTGAACTGATCGCACGGATGCAGTTGGAGTGCTGTTGTCCGGGGAGCAGTGATATGCGGCCTACAAAGCACATGCATAGAAATCAAGAGTAGGCGGGCAGGACGAAATTACGGCATTTTAAACTCTAAAACATACGATGCGCATATCCATCCCATTGAATGTCGATACTGGTGCTCCTATGAGGAGAAGTACAAGACCCAAAACATAATTACCTGGCTGATCAAACAGGTAAGTTCTCTGGGACGGATGAACTAAGAAGTTATTACGTTAGTACGCTGCATTAGCTAAGGCAAGGGTCTTTTTTTTTTCAGGGAGATGAAATCGAAGAGACAAAAGAGATATCCTTACCTTTTTCTCATATATTTTCACCAAACGACACTTGTTTCATCGCAACAGCCGTTTTACTGGGTAGTGATTCGCCTCGCAGCCAAGCAGAACAGCGTAGCACTGACCCGAGTAAGTTTGTGACCGGTACGAGACTTCAGGCAACTTAATTTGATCTAACCACTTAATCCCAGATGTATACGAAGTTTGTCGTATTGATTGCAATCTCGACACCGTTCAACATCATTTCATGACCCGGAAAAATTCAGCTGGAGAAGTTTACTACGTTGTTAGATTCAACGTAGCTATACACATTCACTCGAATCAGCTTACTTTCACCCTGCAATGCAATGGTGTGAATTATGGTAGCGCTACCACGGTGAGGTTTATCTAAGGAGGCCTGTTGGAAGACTTGTATACGAGAAGGTTGCCCAGATTAATATATCTGTTATGCCATTTAAAGTATTTCACCAATAGCATGGGCTTAGTCGAGCAGTTCAATCGTACTTAGCTAATGAAATAAAAAAAAAAAAAAAAAAAATCGTACTTAGCGCTGCGATATTGAGCTCAATAGTTGTCACGTGTATTGAAAAATCATACTAGGGGAAAGCAGTATAAGCAGTACATGCTAGTACCTAAAAGGTAATTATTTTTTTTTTTTTTTTTTTTTTTATATCAATACTCGCGTGCCGCCCAACGGGCTATGGCGAGGGTCTTTATTAAAGAAAGTTAGTAAAAGAAAAGCCTCAACTAAATACATGTGGAGCCCGCGATTCTCGTGCATGATGCGGGTGGTCAATACAGCCTACTTCCTCCGCCTGTCCGGCTCGTATTGAGTGGTCCTCAAAAGCCTCCCACCTAACCTGACTCTGTCTATGTCTTTCTCCTCCTCCAAATACACCACGACCGAGCTGGTCTTCTTGCTAAAAGGTAATTGAGCAAAGTTTCAAGTAGCTAAAATGTAAGTCATGACTTGTAAAATGATCAAGCCTTATATACAGACAGCTTTAATCCGCCGACCACCTTGTTTACCACTAGGGTAAGTTAAATTGTTACAGGAACTCCGTACGTACATACATGGTTTCCATTTCCATTCTCCCAAGACGTCACCGCGGCATTTCCAGTGAGCCTTGCAAGATCATTACTCAACAGCCAGACGAATTCACTCTCACAGCAGTCCCTACTCCAGTGCCTCTACTTGGTCGCTGCGAGCCAAGTGAAAACCTACAAAATGTCCTTTTCCAGTAGTCCGTTACACTCAGCCACCAATCTTGTTCAAAACGAAAGCCAACGCAGCATTATTGTATTTCTGGGTATATGCGAGATGGACAGCAGTATCGAGCCCACTATCACAGAAAGTGTCGCCGCTATCGCAATAGGCTTGAATCTTGCTGGCGTAACGTGTAAAGCGCTGATCCGATCCACGAGGGAACAAGCCTTTTTTTCTCAATGAACCGACATTGAAGGACTCGCCAAAAATATGCCGAGGGTCACTCATCTGCGTACGGTAACGGCCGTGATTGCGGAAAGGGTTAGTTTCCAGTTTGTTAATTCGTCAAACGATAGTCCTTTTGAAGTTATACCATTGACCCAATGGCCGTATCAATTGGTGGGATCCTCACACCAAGCCCAACAATAAGTCCACCTCCGCCCGCCAGAACATCGCCAATCACGTGAGTGTCCTGGTTATACTCCGAAAAAACAATTTTCTGATTGGGACACTTTGTCACCTGATGTATGAGGTCCTCCTTCAGCTGCTCAGTGTCATCGGCATAAGACGACGCATAAGGGAAGAGAAGGGCTTGGTAGCTGGCCCAGGACCAGGAGACTTGTCTGGGTGGATGTTTGTTCAATAAGCTCAGCAAGGGATCCAATGATGCCCCCCCAGGAAGTTCTGTGGAGGCGCGAACAGTAATGATGTGCATCTATGCATTCCATGAGGGTGAACACTCAAACTTCGGCCGTACAGTATGATTGAAACGAATGCAATGAAATAACACGAGTATGTGGACTCGCAGTTAAGATTACCTCTGCACATCCAAGGCCGATATAGAGCACCGATTTTGCGGCAGCCAAAACCACGACAAAAACAACCAGGAAAGATCTTCGGAGAACCATGGTCAGCGGAATGCTCGTTGTGAACTCTAGAAAGCTGGAAACTCGATGAACGAGAGGGGGTACAGTCTTGACTGTTGGAAGGCGGTTGTGAAGTTCTGAGGGTCGTATGCTGCCCCTTTATAATCCTCTAAAACTGCAAATACTGTGTAAATTCTATCAAGACGCCCGACAGCAGGTCTGTGATTTTGGTGCTTTGGCATCCCCTTGAGGATACCTCGGCACAGGTTGACGGTTCCACGCCGAACTGGTATAGTTAACAGTTGCCCATACCGCGAAGAATGATGTTAAGAACGTTTTCAATTGGCAATAAACCAAACTTGCTAGCTCTTCTAACTATACCACCAGCTACAAAGTGTATTTGAAGACGCCATTCAAAAGAATCGTAAATAAACTCAGCCTCAAAGCCCTTAACCGACGCAGTCACGTTGTTAAGAATATTTCCAACTGCTATGCTACTGATACATCCAAAACGTGACCCTAACGCTGCTGCAAGTAGCGGAGTGTGGAGAAACAAGCGGAGGTGGGGAAATAAGCTCTTTCATCTTCCCTCTGCATGTGTAGCAAGGCGGCCCTAACCAATTACATCAAATCTTCCAAGGTAAACTTCAATAGTCTGGTTGTGCAGGCACATGAGGCTCCAAGCATCACCAAAACCAAACCATAACCGTCAACCGATCTGGGTAAACTGCCTTGTGCAGACCAGAAAAATCACAGCACAGATTTGGAATCCATTGGACATCAATGCAGGTTACAGTTAATATCCACAGCCCTAACCTGGAAAGGTAGAAGAGCTCGGTCATTTCTACAAATTTGGCATATTTTGAGAAATGGCAAATGATATTACTGAGAGGCTAAAGATCCGAACTTGTTCTACCTCACAACTATCCGCCAAATGTATTATACCTTACACCCGACTTGAGTTTATAAGGCAAGGTAGGAGGAACGCATTCTCAGATTTGATCCTTTCAATTTAGCCAATAATTCACAGTCTCTGACATAGTCCGGTGCCATGTTCCGACAAAGTGAACTGGAATTGATACTGTATGTCAGAATATTGGCCAGCTGCGAGAGGCTTACGGTAATTTCATGAGATCGACATGCGGGTAAGTAATATTTTCTATTCCAGCGGAATCTTGCTCAATCTCGTGCTAGTGCCCAGGCCATGGAAGACTATTGGGAACTGGACGAATACTTTATCTTTCTGGATGGAACTGCTCCACAACTCATCATGAGCATTGATAGTGCAATCCAAGTATGCCCCATCCCAAAATTATGGAGCACGCAGTTTGTAGCTGCATCTTGGGTTATCATCTATCCTTTCGCGGTGAACACTCGACGGGGTATTCATCCAAAATCCCGATGCCAAGAACTGAATTTTGTACGTTGGTTATACAAAGCCGACACGAGCATATTCCCTAAGCGGAAATAATGGATCTCGGCTATGGTCACGTATGTTTCCAAAGCCGGCGGCCCCTTGCATATGCATTCCGAAGAGAGAGGAATAGGCCGAGGACGCCAAAATGGTATGTCAGTACTGTATGTCTTCCAGATTAACATTGCGGGAGGTTTTTAAAGCTGCAAGGTGCGCCGAGCAGTCACGTGAGCGGTACCTTAATTTCACGACGAATGTTCGTGATGCTCCTATTCTCTCAATGCTTCTTCCCAGAATCTCTAAGTTGCCGCAAGGGGTAAGAATATCTTACGTTCTTATAAGCTGAAGATTTTGTGACAAGACATGGAATTACCACTTGTATTGTAGTGCCTTGCCCCTTCATGGGAGATTTGTTGAATGGGATTTTTTTTTTTTTTTTTTTTTTTTTCCATATTTCACGGAACCCCGCTTGCAGCTGTTCGCCATGGCAGGCATTGATGTATGGATGTTTGGCGGTTCTCCGCAAAGATGTAATACTATGCTAAAGATATGACAAGTAATATATAGCTAGTATATATTTGACTGAGAAAAACTGGGGCATTGATTACTGGTCACTGATTGTGACGTGGTGTAGTTAATAGAAAGCCTTCAAATCACTGTGTTTGTCCATCGAGGATTGATAGTTAATTACATATTTCTAGCAATTTTGGCAAAGCTCGCTGTAGAATTCAGCTAGCGATATATCAATGGAACTGCAGTTAAAGAAAACACGACAAGGCAGTTCAGTTCGTACTATATTGTATAACTATTACCTTGAAGCCCTCGGCCAGAACTGCAAATGGTTTGCTACATATTTTTCTGTATCAAATATACAAAACAATCGTTTAAGATTTCACAAATACGATGCCACCATCACCAGCCCATAGTCCAAGGCCCAGCACAGTCACAGTAGGGTGTGACATGCAGGAATGATGGACTATCATTACAGATGTCATTCGCTCGGGAAATTGAACTGCCATAACTCCTCCCATAACATTCTGACAAAGTGGCAATGCCCCCATGGTGGTTTTGGGATGTTAGTTTATTTCCTTATATTTCTTTTGTATTTAATGATCTCGTCGTTGCCCATATGGTGTAATGAAGGCTCAACAGCATCCACTGTCTTGCACAGGGCACCGGTATCTAGAGAGTATATGGGTCCGGGGTCCCTCCAGAGGCTGGTAGCCTGTATGCGGGGTTACGTGACCAAAAAAAAAAAAAAAAAAAAAAAAAGGACCTAGTAGACGGCCGGCCGGGTTAATTAGGCCAGGCACCGGGTCCCGCCTTACTGGTAGTCTTGACTATCTGGGCCGCGCCGGCCATTACTTGAGACTGAACTGATGAGGCTCGGCGTTATACATGCCCAACAGTGCCAAAAGCATGGAGATCGTATGATTTTGAGGCTTTTGTCGCAGTCAACTGTTTTGAAACAAAAGTTTACACCAGATTATGCAAGTGCGCGCTGCTGACGCCACTCGGGATAGTTTGAGCTTTCGATAGTTGCCAAGATATGAGGGTAAAGAGCCTTGTTAGCGCATCGGCGTGCATCTTGGGTCTTGCCAAGGTTGGTTCATCCCATATTTCATGGCTGCACCAGCAAAGTTGCAGCCCTGATAGCACTTGTCCGTCCGAGTCCGCGTTTGTGCTTCTGCTGTATAGTAAAGAAGATATTGGTGGACAGTGGCAGAATATGTCGAAAGGTTGATGTAGCATCGAAATTGGTGAGGGAAATGGTATTTTGAGGTGTCCTTTTTTTGTTTTGGTCACATAATCCCACATACAGGCTACTAGCATTTGGCAGAGAATGAGATCTCCATTGTTACGGGAAGTGGTACTGCGATGCGTATGTGTGTAGTCTGGCTTGGTTCTATGTATTCTTAGGCTATCCACACCCAATGCCAGCCGAAAGTTAACCGGCCCGAAGCGCGGCCACAAAGTCATATTTATATTCCACCTACCTATGTACGTACTTAACTGGATTAGAGTTTTTAAATCATCATTAGGGTAAACCCCAGAATCCGGCGTCAAGAGCCGACAAACCTAAACTTAATTCGAGATAGGCGGGGCATAAAACTCTAATCAGGGCACAGGGCATAGGGCCAGCGAAAGCACCGTCCTACTGCTTGTAAGAGCCAAGCCCGATTACCCACGGGAGAGTCAGAATTTTAGCTAGCCTCGAGCCCAGTTGTGCTGATCAGTATATAAAGCACTATGTTCGCTCCTCACAACGAAGGATTCAGCGCGGATACACATCCAAAAGTGGGTTATAACCCATCAAGCAGCACAACAATATGAAGACCCCAGCTCCACCATCCAGACCTAGCTGACCTCGGATCAACAAATACTCCCCTGGCACGGGTGCAACGAAGGCCTGCCAGTGCTCACCTTGTAAAAGCTGATTCTTGATTATAGACTGATGAGCATGGTCAACCATTCGTCCACCATCAGCGAAATCTCGGTGTCACCCACCGGGGCGCCAGACATCAAGCAATCCTCTACTTGTTGGCATTCGACAACTTGCGAGACGCGCTGAAACAGGGAGTTCGACTCCACATGCGTTATCGAGAGCAGATATGCTACGCAGTTTGAGAAAGCTGCAGAGTATGGCTCTCAACCTCGCCATGTGCTCCTTATCAATACCTTCAGTCTTCAATAGGCTGGAATTCACTCACCTTCACGAATCCCATGGCCATGATCACTTTCCCTGGCTACACCAAATGAGATGAGCGGGATCTGCACAATGACCCCATCAGCTTCATTAGCCCAGGGAGCAACTCTGACTGCCACGACCCTGGTAGTCCCATACCACATACAAGCTGCGCCGGTGTGCAGGCACTTTTTGATGTAGATGAGCTTCATGCCCGTTGCAAGCCCTTGTTAGATTATCATAGTGGGCGCAGCGCTAGTGGCCAAGGTAGAGAGGAATTTTATGACCGGCAATCTCAATCCCGCGCGGTTTATGGTGCCCTGTGCAAGGAGGTTGAGCATCACAGTCCCACCGAGCAAGGCAGAAATCAGCTGCTAGAGGCTGGTGAGGGATGGAAATTGCTGCCTTATAGGCTAGTTAGGGCGCAAGGTCCTTGGTACCTACAATGAGACTTTGGTGCCAACAGCGCAACTGTACTATAACGAGCGCAGCTGGGGCAAACTTCAACCTATCCCTGAGGCGTAGGTAGTTTCGTACGCGGCTTAAAGGGTGTGGGGCGATATCCTGCCAAACCAGGCCGATCCTCAACGAACACCACATAACCGATGGACACAAAACTATTCTCCAAAGCTATTTGCAGCAGCTCCAAAGATAACCATCTGATTTGCGCAATGTAGTGAATGGCAAAAAAAATTTATGCCTTCTCGAATCAGGTAGCTCCATCCCCCTTCGCATCATAGATTGTAACTCCGAAGTCTGCACATGAATGTGCATTTGTGGCACCCTTGAATATCAAGTGGAGTGGTCCTTTGGACATTTGTCTAAGCCTATAAAATGATCAGCTTTTTACCGAATGGAGGAAAATGCCTGAAATTGACATCTCCAGTGAATGGGAAAAGGCTTTGCAGATCAATGTTCATCAAACATTGACAACAAACGTGAAAGAAGAAATCCACATGTGTTTCTTCTTAAACGGCAGCCCAATATCCTGAAATTCGAAAAAGCAATCGCAGAATTCATAGGAGCAACAGAAGCTGCTAAAGAGCTATCTTGGATTCAAAATTCATGGAAACAATCAAAATTCCATGTGAATGTCCTTCAATACCATTTGGTGATAATCAAGGGGCTCTGGCTTTGGCAACAATTAAAACAATTCTTGGAAGAAAATCTGGCTGGTAAGAAAACAAGCGAAGCGGACGATTAGAAAATTTGTTTAACAGCAAAAAATTCGAAAATCTTTCAATTGCGCGTATAAAAGATCTAAAAATAGCTTTAGCCTCGGCATATAGACACGGAGAGTAGTTGTCTAACGCAAGCTACCTTATTACTGGTGGTTAATCTTAAACTGTTCTAGTCGCCTTGAAGAATAAGAGGCATTGAGGTTGTTTTCATGCAACATGTTACCAGAAATGCCGAGTCGATGAACATACATTATAGCCCCATGACGTAAATAACTTCGGTATCGCATTTGGATACGGTGTTCTGCTGCTCTCTTAAAGTGGAGACTATAGTTTATATGCGCCCGTGCCAATTAAAGCACATTAATACATAACAACCTTTGAAAATATGAAGTAGTATAATGACCTATATAGGGAAAACTACTAACCTCATATATAAGCCTAGGACGAGGCTAACAAATTAAAACTTACCCATAGATACTTACCTCTGCAGAACATTGGTACAAAACAATAATTCCTAGACCATTACTAAAAAAAGACAAGCATCCGATGAAGTGCAATATTCTCAATGGGGATGCAACGTTCTTCGTCTAGTATACTTGTGTAGCGTACTGTATTTCTTCATTCATAGGGAAATATCAAAAGTAGAATGATGGCATGTGCTTCCAGCAGTGTTGTGTTCAAACATGTTTCCTGGAGTGCACGAGAACATGCTAAATGGTGCTCTCGGCAGAACAATTGGATCTTTTTACTTACTTTATCGGTCTTGAACCCCTGGCTATAAGCAACTTAATATCATTACTTTCTCGCAGCTGCATGATACGGCAGAAGTTGCTGTAAATGTCTTCATGAATTTTGTACATACTTAGTAGTTGCGGTTGAATGATGCGCCTCTTGAGGACTATTTATGGATCACCAGGTACGAGGCTGTCCCACCCTAAGACGATTAAAGTAGTGATGCAGCAGATCACGATCAACGAGAAAGTTTACCCATTATGGGAAGAGGTGACCTCGTACTTGCCAATACGTATGATTACATGTTTGGTACATCGCAACTCTCGTCCCTGGTCGCCCTAGGCAGAAATCGCCTTGCGGAGCCTCTGGTGGCAGAAGGGAGCTACAAGGGTCTCCTCCATCTCGCCACTGAGAACAATTGGAAAGTTTGCTAGTTGCGTGGCTCGGAGTCAATTGTTGGCAAAGAATGTAAAGAAATTCTTCCTGTGATTTATAAAGAAGAAATGCTTGAATCAATGCATATTCATAATCGGAGGCGGTGACAAGGTGAAGTAATCGATCTTACCACTACGGTCCAGACTGTTAATACAAGAGCGGCGAAAACGTTTGGTACCCAGCAACAAAGTTTTTCAGAGTTCTTGCTTGACTATTTTGCAGTTGAATATTCAGGTACAGTACCTAGACAAAAGTGTACGCTACCTCCTCACTATGCAATAATGGGAAAAGCGCATGCATTGACGTTTGTGATGCAATAGGAAAAATACCAGTAGATCAAGCCCTCATAACCAGAACACTCTGAATATCTCATAACTAGAATACCATGATGAAGGAAAAAATATTATACCTAACTCCAATACATATGCAAACTGTCAGGTAAAATATATCTAAATTATAAGGCAAAAGAAATCAGCTAAACATGCATCAACAGGAGACTATATCAGCAGAATACTATACCAGCAACAAGAGTTTCAAGAAAAGGTTCAGACCGCTCAAAATACCCACAAAGCTGCCCAACTCCGAGTTCCTTTCCACTAATGCTTAGATATCAGCCCTTCACCTTCATTACTGCTACAACCCATGTAGCATACTTATTGAGTGCTTTGAAACCGCCTGGGCGATCTGCTGATTCCAGCAATCATTCAATTCTTTCGCTGGTGCCGGTTTGATAACTGAAGGTCCGGCTTGTATCAAATGAATGTATGCTTGAATTCAGCTTGAATAAGGCAGTAATTCTATCTTTTTCAATATCTGGAAGTTCTTTCTCTTTCCTGTATCACTGGAGAGTGAAAGTGCTGACAGTGAAGTTACAAGCTCATTGTTAGCCATCTTAAGGTCAAGTATCATATTCAAGAAGTATAACTCAATCAATAAACTATAGCGAACTCATATCTGGAGTACTGTATATACTGTATTTAGAGTATCCACTTGTCCAGTATCATATGAATTACTCTTGATAATGCAAAAGTGATCTCATCGTGTTGAATATACAGAGGTCAATGTAGTGCATATGCGCTGCCCTATTATTGCATCGTGAGGGGGTGGCGCACACTTTTGTCTAGGTACTGTAATTGGGAAAGCTGACACAATGAATATGGCACAGTTGTTCCAAATACTTTGAAGTTCCGACTACAGTACCTGTATGTGATCAGATGGAGTTAGGAGCTTCACACGTACTGTACGCAAGCAAAAGAAATGAAGCGCATTGTTCTTGGCCGTCGTCTCCATTATTCATTGTTCCCGTCTGACTTGTGATCGAAATTTCTTTCATAAGACTTCGAACAAAGAGTCACACAAAGAATTTGCTGCTGCCCAGTGGTGGCGTGGGAATCATGAGCATTGGTCCCAGAGTCAAGAGTAAGGTCAGCTAAGTGTTTGAGAAGTTACAGATTGCCTCGGGGACATTCCTGAATTCCAGTCACGGTGAGAGCAGATTTAGGATTAAGACACTAGAACTAGTAAGGAAGCACATCCGCCCCAAAGCTGGTATGGCTCCAGAGTAAGCCTAGCTGAGCATCTACAATATTCTCTGCAGCACCAACGGCCATTGCCTCGACAACGTGAAAAGATCTTCACAGTAGCTAATATAAGTTCGTGAGAGCGGAGACGTAAGTGAAACGACAACTACATCCACATTTGCACATAGATACCCAATTTTGTACGCTACCATTACGTCAAAGGAACTCGTGGTGAAAAAGTGGAAGAAAAAATTTCAATGGAGTCATCTGGATCAAACTGTAACAGTCGCCTCGGCCGCCGCTGAATTGCGATTGAACCGTTCTGCGGCGTCCAGTAATATCAGCCTGTGCGTTTGTGCACAACGAAAGATCGACGCCCAGCGAAGGCGTGAAGCCCCGCCCCGGGCTCGACCAGGTCAGCACGTTGCAACGGCCCAGCCAATTGGGCAGTCGCTCGGCCCCTGCCAACCAGATTCAACCAATTCCCGTACTGCAGCTCGCACTTTTATTCCAATCGTGGTCCACCACATGCTCACTTTCACTCTAAAGCCCTGCGACACGAAAGACTTCTTTCTTGCCCCTGAATCCTTGAGAATTCATGTACCCCTGAGAGCTTGGTCGTGCTTAAGCGGTTGTCACAGGGTCCGGCACGACATGCTGATATGCTGATATGCAAACCTGAAGGTGGCCACCGCTCACGACCGACCTCCAGGCGGAAGCAGGGGTTTTCGTTTGAGTCTCATTAGCGTGGGTACGTTTGATGACCGTAATCATCAATTGGATAACGTTGAGCCAAGCTGTTCGGACACTCTCCAGCCCTCAACCGCACCTGGTCTAGGAGGATGGCCAGCGGCCAACTACAGAGAAAGACGGATTTGGGCCGAAACTCACCAGGGCCATCAGTATGGGGAATCGTCAAGAGCTCGAATGCTATAAAGAACCCATTGTCTCGACGTCGGGTTCAGCTTTGTTCTCACTCTCCACCAGAGAATTCTTCAGTGATCTATTCCACTCTCTCTATCTCTTTTTCTCTTTGTTTCCTTCACTCATTTTTACCTCTCAGTGAAGCCGGTCTTCATTGCAGCAGTATCCAAACTGGAAACTACGTACATTCTTTCTATACAAAAAGTTGAGACCTGAATAAGACCACCATGAAGGCAATTACTCTCACCGCTCTTCTCCTCTCCACCTTCAACCTAGTCGCCGGGCACGCTCGTCTGCGGGAGCCAAAGCCTCTCGGCTATGGCAGCACTCCCGCCCTTACCGGGAATGGGTACAACGGTCCCCTCAACTACGACGGCTCCGACTTTCCTTGCAAGGGCCTTATCGACGTCGTTGACATGACACCCGTAGCCAAATGGGAGGCTGGCAACAAAGCCATGTTCGAGATCCAGCCCAACGATGCTGGCCCAGGAGTTGAAGGCCATCTCGCAGCACACTCTGGAGGGAGTTGCCAGATCTCCCTCTCGTACGACAACGGAAAGAGCTTCAAGGTGTTGCACAGTTACATTGGTGGTTGTCCAAGAGACACCCCGCTGAATTCGAACATTGCTGGGAAGAACCAAACTTTCACTTTCGATGTTCCGAAGGAGGCAAAGGCCGGAAAGGTTATTGCTGCTTGGAGTTGGATCGCAAGAACTGGCAACCGCGGGGAATTCTACATGAACTGCGCTAGTGTCACCATCACTGGTACTGGTACCAGCACTCTCGACCACCTCCCAAACATGTGGGTTGGTGACCTCATCAAAGGCGACATCAAGGAGGGCATGTGTAAGACCAAAGCTGGAGTCAACTTCGATTTCCCCTTCCCAGGTGATAATGTCACCCGCAACAGTGAGGAGTCCGCAGGCCCGACGGGTCCTGGCCCAAATGGTGGGTTCGAGGTTTGCAGGGCTCCTGGCCCTGGTGGCAAGCCAGATCCAATCCCGACCCCAGTCGACCCCCCCGCTGTAACTAGGACATCCACTTCAGTCCCGACTCCACCAGTTACTGTAACTCCCACTCCTGTCCCGACTGGACGCCCGGGGGATGGTAGGCCATTCGATGTTGTGGTCGAGGGGGTCACATATGAGTGCCGCTTGAAGAAGTAGATCTTCTTCTGAAAATATACCCTTTTATGCTCTATCCGCTTTCTATGACACCTTTTTTTTCTTTCCCCCACGATGTATATTTTGTCTATCACTTTGTAACATCCTATGCGGTTTGTTTGCTAGTCTACCCTCCGCATCTGGTCTCTTCTTTTCTTTCACGGTCGTTTGGGAATTATTATCTGGGGCGTTTTGATTTGTATTTTTATTTCAGGTTTCTAGGTTTGAGTCTTGCCTACTTGGGTTTCTATTTTGGGAAATTTGGGTAAATTTGAATTTCCGGTAGCTATGGGAATTGGATTTGGATTTGGAATTTCAGGTTAAGGACCCACGCAATTGTACGGATAGAAAGGGATAAGGGATAAGAGATGGACAACAGTGTTTTGTTGAGAAGGTATATAGCTTTGTGGAACAATAGAAGTGAAATGAAGTTCATTGTCCTCATAAGCGGAGTCAGGTGCAGTCGCCAGGGTCCATCGTAGAGCTTATTGAAGGACCTGCATAGAGGCTTTCTAAGCTAGGTTGGTGACCATGTCCACTGCAATGGCCGTGTCCAGACGCCGGTATTGAAGCAAGCTGCGCCAGAAAAGTTTTAGGGGTGATGAATGGTCAAGTAAGGATACTCTCGACATGAAAATTGGCTCAGGCCATGGGGCATAGATTGCAGCACTTCCATGAAGTTTAATCAATTCGAGATGAAATTCCTGGGACGAGAGGTGTGGGACCTAGATGGAAGGTTAATCAAAGCACCAAAGTGGTTCAGAGAGATAAGATTCTTCTGATGATCTGGAGCGCAGATTGGAAATGAATGTTTATCAGATACATTGCAGAGTTTCGACCCAGAATTATATTAAGATTCTGCAAACCCAGAGTCGATAGTTGAATACATGGAGAGTGGCGGTAGCGAAAAAACAAAACGTATACACTAGAAGCACTTGATACTTACTTGCACACTCGCACTTTCGGGGCTTATATAATATGCAACAGAGCACCAGGTAAGGAAATACACCAAAACCGGAAAGACCACAGTAACCCCTAAACACCAAGATTAAAATTCAAAAATGCCATCCAAACTTGCTGTCCTTCTGCTTCTGTACTTCTTGGCTGCTCTCTTCTCCTGCCTTTTCTTCTTCGTGTTGCTCCTTGCTTGACTCTCGGCTGTTCAGTTCTTTCTCTTCACCCCCCACCACCCCTCGGCCTCCCCTTCAATTCCTCCCCCGGCCTTGCCCTCCTTCCCTGTGAACGCCATTCTTTGACGGAAACAGTTGGCATCCAACCTTCTTCAACCAGCTTGTCAGCGCCCTTCTTTTTTCCTCCAGCACCCCTATATCCCATCGACGTTCGCCAACCCAGAAATCCACATCTCCATCCACTGCCTGCATTTCTACCCACCCGCCAAGCGCCCCTTTGCCTTCTCTTGGCCCCTTCCTCGCTCGGACAGTCTTCCAAATATCAATTGTGCTTGTTACAAGGTGAGCATCGCTATCCTCCTCAGCATCGCCTTCTTCTGCTTCTTCTACTTCTTCTTCCTCCTTCACATCAGAATTGGCTTCACCGTCATCCCTGCGGCTCAATTGCTCTTCCCCATCAATATCAATAAGCCTTAGTTGTGGGCTTCCTCCAGTATGTATCTCCCCGTTCAATGACCGCCCCACAAACCTCCCTTCCCATGCCCCGTCATATACCGCCTCAATACGTCCAGTAACCGAAGTATGCTTTCCCTTAACTGCAAACCTGTATTTATCCACTACATTTTTTGCGTTCGGCTGCTCTTCATCCTCCCCTACAACATGCTCGCCGTCCTCAGTCATTAGACGCATGACTTTCACCTTGGTCAGTCCGCTTTTTGTGTCTGTCTTTATGAGAGGAAGATTGGTCAGCTCTCCACCAGGAGGGACCCAGACGCTCAGATGAGCAATATCCCCGCTAGAGGAGTGTATGGTGAGATTAGAACCTGCAGTGAGCACTGTCTCACCAAAAACATTTCCAGTTGTTGTTTTAATATACGTAGATATATGATGGGAGGCATCGGCACCAGCGAGCCCTTTTAGCTGGACGAAGCCAGACATTGTGTGGACGGTGAGTTTAGCTGGGACATCCGCAGGAGCTTGAGACGAGACTTGTGGAATAAGCCCCCAAACGCGGACATTACCCGACGTGGTCTCGAGATGAGCTGACTCGGTAAGATCCTGGGTTAGAAGGATTGGAGAGGCGTCAATGTGACCCATCAGTGTTCTTACTGAAAGTGTTCTCGAGCGGAGCCCAGAGACACCCGTAAGCAATCCGTGGGCTTGAGGTTGCGCATCAGCACCTTCAACAGTGGATATAACATGCTCAGTGTCATCTAACGAATTAATATCCAAGGCATATAGATGGGAGTCTGGATCGGGTGCAAAGGAGATATCTCCACAATAGCTACTGAGCAACGTTTGGCCTTTAACTATGAGGTCAAGGCTTGCCTGGTCGACTGTGATGCATAAAGTCTGAACGGAGATCTCGAGCGATGACAGAATGCTTGTAACCGCTTTTGCGGTTCCGGCAGCTGTATTGCCACTACTACGTGGCACATAGATCGATATCCGTGCCTTCGCACAGCCAACGGGTTTACGAGGTGGAGCCACCAACATGGTAGGGGAATAATCAGTCTATTTGAGGTAACTTATTAGTTAACCGCCGCGAGAAATGGGACTTAATAGGTACTCACATATAAAACCAATCCCTGTCCATCGGCCCCTCTCTCAATTTTCACCCTCCTCTTCATGTCCTCCCTGCTCATGGCCATATCAAATTCAACCTTCAGTACCCCTTCATCATCCTCATCTTCTGGTGTATAACCCATTATTGTCACCTCACCGACAAACCTATAATCCCCCCCACGTCTCCATTGGTGACGGTTATCCATTTCCCGCTGGCGAAAGTACAAAGATGGGGCAGCTGCTCCGGAGTCCTCTGAGGTACTGGCATTCAGGATAGGAAACCGGAAAATCCGTTCTCCTGTATATAAGTAGGGAGTCGAAGAACATTTAGAGCCGTCATTAAAGTCATCTTTAAACTGTGCAAGTGAGTAGACGTTATGTCAGTGCTAAAGTACTTACAAAGTAGCAAATATGGGGGAAATATAAAGCTCTTACATTCCGATTCCTATCCCACCATTGCACTTCTTCAGGCTTTCTAAGCACAAAGATGTGGTAAACCGACCAGAGAAGATAACTGAGGCCAACGAAGAAGATAAACCACATTGTGGCTTTGCAGCAAGAACGGCACTTTTTTTTGAACCGATGGCGGGCGCGCCATTGCCGCCGGCTTCGGCTGCAGGAGGATGAAGGATCTCGACCATGCCGCCCTCTTCGCCGTTCCCGCCTACTACACCGATCGCGTGAATGATGCCTGCGATTTCCTTCTTCCCCGTCCCCGTTCGAATCATGTGTGTAGTCATAAGAGCGATCATGTGACGTTGTGCCTGCCCCGCCGTTAGGGCCGCGGTCTGACATTGAGAGTGGTACTGGGAGCTGTTGCATCGGCATTTGAGGTGCGGGAGGAGGAGGGGGTGGCGGCGGTGGTGGCATCACTGGCGGCAGTGGTGGCATTGGAATTTGCATCTGCTGTATTCCGGATTGGGGTAATGAGGGCATCCCCATGGGCATCTGCATCTGCCCCATCTCCGAGCCCATAGGCGGCCCCGTCCCGTTCATCATCCCCACTCCCGCCATCCCAATCCCTCCCAAACCCATGCCCATACCCATTCCGCCCATCATCCCGCCCATCATCCCGCCCATTGTCCTCCCCATCCCGGGCCGGAACCCATCTACAACAATTCCATCGTCTTCCTCCGGCGCAAAAGTATACCTCGGTGGACTTTGGTCTTCATCATCCCTCCCCTCACCAACAAACTCGTCAGCCCCCATTATCCTTCTTCCTCTCCCTGATCCTGTGCTGCTCCCAGCAGCGATGCTCGAGTTACCTTCACTGCTAGATGCAGCAACTGCAGCAGCAATTGCTTCCTCCTCCTCAAAAATCTTCTGCGGAAGACTTGGGTCTTCAACCATCACTTGAGGATGGTTTCGAGGAGTGAAGTACCCATCTGCGTCTGTCATTCTGTGTCCAGCTGAAACGCCTGGTCTTGAAACTTATGTCGATGTGTATGCTATGTGTCTATGCGGTCGTGTCAAGCATCTAACCGAATAGCGATCCAGGAACTTGGTTAGGAGTTTGGAGCTTTCTCGCTGTTATTTCAACTGCAAAATTTGATAGCTGTTGGACGAAAAGTGGATTATGGATGCAACGGGTACCGACTCCTCGGTGCCTTCTTTTAAGATCAAGACAAAATTGCGGAATCAAGAGTTCATGGCTTTCTACCCTTGACCCTTGCGCTCAACAAATCCCTGATCTTGTCAAAAAATAAAGCTGGAAAGGTTCTCCGTCCACAGCTTTATGAGGAAGCAAATCCACAGCGGAAGAAGTACCTAGGTATTGGATAGCGGTTATTGGTAAGTGCAGCCTACCAGAAATCTAGCCAACCACCTTGTGTGAGAATATGTAAGAGGAGGCGATCCGTCCAGTAATCGCAAAAGGTAGAATGAGTCGAATGTCCTCTCGCTTACCAAAGAGACAAGTTATAAAAACAGGAAGAAACAATTTTGACAAAGCTTTAATTCAATATCGCCTTATCTCAACTCGACGGCTTATGAACAGATATCCCTAATCCTATGCACTGGGAGGAGAGGGGAAGGGTGCAGTGGGCTATGGGTTGTGGGTTGTGGAAGGGTTCTGACGACCCGAGACATCGTCTCATCACAAAGTCAAGACTAACTTTATCCTTGGAAGAAGGCCAGTAGCCTCATTTCAATCATGAGAATGTCAAGCCGCATGGTAATTGAGAAGCACGTAACTTGACAGCGACTGGGAAATGGGCTACACTGTGTTTGGTTACCTCCCGTTGGACAATCTTGGGGGACATGGGCAGGGTGGGATATGATTCATACGCGTCATTTCGGAGCAATGCCAGAGGAATTTGCTAGCGAAGAGAAATGAAGAGGTACACTGGCACTCAATACTCAACTGGGCCTCCTGGAAAGTTGACAGTATATTGGAATCTGTCAACGAATACCTCGATGTCCAAAACTCCACGTTGGGTGATAGTTGGTGGGGCTTTGTCTTGTTCTGTGCATAAAACCACTTCTCAGCCAGACAACCTCCTCCCAGCTACCCACCAATCACCCGGAATTTCAAGGAAACGAAAAAACCCGCAATGTAAGGTTATTTAAGTGTATGACTGTGTCATTTCCACACCTACAGAATCTACAGGGCATAGTGGGGCTGTGCATCGTGACCCCACGACCCGAGATTGGCATTAGGCTGCTTGGGTAGGGTGGTACAAGGCGCTTCAAACTATGCCCCATTACTCTAATCGGTTTAGTATCTTATCTGATGGAAGATAAGGATGGGAGGATTATCATAAAATCACACACACCGAGATGATGCTTGGAGGCTTTTCACTAACAGGGAATGGTTAATGTTAATATTGCCGTAATGGGAAA
The DNA here is from genome assembly GCA_015179045.1 of Kalaharituber pfeilii. Lineage (NCBI taxonomy): Eukaryota > Fungi > Ascomycota > Pezizomycetes > Pezizales > Pezizaceae > Kalaharituber > Kalaharituber pfeilii. The sequence goes on along the minus strand of WHUZ01000009.1, from coordinate 312,467 downwards.
TATATTCTTTGATCGCATAAACTTGTAGAGTTGTAATGAGTAATTACGAGTTTGTGCTAGTGCTCGGTTAGTTCATCTGCGACGTTGCTACTATACGTACAAGTATAATTCATGAATATTACGCCAACACTTGGACGTCTATCATATAGCAAATCAACTACAGTACAAAAGGTTAATAAGAAGATCGATCAATGGAAATTACCACGAGCTGCATGCAAACGGCTGACCGTGGTTAAATTGGTCAATTCAGATTTAGAGGAGGAGATTTGGAGCCAAGTATACATTTAGCGTTCGCACTCGGTGTGAGTTGTGAGTCGGTTTTTCTGAGTGAGTCGGTTTTTCTGAGTGAGTCGGTTTTCGGGTCGGTTTGTCAGGCCGTAAAACGTACCCGACTCGGCTGCCGAGTGAGCCGGTATGAGTTGTATGTACGGCGTGACTGAGTCGAGTGATAATGTACAACTACTACTTGGTTCCTGAGTGAGTTTATAGTAGGGTCGGAGGAATTTTATTAAAAGCTTACACCGACTCAGCTCACACCGATGCGAACACTACCTGAGTACTACTACTACTATACATATAGGAGCTTACTTTCCAATAAACAGATTTTCTACGATTATATACGTTGTCTATATGCCATATGTAGTGTCACCCTCCCTCACGAACATTTATCCACCTCCCCGTAATCCTAACCTTACGTACTAATCTCTCTTCCCTTTCGAGCCGTTGCTGTCCAGGGTCTGTAAAACGAAACTAATTTGATTTCTGGCGCCTAGTATCACTTCAGTAGGGGTTGGCGACGATTAATTGGGAATGATTACCAGAAGTTACAGGGAAAATACGCCAGCCTAACTAGGCAGGTGTGGTGAGGTACCTCTTTTACCCTGGCGTAAGTAATCTGAATTACCCTGAATATGTTCCTGCACATCGTGCATACATACGCATAGCAACTTTACGTGCAACATGCCCTCTCTGTCAATGAGCTGTAATACATTAGGCACTTAGGAGTGACATAAAAGCTATCATGACACTTATGAGTCTTAATTCAGATTTCAGACTCCATGATTTGAAGAAATTGATGTGTGATGAAGACACAAATATGAATAGGATACGTGTGTGTTATTTGTGTTATTTGATACGCGCTGTAAGTTTGACGTGAAGCGGGAAGTGAATACACTGGTGCTGCATATGGTGCGAAATAATGCGGGTGTATGCAGCAAAGGAGGTTACTAACTGAGCTCTACTTACAAGAACAGCTATTACCAGTCTGGTAAAAAAACTTATGATGGAAGTTGCGCCACCGCCAATGAACGAGTGGGCCAAGGCACTAAAAGTGCCTCAGTCAAGTATAGTATAGTATAGTGAAATGTGGTAACCATTCCCTAGTATATATTGGACACATATGGATACCACATACTCCTATCATGCAATGCTCCAAATGTTTTGCAATGGTAACATTTGAACCATATCAAACGTGAATCTTCTTGATATGGTGTATATATTGAAGCATTAAACTCATAATATTGCCAAAGGCTAAGGCCGAATATTTTGCTATATGGTGTAAGAAGAGGGATATATCCTCAGAGATGACCGGAGGGTTGAGAACTGGCGGAATACACACACAAGACTTGTATTCACATGATGAATCGCGAATGCGAACCGTGGGTGTGAAGTGCAGTATTGCAAGAGAGCCGAAAAGATTACTTGCTTTCCTAGTTACAGAACAAAAATGCTACTTTAATCCTCATATTAGCAAAGGAAGCAAAGGAAGCAATAACTCAAATCATAGAGTAAAGAAAGATTCTATGTCAAAGAATTCCAGTAATGAAAGAAGTCCAAATAATCAAAGAAGCCAGAGAAAGATCTAGCATTTATGCCAGCGTGCCAACCCGGTATCACCAACCTTACCCTATTCCGGCGCTGGACCAATTCTTTCGGCTTCCCCACAACAGTAGTGTCCATCTTAACTTTGACAAGACGTTGCATGTCAGCGGGAGTGATCAAGCGGAGATTCAGAAGCCTATATAGGCTAGTAAGGGGATGGGAATACATGGAAGGTAAGTCTGGTTACGTAAGTTTACTTTGGAGCATAGTGATACTATACTTTGCAAACCATGTGGCCCAAGATCTAGTTGAGGACCTTGTTGGTACAGTATACCAGTACTTACGTATACTTCAGCAAGCATAGATGTGAACACAAGTGTCGCCTGCTCTCAGGTGGCGGTGTGAGACCCACTAAACTTTATCAATCTAAAAATTTCAAGAGTGCACGTGAGTATGGCACGCTTGGTCATAAGCGATAGAAGGGCTACGGAGCTTCGTTCCATGTACTTGGGTATCTTGGGTATCGCATGTTTAAGTGGAAAGCGCCGATTTAGAGTGGATGAGGTACAGAAAGCATACTGACTAGGTTAAGAGCAGAGGAACCAGCTGGTGATACGCTGGCTAGAGACTGGTTCTATGGTTGCGGACATCTGTACGCGGAGTGAATTTCGCATCAACTTCAACACTCAAATCACAACTAAAATAAATAGGTAAAATTGGTTTTGTGCCATATAATCATAGATTAGTGAATGAAAAATAATTCTATGGAGCAATATCTATTTATTTGATTTTTTGTACTAGTGATTTGAAAGTCAAAGGTGAGAAGTTTTATATGGGAATGGGTCAGATTGTCCACCTGAAGTAACTACTAAATATGGTATAGTACATAAAATTACTAAGCAAAAGTCTCAGTGGTTGCACTGTCAGCGATAGGGTCCAAAGAGGAAGAAAATTGAGATATTTCAGTAATAAATGACCTGATTAATTTACAGCTTGAACTAATAATGGTATACAGGGTCCAGAACAATTAGTATAGTATAGGATTCTACTTATGCACCAGGATTGTTAGTGTAAACATTGAAAACATATTATCTTGGCCATTAGGCACTATATACAAAACCTGCTACTTTTATGAAGCCTATAGCTTCGGCAAATAAATGAGAGTGATAATGAGGATTTTTATATAGGAAATAATACCTTAAATTCTATAGTTCCAGTTGTGGAACGGAAGTTGGGCTGCCTAGAAAAATTACAAATACATACAAAATTGCGGCTTAAAATTATAAAATGCGACTCTTGCCTAGTAATTTGATGATTCTAATCAAGAAAAGAAAATAGCTAACCAAAAATAGAATAGAATATATACATCGCACTTCGTTTTATCTGGTACTTGTCTATGACCTTTATATGTGAATGAAAACTCCTTGGTACCATAAGTTAATCCTTCACTATATGTATCAATAGTACGCAAAAAATGATAACAAAAATGATTAATTACCGATTCTAGTACTTTAATTCTATTAATTCTTTGACTCAAGCGACAGGGTCGGTGAACGGGTTGGAGCGACCGATTTGAGTGACCGATTTGAGTGACCGATTTGAGTGACCGATATGTGCAACCGATGTAACAGGTATATGAGGAGCAGTATGCAGTGGAGGTTCAACGGGTATACCCAGGGGGAGCAGCGAACACCAGCAGTTGGGAGTGGTAGGTCGGTGGGGTGGTCAAATCGAAGAAAACTAAATCGCTGTGACAGTTTGAAAGGGAGCATGTAATGACGACGGTACTGAAGAACCCTGACGAGAGAAATTTTAGGCTCTTAATGGTTTGGTATCATATTCTCGCAATTTCATGCACTAAGTCGGCGCTTTCCACTTAAACATGCCATACCCAAGTATCGCAAGATGTAAACTGACGTCTCATTGGCTGAAAATGGTTTCTTCTATGCATCTTCAGCCTAGTAGGGTACCCGCAGTAGATTTATGTATGAACCCTTTGACAGCCCTGCAAAAGTCTTTATCCGCTAGCAATCGTTATCCCCAATCCCGAAAATCTGGTTTCCACTAAGCGAAAGAAAAAAAAAAAAAAAAAAAAAAAAAAAAAAGGAGGCCTTCCTTGCCTGTGTATGCTTAGGTATTTCTTCTTGGAACTCAGAGGTACCGAATGTAGGCCTTCCTTATCATCCGTCATCCAGTTCATCTAGAAGTACCCTTCAAGGTCCTCTCTGCATACAAGGGAGGTTGTTGTGCCGCCCAGACTACTTCACACTTAGTCTAGCGTAAGATCGCATTAGGTAAAGCACTTACTCTCTTTCGGCGACTTTGATCCAATTCGTCCAAGTTGAGCTGAACTCAATATCGTTGCGCACCAATAATAATCTACTTCGTATAGATCCCCACATCAGTAAGCACGCCTCAAACCAATTGCGTGCTCAATTCAAGGGCACAGATCCCCCGATCAATCAAGCACAAGTTTCGCGACCGGCCGTCCATTGGGTCTCGAGAAACTTTTTGCACTCAATGTTTGAACAACTGGAACGTTTATTTATTCCTTCAGTCAAGCTTGGCCGATCATTCAGTTCCATGTTACCATCGGTACCACGGTAACGGTGTTCCAAGCCTTGAATTTAAACTTACCAATTAAGTAAACACTTTCGCCACCCGCGTATGTAGGTTCAAGCGATCAAGGTACTCAGGCTGTATCTCAATGCGCACGTGAGACTAGGAGGTTCTTGGTATTCTCGGCTTTTTTTATTTTTAATTATACATGATTAGCACATACGTCCCTGACAATACTACAACCCAGCCAGGTGCCTACCAAAGTACCTAACCAGAACTACCTATAGGGTCGAAATTGGTCAGTCCGGATTTTCCATATATCAGATCAAGTCTTACTTGTGCTTCTGTCTCAAAATTTAGGATCATCTCATGTAACTACTCAGCCCTTGAAGTCCCACTTCGTACCTGTTCTTGTTACACGTGTGGGCACTGGCACTAACTCGACGGCACACTGTAGATCTCAACTGAACCTCCAGCTGCAACTGCGTGTGCCGCGTGTGTGTGTCGCGCAACGTTAAAGCTCGATAAATGTGATTCCTTCATCCCATCTTGCCATTGTCTTGAACACCAGAGGATTGGAATTATCGAAGTCTTGTGTGTCGCGTTGCGCGGTAAGTAAGCACATCATCATTGGTGCTCCATTCTGCTCTTCTCTCGAAAGACTGCACATCTAGCCTCATTAGTGCATGAAATGCATCACCACCGCTACGGCTACTCACCGATTAACTAATTTCGTTGCCGCTCTGGAAAGATATTTTACCTACTGCACCATTGCAACCCAAGCTGGCACGACCGGGTCTAGCATAAACAACTCTGTCTACTCTCTCCCAAACGCAAGACACGACTCAATACAGCCTTTCTGCACCACACATCACCCCATACCACCGCTCAGCTCACTCCCTCAAATAAAATTCTCCGGTTGGCTGGATAAGTTAGTTGGTACATCATACGAAGTTTTTAACATATGGGGCTGACAGATATGACATCGGTAGACATAGACGAATCGACGTATTTACCAATAAACAATTAGCATCGACCAATCGTCTAATTCTCGATCGTACATTTCGTCATTTAGGGGCGTTATCGACTTGGCGAATCGTATCGCAATCTTTCCACAACTTAGGAGACGCCCAGCATTTCTCGTCATTGTGTTCTCACTTCGTCCCCCTGTGCAACACACATCTTAAATAAACATCCAGTGACTTGCGCAACCTCCCATAGTGACGCTAGTATAGGAAAAAGGATTTTACAGGTCAGGCCCCCGCCCATCGGCCCGAATCTCGATATCTCACCCACCAGGCAGCCGAGAGGACAGCGCCAATGGGGGGTCCGATGCCCCGCCCTCCACCTCCCCGGGGCCGACAAGCGCCCAGCACAGCCTTAAGCAAGGGCACCACAGTAATGGTCGATGCTCCACCACCAGCACCATCGCTTCCTCTCGCACTCGCTACTCCCATCATTAACCTCACCGCAACCCAGCGTTCTTTCGTTTCCGGCTACCTATCATGTATTCTGACCCTCGTCATACTCAAACTCCTCACATATTTCTCCCTCTCAGACACTATCGAGTTCCTTGAAGATACCTTTGACGAAATAAATGCCGCGACGGAAATTTCCCCAGCCACGCTCCTTCTCTCCATCGCGACGCTGGCAGGATTAGGATGCGTCTGGTGGGTGTATTGGGATATGTTGGTGGATTTGGTGTGTGGTGTACGTAAGCTGGTGTTGCGAGGGTTTAGCTTGGGTCTATGGGGAAGCAAGGTGACAAAGGTGAATAGTGCCAATGTTACTATGGGAGCAAAGAAAAGTATTGGTGTCGGTGCAAGCACAAGCTTGGGAGCAGATAACATGACGAGAGTTAGGGGTTCAGAGTGGAAAAAGGAAATACCGAACGGCAGCGGCAAGCCAACGGCTGGTACCACTCCAAGTGTTAAAACTGCTATTAACGGTAACGGTTCACGCATACCAGCAGCAGCAGGAGCAGCAACAGCAGCAGCAGCGGCGGCGGCGGCGGGGGCTGCCGAAAAAAGTGCTAAGACAATTCATGGGCGTCAGAATTTTGCCCGAAGCATTCAAATGCAGAGACAACCCGTAACGCGAGGACGAGATGCTACCCCTCAGGCTGTGCCTGCAACGGCTGCCAGACAAGCAGAGCCTGTAACGGCTGCCAGACAAGCAGAGCCTGCAACGGCTGCCAGACAAGCAGAGCCTGCAACGGCTGCCAGACAAGCAGAGCCTGATTATGCAGTCCCGGTGGAAGCATTGAAACCCATTCATGACTCTCCTGTCATTGGTAACATCAATGGGACCATTCGCAAAAGAAGCAGTATTTCATCGAACAGCAGTGTGTCTGGAAATAGCGATAGTGTAGTCTCAAGCCTTGATAGTGAATCTTCATGGGGAAGGATAAGCTCGCCACTAGTGCAACCAGACTTGATACCTGAAGAGAATCAATCTGCTCAAGAAGTGTTTGATGAGGAAATTCCTGACGATATTGAGCTGCAAGAGGACCTGAATGATTATGATTACAATACTTATCAGGATGATCCGACTCCGGATACCGCCGCTGCTGAGATTGAGCGCGTCGCTCAAAAGCGGGCTGAATTTGAAAGCAACCTCCGGAACACGGAAGAGGATGCTCGGCGTAAAGAAGAAGCTCGTGTCCGTAAGGAAGAGCTCGAACTCGAAGCAATACTTGCAGAGATCCGAGAACAAGCCGCTCGTGAAGCCGCCGAACGTAGACGTTTGGCTGAAGAACAAGCTGAACGTGAGGAAGCTGAGCGCCGGCGTCTGGAGCAGATTCGGCGCGAGGAACGTGAGAAGCGTAGGGCTGAGAGAGAAGCAAGACTCGCTCGTTTGGAGGCAGCTCGTAAGGAAAACGAGGAGCGTCAAAGAAGACTAAAAGAGGAGCAAGCCAAACGAGAGCGTGAGGAAAAGATTCTCTTGGAGAGACAAGCTGCTATTATCCGCGCCAAGTTGGAGGCGGCTCAGAAACAACGGGAAGAAGAGGAACGGAGACAGAGGGAGCAAGAGGAAAGAGACGAGCAGGAGCGCATTCAAAGGGAGAAGGAGCTTGTCGAACGGATCAAGGCAGAGCGAGAGGAAATTGCTAGGAAACAAAAGGAAGAGGAACTGCGAAAGTACAAGGAAGAAGTTATGCGGAAACAGAGGGAGGAAATGGCTAGGAAGGCGAAGGAGGAGGAGGAACGAAGGCAATACGAGGAAACTCTGAGAAAGGAGAAGGAGGAGCAGCTCCGCTTGCAAAAGGAGAGAGAAGAAACCCTCCAGCGACTCCGAGAAGATACTCTCCGTAAACAGCGGGAGCTCGAGGAGATGATAAGACAAGAGAAGGAGAAGGAAGAAGCTCTCAAACGAGAGATTGAAGAAAAGGCTAGGTTGGAAAGACTGAGGGAAGAAAAGCTTCGCCAGGAGCAGTTGCGGGCGGAGAAGGAGCGTTTAGAGCAGGAGCGCCTTGCCCGACAACGCGCAGAGCAGGCTACATTGGAACTTCTTCGACAAAGGGCCCTCCAAGCCGCTGAGGAGCATCAGCGTCAGCTTCTCGAGAATAACCGCCTTGAAAAAGAGCGAGCAGAACGGCTTATCCGTGACTTTGAAGAGAAGCTGAAACAGGAGACTGCTATTGCGACTGTGAGCCCGCGATCACCAGTCAAAAAGCATGGCAATGATACACAGCCATCCTTCGCAGAACATGCGGATGCTTCTGTGATAACGCAGGCCCCTTCTCTACCTACTCCTTCCAAGATTCCAAAGGCAACTCCCAAAATATTGCAACGTCAGCCTGCACAGCATACTCAACCCACTGCTCCTATTCAGTCCGCTCCTCCTCTACCTGTCAAGATTCCGCAGTCTACTCCACAGCTTACTGCTATTCAAACTGCTGCTTCTCAGATTGTGTTCACTCAAGCAGCGCCTGCTCAAATCGCACCTGCTCAAATCGCACCTGTTCAGATCGCACCTGCTCAAATTGCCCCCACTCAAATTGCTCCAGTGCAAACTCTGGCTGCCAAAACTGCGTCTGCCCCACTTGTTCCGTCTTCTTTTATTCCTGTTCCAACTACAAATGGTCAGTTAGCTCAACCTCGGTCAACTCAAACTCCTGCTGCCCGGCCGCCGATTCCCCCCCCACACAAGGTGTATCCGCCTGGCCCTCCCCTCCTCCACCACACACATCCCCGCCACCTCCACCCCCCCATCAACAACAACCACCACCACCTCCGCCGCCGCCGCCGCCCCCGCCGCCGCCCCCGCCCCACATCTTCACCCCCCACCGGTCTCCACGGAACTCTGATATTGACTCCCAACTCGGCCACCAAAATACCACTACCACGCCTTCCGGCCGCCAAATCTATGTCTCTCTCCATCCGGACAAAGCATCGCTCCGTGCGGTAGCTGCCTACCACAAAGCTGTACCCATTGCTAAGCTGCGTCCCAACTACGCCGGCCTTAGTGAGGGGCTAATTTTGCGCATCTCTCATGATGGGCTCTTTATCGATGACGATGTGCGTGGAGTTCATCAAAAAGAGTGGGATATCAAAGCAGGAATGCTGAAGTCCGTAGAGATATTCTGTCCCAATTTGACGACCACTACGGTACCCAAACTGGAGCGGAAGAAATCTCGCCTTAGAAAAGTTGGTAGTCGTGACTCTATTGCCACTGCTGTAACGAACGGTACCGACGATGACGGTGAACTCTTTCTGGATGAGTTGATTTGCTCGTGTTTGTCTGTTTGTCAGGGCGCAGGTCCGCAGCCGAAGTCGTCACAACATAGCTCACATCCCAGCCCCCAACAGCCAAAGCAGCTTATCACTCATGTTCTGCGTGCTGAGTTACGCAATGGACGGAAATTTGTCTTCTTGGTGGAGGGTGATGATGGATGGAAGATCGGGGTTGGGCTTCAACGAATGAGAAAAGGAAGGGCACTTACTGAAGGACCAGGGACGACTGAATCCCCTGCACAGGGAAATCCCAATTGGACAGCGAAAGGTTTGATGCAAGATGAAGCGAAAGTCTTGATTATGGAATTAACGAAGGGAGAAGCCAATGGTGGAGGCTTAACCTAATTTCCCTATTGAAGTGACAAAGATTGTGATGATTATGACGGGATGCCAGTTTGGTGGTAAGCATTTGGGTTGTGGACTCTGCTTGTCAAAAAAAACGGACAGTTCTAGATGAGAGTTAGAAGATATCGTGCACAATATGTGCCTTTTTTGCTCATTGCAATTGCTTATGCTTTTTTTTTTTTTTTTTTTTTTTGCGCAGCCCAGTCGCAAGCCAGCCCCTAATTTCTTTATCACCAAATGCTTGCGGCCTTTTTTTTTTTATGTTTGTCTGATGTGCTCATTCGTTTAATTCAGTTTCTTTCCTTTGTAAACGGCTCGCTCTCATATGCTTTCTTACCCCGTTGGGACTCCCTGTGCATGACTAATTTCACTCTACATTTCGCAGACCTTCCTATCTTGGTTTTCCGTTGCTTCTTATGTGAAAAAGGTCAGGTGTCAATCTCTTTCGACTTTTCGTTTTCATCTTCGTTGGTTTACTTCCTCATTCTCCCTTCTCTTCGGTTTTGTTTTTTTTACTATGATTGTAGTCAGCATATGTATTCTCAAACTTGGGGCAGATATCTAAATCCTATGCTAGTGGCTGAATATGGTAATTGGATGGAGGTTAGATGCCTATATTTGGTGGACGTATCGGTTGCATCTGATTGAACCAATGGGGGGTGGAATTGGATTGGATTGAGCTTGATAGTGGATACCGCTGCGTGGCAATTGCTTGTTTGCTCTTCATCACACAGAAAAATACCTCTGGTGCTGTTCCTCCTTTCCGTTTCTTTTCTTTTCTGAAAGTCAAACTAATCTGGGGTAGTGTGGTATATGGGCATACTCAGCCCACTATGCCACCTTCCCCTACCTCATAGATGGCTTGCTTCTATGAATCTACCTATGCCTGCATCTTCCTGCCTCTTGTTCTCCTGTTCCGTACTTATCAATATTGTCGATTTTCGCTTCGATCGGGGCTTTTTTCTCCCTCGGCTTGGTGTTTTTTTGGGTCTAATTCTGGTTTCTACTTTGTCAAGTTGGTTGGCTTGGATAATTGGGATACGTGCATGGATTTACTGGGAACCAGGCTCAAAGAAATTAATTTCAAAAAGGCTTTTCTTTGCTTTGGACGAAGTTGTTAACTTGTAGTTCTGGGGGGGTGGGGGGGTGTTTGGCACGGTAAAGTGTTAGATTTTCGTAGGAGGAGAAGGAGTACGCATAACTAGAACTAGAGAGACAATTCGAACTGCCTCTCTTCAGCTTGCGAGAGCATTGCCCAACGGTAGCAGAGAATGGGGTTGGTGAGACTGCGGGAGGCTGAGAGAGTTGGCCCAGATGTGGTATGGTAAATTTACGCTTTATGGTAATGGAATGGAATGAGGCAAGAGGTAATATAGCGTCATGCCAAATTTTGTAGCTCGCATAACGCAGCTTGTGGGGGTTTAGGGGGTTACTGATGACGATCGGGTCGCTATGTAAGTATCAAGATGTAGGTGTGTACATATGCAGATACCTAGATGCATAAGTAACTACTTGGGATGTATAAGTCTGTATTGGAAGCGTAGACGGAATCTTACTACAGCATAAGCAGGAGAAATGAATGGTATTGAGAGTACGGTGAATACATTACTTCATTACATAGAAATGCTCCCCGATATCGGACTTCCACTTCGCCAAGTAAGTTTAAGTGCTACACACATTTCGCTTAAGGTAGTGCCCAGTTCAGATTACTACTTGAACAAGTAAGTATCTGTCACATTCAATCAAACATTGAGGTTCAGGGTAACCTGCGTTCCCTATGACCCCACTCAGGGTCCAAGCCAAGTACATATATGTCTCACGTGCTGCATATCCAACTCTAATTCCAATTTAGCATAACCCCTCACCCCCTTTGCAATTTAATTTCCCAAATTGCAAAGTGCCACCCAGATCCCCTCTTTCACGCCAATGAATGCAAGATTGTAACGTTCTGCATGGACCCCCTGGCCATTGGGCTGAGCTTCAGATCGCGAAACGCTAAAGAATGAGCGGAATGGCGCAACGTTATGCTATATCAGGCAATGTAGTGGTGTGTGGGGATTATGGGCGTGGCGCATAGGCAGGGTCGTGGCGTAGTTTGAGTTTGGAATCGCGATTTAGGGTGATGGGCACGATGGAGCTAAAGGGAGGAGCGGGGAGGGGAAGTGGAAAGGGGTCCTAGTAAGGTGAATCAGTGCGTACATAAGTGAATTTTGTTGTATGTAATATTTATGTAAAGATATAATATGGCTCACAATTTCGGGCACTCACTGTGGATTCTCTTTGGAGAATGATGGTATGCAAGGGATAAGAAGGCAAGAAGGAATGGATTATTAATACTGCCGTGGCAACGGTAAGTGTTGTGAGGCTGAGAGAAGTAGATCATAGTAATAATAACACTATACCACAGAGGGCACAAGTAAGTAGCCCCATATGTATGATACCGCATCTGTCCCAACTGTAACTCCAGCATGCAGCATGTCACTTTAGAAGCACTGCAGGGTCCAAATTCACCCAATGACGGGTGAGATGCTAGTTTAGTGCTCTGCGCCATTGGACAGGAAAGTTGCTCCAGCCAATTAATTGAGGCTCTATTGCTCCCGTCTCGAGTTGATCTCGCTGAGGTAGGCACTCTCCGGTCTCCGTAGCGCCTCATCGACTTCCTTCCTCACCTCCTCTTCAATCTCCTGTATTGCTTGTCGTTCCTCGAGTTCAATTCGCTCTGGCTCTACAGGCTTCTGATAAGCAAAATTTCCAGCTCCACCACGCCCTAGCCATGGCCGAGGGTCGATGTGGCGATTGGCGTGAGCTGGGTTCACTGACGTTGGATCGGGAATAGCGGCTGAGGGGTCAGAGGAGTGGCTATCCGTAAAGACACCGGTGGTAGATAGAACGGAAGGAGTAAACCAGTTTCCTGCACCGCCTGTAGTTTTTTGATTTAGTTGGTACTCAAAGAAGAAGTTTGAGTAGAACCACATTGAAATGATGTGCGTGGCATCTTTGTGTGAACGTGTAAGAAAAGTACAAGACTGAGAAATGACGCTGCGGGGGCATAATAATAATTTAAAAAAAGGAAACATGGAAAGTAGTAAGCATATATAGGCAGGCCAGATTGATCATCCAGAACTTGATCGAACACTACAGATACCCCTCCTCAACAATTGTGATCCTGATAAATTCTCCTCACTCCAATAGCCGTAAGCCAGGAAAGAAAGCCTACTTTCCACATTCCGGCCCAATACGGAGGGAGAAGGCTTGCACGCAAACAAAAGCGTATTTTTTTCTTAATAAAAAAAAAAAAAAAAAAAAAAAAAATACATGCTACTAACCTCTTCCCATATGCTTATATTCTGAACCATCCCCGGTTCCCGCCGTCTCCACCTGCTGCTGAGCGACTTCATTTGCCAGTTCCTGTGACTGCTGTGCTTCAAGATCTGTCGGCTCCTGTGGGGTACAGATGCATTAGCTTGACGAGCTGAAGTGGTTGCTCTCCGGTTGGGCATAGATTGGTTGCAAGAACAGTGACTTGCAGGTCACTGAGAAGGGATGGCGACAGATAGGGGACGAGGCAATGGATTGCAAATGACATGTGCATGCACAATTGGACTCGTGGGGTGTACGTGGGGAAGGAGAAATAGTTCACAGCCAGTGAGATCGATCTGACGATCCTATCGAAAAAGAAATCTGCGGGGGTGGGGAGGGGGCACGCCTGGAGCTGGCAGCTTGAGGCAAGGAAGGCGTGGACTATTGCAAAAGCGGGTTCATGACGGGAGAGCAGACCAGTGACTACCTCATAGTGCTTGTTAGGCCAGGCGGGAATCCTGAAGAATGCGCTGCACTGGCGCCGTGGGGCGGTCAGTGAGTGGCATGTTGTTACGTACCTTCTTCTGTAGCTCTTCCGGGGTGAAGATGTTCCCCGCCCCGCCTCGGCCTGTTTTCACATACGCTGCTGGCATGCCGTGTCGTGTGCGCTCGTGGGCGTATCCCTTCGAGCACTGGCTGGTCGGTGTCTTGCGGTGCAAGTGGGCAATTGCTATGCAGAGACAGGTGGCTGCAGTGCTTGATTCGCGGCTCGGACGCTGCGTGGCTCGGTACGCGAATGGGGGGGTGTCGGGGCGGGATCTTTAAGAGGGGCCCTGCCTGGAGATAAGATGTAGGGTTGCCCGTGCAAAGGCGGCGGCCCCCGCCGCTGCCAAGTGCTTATCAGCTGGGCGCCGTCGCGGCGCAGTCGGCATGCTGGCCCACTGGCGAACCACGGCCCAGAGACAGACTGGTGGATGTAACCAGCAATACTCCGTAAATATTCCAGAACGAGCAACGGCCTGCCGGCGCCTTTTTGCGGGCAAGCAGCGAGCTCGCCGTGGCATTGACAAGAGCTTCCGAAATTAAACAGTCTCGATCTCGATCGCACGTTTAATTTTTCCTCGTAGGTGCCGGCGGCGTGACTGGGAACGAGGATCTGCTACTGTACCAAAGTACCGAAAGCACCGTCATACTTGGCCACTCCCTGCTCCGCTGCTCCTCGACACTTGCCGCGGTGGTGCCCCCCCCGCAGCAACATGTCACAACCAAGAGCAGTTTGTTCGTCCGGACGGATTTGAAAGGAGGCGGTTCCTGAAGGAATTCCCCCCATTTTGAACGCGACCTAAGCTGGGCACAACTGTGGGCCAATCCGGCCCTTTGGCCTGCATTCTAGGTCTCTCAAACCCGGTGGTGCTTGGGCCAAAACCTGATTATCCTCGGCGAGAAACCCACCTTTGAAGCTATCCAGGTGGCTCAGCATGACTTTTGAAGGGGAGCTCCCACTGGGTCTCATACACATACGCTACTTCCCCATCGCCACGCAATTGCGTGAGTCCAGAAACGGTACTAGCACCCTCAATCCTGAAGGAAATTTTCTTCATAAAGAATTATTTGTTGAGGTGCATTTGGCATTACTCCAGTGTCAGCAGATCTCCCACCTCGCCCCTGCTCATGGTGATGTAATAGAGAATACAGTACCCATTATGCAAAAATGATTGAGATAGCCTACATAACGCAAAGCGGCACGGTTGCCTTCAGTGATGAATTCCCAGTTTGGTGGCATAACCGCTGAAGATGAGTTCTCTATTTGAATAGGAGCAGCCTTTTAAAACACTTACTTCAATTTACATCTGGCGGAGTCAGAGTCAAATATATCATAATGCCGGCAGCCGGAATTATTCAATCAGATTAAATTAACGCGCCAGCACGAAGGCAATCGTAATTTTGACAGGCATCATCAATCATACGGCGCAATGAACAAGCCCATCATCAATTTTCCCCACCTCCAGTGGTAGGGCAGTGTGCAGGACCTTCGCTTTATGTATGAACCTCTCTCTGGGTTCCAGGAATGCATGTCTAGAAGCTAAAATGCGGGGTAGGTCGATCGATATGTAACGACTAATGCAAGCATGATTGAAGCCACCGCTCGTTTCGCTTAGTACTGTAGTTGAAGAGCAAAGAGGAAAATACATTCTTAGTTCACATACCCAGAGAACAAGTGTCGAGGATACTGCAAAAAAGTCGGTAAGATGTAAGCTTGCTCGTACCTTTGTAAGTCGGCTGATGAGGACTTTAGCAGTAGCGAGGCCTTTAATTTTGGTGATCTGACGCCAAGACCGCACCAGCAAGGTTTACAACACCGAAAACGCACGGATTTCGATATATCGCAATATGACGAGAAAGCAGATCTGGGGCTGCTCAGGCCTAGGGCTGCCTGAAGCCACATTAAGTCACAACTGGCGCGATGATCGCTTTGCTTTTCGAAAATTTCTTGACCCCCAATTACTGTTTTGACAACCAGTTTCCATCCAATGGACTCGGCATGTTCAGTTTTATAATCCCAAAAATTTCCGGGCTCCCTTTGGCTGTTTTCCCGGGCGATCTTTTACCCCACACCCGACGTAACCTCACACAAACTCCTCGCTGTTTTGAAAGCTCGATTTTTGTTGCAAATAATTTGGTGTGCCACATCTTTTTCTTTGACTTAGCTGGTGGGGGTACATGCAATGTTGGCTAATACGTATGATTCCAGATTCCTAGTAAGCACTGACAGGGATCACTGCAACTTTCTTTAACCTTCGTTCATTTTTTTTTTTTTTTTGTTTCATTATCTTTTTTTGACCGATCCTGGGGTAAGCCCCGAAAGGGTTTAAAGTGAGAGGCAATCACGACAAAAATGGCTAGGTCACTTCTCAGCAGGGTTTATTGATAACGCAGGTGGAGAAATGTACTCAGCACACACTAGCAGAAGGATTGCCTTGTAATAAGGTACAGAAGAGGATGGAAAAAGTAGAACCAGGCTGCGGGAGATAGTCACTTGGTTATGAGGTAGAATGACAACTCTCACAAGCTAATAGCTTGCGACCTGGACTCAATTCGCCGCAAACAGTCTTCTTGTCTAGTCTGGTTGGCTCTAATAAACCACGTACTTCGATGGTTTCTGCACAGGTGAGCAACCTGAGCACACATATTATGGAATCCCCCATTGCTAGCGCAATGCAAATCTATCAATCGACAGACTTTTGTGATAGATATGATAGCGTCAAAGGAGTTGATGCCTCACTCTCAATGCGCTCGCATATGCACCTGTACCACTGTAGCAGCGCAAGGAAAACAACTAAAATAAAATAAATATATAAATAAATATATAAATAAATAAATAAATAAATAAATAAATAAAATACAAGGCTTCACCCCCGCCAAACTCCTACATGTGTTACCAGGTACACAAATAGTTGATTAGTCTCTAAACAAGAGGTGGGCTAATAACGCCAAATTATGGCACAAGGTCAGCAGCCCAGAAACCTCCGATGAAGCAAAATGGAAAAATGATAACGAAGTCAGGGAAAGAAAAAAAAGAGAGAGAGCTAAAAATGCAAGATGGTGTGGACAAAGGACGAATCAGATGCTTGGGCTAAATCAAAGCGTATTCGTTTTCTGATATTTTGGTGTCCAGTCACCTCCATTCGATCGGCTTTGCTGGTCAGGATGGCTTGCAGGTTTGCGCGCTTTTTCCGTTTCACTTTTTTTTCTCTCTCTCTCGCAATTGCACTTCTATAACTTTTTTCTTTCCCTTTGCCATTTCCGCTTGAGACTGGAATTCTAGATTGATGGTGGGGTTGAAGGAAGAGCGGTTGGAACACTAGTGCGTTGAGATACCAAGATGGTAAATACATGATGCCTGGTTCAGAGTGTAACGGTGGTTCAATATCAAACCGGCCTTTTGACGGCGCCTCGTGACTTTTCATGCCTTGGAGGTGCTGAGTGAGAGGCAGAAGGAAAAAGAAAGTACACACATTTAAATCCATGGCCAAAATTAAGTGTCAGAAGGAAGCAACTAAAATAAAGCAACGACGTCGGGGAAATAAATAAAAGTTAGACCTGTTACAGAAAAATACGGCGCAAAGCACAGGATACAAAGTACAAAGCGTGAAAATCGATAGAATGTAGGCCGCCCTTGCCTTCCCTTCCTCCTCCCTCCCTTCCTGGCAGGCGTGCTCAAGCATACTGTAGTTTGGCCCTCGTCGGCTGCTGTCCCTGGACAATCCCACTTCTATTTCTAAGCTCGCCCAAGTGCCCTCTCGCCCACGAACGCAGATCCTCCGCCGCTGCCATACGTCTTACACTTGCAACCTCCCTCCAGCCCGTCCGTCTTCCTCTCGCCCTCCCGCCCTCCGCCCTCTACTCTCACATTTCATCGTTCAATTGCCTGTGTGCCTCCGCTATTTCATCACACATCGGGCTCTAGGCAGTCCGAGATACGAAACTCAATCTTCGCAACTGAGTATCGGTGTATCACCCTGTTCCCCTGGGAGGTCACCCCTCTCCCCGCATACCATAAATCTTGCCAGCACTCAGGGCTCCTACAGCTTGCTCCAAATTTGATATTGGTGCCTAGAAACGTCCAAGGCCATCTCTGTAGCTGAGCAACTGGATTTAATTTGAGTTGGCAAGGAATAAGGGAAGGGAAAAAAAAAAAGTAAAGAAAGGAAAAAAAAAAAAAAAAAAAAAAACGTGTTTCGATACGCACCTTTTCTTTCCCATCTTCCAGGGGCATCATCCTCATCCAGGCTTTTACTCAACACCCCCGAAACCAATCAGCAGATCACGTCCAGGCTGGGATATTATTTCTTTATGGTCTGGTTGAGTCTGCCAACTCCGACTGATCAGTAGTCGCTTACATTGAGAGAAAAAAACACAAATAAAAAATATATACCACTATCTCCCCATATTTAGGACACAGTGCCGCACTTTCCCTTCCCCTCCTTCCCAACTTAGAACCCAAAGAAGTCAGTAGCGACAGGTCTATCTTCGTCTCCTCAGGAATACAAAGGCTTCTCCCGCTAGATTCGGGAAGCCTTAAAATCTAATCCTCGAGAAACATAATATGGCGAACTCCACTGTAAGTTTAAAATTTATCGTATCGTCCAATATTCCAGTTCGAGGGGCCAGTCTGGTTGACGATTCGTCTCCATCAGGATCCTCTTGTTGTAGCAATACCTCCTCTTGCTACTCCATCACCATCTCTTACTTCCCCCTCTTCATTAGGTTTAAGCAAGCTTTCAATGCACAGCAGACATTCACTTGGAACAAATCCGTCGATACATCGTGTAACTCGTCGAAAAAGCGTTTCATCTTCCGCAACTAACCTAGCAGCTGTAGCCCAAGCAGTCAAAGAAGGTACAGACGTTCAATTAACACTCCCACCACCAAATACTTCGATGCTATCGAGAAGTGTACGAAGTGGTGTTGGAATGAGTCTAGGAAGCAGTGGGCTCCATTCGACACTATCACAAAGCTCTGGTGGACTACCCCTACATGGATATCCTTCACCACCTTCGTCTCTTCCGAGCAATGGAGCAGCAGGCCCATTGGCAAATGCAGGGTCTCTTCCCGGGAGTGGATTTACATTTCCCCGAAAGGTTCCTGCATCCCCGTCTCCCAGCTCTGGAGGTATAAGTACTGCTGCAGCGAATAGCGCAACGTCATCTACTACCACCAATAGAAGGGCAAGAAGAGCAAGCGAAGGTGCACATGCACTTCTAGGAGGAAGTTCAGAAGAGGGAGGCCGTGGAGGCAAGGGTGGGGTAGAGCTAAAATGTGACAAATGTGGGAAGGGGTATAAACATAGTTCGTGCTTGTCGAAACATCTGTTTGTCTCCCCCTCCCTGCAATATGTTATATTCTTGAGCGCACAAATCCCCTGCCCTATGTTTGTTTAGCTTATCAATACTCTTTACGTACTATATTTGTAGACAGGAGGGATTCTGTCATGAATTCTTCCAATACAATATATACCCAGTATATATATCTCTGACGCTACTACGCAAATAGCCTCGAGAGATCAGGATTAGTCACTTGAATCTCGGGGTACTTTTCTTCGCTATGTGACTTCACCTCAAAAATCCCATGCCCCCAAATTGAGAACTTTTGCTAAACGTTATCCGTGCAATTTACTTGGGTACAACAGATGGGAACATACGCCCGAATGGTCTCTTACGTCCAAACTCTTGATATCCAAGCACCAGCAGGTGCAACTTCTCGAGGCAGCCTCCATTCTTGTTTCCATGAACCCGCAGTCGTCATCGTCATTAACCGAGATCCACCATGGCAATCCAACACCTGCGATATCATCTGCGTCTAGTGGAAATTCGATCAACGACAATTCCTCTGTAAGCTCTGGATCCGAAGACACACCACCACCGATGGATATTGACAGTGGCTCCCCACTGCCTCCACGCCCACGCCCGAGGTCCGGGTGTAAGCGATACAGTGTGTCTGGAATAGGAAACCACTCTAGGCCTTACGGCATCCATGGACACAGTTCCCACCACCACACCGCGCCACCAATGTTTGCAGGATCTGTCCCGACGCACATCAACCCTGGGAGCAACTTTCCGTCGCACTTTAACAACAGACCTCATCCTACTAGGCCGCGAGCTGGAAGTTTTGTGAATTCGAGCAGAGTCGCGCCGGCTACACCACATACAGCTGATGAAGAGAGCCTGGCGGCTGCAGTCGAACTCCTGAGCTGCTCATTTGGCGCTCAGCCAATGGCACTAGGACACCATAGATTCGGCAGCCCCACTCCCCCAGCGACGATGGCGTCGCACACAACTAGTCCAGGCGGCTTCATTGACCTGCTGAGAAGAGAGGCGAGAGCGCAGACTGGGAATGACTATGTGATGAAGATCGAGGAGACGGAGGAAGAAGAGGAGGAGGAGGAGGAAGAGGAGGAAAGTGGGTATTATGATGGGGCGATGACGAATTATAGTAGTAGACAGAGTATGGATGAGATGGTATTGGATGATGAGGACGAGGGACAGGAGTGGGAAAGGGAGAGGGAGAGAGAGAGGGAGAGGGAAAGGGAGAGAAGGAGGGTAGGGGTGTATACAAGGGGGATGATTAGGAGGGCGAGGCGGAAGAGTGAGGACGAGGAGGATGGGGTATTTGGGAAGATGGAGGAGTAGAGGTGGGGTGTGGAATCGACAGTCGATGAGGCGAAAGGGCTAGTGAGCCCAGCCTCAGCAACAACACCTATAACTGTATCAATCGACGAGCCCACACCATTTCTTTTGGTCGAAGATTATTTCTTTTGGGAAGGGCTTCTTCTGCTTTCCTTGTCTTCTTCTTTCCCTTTTCCTCTTTTATGATTTTTCTGAAATTCCCATATCGAAGCAGGAATGCCTTAGCACGGGTTTGGGAATGGGTGAATTTGGACAGATATTTCTATTTTGTATTTGGGATTTGTCGGCTAATAGGTGATTGGATGATATTTGTTGACCGTTGACGAATGGGCAATGGAGACGGGGGGGGAGTATGTGAAGCTGAGGGAGGGGAGGTCGATATACGATTTGAATGATGACGCAGAACTTGATGATCCGATATGATTGGGTTTTTCTTAGGGGACGAGTGATAACAAGTTGAGGGGCGGCTGGACAGCCTAGTTTGGCCGGCTGTTGGGCGGGTTATATTGATTTTGTTTTGCTTTTTTTCCAACGCAGTTGAAACTCTTTTTATTTACCCTCCTCAACCTTCGAATTATAGTCAACATTCCACTTTTTTTTTTTTTTTATTACGCAATTGTTAGTTGAATGATGGTTCTAACTGGATATCTCTTCTTCTTCTTCTTTTTCTTGCTGTTCTTTTTGTTTTTGGTTCTGTATACATGAGTAGTCACGTGGAAGTACTTCGACCTTTTTTTTTATTTTATGTTACTCAACTTTATTACCTCTCTTCATTTTTTTTTTTTTTTTTTTTCCTTTTTCTAATTTATAACTTTTTTTTCTACACAATTTTTTTTTTTTTTTTTTTTTTTTTTTTTTTTTTTTTTAAGAAAATTTCTGTAAGATTTTTGTTTTTGTCCACTGGTATTCGTCAGTTTTTTGGGCCTATGGCCCTGTGAACCTGTGTGTGACTCCCCCTCCCGTACAATTCTAGTCAAAATCTTTTGGAAAACACCCAGAGGTCCTGGGGCCCGGCCCCGGAAAGTGATTAGAAATTCCGTATGTATGTAAATAATCTTGTACATACTTAGTACGTCCCCCTAACCCCCCCCGAAAAAAAGAGTTTATTATTCATCTTTTATTTTTATCCAACTAACTATGTAGGGTACTATAACGTCCCTACTGTACTCGATGAAACAAAAACAAATTCACTAAGCTTTTCATTTTCATATTCATTTTCATTTTTTCCTCCCCTTTCTTCCCCACACACACATCTCCTCGTACGTATGATACACATACACATAGTCCTACATTACACATGTATACATCATCCGAGAAAACACTGCACCTATCTATCTATCAATATCTATCTATATATATATAGATACGTGATACACCACTAGTACACTCAAAGGCGTATATTTACATACACCTTCCCTTCCCCTCTCCTCTCCCCTCCCCCCCTCCAGAAAAAAAACACAAAAAAAGTGGGAGAACGAGGTAACGCTACACAAAGGGAGATAAAATCAAATACTTCTTTGTAATACCCCCCCCCCCCCTTTTTCACTCTTTCAAACTCAAACACTTCTATAACCCACATACCGGTACCACGAATGGCCTTCCCCCCCAAAAAAAGACCTAGACATAACATAACATACATACATACATAAATAGATAGCTCTGCTGAGACTGAGGCTGAAGAATGTTTCATTTTTTGCTCACACACATACACACAAGTATACGAAAAAGTAAGGAAAAGAAAACACAAACGTACATTTCCCACATGCACATCACACATAATCAAATCACTCCAAATCCGCCTACCCCCCCTGCAAGAAGTTCGGGGTTATCAGGCGTCAATGAATCCGGACCAATGTTGACCTAGTCCCCAATCCTCTAATTATTAAAAAGGCATGTAAAAATCCAAGAATAGAGACAAAAAATAAAGGAAAAGAAATCCGTTTGATATTTAACAATTTTCCCAACATACACAACAATGTAAAAAAAAAAACATACACCTAAGCCTAACGTCTTTCACGTTAAACCCATTTCATCGACAGAATAGAACCGCGCATTAGCACAAAAAAAAAACCCAACGAGGCCCTTCGAAACAAACAGTTTAAAACAGGTTGCCTATACAAGACAAAAAATAGGATCAAAAACCATCCACCATCCGATTCCCCTTCCTGCACCGCCACATTTCCCAAAACCACCACAATCAACAAGCACAACTCTCCTTCGGCCCCAACGGCTCAGCTGCCAAATTGACCGCGCCCCCGCTCGAACCATCCAATCCCCCAGTATTCCCCTTCCCATCCCGGCGGCTCCAGCTCCCCTACTCTTTAACGTACTCTCCGGAATGGCCCCTGCAATCGCTTCAAACACGTCCCTGACCCCTTCACCCGTCTTTGCCGATGTCTCAAAAAACAGCAAGCCTTCCTCTTCCGCGTAGGCCTTTGCTTCCTCCGTACTAACAGCGCGGCCGCCGTTACCTCCTTCTTCGCGGGGGATGGCAAGGTCAAGCTTGTTGCCGACAAGCGCAATAACGATGCCAGGAGAGGCTTGGCGTTGCAGCTCGGCGACCCAGTGTTTGGCTTTGGTGAGGGAGGTGGGTTTTGTGAGGTCGTAGACAACGAGGGCGGATTGAGCGTTGCGGTAGTACATGGGGGCGAGCGAGGCGAAGCGTTCTTGGCCAGCGGTATCCCTGGGGAGGGCGGGGGGAGTTAGGATCAGTAATGTGTGTATAGTGGGGTAATGCGGGGAAAGAGCAAGAGGTAGGAAGCTAATTACCAGATTTCAAATTTGATGGTCCGTGAAGGTAGATTGCATTTTTGTGTTAGGAACGCGGCTGTTGGCGAGGGAGTTGAGTTAGTGATGGTGCCTGCGGATGGTAGAGGGGCAGGGGCAGAAAATAAGAAGGGGATGTGAGCGAACCTCCGATTGTTGGCTCCTTATTTTCTTGAAAGTCGTTGTTAACGAAGCGGAGAACTAGAGAGGACTGCGTAGCTCTCGTAGTGGTTAGTCAAATACATCTCGGGTGGTACTACTATCTCCTGCTGCTGTTTGGAGAGCTAGCCGGAGAGCCCCTTGCCGTCGATCTCTCTCAGATCAGCTTCGTGGGTGCTGCTGGTCGAGAGAGGCGACGGTAGCGAAGGAGTGGTGACGATATGGATGGGCGATGACTTGGACCTGGAACAAGTTCGGTTAAGGTTGAAAGAAACGTACCTTTCCCACAGCTGCCTCCCCTAGCAGCACCAACTTGACACTCGACGATGGCTTTGAGGCGTCGCTGGACATGTTGACTTGGACTCTTTCGGATGTTAGATTCGTGGTGTAGATGTAGGTATGGTGGTGAGCTTATCGGAGTGGGAGAGGTGATGTGATGTGATGTTGGGGGTGCTGCTTTAGGCCGCGTGAGTTGCCTCGCTTAGTTCGGTTGTAGTTTGCAGCAGCCGGGCGTTCGTTATCAACGATGGCGCAGCACGGCCGGGGGGGGGGGCGGTAATATATTAAGTGAGGTACAAGTAAATCGGGACTGAAGGAAATACAAAAGAAAGGAAGGAAGAAAAAAAATAGGGGTCGTTGCTTGCTGCTTGCTGCTTGCTGCTGGCTGGCTTGTTTGCGTTCTTGCTGCTTGCTCGCTTGCTTGCTGCTTTGCCTGCTGCTGACGACGACGATGAGCGCCGGGGACGATGAGCAACGGCGTGAGTAACAGGCTCGTAAACAGACGATGCGTGACGGTGGTGACAGGCTGGACGGAGATCAGGCCCTCGATCCCGCCCGCGGGCGAATGGGGGCGAGAGGCGGGATGCGCGGGCGGCGCAAGAGGCGCGTGTGGCGGCGTCGGCTGGGGGTGTGGCTGGTGCGATGAGAGGGGCGAGCAAGCAGCAGCTCTGTGCGCGGGGCGCTCTGCTGTGAGGGCGCTCTGCTGTGAGGGCGCCCAGCCCCTTCAGACGCCCCGGCTGCGCATAGGCTGACAATGGCCTTGTCCGCACCCCCTGTCTCGTCCGGCCGCGAGCAGGATGGGATGGATGACGTCAGCGCTGGCTGGGTGACGCGGGACGGGACGAAGGCGCAAGACGCATTCCTCGCTCCCATCCCATCGCCATCCAACCGGCCAGCTCAACTCAGACAGCCCGGCAACCCCCAGATTTCACAGCCCCCACCGCCAGCAGCATCATCGATCCAGCTCACGGAAACGAGCAGAGTGACAGCCCCAAGCGCATGACGGGTGTCCCCGCCGCCACCACCGTGACAATGCAGTCCGCACGAGAAGGGCAGGGCCAGGAGCCGGTGTCTACGGGCCAGCACAAGACGCACGATTCTGCCGCAGCAGCTAATGAGGGTAAGCGTGGCGAGGGAAGCAAGAAGAAGGGCGCGAGAGCTGCGGAAGCCACTCCCACCGCTGTTGCACAAGCTACACGTGCTCCGCATGATCCATCCGCGGCTGAGGAGGGCCCGAAGGGCGTGCCAGCGTTACAGGAGCAGAAAGCTCCGCGGCGGCAGCAGCAAACACAAGAACAACCGGTGCTTGGTGCTGAGAGGCGTGGAAAGGTAGCTGACTCGGATACTTCTCAGCAAGTGAACATCCCGAGACCCTCATCTGCAGAGGGTGAACAACCCCAGCCAGCTTCCTCCCCAGAGAGGCCAACCCGCACCGCCTCCGCCCCCCTCGGCCTGCACCCGCAGCAGAGAAGGCACAGCACCCCACAGCTACTGCCCCTGCCTCGGCACCAAAGACCCCTCCTCCTCCAGAGCCCCGCGCGGCTCCACACCCGCACGCTTCCTCGCCTTCCACGGCCTCCACCAGCTCCCTCCCCGCCACCCCTACCACCCCCTCCGCACACCTTGACTTCCCGCACGGTAGTGCCGCTGCCGCAAACATCTTCACTCGCTCCCCACAGCACACCTCTCCGCCCCGTTTCAAACTCCCCCACATCGCCGACCCTTACCCACCACCCCGGTACCCCTACTCCAGCGAGCGCATCCCAGCCCAGGACATCCTCGCCACCATCACAAGTCACCACCATACACCTAGGTCCCACCCTTCATCCCCACAACAGACGCGCCAAGAACCGACCATGCCACAATTTCAACAGCCACCATACCACATACCACCGCCGGGACCCATGTCACATCCAGGACCGGGCGTTGTTGTGGGCAGAATGGTGATGGCAGCGTCTCCTCCGTTGCCGGCACAGCGGCATGTGGTGACAGCGCCGTTGGGCGGTTATGGAGTGCCCCAACCCCACCAGCACCCCCCGCGCTCTATGGTGCCTCAGCGCCTGCAGTACAACGCAACAAACGAGGTGCATCCCCCTGGGTATGTACAGAATCCGCATGCAGCGGAATTGCCATCAAGTGCTGGGGGTGCTGTGGCAAGGAAAAGCTATACGGCGGCAGAGGAGGAGGAGGAGGAAGAGGAAGAGGAGGGGAAGGGACTGTTTGGCGGGGGGCCGTCAGGAGGGACGGTCAGTACGAAAGGGTATCATAGGAGGGGCGAGGATGTAGGTTTGGTAGCAACATTGGTGAGTTTGTGGGAGAAGGGGATGGGGTGGGTAGAGGAGTGGATAGAGGCGACGAGGAGGTGAGAGGATGAGGGATCTGGTAGCTGGGGGTGCGTCTCAGGGTAATCCTCATTGCAGCAGTTAATGTGTCTAGCACGATACGGGAAAAACGAAAGGAGAAGGAAACAAGGACGATTGCAAAAACTTGAAAAAATTTGAATCGAGTCAATCACAAGTAATGTGTATAGAAACTGTGTATATATATCTTTAATCAATATAACCTTCACGAGTTTTTGTATTTTCGAGTTTTTACAATTAGTATGAATTCAACCGCCCCCCCCCCCCCATCCCCCCAAAAAAAAGAATTCCGTAAAAACGACAGTCAGTCTATATATTTTTACCCCCTCCCGTCCTTACTACAACCTTTTGATTTTTTCACCCACATGGGTTCAATTTGATTCAGGTCAATAAATTTTGTTTAACAATTACCCTTAGCCTCCCCCTCTCCTCACCTCCCTTTCCTTCCCCTATCCCCCCTCCCACTTTCCTTGTCCAGCGTTCATTTATTTCATTCTTTTTTACGATATCACTTTTTATTTTTATTTTATTTATTTTATTTTAATTTTATCTTTCTCTTTGTCCTTTTCACAAGGCCAACCACCCAGCTAGGAAAAAACTTAGGGTACAAACTTTTTTACCTATATCTATATATTTTCTTTGGAAGAAAACCAGGCCCCCAAAGGGTGGGTGGGGAGGCGGAGGTCAGGTTTTGGGGGAGATGGGGGGTGGGGGGGGGGGGGGGGGGGGGTTATACATATATAGGGCGAAAAAAAAAAAAGGTAGGTAGGTGAGTATAAATCTAAAAAGATAATACATCGTAAGAAAAATATTTGCATCGCGTGTATGTATATACCACCGCGTAGAGAAAAGATCTACATGCGTGCGTAGTAGGTCTGGTAGGTGGGCAGGGGGGTTATGAGTGCCGGGAGATTTCAGGGTAAACAGAAACAAAAAAGGAAAATACGTAATGTAAGCCCCTCTACCTCCCCCCCCCCCCACACACACACAAGATCCTATTTTCATTTCATTAAATAGTATTTATTTTTATTTTTATATTTATCTATTTTTATATTTATTTATTTATTTATTTATTTATTTATTTATTTATTTTTTGTATTTTTTTTCAGAATATACTATCATCAATCTCCTCTCTTTTTTTTTTTTTTTAAAAAAAAAAAAAAAAAAAAAAAAAAAAATTATATATATGGAATTTATTTATTCATTCATTCATTCATTCATTTATTTTTTTAAAATATTTGATTTATATATACACACTCTTTTTGACCTAATAACAAATATATATATATATATATATTTATACATTTCTAGTTGTTTTTTGGGCAAAAACACTTATATAACTCTACAAACGAAAAGAACAAAGTTTTAGCTAAGCTGGCTAGCTAGGTAGGAACTGTACTTGTGATAAGTTTCAGGGTAACAAAAAAAAATTTTTTTTTATCCAGTTCGGAAAAGGGGAGGTTTAAGTTTTCTTCCCTTACTTAAAAGTTGGGGGGTTGATATTGAATTAAACTTGTGTGTGTGAAGAGGAGAGTAAGGAGGGGTGTTAATGTTGCTGTTTTACCCTGAACAAAAAAGAGGCGAAAACATTTATATGACCGTCTCTACCACCCCCCTCTTACCTACGCTCTGTCTGCATCAAAGTACTGTACTCTCCTGTGTAGTGCACATACACAGATATACATACACACATGACTTGGTAAAATCCAACTCTACCAAGCTAAGTAAAATATGCACAACCAAACACCGCCCCGCTGCTACCTTGCTATCCCCCAGGTGAATCAAACAAACAAAAACCCCACGCACCCCGTTCTCGGAACAAAGGAAAGGTCTTTCTTTTTTTTATGTTTATTTTTTTTATTTTGGAAACGACCGACACAAAGCACAAATCTCCGTTTTTTCAACTACAACACTGAAGACAAAAAAAAAAAAAAAAAAAAAAAAAAAAAAAAAACCCTTCACCATCATGGTCAACGTCATCAATGTCATCACTCATTCAAACATCAACACATACAACCACATAAACACATCACACATCCACATTTCTCATAAAACAGCAAAAAATCATAATGCAAAAAATATCAAAACAACAAAGTTAGTATATCCCATCTTTTCTTTTCACTCCGCTTCCGTCTCCCATTTCATCTCATCTTTTTTTTTTTTTTGCGTTTTATTCATCATCAACATAAATCATCAAAACATCATAGACATAGTCATATGTAAAATTCGTCATAGAGAAAAATCATCATACCCTTCATCATAAACCCTTCAGAAATAAGTTCGTACTTTCATACGTTTCATACTTTCATTTCAAAAAATAAAAACCCAAAAACTTGCCAGTTTCTTTTTTTTGCAAAAGCCTCCCAAAAAGCGAGAATATGGAGGGAAAAAAAAAGGAAAACAAAAGTCGTTACTAAACAGCATAAAATACAAAAAACGAAATGAAAAATAAAGGCAAAACGAAATTGAAAAGAAAATAAGGGGGGGGGGAAGGGGGAAAGGAGGAATTTTTCCAATTCGCCGATTCCCACTCCTCCATCCAAACATATTATATAGAAAAAGAAACAAAATTATACCACCCCACCTTCGCCCACACAATAACAAATCAAAAATTAATAGTAAAGAACAAATATGGTGAACAAAGATGAAGCTGAGAAAACGCCAAGTATGAGAAACGTAACCACCAACAGAACTGTAGGGGAAGGGGAAAAAAAAGGCAACACCAACAAATCCCGTCAAGCAATATTCAAATAAATGAACATGAAGGCATGGTTATAGGAAATAGGAAAAAAAAAAAAAAAAAAAAAAAGAAAAAAGGCAAACCAGTGACCCACCAACTATAATTGAAGGGAAACAAGCCAAAATAATATGATATAAATGAAGAGAAGAAGCAACTGAATCAAACGTTTTGACAAAAGCAAATTATGAGAGTGAGAGAAAAGTTGACATTCTTTTTGCTCAACATCCCTCGTCCTCCAGTCCCGGCTGCGCATGTATGTGGTGTGTGCGTTTTGGAAGAGGAATCGTTAACCCGAAGGAAGGGAAATTGTAGCTCTATGAGTGCATGTGACTCCCCAAATGAAATGGTAAAAAAACACAGAAAGCTGAAAGTTCGCCCGAGGAAAAAAATTGTAGAGGAATGGCTGCAAAAAAAAAGGTATTCCCCAGGTGCAAGGATTATTTTCCAGGAGTTCAGGCTTGGTACTTTTAAGGCCTGAACATCCTGTCCATTACCTCCGTCGCAAAACCGCCCATGTCACCGCCTTCTTTCATCAAGTCCTCGAAACCATCGATCCTTCGTACAGCGGGGAACATCTTGGCGACGAACGCGACAATAGCTTCCCTCAAGAGTGCCGTTTCGTTGTCCCTGCCGTACCTTCCTTGCCGTCCTCCAATACCTGAAGTCGAGGAGCTCATGTTGCTGGCACTACTTTGCCATCCGCCGCGGAAACCAAACCTGCTATCAGTCCGTCGAGTATCTCGGTCAGCAATTCTGCTGGGTGTATCTCGCTGGTGAACCAAATCGGTACGCGCTGCTATTGGATTTGGAGTCAGGCTTGGGCTGATGGTAGACCCAGACCCTGCAGTCAAAGAATAACCAATGGTTGATGAGCCAGATCCATTGCCAAAAAGTCCAACGCCCCCACCGGAAACTGCACCAGAGCTTGGACCTGGCGTTCCCGAAGGTGACCTCAGTGTGCTCGGAATGTTGCTGGGGCTGCTGCTGCTGGTATTGGTATTGCCGACGGTACTGCTTCCGCCGCCGCACCTGTTAACGGTGCTGTTTGTGCTTGGAGTATTGTTGATGGTGCCGTTGTTGCCGCTACTGTTGTTGCTGGTGTTATTGTTGCTGTTTGGACCATTGCCAAGGGGAAGAGTAACAGTTGGTGGAGGTGGTGGAGCAAAGACAGAGGACAGAACACGGGCTGCATTGGAACCATCCGGAGTGCTATTGGTATTGAGACCCGAACTTGCTGGCGGAGAATTCGTCGAAAATGCAGTACCACCACGCGCATAAACTCTCTCAAAGCCAGGCACACCAGGGCTCACAACACGATCTGCTAGCCCACCATCGTCAATCAACTCCTCACCCAACCCACTATCCCTGAGCCTCGCGCCAGTCGCAGAAGACAATGTGCTCAAATCGGTAGGGCATTCCAGTGCGTTTCTGCTGCTGAACTCATGCACTGATCCATTTACGGCTTCCGGAAGCTCCTCGAAGGCAAAACGAATAAGTTTGAGAAGCCTCTGACCCTGCGATTGACTTTGCACACCGGAAGCAGGGTCGAGAAGTTCGTTCGTCAGGTGCACCCTAATCAAGCACTTCAATTGGCTTACCCCATATTTGTCTGCCATGAGATATAACTGGAATCTGGTATCATCATGCTCCTCAAGGTCTCTCTCGTCATCATAGGTATATGTGAATCCGTTTGTTGATTTATCATTTTGGAATGGGCGGATATTGGGGGGCGGAGATGGGGTCGTAGAGGGCGTATTCCCCCGAGATGTTCTTCGCTCCGTCTTGATGGTTGCAATCTTTGGCACTGGAGACCCAGTAGTCGGGGCAGGCAGCAGTCCCATGGTTGCAACTGTAGCAAGGGGATAGTCTCCTGTATAAAGAAACTCGAACAACATCTCAAAGATCTTGGGATCCTCTTCAGGCAACCTGATAACTCCCTCATGAGCTTCACGGTACAATGGATTCAATGCACTTTCAAACCAAACACTCCGTGCAGCAAGGATAGCTTTGTGACCATGGAAGAGCTGCCTTTCGGGTCCTACAATGATCTGAATATCAGAGAAGGTTGGATTATTGACCAGCATACGGAGACTGCTTCCCACTGAATCGACAACAACTGCGCGTGGGTCGAAAACTTTCGCAGCAGCATTGTGATCGCTCAAGTCTGCGCTATCAAAAGATCGCCCATACACTCCAGAAACAGGAGGGCTCATAGGCCTTCGAATCTTCTCATACTCAGGCAAGTATCTAAGTCTGCATATGATGTCGACCTTCTTAGTCGCAGCAACTATTGGATCCCTCATGAGGTGGGCGTTATCAATAAGGGCGGGAAAACCCCATGTTAGCTGATGTTCATTGAACAGTGCAATTGTGCTCTTGTCTTTCAGTCGGCGGCCCTCAGAATTGAGAATTTGGAACTGCATGACTCTAATCTTTCGTGTCCATGTTGGCTCGCGAAGCTCGGTATCTGTCAATACTACGTAGAGGAATAGGCTGTACACTCGGTTCCCATCTGGATTGGTATGATGTTGAAGAAGAAGCCTCCAAGCCCACCCGTTGGCATGCCCAAAATCAGACGAAAACCTATTATGAATTAGCACATGACTCCAACGGTCTCAAAATACATATTCATGGTACTGCATACGACTCCACTTTGCTTGAGAGGTCGACGTTACTCCATTTGTACTATAGTTGTGCACCCGGTCAGCAACTCACCAAACGGCAGTAGTATCATTTGGAAAAGCAAGCTTACCACCCAGCTCACGTGCGAGGACGATACTGGATGTATCTCCAGAGTCATGGGATCCAAGGGGACGTGAATAGCGGTCGGTGTCGACATCATGTACGGCCTATATTTTCAAACGGAATAGACACAGAAAAAAATAATTGAGTTGGGGTTGGAATTGCCGTTAAAGGATACAACGGTACTCTGATGGCGTAGGTGATTGATCAGGGCAAGAAAAAGCAACCGTGAAATGCACGGGGTTGATGAGTCGAGTAATAAGTGAGCCGAGCAAGCCCGGGTCAGAATTATTATTTAGGTAGGGCCTCAAGACGTCGGCTGGTTATTACTGTGAATGAAGGGCCACCTCGATAGCGGAAGAGGTAGCTTAGTGAGTAGACTTCTATGCCTTAAGAGGGGAGAGATCTTTATATTGGGGCTGGAGGCGCGCTGATGCCGGGGAAGCAGTAGGTATACTTGTCCCGGCGCCAGGTCACTGGGGCCAGCGCGGTGTGATGTGTCGGCCTTGCTTGCAATAGTAAGGTGAGAATGGTAAGGCTGTAGGCCAACCGCTGGCTTGTTTCCTAAGTGCTCACGAATGCTCCTTGAAGACAAGCAACAAAAAAAAAAAAGAGGTAAATCCGGGAAGGCCTTTTTTTTTTTTTGTTTATGTGTGTTCCTTGTAGTGCTTGTTTCGGAGGGGGTTCCTAGTAACCAGGCTATCAAGGATGGTGAGGGTATATGAATGCGGAATCAGAACAGCAACTCAACGATAAACGAAACCACATCGTCACAGATATAAAAAGGACTGCTGGTGCATACAACATCAAACGCTCCATCAAAGTGTCTGTATTGGGAGGCGGGGGGTGCAGGAGGGGGGCGGTACGGGCGAGCAAAGCTGTGGGAGAACCATGTAGATCAGGGCCAGCTGGCAGTTTTTTTTTAACCCTTTCCATTGTGGAACTTCTCCCACCACTGCACCTTGCTCGCACGTTGCCACTATTCGCTTAATGGACATGCGTGGATTGGCCTCTGGCAGCGAGCGAGCAGCGAACGAGGGAGCAGTGCCAGGAGTGCATACGTGGTCGAAGCAGTTTGATTGAGCAATGGTGTTCTCGAATGGAAAAACGCAGGAATCGACGTGCTGTGAGTTCCATGCTGCACGAGCAGCATACATGTATCGTCGCATGTCATCCTCTGCCTTTGGTGGCCTAGCCTAGCGTGATTCTGACGGCAGGTGTATCTCAGCTGCATGGTCCTCCGGCTCCTTCACGCTGCCAGTGGGCATTCGTTGCGCGGCGGGCTCTGGGGGGGGGGTGGTGGGCCCAGCTCAGCGGTTGGTGCAGGAGGGCTGGGGGAGAGGAGCGGAGGGGCCAGTATCATGTGTAAGAAGTACGTTTGGGCACGGAGCGGGACCGCGCTGCAGAAACCAAACGAACGTTCGATCATGGGCACCGGCGGGCTGGGGCGTGGGCTGGGGCGTGGGCTGGGGCGTGGGCTGGGGCGTGGGCTGGGGCATGGGCAAGAGCATGAGCATGAGCATGAGCATGAGCATGAGCATGAGCATGAGCACGAGCACGAGCATGAGGGAGGGTCATTGAGACCTCGTTTCTCCTGCTCGAGACGGCACATGGCGGGCTCCAATGCCGTTCGGCGCCCCGGCATAGCGCTGCGGGAGGAGCGAGTCGGACGAGAGGCAGCGGGAGGCGGGGTGAGAGCGGGGCAGAGGATGCACGCTTGTCGAGGGCGGCAGCGGGTGGGGCGGCGGAGGGCGATGGCGGTTGGGCGGAGGCGGGCGGCGGAGAGCGGTGATGGGGCCGGCGATGGCACGTAGCTCCGGGCGCACGCGCAGCACCCTCACTGCGCGCACCAGCGGCCGCCCGGCGCCGCCCTCGCCCGCGCACGCTGCGCAGCAGGCACGCAGAAGGGCAGCACGGCAGCACTGCGGGCACCCATACAAGCCCGCGGCCCTGCGCCGGTGCGGAGGCCCTCAGCGGCTCATGGCCATGAAGCCGGCAAAACAGCTCTGCGGCAGCCCCAGCTTGGAATCCGGTACATTGTGGACATGCCCCCCCCGGTACTAGTACACTCTACGCGCATCGCTGCACGGCCGTCCCGTACGTGCTCCCCCCGTATCCTTGCACTCCCTCAGGCATGCTTCACACGACGTATTCGTACTTCAGGCTGCTAATGCCCAGCGCGCGCGTCTGCAGCGCCCCTTCCTGCCCCCGCCCTCCTGTTGCTTGTCCAACACCTTCTTGTACTGCCCACCCACACTGCAGTATCGAGTTCAAGCACCCTCACCTCATGACCTCAGCAACAATGTGACATGTGCAGGAGTGCACCTCACTGCTGCTGCTGCTGCTGCTGCTGCTGCTGCTTGCTGCGGAGCGCTTGCAGAGCAGAGTACGAAGCAGATGTCACGTCACGGCCACAGGTACATTTGCCTGCCATTGACCAGCATGTTCATATTGCAAAAGTACAGTACAGTATCAATACCGCATTGCTGCGGCACCGGGAACTCGCGCTCATGGATATATATGCTCAGACGGGGCCGAGACGTCCGCCCTACCTCAGAGCAAAACGAGGCTTGGGATGCGCAAAAGCTTCGACTGAGAGGAACGTGGCGGCCCCAATAGAAGCATTCCGCCAAGACACTGCAACCCAAATGCCCAGATTAATCTCATTCCCGCTGCCGATCCTCAACCACGTCAACAACCCACACGCCTTGCTGCGTTCCCATCACACCGCTGCAAATTCCCTCATCGCAATCCAGCCAACCAGCCTACAAGCTAGTCTCGTAACCAGTCTACAAGCCAGCCCCAGCCATGCCCCAGTCTGTACCCGTATCATACTCTACAATGCTAATGTTCTATTGTGACCCAGCCCCCTCCCCCATACACAGCGCTTCAGTTGATCCTTCCCCCCCCGCAACGTTTCTTGGTAGCCCTAATCTGTTCAAGAAGGGTGGAGTAAACCTGGCAAGGCAAGGGACAGATTCTCCCGGTCTTCGGCCATCGAGCACCCTGCATACAGCATAAGTCAGACCGGCCTGGCTCAAGAATTGCATTGTTCCCCAGTCCATGAGACAGGTCACGACACTCTAGGAAAGCTCCCTTAGGCAACAAGGCCACCGCACCCATGGCACAGATGAGGCGTCGCTTGCATTCGGCTCCCGCCTGTGCCCGAGGCCCTCCCGCTGAACAAAAGTCACCTGATGAAAATGGGTTGCTCAAATCCTATTCCAGATAATCTTGCACTGCTCCTTCTGTAACTTGCTTACTAGCAATTAGTTAGTGCCTTTCGCCTGTGGAGCGTGATTCGTTGCTTGTTTAGGGGCTGGTTTGCCTCGGGTCTGCATTA
This sequence comes from Kalaharituber pfeilii, assembly GCA_015179045.1. Lineage (NCBI taxonomy): Eukaryota > Fungi > Ascomycota > Pezizomycetes > Pezizales > Pezizaceae > Kalaharituber > Kalaharituber pfeilii. The sequence continues at coordinate 278,130 of WHUZ01000009.1, read as the reverse complement.
GTTCACACTCTCCATTATCACTTCACACTGATCTCAATTATTTAACACAATCTCTTCATGACCGCCTTACCTATATTCCGGAAATAGATCTTTCATGGAAAAACTAATCGCGAAATGCGAGAATATTCGAATAAAACATGCGCACAAGTGAAAGTCTATGCTCTCTGTACTACTTTTATCCTTTGACCTGGGTACGCCAGTCTCAAACTTATTTCTGTCTGCAGAATGACCACATAACATCATATATAACCCGCCAAATAGACAAACTAATCCAATTTGCCTCTCAACAGCTGTTTGACCTCTCGACTACCTACTTGCTTGAAGCCGCTGGCAAAACATTTGCAGGACCGCTCGTATTTGCAGGACCCTCTGAGAGACATGGGCTCTGGCCCCGCTTTAGTTGAGGGGTTCTCATCAAGACAAGAGCTGGGTAAGTTGACCTGATCAAGGATTCAATCTGAGACATGAACAGTTCACCACACTTATGTACGACTACGGCATGCAAAAGTGATGCTTTCCAGAAATCTCAATCGGAAATAAAGGCTTTCGACAGGACGGGGCAGGACGGCTCTATAACTGGTCACTGGTTATAACTTCCTTGGTGCCTCCAACCCCAAGTTATACATGGCTGGCATAACAATCCCCGTACAGTGATTGTCATTTGGAGATATGACATTGTGTTGGAAATCGAGCTGCATATACCTAATCACTACTTACAGCCCACAGGGTACATAACTTACGAGAAGAGGGGTACTTATCCACGTCATGGCTGTGAGGGGATGAGATAGCATTGCCTCTGGTTAAAATTTCTGTTGTTTACTGGGGTCGCTTTAATGGCTTTTGCACTCTGTCCAAATTATAGATACTGGATTTTCAGGATGGGTGGAACCTCAGTGAGTGAGGAATCCAAAGGTCACGATCCCGATTGGCTGTGCCTCTTGCTTGGTGAGGCTATTGGTTCAAGCAGACTGTTTTACCATTGGCTAAGGTGGGACTATTATTATCTGAGGAGGTCACCGCTCGCTCTGCTCCAATTCCAAGCACTTCTCGTTCGTTTTAATATCGATAGAAGATTGCTATGAGGCACTTTGCGAAACTGACCGCCACACAGCCTGTTGGCGGTTGTGGCTTTGCCTTGACCTGGTCTTATCCCAGTTGAGCATGTGCACTCCGTTTAGGGTATTTGGACCATTACGGCAGGTCCAGCCTTGATGCGCAAGAATACGAGAGCGGAAGTGCTCCTGCAATTGCGCTTTCATGATCCAGCTGACCTTTAGCAGCCTCGCTCTGATTTGAATCGCATATAGCCTGAATATATTCCAGCCTATGAAAGTGCATTCTCTTTATGCAGCTGCTCCAGCCAGCTTCGGAGATGCGAGACGGTCAAATTAGAGCTCCAGACAACGAGACAAAAGCTATGGACGAATAGCAAAAAATAAGCCTGCAGCTGTTATCTTTGGTGCGCGCATCAACCGTTGTTGTTAGAAGCATTAGCCTAAAGCCTCTGTGGCCAGTCCATTGACTTGTGAAATAGCCGACGTGATACCAGCTGGGTGCCATTCATACTTGGCTGATAACGTCAGAAGCGTGGCCTGAGCGGATAGCTACGTTTGGCGTGACAAACTTGAATCCTTCACGCAGAATGCTAAAAGAGGAAAAAGGAGTTTTATTGGATCTTGAAGCCTGGATGTTCATTGAGTAGTCTGGCTGCACTACCCCTCGTAGAGGTTCATTGAGCGCGTTCCAAGTTTGTTTTGACCCTATTTTGGCACAGCAAAGAATGGAACGAAGCTGGAGACTGAATAATCAAGCTTTCACCGCCTGTGTGACTCTTGGCATGCCAAGCGCCCGCCAAGCCCCGATTGTTTCCAAGCAACTCGTTTTTCGGAGACATCAACAGGGAAACAAAGAAGGGTCAAGCTGTCACCAAACCGAGACCCGATTACGAGAACCCACCCAATCCCTGGATATCTCCTGCTCGTCGAGTGTTACATCCAGATAAATTGTCAGTATTCCCTGTTGATTTCCCCAGCTGTGAGACGCTCGCACAAACACGCTCCAATCCAAGGCTTTAAGCAGCTGTGAAGTATAGATGGTAGTGTCTGGCTAATGCTTGTTGAAAGGTAAACAGATCGACGGCAACAGAACAGCATACGGTACCCTACTCAACGCAATGTGGAACGGGACTCAACTCTAGAGGATACCAACGAAGCACAAGCACAAGGACGTGCAATTGCCAATTGTCGACGCAATATTTAAAATACAGCCAGCCTTTCCCATCAAGTAGGCGCGTGCAGCTGTGTACTTGCACGTGTGTGTGTGCGTGTGCATCTGCTGGGCTTAACTGGGCCCATCGCATCTCCAACCTTGATCCACTTGCATCTCTCGGCTTCGAGATCTCTCGACGGAAAAAAAAAAAAAAAAAGTAAACAAACAACACCAAGGCTGAGAGAAAAATTGTGCAACCTGGAACGGACAGTAGACAGAGCTTCTTGCCTTTTCAGCAACCTGTATGGATATTTCAATGGCGTCAGCTTCAGCGCCCCCAGCGACCAATCCGGGCTTCCCCCTTCTGTCGTCCATTGCCGGTCCCGGTCCAGATATACCAGCATCTACAGTGACAACAGCAATAACGGCAGTCCCCCCGTTACCCAAGCCATGCAGAAAGTCCCGCGGCAATTTCAACCACCACCCTCATCAACAAACAAGCTCTGGACAATGGACCTCGTCGAAATGCTTACGTATGCTCAGACCATTCATCTCCAAGATCTCCTCGCTCAAGACATTCATACAAAGCACGCCTAGTGCGGTGTTGGGCTCGAGCATGACAAACTCACATACGGGCAACAATTACTGCTCTACTGTGGAGTCGTTTGGTTCTGCTGCGTCGAGCGCGGGAGTAGGATCAGGGCAAGCCACGAGGCGGACGAGTGGGGAATTCACGACAGAGTATGTTGGTGGGAGAAGGGTCGATGAAGAGTATATGCCGCCTCTGAGCCGGCATGATTCCTGGAGTAGAGGGACACGGAGAAGAGGGGCTAGACAAGCTACTAGGACGTATGGCACAAATGGCTCGGGGACTACTACAAGGGCTACAAGGACTACAAACTCCAATAGCGGCGGTGAGCCAACTGGGCGTTGTATTGGCAACATAGGCACTTCAACTGGAAATAACAATCGTGATGGTGGTAGTTTGAGTCATCTAATGGCACAGAAATCGACGCTGAACCAGGCGCTTTATACGCATTATACTGCGATATATCAATGCTTAGCGCAGATTATCAGCTCAACCGGTGTCAAGAAGCAGTCCTCGTCGCCGATATCATCTATGGATTTACGCAGTGATACCGCGCCGCTAAAGGGAGTCCCGTCCCTCGTCGCATTGGCAACCCATGCCTTGGCACACTGTATCCTTTCCACCGCCCCCTCCGAGAATTCTCATAGCTCGTCCCATCAAAGTCAAGGTAGCCACTCAAAACAGCAAGAAATTCCGCAATCGGAGTGGTACGATGCGCTCGAAGATGTGTCGTCACGATATCTTCCAGCCCTTCTACGCTTTCACGCAGTGGAGATTGCGGTGCAGAGTATACGCTCGGAGGAAATAGACTGCAACTTAGGCGCTTTGCTTACTGGAATGTGCTATGAAATGGGGGCGGAGCATGAGGGGGAGGCACTGATTAAGGCGGTACTCGAAGTTGATGAAAAACGGGGTGTGCATTGCATTTACACGTATTTAATCAGCAGTGAAAATAGTAGGCGGGATACAGCATATGTTGGAAAAGGCTGGCGATTGCTCAAGGAACATTTGATAAATAGACTACCAGAGGCGGGAATTGGGGCGCTTGCTCCAATCTTAGGTGGACCCACGGGAAGAACTCTCCGAGACAAAGCATGGAAGGACTGGATGAACTACAGCATCACCGAGGCACGTGACTTCATGATCGAGAGCTTGAAGCTCGCGTTTGGAATAGGAGGTGCATGCGCAAGAGACGATATCCGAATTCGGATGTGTCGGTTGGACAAAATGAAGAAGGCCGTGGCAGCGACATCGCAGTCAGATTCACAGGACTCACGCGTCAGTATTGTGGCAGTTAAGAAGCTCAAGCGCATTGTGTACGGCAATAACATCATTAACAAGATTCCCGCGAAGAAAATAGAGGATGCTATTTTGGAGATGCTGGATCCGATTGCGAAGCATGCGCTTGGGCTATTGCCATGTTCGGAGAGTCAGACTCAGGAGGCGATGGGGATTTTATTAGAGTTGGCGTCGGGGTTTCACGCGCAGAGTGGGGAAGTCAGGAACGTGGTTGAGAGTCTGTGGGGGGGTGCGGATCCGTTGACACATAGGCAGAAGGAGAAAGGGTTGTATCCGAAGGATGTGAAAGCGCTAATTTTGTTGCTTTCGGCGCAGGGAATACAGGGAAAGAAGGAGAAAGATAATGTTACGCTGGAGGCAGTAGCAAGGGAACTTGGAAGAGTATTGGATGAGAAGAAGTATGCGATTCTGGCGGCCGCGAAGGAGGCGGCAGCAAACACTAGTGCAGCAGAAAGTAGGAGCACAATGGTTGTGCAGATGCCGAATGATGATACGTTTATAGAGGGGCTGGTAGATTTGTTGATTGATTTGTATACCTCGGACGATATCAGTAAGGAGCTGGGTCAGGAAAGTGTGCAGAAGTTGGTTAAGGTGCTGATGGATCTGGCTTTCCCGCCCCGTACCTCAACTAGTACTACAACATCCCCTGCGTTCCCTCATACGCCGGCTCGAAAACCTGTTGCTGTATGGAAACCATCACCAGCCACGCCAGGATCTGGAGATGAAGAGGAAACATCAACACGCTACTACCTCTCCCGCCTCGCACTGGCCCTCGCAACCCGGTTCACCTCGCTCCCAGAAACAAAGTACTGCGAAGCATGGGTCGAATGGGTCGAGAACATCGAGCAGAAAGTCATAGGCATGCCGATCCCGACTCCTGCTAGGAAACCTGCCCACTTCCGCTATCGGCGCTCGTTACGCGGGGTCGAAATATCGAAGCAGAAGTCGCCGAAGCAGAGGTATGGGTGGAAGTGGGAAGAGGGACTGGGGGCGTGGGTGGCGAAGACGGGAATAACGCCGGCAAAGCATGGGACAGTGTTGAGGAGATCAAGTAGGGGTGTGAGTGAGAGGGAGGAGGAGAGGAAGTGGTCTTTCGAGGGAATTGTGCTGGATGGGCTGCCGAGGGCAAGGGGGTCGGAGTATGAGTTTTTTGAGGATAGTGAAGAAGGGGAGTTGGAGGAATTGGAGGAGGAGGAGGATGGGCCGTTGGGGGTTACGGAGTTTGAGGATGAGGACGGACAGGATAAGGAGGAAGAGGTTATGGTTGGCGCAAGTGACGGCGAGCAACCTCCACTATCACCCATCGTTGTCAAGAAGCGGTCCACCGCGTACATCCAACCATCCTCCGCCTCGTCGTTATCGTCAGAGGAAGAATCCGAGTGCGACGTTGAAAATAATAAACCCATTGCGCTACGAAAATCCACCAGAGCTTCGACCGCCCGTAACCTAGCCCCTCCTACTCCTCCTCGTACACGCCACCGTTCTGCGGCAAGCACAGCATACCAAGCCATCCAGCAGCGGCTAAGGCGAAGGAAGTCTATGCGGGCTGCAGCGCTGGCGCCAAAACGGTATGACGTTGACCTAGATTCGGACTCTGTTCAGGATTATGACCCTAGGAGTGGCGATGAGGCGGTGGAGCAAGATACACCTGCTACTACTACATCAATGCTAAGCTCCCCGCCACCAGAAAAGAATTTGAGGAGCCGCAGCGATGGTATTTTGGGGGGCACTGCTAGTGGAGGCCGGGAGAAGCAGATATCGTTGTTAGATATAATTGGGGGGGTGCCGGCGAGTAGTCCGGTTACGCGGAGCGCAACGAAGAAGTGGAGTGGTGGAGCTGGGGGTGTAATTGAGAAGGCCCTGTTTGAGCTGGAGGTACCAGCAAAGAAGAGTAGGAAGAGGGCGATAGCTAAGAAAGAGGATGAAGATAGTGAGGATAGTTTGGCAGAGGCGGACGATGAAAAGGATGAAGATTATGCATATAGCCTGCGAAGGAGGGCGCGGAGGAACAGTGCGTGTGAGCGTAAGATATTGAGTAATAGCCCCACAATATCGCACATACATAAAGCAAAGAAGAGGAAGATTGATACCGAAGGCGCGGGTGTTGACGAAGGGCATGAAGACGTGTTCTTGGATGGGAATAAGTGGGAGTTGCGATCGGCTCAAAGAATTAGGAGGAGGGACGTTTATGAGCCGGTGAAGCATAAGAGAAGGCTCCGAAGTGTATCAGGGATGGGAAGTGGGGTTTACAGTTCTCCACCGCAGAGTACCAGGTCGGATGAGGAAGATGAGGATAAGAATGAGGATGCGCATAAGTTGAATGGGGGTTGGAGTTCGGAAAGCGAAGATAAAGAGGGGAGTGGTAGCGACGAGGAGTTTTTGTTGGTCACACCAAAGTCACAGACACAAACGCAGACTCGGGCAAGGAGGGTACAGCCGGGACAGCAGTTGTCGAGAACTCGGTCACAGGGCTCGAGCGCAGACGTTGATATTTCCGCAACAATGTCTATGAACACGACTACTACTTCTAAATCCACAATTACCACATCCCGCCCCACCTGCAGCCCATACTCGGCGACAACCATAACCCTCTCCTCGTTATCGTCACTCCCGTCCCGGCCGTCGAGGTCTTCGTCTTCATCCCTCTCATCCTTCGTCTCCTCCAGGGCATCCCCCCGACGCACGCAAGTCCAGGCATCACTCAAGTCATCCTGGGCTACAACAAAGGAACATCGAACCGCCAAATCCGCTGAAATCAAAACCAACGCTACCAGTACTACCAATCCTAAGATCACCCTAAGCCGGCGGAGCTCAAATCGGAGCGCCAGAGTCGACGTTGTGAAGAATGTCCTTGGGCCTTTGGGATCGAGGGTGGCGACGAGGAGTAAGGTTGGTGGCTGTGTTGGGGGAGGTGGTGGAGCGAGGAGGAGCAGTGCCAGGTTGTCTGCGGGGAGAGGCGTATGTTATGCGGAGCTGCCGGATGAGGACGAGTTGAGTGAGGATGAGTTGGCGTGAGAGCTTTCTGGTGAAGGAGAGGGGTGAATGGGAGAGAAGGGAACGTTAGAAGAACGGTATATGAGAGGTTTTCAGCTTTTTTTTTTTTTTTTTTTTTTTTTTTTTTTCGTAAAAAAAATTTTGTATTGTGGTGTTTTTCTTATTGCTACGTTGTAAAAGGGTACGGCGTGGGGTGTATGGATTTTTGTTTTATTTACTTATTTATTTACTTTTTTTTTTTTTTTTTCCCTACTTTTTCAGGTTTTGTTCTTTTTACTTTGTACCCTAACTTAATATCTTTCTCTTCACACCTTTTTCAAGTTTTAATTATTTACGAAGAAACCAACATGAGCCAAGGAAAAAAAAGATGGCCGACCGGGGTTATGGAAACTTACAAATTTCAAAATCTGATAGGTATACGAATGCAGTGTATAAAAATGCTAACATCATTTTTTATTGTCATTGTCATTCTGACTAATATAGTGCATAATAGGATTAGTCAGGCGTCTGAATACTTTTGAGACTAAGTAGCTAGTATTATGTAACTTATTCAACGTTTCTATAGCTTCGATAGTCTCGTATTTACGCTTATCGCGCCCAATCAAGATGGCGGCTGTGTTTAGTCCTCGAGGTGCGTCAAAAGGATTCAGGGTAAATAGCTTTAAGGCGTGTACGTAATCCATCACCTAGTTACATCCAAATCCGGTAATTTTTCACAACACATCGCGAACTAAGCTCATTCCCGCGTAAAAATCCCATCTCTGTGAAAATTGATGATGACGGTAGTGATGGTAATATACCTTCCTGGAAAATAAAAAATGTGGGCATAAAAAGCCATTTCTGGCCTTCCCAACGCAAGCTTCCCTCTTCCTTATTTATAACAAAACGATGACTTAAGTTCCTGGATACATCTTCACAAATCCCCACTAGGGGCCATACATATATTACTTATCCACGTTGAAAATCACCTTCTGCACCATCATTTTATCAAACAACTCGTACCCCTCCTCCGCCTCCGTCAACGGCATGATCTTATCTGCCATGAACCCCAGCAGCCCATGCTTCTCCTTCAACAGCTCTAACGACTTCGGGAACATCGCCCTGACCGGACACCTCCCAAACTGCACCCTCACATTCTTTGCAAACATCTCCGCCCCCGAAATCGGAATTTCACCGTTGTGCACGCCTACAGAACTGATCATGCCAAAAGGCCTGATTAGCTCGTATGCCGTTCTCAACGCTCCGGCGTTTCCCACCACTTCCATTACTGCGTCCACGCCGCGGCCGTCAGTGGCTTCAAGAACGTGGGCACGGAGGGCCTCAGGGGTGAGAGCAGCGAAGTTGAGTGGTTCGGCGCCTAAGGAGCGGGCGATGGAGAGGCGGGAGGGGACGCAGTCGATGGCGAAGATCTTCTTCGGGCGGAAGGAGAGAGCGGAAATCAGGGCGCAGAGGCCGACGGGGCCGCAGCCGATGAGAGCAATGGTCGCTGTGGGATGGAGAAGGGAGGGAATGTGCTGGAAGGCATTAGAGGCGGCAAAGTAGCCTCTGTAAGTTTGGTTAGTATAAGGAGTAAAGATGGATCTGTAAGGTGATGATGCTCACGTTGGGAACTAGAGAGACAAACTGTTAGCTCTCGATAAGTATATAAAAAGGTTAGTGCTGCTTGCGCGACCATCGACCGTGCGACTATAAAAAGAGAGTGAAAAGATGGAACTTACAATATCTGCCATTAAAACCTACAACCCCACATGCACCCATCCACACAATTGTATGTCATCAGCACATATCGCAACGTCTCGTCTCCCTTCCAATACCATCTGCGAAATTGTTCCACTCACCACTGTCTCCTCCGGAATGCCCTCCGGCGTCTTTAACAGCGTCCCGTCAGCCAACGGCACTCTCACATACTCCGCCTGCCCGCCATCAAGTTTCGAGCAACCAAACAATAAACCCTTTTCGCAGCGTGAGGTATAGCCTAGTTTGCAGTAAAAGCAGTTGCCACTATATATTTCATCCCGAGAAAAATAAAATTGTAGATATGTATTAGCCGCAGGATCAGTTTGGATGTGCCGATTAGAGTTCCAATCATGAAGGAGGTAAGAGCGGGATATGGTGGGTACGTACCATGACGTAGTAAACGGCGAAACAACTTTATCTCCAATGGTGAAATTCTGCACAGCACTGCCGATTTTGATAATATGGCCTGTGAATTCGTGGCCCTGTTTCAATCCCGTACGCTAAATCAGATTCCAAATCCTCCTTGCCCAACCAAAAAGCCTTCTTCGTCGGAAGGAAGTAATAAATAAACCTAAGCACGGCCACAACCTGATTATACCTACCATAATAAACCCCGTATCACTTGGCTGATGTCCCCGAAACACGTGCAGCTCACTAGCATCCACAACCATAAAATGACATCAGCTCATCTGCAACACCTGACCCTCCAGAAGAAACATCCACAACGACAATAACGAAGATATCTAATGTGCATGCGCATTGACGCACCTTCCGCAAAGTGCCGTATACGTCACTTTGACAATAGCATCTGTGTCGTCGACGATATCCGGCATAGGTCGCTCTTCGACTGCGATCTTGTATGGGCCATGGAAGACGACGGCTTTCATAGTCCCTTTAGATTCTGTAGGCATGGTTGTTTGAAAAGAGTAGGATTGCAGCAAGCTCCAAACTTAAAGATGCAGAAGTGAGGTCGATACAGGACTCGCTGCGGCAGGTCCCTGATAAAAAATAGTAGAGGATTGAGAATGTGGGGCAACAAACGACCCCAGAACCCTGGGCACATTGCACAGCAGCTACTTGCATGCGGGGGCCATACGCTAAGCAGGGGAGGCGGTAAAGGTGGGCGGAAGCTGCAGAGGTATTCAAACCGAAGAATACAGGTATAAGCACTTGGGTGGCGATTTTTCCGGCGACCAATTGTGTATAATTATCTGCAGATCTAGGACTAGGACGGTGAGCGGAGATCAGTTCTACCTCTATTATCACTAGTCGGGACGGCTGCAGAAACTGAAGGAAAAAAGACATAACTGAAGGAAAATAGCTCATTAGAGTGCATAAGAATGAACGATCATACAAGCCATGAAATTCTCCAATTTACTCCCCATATGATTCTCCCCTTCTTGCAAATCATTCTATGAGCAAACCTGCGCATTAAAGAGCACCAGAACCATAGTGAACAGAACAGCCAAAACCCATTCGCTATTTATTGAGAATCCACCTAAACATATTACACTAGTAGATTTTTTTAAAGCTCCCCGCAACCCCACGTCTATGTTGTAAAGAGAAGGTATGTATTTAACCAGATCCACCCTTGAAGGCCTTTCCGAACAGGAGAAGTTGCACTTGGTCGTAGATGGACAGGACACCAGCACCAGCAACACCACGGAGAATGTTAGCACCAGCACCCTTGAAGAGGGACCTGACACCCTCCTGGGCAATGATGGTCCTGAAGGCGTGGAAAGAAGAGTCATACTTGACGGCCTCACCACTATTATTATGGTTAGCAACTAGACTTGAGAGCTTTTCAGAGATGAAAACTTACGAGGTCATCATCATACGACGACGGACGGTATCGAGAGGATAGGATGCGATACCAGCACCAGTGGTGACACACCAACCGAGGAGGAAGGAGGCCAAGAAGTTACCCTCCAGGGGACCGACGAGGACGACGGGCTTGATCGAGTCGTACATACCGAAGTACAAACCACGGTAGACGATGATACCAAGGACAGAGGGTCCAAAACCACGGTACCTGCACAAACAGATTAGCAATGGTGTATATTGTGTAACAGTTCTAAGTCGGCTGGTCGAACTTACAATCCGGTAATACCATCGGAAGCCAGGGTCTTCTTGTAGACATCAATGAGACCATTGAACTGACGCTCACCACCCTTCTTTGCGGACTTGGCATCATTGGCAAGACGGGTACGGGCATAGTCCAAGGAGTAGACGAAGAGGAGGGAGGTAGCACCAGCAGCACCACCAGAAGCCAAGTTGCCAGCCATCCACTTGGCATATCCATCCCTATCCTTCTTGTAACCGAACATCTTCTTGAACTTGTCACGGAACGCAAAGTTCAACGCCTGAGTTGGGAAGTAACGAATGACGTTGGCAGTGTTACCTCTCCAAAGAGAGACAGTTCCTATATGAGCAAAACTTAGTCGCCAAAATCTCCTAACTTATCGATCTACGTTCACATACCCTCATCGGCAATGGTTCGCTTGAAGCAGTCCGTGATACCATGGTACTTGCGGTCAAGACGGCCTGCCTTGATCATCTCATCCTGTATTTCGGGTCGTCAGTAAACCAAATCACGTGATATATGAGTTCGCAAGGTCAAGCGCCCGTTCGCAAATCTTGCCAACAAACTTTGCAAGATGTTGATGCTTGACTCCAGAAGGGGATGTAAAGATGATACTGGGTGGAGGATTGACAAACCTGGTTCTGGATGAGAAGCTTGACACGCTCGATGGGGGCGGCAGCAGTCTTAGAGACAGCAGCGGACACACCGCCCACTGCGTAATGTATTAGCAATGTTGGAATCCACAAACAACATTTACGCTGTGTAGTCCTAGTATCCAGAGAGGGATAGGGGTAGCATACTCAAGAAGTCGAGGAGGAAGGACTGTGGGGACAAGGTATTAGCAATCCATCTCACCACATTATGATGATATCTGTGTGCGCCAACGGAGCCTTCCAACGCTCGTGCATACCATCAGCCTGATCAAAGGATATCGGCAATGGCATTGTCATTGAGCGGAAGAAATGCAATCTTCGCACACTCTCTACCGTCAAAGGGCTTTTACTTCGCCAATTGGCAGACAGTTGGGGGTGGGTGGAGGGGGGGGGGGGGGGGGGATAGCTATAGAGGGAGGGGGTCAACTTACAGACTCCGGCATTTTGATACGGGAGAGGGGAGATTTTTTTTAGAAAAACAAACTGACGAAGAAACAAAAACACTGTAAGATGTCGAAAATGACAACCGAAATGTGAATGAGGGGGGAGGGGGGGATTATGAAGTAGGGAGTCTGGGTCAAGAAGAGAAAGAAAAGGAAGAGAAAAGAGTTGGGGCGATGTGGGTTTTGAGGGTGCGGTTGCAACCTTAGCGCGGGTGCGAGAAAAAAATTTAATCTGATTTCCGGAAACATGAATTTAGTAGTGCTAACGAGTCTCGTGCCCGAATTTAGCGGCAATAAGGCACAGCCAGCCAGCGAAAGCCATGGCAGGGCCGCACCTCGTAAGGCGTGGCCCTGCGCATGTTCCGGTCCGCCCCGAGCAACCGCCGAAAGGCACTGGACACTGCGGACTACGGACGTGTGGACGCAGCTCAGCCAGCAAGGGCAACCATATCCATCTTGGGCGCCCAGAAGTCTCGAACATTTAAGGCCGTTGCAAGCCAGGTATCCGTCCAGTTTCCTCAAGTAGGCAAAGTAGAGCAGGCACCTATCGCGCTACAACGTGCCGGGGATATTGCTGAGAACCCGCGCGGGACTCGTTGCCCATCGCAAGGGTCTTCAGCCCGCCGTGAGCATCAATTGCCCGCGGAAAATCTCCGAGTCTACAAGCAACGACTGACCACGGTCCAATAGGTTACTGGTGGTGTGGCGTTCAAGAGCTGGCATGGCGCAAATTTCCTGCTCATTAAGCAATATGGACACTTCGAAGTGCCCCAGTGGTGGATAGTCTGGGTGGATAGATGGTAGCCGCAATTGAGGTCTACCTTATGGAACAAGACTACTGCTTAGTGGCTGACTAAGCTACTCCACCTCGCCCGCGACCCGTCATCACTTTGTGCCAGGAGAGCATGAATTACTTCAAGTTAACATACCTCGCACTGTTAAAGCCAATCAACGGCAATTGTAATGCTTCAGACAGAGAAAGAAGATTGAAGAATTTATGGAAGCGAATTATCGACACCATTCCTACGGATCACTATGTTTGCCAAACGAAAGAAGAGGTGCCGTATTCGAGTCTGGGTACGAGAGCATATTCGAGTATGCTTTGCGTAAGAGAGTACTTCTAGCAATTCTGTACGTAGGCATTTTCCCTGTAGAAAGTTGGCTGGAGTTTCCAACTTGCCATATGCAAGGGCTTTTCGCTCCATGGGTTTCACGGGCTTCATGAAGCCCACGAAGCGACACAAAGTTTACATGGTGCCACACAATGCGAAAAATCCCTCCTTGGTGTCAAGTACTCGAGTACAACTGCAACAGCAGAAATTTTTCGTCAGCGTCCACCCCTGCAGCTGTGTACTTGGAGGTAGCCTACTGGACGATGTACACCATACAGAGCACTTCTTGCATATTGCAAAAGGCGTAAATTCTTTTTGGAGCCTCAACGTTTCCAATCTAAACCAGTGTTCGGTCATGAATTGTGGAAAAGTTCCAGCACGAGAACAGGAAAGTTCCTTATCCCTGCGTTGAAAAAATTTCACCGGATCGAGGGTCTCAATATATTTAAACGAAGTATATGCAGGGTCAATTGCGATATGTGAAGTGCCTCGAACTTTTTTTTTTCTTGTTATTTTTCTGGTTTTCAAAGGGGGTCAGTAGCTTACTAAACCGTCAAAAATCATGTGAAAGCTGAGTATCTCGGCCTCATAACACTATTTGGACTGTTCCTTCGCCACAAAAACGCACATCACGGTGGCTTAATTGGTTCGCTACTAGCTAGTGAAATATGTATTCGGACATAGCACATAATGTGCATAAGTACCCCTGTCTGAATGCATATTTCACTGGCTAGTACTCGAGTACAGTAGCTCTTTCTTTGTCAGCTCTCATCCTTTTCGACTCTCTCGGCGGCAACCACCCCCTCAACCACACCTTCAACCACAGCCCCACTCATGCCACAGCCCCCTATACGCCAGGCCCCCCTTCACGATGTATCGGGTCTCTCTAGGGAGCACCTACGGTCTGATCCACCTCGCTGCAGCCTCAGGGTCGCGAGGCCGTTGGGGACATCTGTATGGTGGGGCGCATTTAGGATGGACCCCTGCAACCCAAAATTACGGACTCAAATTGGAAATTATATTTCATCAATAAACCACATCTGGTTATCTAAAGGCCGAGAATATGTACTATTTTATTCGCTCTACAACTCTTCATTTTCAGATTCAAGAAATATGAAGGCATTGTTGAGAAATTTGAAGTTGAAAACTTTGTACGAGTACTTTATATGTAAGGATTTTGAAGTGTTACATGCCAAGATTGCCAAATTGATATTAGGAGAATCACTATACGGAAATGATCTACATATCTAGTCAGCGTCTGGTTACGAGACTACTACATATCCACTTGTTTATGACTTTTACATACAGTACATATGGGCATCATGCTATATGATTATTCCCACCACCAGCATTCGAACAGCACTACAATAGTAGTGAAATAAAATAGCAGTATTCTACCTCTGGTGGTGATACTTTCATTTGCACCTCTCACGGCTTCAAGATTTGTAGTTAACTTAGTACACATGTGTGAAACTCTTAGAACAGTACCTACATGTCGATTTCGATATTTTTTCAACTATTTTTGAGATCGCTCTTATTGACAGTGGCTTGCTCACGATATTCAGTACTGTATATGCAAATGACTTAATGCCACAATAGCTGCTGAATTATTTCAGGACCTATGAGAATATTAGGTATCTTCCTTACTATGATAACTGAGTCTTTACTTACCTTTTTTGCTTGCCATCCTTGTAATATTATTACTATGTATAGAGACCTTGTACTTGTGGTTATGCTAGGGAAGAAAGACTCAAATTCACCATGTCAGCTGTCAGGTGAATTTCATTAGGTCAGCTGTCGGATACTTCTGACATAATAAAAATTGGACGCTATCACGAAATTTGGACTGGTCTCATGGACATCCACAGCCAACTGAAAATATGCTAGTTTATGCCAAATACTGCATGGCGCATAATATGCATTGATCCCCTGTCCGGATATTTATTTTTCGGCTAGTAGTTGAACCTAGCTCTGGAGCTGCGGCCATCGGTACAATCACGCCTGCTGTCATGGCTGCTGTTTTGGATTCTATTCTGGGAACCATTTTGATAGCGTTTATACAAGTGCGAATAGCTATTTTGACAATCATCTCGACAACTATTTTGACAGCTATGCAGCAGCAGTTTTTTTCAGCAATTTCAGTAGCAGTCTCAACGGTCATTTCAGAAGATGTTTTGACGAAAATTTCAGTAGCGGCTTTGCAGCAGCCTTTTCGGCAGTCATTTCAGCAACCTTTTGATGGTCAATCGGAAGCTATTTTGACAGTCATTTCACACCTGTTTGACAACTGTTTTGTACCTGTTCCAGACAGCTATCCACACAGTTATTATGTAGTTACATTATAGTATTATGCTGCATAGTTATATCCCCAGCCTGCATTGGTACATCTTGCCATTATATCATAGATGGAAGTTCAGGTTGTGTTCAGCAGGTGTGCTGTGGAGTATGGTAAGGTAGTGGTATAGAACGCAGAGGGCTGTCAAGTACTGGGTATCCAGAAGTAGGACAGAAAAGTGCAATAGCCAGGCACCGTCGGGACGTAAAACAATAACAAAATTAGTACATACTGCATTCTGCATATCGCATGATATGCATTAGTCAGGTGTCCGGATACTTTTGAAACGACCTATGATAGTATGCTGGTAGATTTAATACGTGTTATGCATATGCACTAGCTGTCCAAAAATTACTGTTCTAGGTTAAAGAACCCATTGCATAACTCTGTTGTTAGCTAAAAATCGGTTGCATACCCCTATCCCTTGCGTATTGTTACGCAGAATTATCGTGACCTGCCAAAGAGTCACGTTGTCACAAAACTCTGCGTGACGGCTTTTCGTAACGAAATAAGAAATCAGAGCTTATTTCGTTACAAAAGTAGCTACATTCTTGATGTTTGTTTTGAGCCAACTCACACAACTCCAATTCCCAGTCATAGCCTCGAATCACCCGTTGAAGCCTCATAAAATAGTAAAATGAAATTCTGGGCTTGGCACGCAAAGATTTCGGTCATGAAATGCACAATCGAGAAACTACTTGAGTCTGAATTATTACCTTACATAATGAATGTACAAATGAAGTGGAAAAGCTTCAAGAAGGGTGGGATAAACTGATAAAACAAAGACTCCTGTCATTAGTTAGAAGTGTGCAAGATCAGCTTTGCGGTTATGGTAGTCAAATGGAATTATGCAACAATTTATTAACTTGTATGCAGAGAAAAATTACGTTTGGCGTATTTTTGTGTGAAACCCCCATACAAAAGTTCTGAAGACTTTGACAAAAAGTCATACCTACTTCACTTTTGACCCCCTGTCGAGTGCCCTCACGAGTGCGAGGGTTTTTCTGGGCTAGTTTGAACATGCTTTTTCAGCCGCTTGCACGCATGCTACTGAGGGTCCTCCACTCGCTTCGCTCGGGGGTCCATACAACTACCACGGGGTGTGACGCCAAGAGGGGAAAAGCTGATAGAACTAAGACCCGCACCCTCAGCGCTTAGTCGTATTCCTATTTGGATACTTGCACACTTAGCCTATACAGTATTCCTCCACTACAGTCGAATGTACAACTGTTGTAACGTAGGCTCAACAGCATCCGCTGTCTCGCACAGGGGTGCCCGAATCTAGAGCAGGCGGAGCGAAGTTCACAGGTAGTTTCAATGGTCAAGTGTCAAGAGAAAGGTCATAAAAGAGTTAGTCAATTGCCCTATCTGATACGATGTCCTATCTGATGTCTGTCTGCACGTGAACCCATGGTCTAATTTATATAGAGTATTCAACCGCCCCCTACTGCTGAGTACCACACCTTGCCGCGTTCGGCCTTAAATTTCTTTTTCTTCCATCGGCACCATGGTCACCACAACACTGTGTCCATCAACATTATCTAAGCAACTACTCTACTCCAACACCTTATCACTACCATTCATATCACCTATCACCCTCTGCAGCTGCTATAATGTTGACATAGGCTCATTTTCATCTCAAGGCCTTCTCTTGTCATCTCTTGCCTCTAGCCCAGCAGTTCAAAGGTTAATGCCTCACTGCCAGCTGGATATTTAGCTTCTCGATCAGCCTCATATTGACTGCTCGAAGCCTTGACAATCTATCAGAGCTAAGGAGAAATTCTGCCTTCCTCTGCAGTCTTACCTTTGCCGTTTAGTTCATGACTTGAGCATAATTTCCAATCACTCTTAGCCTTCCTACCCACTGCCGCTTCGCTCACAATTTGATAGTAATTGCGCTCGCTCTTGCTCTTCTTATCCCTCTGCCGTCCAACTAATGAGCTGAGACTAATCCAGCTGCTCGAGCAGTGATATATCCAGTCTCTCGTACAGCCATATGTCCAGCTGCTTGAGCGGCCCCTGGACCCTAACTGGAGAATTGGGGTGAGGGCAAGGTAGGTTACCCTCAACTGGGGGGCTGGATGGCGGGAGGACAGGAGTGGATGGGAGGGAGGGTAAATTACTCTCAACTCATGCACTGGATGGCAGGGGTGAAAGGAAGGGCGAGAACGGGAGTAAGTTACTGCAAATCGCGGGCTGGATGGCAGAGGGGTGGGAAGGGCTAAAGAGAAGTCAATTACCTTATCACAGAGCTGGATAGCAAATTAGGGAGGGGAGAAGTGAATAAGAATAACCTTATCTGGCTAACGGGGTGTCTGGAAGGCTGTTTCAAACGGGTGGATATATGGTTGCTTGGGGGCCGATATATGGCTGAAAACGAGTGCACTACCTTCAATTGGTGAGGCGGGAGAACGACAAGAGACAGTCTAGAGAAGCAGATGGCTCTATCTCAATATGTAAACAGCTGCAGAGAGTATGATAGGACACCCAGCCCCTATACAATTGCTCGCTTCCAGTCTTACGAATAAAGCTGGAGGTGTCCTACCCCATATCATGTATGCAACCACATACTATGGCCATACATGAGTGACAGCAGCCATAGTAGCATCGGTATTGGGACTGTGACTGACAATATGTAGGAGATTAAGCAGGAGGGAGGTTAAAATGACCTGTCGATGTATATGGTGATATAGAAGGAGCCTGATATTAGTGATGCAAATAGACATGCACAATAATCTTGGTCATCATATCCCTATCATTTTGTTCTGTGTTGTTGATATGTAACCTGCTCGAGATATACCGTCTCCTGAGGCATGCTAAGACACGATCGTGTCTGGGTGGACGATCGTTTCCCAAAACCTGCTGAGGTTGCTAAGACTATGATATCCCTTCAGTTGGTGAGCCTTGCATGTGTGGAATTTGGAGATGACCAAGCACACAGTTTTCACTACAAAGGTTTTGTGTTCACTCCCCAGGTAGCAACCACACGTAAGAAACCTAATATACCTCTTGACTTCTAGTATACTAAGCACAAAGCTGCCGGAAAAATCGAAGTTGAATCTGGCAACATTGCCAAGGGCCACTAATGCAAGGCTAGTTGAGTCTTACCAGCTTAAGGGATAGCCTGCCTAGAGGGCCAAACGGAATTTGCTGGGTTGTTCATCATCTACTATAAGAATGCAGTATTTTCCCATCTACATACATATTCTTGCTATTAACGAAAAGTTAATGAACATAAGAGCGAGCACCCCCTTTTTACACCATCCGTAGGTCGCTCCTCTGCGACACCCCTATGTATCCTTCCATCAGCAATGACTGTGCTCATGTTCCTTGTACTTCTACATTAACACTACTAGTTAATATTCGGAATTCACATATGTGTTGTAACCCCTCTTAGTGCTCGATACTTTTATCTTCATTGTTCTGAGATTTAATTTATGTTGTTTTTATGTCGTGGCTCTGAGCGCTTGTTGGCGATTTGCTGCTTCTTTAATATAATTAATTCCCTTCACCATGCTCATGAAGTGGATAAAAAGAGTGTCTGTCGTATCTAAGATTACTTCCTACTTTGGCCATTTCCTATATCCTTTCGAGTTACGAGCATATATTTCTAGTACTTTTTTCTGTTACGCAAACCTTGCTATTGGGAATAAAAGCGGACATATATGTCCATTTGTTATAGCAAGTTGTGACTGTAGTCTCTCTGACTCGGTCGAGCTCACATGAGCTGAGCTGAAGTCTATTCGAGGCTAGCTGAAGTCGTTTATAGTTTTCGAAGCGTCTTCAGCTTCGATTAGTGGAGGAGAGGAGCTTGGACGCTTTGTGCTAACTGTACATACTCATGTAATAGGGAATTTGGTGTGCCTAAGCGGGGTAAGTAGGGTTCAGAAGATAAATATACCGCATATCATCCTCGGCATTGCCATTAAGTTAGCCTCAACTTACACCTAGGATAGAGATTTGCGACATTCAATTTTGGTGAGTTTGAACTACTTGTGTAAGAAATGTAGTCTGGTTGCACATAGCAGTTCCGAGACCACCCACTGGACTACATATGGGAAATGGGGCTTATCCTACACGTGGCGTCGGCATGCCGTCTGCTAAGCTTTCGGGTTAGTAAGAGCCCTAGCCTATCCCTGATGGCAACGTTGCAGTAGCCTGGTTGAAACGTTGCAGCTAATAGTGTTCGAGAACAAAGCAAAAATCCCCCGGGTCTTGGCAACGGAATCATACCTAACAGCTGCCGGAGCATTTACACGCAACCTTAACCTGGTCACTGTCAGTCTGAAGCTGGCCACTGTCCCCGCCCTTGCACAAATTAAAGGAATATTCTACGGCAAAACTCTGATCTTTTCCCGTCATCGCCTACAATAATATATGAAGAGTTTATAAGTACTGAGCATAGGAAATAAGTCTTGTCCGATTGTATATTATAGTGAGAATATTACCTACTATAGGTGAATGTATGCCAATTTATTAACTTGCAACAAAGTCCAAGAAAGAAGCTACCCGAATATTTCCGCTGGGCCTTTGATGGTATTCTAAAGAATAGGTCTCATTTGCTGTCGCGCAGGATACGGCTGAAATAACGGCGAAGACGAAAATAAGTCTCTGCACGAGAACATCTTGTGAGCTCAATCAAATTGCTGGAGTGGGACCACGTGAAGTGATTTCACGTATTGTTGACGATAAGTAAGCTAACGTGTAATGCTACTCGTACTTTCTGGTTCTACTTCGCCCAGTGCTAACGTTAGTCATAGTGGAGAAGAAGTTGTAGCTCTGTAGGGCTAATCGTCCTGCAGAAGGCGGTTTTATGCAGCGTATTTTCACATTCAGGCGACGCTTCTGTGAACAATAGAGTTCAATAACTGAAGGGACATGCAGCCGGTCAATGTTTGGTTCTTGTACCTTGACGACTATCTACAACTTGATACGGCGAGGCATCCTCTCAGTAATTCGGTCTATTCGCTGCCGGTCAAGCTTTTCCCGCTTGCTAGTTGCAATCACTATCGGTTCTTGCTCAGAACATCCTACGATGCAACCCGCTGACCGCTTTATTGCCTGTCCCATCATTTACTGAAACCTACTATACTTGAGCTAGTTAGCGGCAAAAGACCATACTTGAACCTACTTGTATACCTAAATACCGGAACACCAGTGGGTGCCGACAGCGGTATGGGCTAGGGAACGACGCCAGTTTTTGAATTGAATATTCAAGAGGTGAATACATGAATTACTACGACTCCCTTTGTGTGTCCTCCATTAGCAACAATTACGGCAGCCATACGTCTAGGCATGCTTTCTAGAAGATAAAGAAAACTATCTGCACTCAGCGAGTCCCACTCCCTCACTAAGCCTCCTACAACACACAGACCACTTTGCCGACAGCCCCTGGTGTTCTGGTATTTATGCTGGTATACAAGTAGAACCTTACTTTCCCTGCTGACCTTTCTGCCGATTTTCTCCTCGCACTGGGCCAAATAGAGCTGAAAATATCGTGATCAGTACCACATGAGTTATCTGTGATGCCTGAATACCTGCACGTTACGGTACATTCAAATGCAAGCTACCAGGGCATGAAGGAATACTAGTGTTAAAGGGAATGTGGGAGTTTCATGGCCAGTAGCACCATGGAGAGGAGCGGTGGTGAAGCCATTATGGTAGAGTGATTACATACAAACTACTTGCAGCTGGGGTTCTGATTTCTGACATGTCATTGCGGGAATGAGACTAGGCTATCGCTTAGCTACGCCTCATGACAGCTGAGCATTATGGGGTAGTGGGGTATGTAGATGGCGCATATGAGACAAGTGCCTGTGCAACCACTTGCATCTCATGTGCTTGCCTCGTGCGTTTTTTCCCTGTATTCCGTGGTACGCAACGTTCTCCTCTGAACGCTCGCTAATTAATGTGTAAAACAGTAAAGTTCTGAAATGTGGAACCCAAGAAGGAAACACATCAGGCCTAAGAAGAAAATGTCTCGAGCTAAGTTGTGTCTAGAACATTGTGGCTGACTCTGTTTTTCTTAAATTGCATTCTGGCTTTCACGGACAAAAGATGACCTGGTTCTCTTGCAGCTGTGCTTCAGCCATGGCCACATTTATTGCTAGCTATGTCTGGCAGTCTCCCCTTGGCTCGCAGATGGAAAAACATTACTCCAGCACATTTGGTAGCGAGGGCAATGGCGGGACGGCTGGACTGACGTGAACAATCCCATATACATACCTGAATTTCGTCATATTGCAGAGTACTTAGTATTACCGACTAGCCGAATAGGATTCTCAGTACAACGTATCCCTCACCGGACGTTTCCTCATCCTCAATAGAGGGAGTAACCTTATCCAAGGCTACATATACTTGTTATACGGATGCAACCATTTCAACTGATTTGGCAATATGAGGAACAAGTACTATTATGCAAAAGAGCTCATGAATAGTACTTATAACCTTTGGAAATCAATGCCTGTCCATCGAGCTCAGATCTTGAGGCGCAAAATCAGTCAACGCTTTCCTTGCTGCTCTTACAGAGTATCGAACCGTTCTTACCTAATATGCTGCTGCTAGCTCTATATCGATGGTAGCTGAGACAGGGTTTTAAGTTGGAGGGGCGGCCCTTGATTCCCACATTACTACGAGGGGCATACATAGTGCGAAACCAAATATGGCAGCTGTTCTGGAAGCCTCGGCCTCGCAAGTCCCTGACGTCCTGTAGTACCATTCGGCTTGATATGGTGGTTGAAAACTGTTCAAGGCGAACCAAGATGTTGTTCTTCGCAGTTGGATCGATGCCAGAGACGCTGCGACGGCCCTGAAAGCCGTCTACACGAGCCTTCGAGAATGTTGACTTTGACCATTCTTGTATATGCTCCCACTAAGGACCACGATTCCGGCGGATTTACCCAGCCAGTGTAATTGAGTTCGACTGCTGAGACAAGTACCTCTACTCGGTTATTCAGAAATATATTTTGATTGTAATGGAATGGCTTGCAGGTAAAACTATATAAGTCATATGTCCAATCCACAGGTACACTTCTTGATCCTTAGGTTTGGGGGTGTGCTCGACAAACTCAACTTCACGTTCGCCGACCGTTTCTGTGAGCGATAGCGGTGAAGCATCTAGTTGTTGCTACTCTAGCATCCAGATTTTCCGCTCAAGTGGGGCCTTGGGGACAATGTAAGTACTGTTTCTGCAGGTCAGTGCTGGCCTGTAGTAAATCTACCGATCAGATTTGTATACAACTAACCTCCTCACACAGGCGGCAGTGTAAATTGGACCGGTGCTACCACTTGCGTAAGCGGGCATTATTGTAGCTACATGAGCGCATGTAAGTACTGGTGACCATATATATGAAAGCTTGTGGCAATTGCCCTCAAGTAAGAGTGCTGGATTTGCTAAATACTGTTGTAGATTATTCTCAATGTATTCCTGGGACGGCATCGCAAACCACTACACGCGCAAGCACTGCCACATCAACACGAACTAGCTCGACCGCTGGTAGCACTCCCACCAGTGCTCCTGCTACAGGATATGTCACCACCTCTGGTACAGAGTTCTGGTTGAATGGAAAAAAAATTTACTTCATTGGCTACTGGCTTACATGTACGCAGGAACTCTTCTCCAACAATTCTCTAAACATATGCACTGATTCATTATATGCAGTCCTCACCAACTAGGCGGGCGTCAACTACACCCTTGACCAATTCAAAGCCTCCGGCATGGAGGTTCTGTGCATATGGGGTTTTGCTGATTACAGTAAGATTGACAACACTGATATCTTGTTTAAGATGCTCACTCCGCTCTCCAGCCTCATCCCAAGGGTCCAACACAGCCTTCCAGATTTGGTCTGGTAGCTCCTCAACCTTTTTTTTTTTTTAATTTATATATAGATATATATATATATATATATCATTACTCGCATGCCGCCCTATGGGCTATGGCGAGGTTAGTTACATATGAAAATAAGGAAAAATGGAAAAGTAAAATAAAATTCTGCATCCTATAAACCTCCGACCTCCAATAGTAATGGAGGGAGAAAAACAAAACCGGCATAGAACCCACAATCTCCGATAGTAATGTAGGGAGAAAGATATAACATCAATGCACAATAGAACGACCTCAACCATTAACACCAGGGCAAATGGTCTCCAGAGACTGGATTACATTGTCAATGCGGCTGCTGTCCATGAAATTTGTCTCATAATTCCATTTGTCAATAACTGGGTAGACTATGGCGGAATGAAGGTCTATATTGATGCTATAGCTTCTGGTCAAGGCCATGACGCTTTTTACACAAACACTGCCATCAAGAACGCTTACAAGAACTACGTGAAGGCAGTTGTATTTCGTTACACTACCTCTCCGGCTATCTTTGCTTGGGAGCTGGCCAATGAGCCTAGATGTGCAGGTGCCCTAGCCCAGTCAGGTTCCTGCACACCGGCAAGGGTAACTGCTTGGATTAGTGAGATGTCGGCTTATATCAAAGACCTTGGATAGCAGTCACTTAGTTAGCGATGGCAGTGAAGGGTTCTTCAATACGGCTGGACATTCCGACTGGTTTTATAATGGCGGGGAAGGTGTTGACTTTGAAGCTGTCCTGAAACTCAGTAGCATTGACTTTGCAACGTTCCACCTTTACCCAAGTCACTGGTCTCAAGATGTACGTCATGCTGGTGTTATAGTTACTTACCATATTATAGTATTCATGGGGCAATACATTTATCACTGACCATGGCAGTGCCGCCCGCGCCATTGGAAAACCAACCATCCTTGAGGAGTATGGTGTTCCACGATCAACAGTCCAACGTTCTTCTGTCATTTCTTCATGGCATCAATCGGTATTGAGCACTAACATTGCTGGTGACCTCTCCTGGCATTTTGGTACTACGCTGCTAAATGCCGGCAAAACTCACGATGACACTTTCACCCAACCTTTTTTTTTTTTTTTTTTTTTTTTTTTTTTTTCTAAATTTGGCAATATAAGTTGAATACTGACTTTTAATCTAGTTCTTTACTACAGATGCTGGGTACAACTCGTTAGTTGTCAATTATGTCAGCCAGATTGAGGCCAAAAACAACTAAATACGGATCAAGTGCAATCAGTAGATCGCGAATTGTGAATTTTGCCGGCATGGGATGTATTGCAATGCTGTGCCCTTATTAGTGTCGCAATAAAAGACAGCTTGAATCAAAAAACACTATGTATTTTCTCATTACTATCTAACCCAAGTGTCCGTACATGGAAGCAGCTATATATGCCCCCTATTAAACTCCTAATCCCAATTCTCAGATCACTTTTCCTTTAGTGTAACTATGGTACTCAACAAACAAATCTCGCAACAAATATCCTTCCAACCCTCAAAATTCCACACAATTCCCTCTTGAAAAAATTTCTCTACAAACTCTCCGCTCACCCAGTTACATAACCTCATATCTGCCATGTTTTTCTTCTTCAATCACCAGCTTCTGCGCCCTCTAGTCCCACCATCCATGGGGAATCTTCGTCATAAATTGAAAGAATTCGCATACTAGTCCCAATTGTGTGAGTTCCTTCAGGTATCGTGACCAGTTGGGGGTATGTCGGTAATCTAGGTCCCAAATTACCAACTGCTGGTCTTTATAAAGGAGCACATAAGCATGCCAGTCGTTGTTATTGTTGCTGTTGCTCTTTGAGCTGGACGGCAGATATTGCCCGTAAACTAGATAAGAGTACCAGACAACTTCACAGTATCCTTGACTGTTTGAATTGGATCACGAGCATGGTACGCTGGCTATCACGGTAAAATTACAAACAATCCACTTGGTAGTATTTCAGGTAGAAATGTTCACAGGCGGAAACAGTTTATATATGAGTCTAATTATGTATATTCATGTAGCAATGCTCTATGCACACGAGTCGGAGAGCGAGGTGCCAAAATGATACATGCAGGGCAGCCTCGGTTCCACACATAGAAATAAAATATATATACTTTTTGGCAATCAAGACAGCCTAACAGTCTCAAAGTAGTATCTGCGTCAAGTGATCACTGGCTACAGGCATTAGCCTAGGACGCCTCATTAGCAACTTGATATATAATATACTAGTAGAATATATTATGCAAAAGCATACAGTAAATATATCAATTCTTAACTATGCATGAGAGTTTTAACAAGTACTTAACCGCCACTTAGGGCACTAGAGGATCCCCACAATCAACCAAGTAAGAACTGAGACCTGCTTCTTGACAAAATTGACGTGTCCACGCTTGAGACGATGAGACTGCCGCAGAGTTTATGCCAAGACCCCTTGTGCTTACTAAAAAACAGCTATTTCCGATTTCAATTCAGTCCAATAGGGCAGCCAACATCACCAAATGCCAGCTCATGACAACCAATGGTTGGCAACCTCTACCAAAGTTAGCCAAATCACAGTCCTCACTCTGCAAAATATCTTCAACTCGAGTTCCCTCTTGCGCTTCCTAAACGGTCCTTGAGAACGAAAATTTGGATATAGTTCCTCAAAAAGCTGTGCAGCGAGCCGGTTCACGCGTTACTCTGCATTTCCAGCAGGGATTCCTACAGGAGCGGGTGCTAGTATCCGACATAAGGCATGCTAATGTAAGATAATCCGTCATTCGATGCAATATCGGTCAGCTATGAGATGAAAGAGTGGCAAGGCGAGGCTAAGCTTTGATCCAGGTATCAAAGCAGCTCGGTTGGTGACAAAGAGAGTTTTCAGAACGAGCCAATCGGCAGAACGAGCTTCGACAAGTCGACCGAATCACTGGAGATATATGTTCATATAGATCGATAGACAGAAACGAAAGTTTCAACAGATCTTTTCCCCTTCGACCTGTTTTGAATTCCGAAATTTCAAACATTGGAATAGTGAAAACCTATTTTGCAGCTTACATTCTAACACGATAAATGTTATCAATCTAATTATATGTTATTATAGTAGTCGAGTAGTTAAATTTGAGAGAGACCGGTCGAAGGGGCTACTTCCCTAATTCAACACAATTGAACGGATAATAAAGACAATGTGGATATCTTAGGCACAACGGATATCTCAATTCGACAAAGGGACAGCCATCACTATTTGGTGTTCTGATCAGCTTTAAGAAGCATTGCATTTCAAGGTAAAACTGGCCACCCTTAGAAAACATTTTCACTGATTATTAAGAATTTGTTACTAGGAAACTTGGGCTTTTCATTGATATCGATTGACGAAGGTCTAGCGGTCCATTCCTTCTCATCTGTGCAATATTGTGGTGACAATTTTCCTATTCCAGTTAGCATCCACAAGTCGCCTAACACATGTGCTGTTTTCCAATGTATTAGCACGTGATCCGGAGAAGCCTGGTTTCAGCAGTTCATAAGCATACGATTACCGAGGGTATTCATGGGATCGATAATATTCAGATACATAACTCACTCATTTCAGGTCACTCATTTCTGGGTTTTGATGAATTAACTTCGGTCTTCACTATTAGTTCCACAAAGCCCTTATGGACAATTCAATGTCAAAATTTTCCCGGAGATTGAGTTTCCAGCTTTTACTCTGGATTGAAATTAAGGCCCAAACACGGGATATAGGTTGCAATTTGCTGGGGTGAGGATGAATCAAATCTCGAGAGTGATGCAGGATATAATCGGAAATGACTGCTTACGAGACTACGGAAATGAACTATGGTATGAATGTTTTGAAATGAGGACTCACCATTCCACACTGTGCACTAGTCATCCAGTGCTGGATAATGACAGGCCGTGCAACATCTCTGGGCTTGGGTGTGTGAAACACTTTCTGGAACTTCTGCCATGACAAACAGAATGCTTATCACAGATAATGATAACCTTCAGCGATTAACTCGAGAATATACTGCTAAATAGGTACTAGCTTCAGTGCGGAGGCAATTTCGATGGAAGAGGGGATTTTTTAAAGCAGAATCAAAAGACAAGAGAGGCTGTAGGAGCTCTTCACTGCGCGGGATATTGCTACCACGATGCCAGATTCTCTCCAATCGATTATCGGTGATGGTGCAGTTTTCTCAAACCAGAGCTTACCGGCCAGCTCACTGCTATCTGCGCAGGGAAACAGTTTGGTGTTGAGATCCATATACGAGGCATATGCGGGACTAAATGATCTTTGACGCATTATCACTGCGTGCCATGAGCGAGACGCAATGCAGTTGAAGTGCTGAGGGACACAGTACGAGGTTTGCATTAGTGATACTGCTCCTCGTGACCATTTGACAAGGTGGGGGGAAGCAAGCATCATTAGGGTGGTCGAAGATTTGACCCCAAGCTAAATATGCTTTGATCAACTTGGTGGCGTTGCAGCTGTGCCCAGGACAAAGAACAAATGGGATCTGCTCACTAGAATACTAATGCTGGACTGGACGCCCAATCACACATGTCTTGTATGGGTGTTAAGTGAACGGATAGCCCGGAGCTACCTCTTTTATGGACTTAGGGTGTGGCACCTTGGTTTTCTGCAAGTGGATGGATTTGCGAATATGCCTGCCTACAAGAAGCCCGTTATGATTAAGGCCGCTGCGATAGCTGTTACGGCTGCGACCCTTGTGTCAAAATCGAACTCTATTTTGTTAGCAAGATTGGTGGCATCGGGATCTCATTTCGACAGCAGCGTTTCTGTTTTGCTGGCGCTATGACCACAAGATGACAAGTGCGTACATAATGCAAGTGTGTTAGAGCATGAGATTTAGCAGTGTTGGAACGACTCTGGAGGCCGCATGTTGGGGCCCGGTGGAGCTAGCAAAGATAGAATAAACCCATACCCTGGTTTACCCTCTAATCTTGAGTTCAACAACAATGATTCATCGTTTCAAAGTGTTCCTTTGATAGTTATTGAAGCTGCTTACAACCACAAAGTGTAGGCTTCCAGGAACGAAACCATGCCACAGGACATTAGCAAAAGATTGATCGGAGATTTTGAAGTCTGGATTGGATGAAACATGAAAGTTTGGGGGGCGCTTGTTTAGCAGCCCATTGTGCCGGGCTCACCCCCCTTCTGTGCGGACATCCGGTCGATACATTGTTCCAGCAGTGCCTCATGATCAAGATAATCCTGATTCGTTGCTGCACCATTAACGACTTTTGACTGGCCAACGGCGTTTCCATGTCTGCCGAGCCATTCAACCCTGACAATCTCGTTTGTCCGGAGGCAGCCCCATTTTTGCATTTCGATCTAGATTAACTTGTCGGCGACTGCGAACACTTGAGCCAATTTACAACCGGGAATCAGGCAAGTCATACTGGGGCAATGGAGAGGAAGGACTATGAAGAAGTGATAATGTGCCCTCTTTGTTGCTGTATTTCTTTTCAATTACACCCTCAAGAATGGAATGGACCTAGGCTACATGATTCCTGAAGGATAGCAGTACATGCGGAGGGTTATGTTATATTCCAGGCGCAGCTTGACTGCAAGTGAGGGGTTCTCTGTCAAATCAAGAAAATACGAACTTTCACCGGTCTTTACATATGGCGAATGAAGATCCTGGACTCGACGACTTTGAAATTAGCACGGACCCACCATTCATCTTTTCTTATTCTCACGCCTGTTAGTATGCTATATCCGTGTTGTTTTGAGCAAGCCTCTTCTAAATAAAACTTACAGGCGCAGTAGAGGGAGATGCGTGCGGATAGTTGCTACAAAAGGACGGCATTAGCATTGGATGTATGGCTTCATCTGGGTATAGGTTTGATAACCAGTCACAATCATAAGTCCATGAAAGAACTAAGCCGACGCCATAGAGATGACCTCGCAAAAGCATGCCACGCCAGAAAAATGGACTAGCTTACCCTAGTTATCCTCTCGAGTCGGGAGCACGAGGATATACAAGAAATGAGGAGGGGTAGGCGGTAGTGGTAGGCGGACTCATGGTCTATGGGACGAAAGGTTTCATAAACGTGATGCCGAGCACGAATGAGAAATGAAACAGTAGTATCTCATTCTTGGGGATCTCCCCCCACCCCACCTCTTCCCCCTATTTTCGTTTCATTGTTTAGTATTATTTCTGTTAACATACCATACTGATCATCCATCCCACTGGCGCCATTGAAGCTACCCACCAACCCGGGAGGCATGTCCATAGTTGAATTCCAGTTACAGTAGATTATTGGTCGGCAAGCAGAACTCAGAATGCCTGGCTGCTGAAATTGCGACTTTACCTTCATGGGCTAACTGGCTCCAGCCAATAAAAATCACAGTACGTGGAAGACGCTCAATGTACTTCTACGGGGGCTATATGGACTTCGAGATACCTTCCAACTAAGGGAGATCCACGAATGACGGAATGATCTGATGCTTCTAGAGACGAACGAGCCGGTGCGAAATCGTCACAGGATACCCTTTAAGTATGCTAAGGATCATGAACGGAGAACTTCAACTTCTAAGGATCAGCTCACATACACGAGTGTGAGCATGCCAAAAATAACTAGTTTTGAGGTACATATTCCTGGAGATAAGCAAGGAACCCGTGAGCATTGGGAAGGACCCCAGTCGAGAGTAATCACATCACTACTCAGCGGAGAACCCCAGCCCTCTTATCGTTGCACTCAAGTTTCAACGCCGATGGATTTTACTGGTAAAAAGCTATATTTCTGCCACTTTTAGTTTGGTGTGATACCGGTACACAATCACACTCCAGCCTGTGGTGAACAACGCGCGTTATAAACAAAGCAAGATAAACAAAACTAGCAAAAAGATAACAGGTAGCCACCCAGGAGGCTCGTTAGTTTGCGGAACATAAACAAAGGAAGCACAAAGCAAAGCAAAAGCAGAGCAAATAAAATCAGATAGCCGCCCAAAGGTATCCCAGTTTTTTTACGTGTGTGCCTGTGTTGCATTAAAAGAGGAAAACTTAATAAGGAAGAAGTTAAAAAGAAGGTTGCTGCTTATGTATGTAGGTAGAATAACCCCATCGCACGTACAGTGGTGGCCGCTGCTACAGTAGCAGTCCCGTTGTTCGTTCCCATTTCCACCCCATCTGGCTGTGAAAGCGGCCCGCCGCTAAAAGACTCCACAGCATACCAGAACCAAGCTAACATTTAGGCTTAGGTTGTCAGTGAACTTGGGACTACAGGAGACAAATCAAGGGAATAAGAATTTGGAAGAAAAAAGAAATTACTATGGAACACAAAAGGAAATAAATAAGTTGACAGAGCAAGTAGAAGGAACGATAGTATTTATGATGGGTAGCGCGATGGGTCAACCACCTGCAGTGAATGAATGGAGAGTTGTTGCCCATTGATGATGATGCAGTTGAAAAGCGTGTTCCGAGAAGGTCTGGCGGTCAACCCGGTGGGTCTGGACGGGTAACAGAAAAGGGAAGGAAAATGAAGAAAAAGAAAGGAGGCAATGACTAGAGAAATGTGGGGAAGGGCCCAGGCTGGCTGAGAGGCTGCTGGCTAGCTGGCTGAAGGCTGAATTTCTGGGAATCGGTTGGATTTCCAGCAAGCGGGGGCCTGGAGATGACTCTGACTGGCTACACAGATACAATAGAGTACATGACTAAATGAGGGGGAGGGGGTAAGAACGCAGAGAAAGCAGTTAGAAAAGAAAGCAAAAACAAAGAACAATTAGTAGGCGTATAGTAAGTAAATTATCAGCAGAAATTAAAGGATAAATATGTATAGTGAAAAAGGAAAATTAAGGGAAAAATCTCAGAAATAATTCCCAATTTCTCCGATACAGACCCCCCGCTACCCCCCACTGACATATCCATCATCGCACGTGCCCATAATCCGTATCCCCGGTTCCCCGTTATTGTCTCGCTTCCATTCCTCCAATCCGTCTTGTGCTTTTTTTGTGCATTTTTTGTGTTTTGTGTCCTTGCGCTCGCACAAGAAAAAAACGTTGCAAAATCGATTCGTACCTACCCCCCAAAAAAAATAAGAAATCCGAGAGGGAATACACAAAAAAAAAAAAAGAAAAAGAAAAAGAAAAAGAAAAAGAAAAAGAAAAAGGGAAAAAAAAAAGAAAAAAAAAAAAAAAGAAACGCGAAAAATCCAAAATACCGACCACCCTGCCAAAGTAGAGGAGAGAAAAAAAAAAAAAAAAAAAAAATTAAGAATAAAAGAAAACCCATCCGTTAGTCCCATGTGTGTGCATTGCTGCAAAACATCTTAAAGAAAAAACAGAAAAGATAAATATATATATCCAGCCAAAAGAACAAAGAAATGAAGACTAAATAGACAAGGGAATCAAGGGGAAAAATAAACTATCGGATACTAAATAGCAGCCCTGCAATGAAAAATAAGTTCCTTGTTAACGCGCAGTCAAGAAAACCAGAAATGAGCATATAGATGAGTGAAGTTGAGAAGGGGAAAAGGATAATAAACTTGCATGAAAAATAAAACAGAAATGGAACAAATCAGATCGGCAGAACAAGGAAGAGACAAGCACAACTAAACTCCCTATTGAGGACGCCGCCAACTAGTAACAAAAGCGAGACCACCACCCCGCACCAAGTTCCCCACCCATACTTGCCTCCAAAAGACCCCTCAGGAGCGCGCAACGTTTTGCTGCTTGCACTCTCCCCCCTACTGTATATGCTGTGTGCGCTGCATTCCGACCCAGGATACTCGATAGCCCCTCCCGTCCTGGTGTCCTGATCAACCCTACCCTTCGCGACAATCGCGACAAGCCAGAATGGGGGGGAAAAAAAAGAGACAGGAAAAAAAAAAAAAAAAAAAGAAGTCACATAAAACAGGACCAAAATGATACTTCAAAAAATATTTCAGATAGCCGCCCAGAATAGTACAAGTTCTCGTTACAGGGTGTGGAATAATTATGTTGTTAACCGGCGATTGCTCGCAAATCCTGTAGATAATAATAAACAGACTGCAAATAAAACGATATCGTAGTCGTCGCTTCATACTCGTCATCATAATCATGCACCGCATCAAAATGCATGTGAAGGAGTGTGGGTGTTGTTTTTTGGCTTTTGGTTTGAAGTCTTTTTTGGCCCTGCCTCTGCCCTTTAACCCCACCACACGAAGACTGAGGCCCATCCCAAGAAGAAAGAAAGTAATACCCGTGCTTTAAATCCCATGATAGTGGCGACTGCTCCCTGTATTCTCGTTCTGGTGTCCCTGTCCGTACGTTGCTGGTTGTCAGATTGTGGTAGCAAAGTCTGGGAAGCTGTGATTCCAGCCAAAGCCAAAAATGTTTCCTGGATTGCACTGCTGAGCCATTATGCTCGGAAGAGGCAGTTGAGGCAGTAGAGAGGAAGGCTGGTAAAAGGCCTGAGACGTTGAAGTGGCATATTGTGATACTGGAGAGTCCAGAGTAGTAGTGCTAGGAAGGTCGTTGAGGCCTATTCCAGCCCACATTGGCTGCTGAGCGGGTGCAGTTGTGGTCAAGGGAGAGGTTTGATCAGAGCTGGCTGGACTGGAAGGAATAACTTTCCATGGCTCCACAGGGTGAATAATGTGAGAAGATGGAAGAGTAGGTTCCCACCAATTAGAGCCTGCAGAGCTGGGAAGAATTGTCGGAGGTGGGCGAATGGATTCGATGACCTTGGGTGGTGGCGGCAAGAGTGGGCAGAAGAAACCCATAACTGCTGACTTAACTTCATCACTTCGCCCACACAGTAACTCTCCGGCGCCATCCTCCTCAATCCCTTCTAACGCAATTGCATCCGTTCTGAAAACAAACTTATTGACAGTCTGTATAAACTCCTCGTGTAGCTTTTTGATCTGGGCTTCCTTATCGGTCCATTGCCATGTGCTTGCCTCCTGATCCACTAGGTATATAGTCTTGTGGTAGGCAATTAACTCTTTTATTGTCTCGGGGGATAGCTTAAATGCGATTTCATGAGAGAGCACTAGATCAACGTGGACAACGTATGCCTGTATGTGCAAGAGTTTTGTGTTCTGCAGGGCCTCCACAAGGGGATTCGAGTGCTTGGCAAGTTGAGCTTCTGGTGCTCGAGAAACGATCAGTGTGCATAGGTTCCAGATGGCACTGGGTGAGGATAGGGTTTCGGTCAGGCATCTCATGTGTTGTGGAGCACTGTTCAATGGCCGTTTAACTCTGTTGATCCGCTTCAAGGTGGCAGTCAGCCATGGTTCGACAGTTCTGTTGAGGACCACCGTTGGTGCTGACCGAGGGGCAAACGGCGAGGCCGTGTTCGGTAATAGGACGCTGGGCATCGCAGGTTGATGTGCTGGTGGTATATCGTATGTGCTAATCGTTGGAGTGCTGGAGGGTGGGTTGTGTGGAGTGGGGAGGGGTGAGAGGGGTAGAAGTAGCCCGCCAGGAACCGGGATGGGACGGTGGGTCGAGGACGGGTGGATCGTAGGGATGGGCGAGCGTGGGTGGGGGTGGTGATGGGGAGGAGGTGGTTGGTGAAGGAGTGGGAGCCGGCGGGCCAACACAATGAGCGTAGTGGACGACGGGATAGGTCGAGGGGAGGGAGGGGGAGCAAGAGCCGAGTGAGTGAGGAGATGCTGCCTGTGGGCGGCAGCGTAGTCTTATAATCAATGAGTGTCTCTGGAGGGTCATTCTGTGTGATGTGCAGCGAACGCACTCGGGTGGCTGTCTCCCCCACCACCATCTGGGGCAGCGCAGCAGTGGCAGCAGCCCTCACCACCCCTCCCCGCCCCATGTCGTGCCAGACGAAGCACTGGGTTGCAGCTGGCGCGCCCACCGTGTGGGCTCCCACAACGCTTCTCCCAGCAAATGTGGGCTAGGGCGTCTTCTCCAGCAGAGTGCGCGAGAAATAAAATAACGAGGGTGCGAGTCGCGCATTCTGGGCAGGCAGGCAGGTAGGCAGGCAGGCAGGCACGCACGCACGCTCGCACGCAGGCCCCAGGTCGGCATCCTCTCGCCCGTATGGCTTTCCAGATAATTTGGCTGCGCCCGCCTCGGGACCAATAGCGCGGGCACCCAAACATTCCTCTGGCCTGGGGCGGCGGCGAGGCCTGCCAGTCGACCCCCCAGGCGGTAGAGCGAATATCTCCTAGCATCGCACACGGCAACGTCCCCACTGACCTGATATTGGCTGCCATACGGAGTTTACTCTTAGCGTACCTTGCAGCGAGAGCGATACGTGCTATGTGACTGTCACCCAGTGCGATGAAGCCCGAGGGGAGCTGTAGGCAGCGCCCGTATGCATCTCTCAGCAGCGCCTGGCGGTGGCTGTCAACTGGGTGCAAATATACCCGACGGTGCATGAGCAAATCTCGTCGACGTCTGAAAACAACGGGCTTGTACCCTCTCGAGGCAATTTCAGCGAAGTTGGGGGGGCGAGCATTGCCTATCAGGCTCATGGGGGCGTGACCAGCAGGTACCAAGTCTGTCGTCGATGATTCTCGGTTCCCATTCCCCAATCCCCACCCACCCCCCCTCTCCGGCTACATCTCTGCCTCCTCGCCGCTCCGTTATGGTGCTCCGGGCGCCCATCTCCAGCTCGATGGTGGGGGGACGGCCTTCGACAGATCCATGTGATTTTTCAGCTTTTGGGACTGGCAGGGTTGGGGACTTCGTTTCTGGGATCGATTTGTTTGTCGAGCCACTTCGTTTCGGCTCACGATGGGTGATTGGCTGCGAGGATTATGCTACAAACCAGCATTGTCTATCTGGAAGGGCCGTCGCGGCCCCTGTCCGCCAAAGCGGCATGGTGCCAACCTAGGCATCTAGCACAGCATTCACATAAGACGGCCGCTGTCCCTCTGAGTAGGCAGAGCACTGGTGTAATTTTTTTTTTTTTTTTTTTTTTTTTTTTTTTTTTCCTTTGCTCTTGCACGAACCTTTTCCATTCAACAGTTGTACCTCGCGACAGCCTGGCCCCTCGGCTTTCGCGCTGCCTGCTGCCCAACGCTGCCGCTTGGCTGCCCACTGTTGCGATTGTTGACGGACTTCGTCATAACGTGGCGAAACCGACTGCAGAGTTGCCATGGGCTGTGTGCCTCGCACGTCGTCAGCTTTGCTGGGCTCTCCGATGCAGCATCAAAACCTATTGCAGCGCAGGGGAATGGACTGACTTAGGCCACACTGAGAAAGGAACAGCCAGGTCGCCCACTGTGGTAGACTTGTTACCGCAGGTCACGCTCACCTACCTCACGGTTAAGGACTGCTGCAGCCAGTACCCTGGAAAACGGTAGTCAGACTACCAACGGGTAGCTAATAATTTCAAGTTCCCATAGCAGCTGAATTATCGGAGCCAAGCTCAGGCCCCAGAGGAGCGAAGAGCAGCGGTGGAACAGGCGAGTGGGGCGAACTTCAAACTCCCAACGTTAGCTTTTTCGGGACTCTGGACAGTGGGGATAAAGCATGCACACTTGCATGTGCTATCGATACATTTTGCTATAGATTAGATCTGTAACTATGACTTTTCGTATGTCGTCGTTTGGACCGATTGAGTCGTCGTAGCTTGCTATTCCAAAGTAGATGTGCTTGTGGAATTAGCATGGAGTTAGATGGGTCGAGCTTGCTACATTATTTCCGTGTAACATCCTGCGACATGCAGCAGAGTACAGGCCTTCTGTTGGCCCATCAAGACTGTGAGCAAAATTATACTGTGTTGGGACTGACGCGTGGGGTGGAATCAACGACATTCGCCTGTGATTCAAAGAACATGGGGTCTGCCCTACTTGGGGAAGTTTCAACTCAATTACAGTGCGAGGCCTGCTGGTTACGAGACTGAGTTGTACAGACAAGCTTAATAGGTATCTACATAAAACGTATTCCGTACTTCACAACGCATATAATATAAATGGGGTCTCTGACTAAAATTACTCCTCTAATATAGATACCATGATAAAATGCCTATATTGCACCTCACAATATGTCAAACACTGAGGCGAACACTTGGACGTAGGAATCTAGTCTGTCCTCATACCCAGAATCTTGTTCAGACAAGCGTGAATCATGCCCTAGTTCAGCGCGCGGCCAGAAGAAATGTTAAACAAGGTACGCATTGCAGCTTTACATTTTGAGCAACTGTTGCAAGTCCTTCTTCACTTTTGGCTGGTTAGCGAGCATTGACATTCATTCAGTAACATCAGAGAATAACTGCATGTTGCAGTGCGGCAGCTGTTCTCCAGCTCGTTTTCCACCATAGCTCGTGTAAATCAGCTTGTAGCAACACAACATACGACGAGAACCCGATGCGTTGATTCAAGCCTCCAGGTACAATTTAAATTATGCTTATTGCAACTTAACCTCTACAGCAGGTGGCGATAATTAGTGTATAGCAACTGTACGCAAGGGACTCTAGGTCATTCTAGCGGATTGCTCATGACTAACAAATCCAAATGGATCTATCGCTACGCTCGTGCGCCTATTTGCCGCCCTGAAATATTTGTATTGGAAAAATTCTCGGGCCCCTACAGTAGCCGAGGCGAGCACTATCCAAGTGCCAGCTGAGGTAGTATCGCACATGCAGTCAAATTTCAAGCATGGCATTGTGCAGATGTCCCAGAATGAAACCATGATCCGGTCCTTAGCTGTAAGGCCGAAGATCAAACATGCACCAGATGAGGGAGTCATGAGGTAGTGATATGTAATTTTACGATGCATCTATACAAGTACATTGCTACGAACCAAGCTTGGATCCTACTTAGCTGACACTACGATTTAGCTCGTCACGGTGAAAGTGCCCCAAAAAACATCTGGGGATTGAGAGCAACATTGAAGCCTCAATTTTGGAATGCTAGCTACCTGTATGTCACCTATGCTTAAATAGTTATAGATATGGCCATTGCCTCACAGTCATGGTGTTCTTCTCATTGGTACAATGCGGGATTCATATCCACTGCACCATACTTTTGTATGTTCCCAGACTGTTGACGCGGAGTGCAGCTCACAATCAGCTTGCCTATGGGACTGCCAGCCCCGTAGCCACGATGATATGACCTCGTAAAGCGTTGGGGAATGCTAGTGACTGATCATGACCGTGTATTAACCCATCGTCAAACAGCGCACCCAGAAACTATGTCGCCTTGGCACCCGTGATATCTATAACCTCCCACAATATCATGTCCTATGTTTCACATGACCTAAGACCTCTCATCCATGGATCGAGTGCTATAAACATCACGCCGCGCACATCACAATTCATAAATGTGAATTTTTAACACATCTTCTGCAAGGGTCTGGACGCGAGATTAAGCACACACTCCACATGACATGACGGCTAAGGTAATTGAAGTAAACATTATTCCATTTATGGCAGTAATTCTTATGATTTCAATAAATTTCAACTATAATGTGGGTTACACTTGCAACGATCACAACAGCAACTAGGCTCAATATAACATACCTTTATATACATCTCTATTGTTGTGATAACCTCGTTTGTCTTCTTGTAGTCGTGTTTACATAACCAGAGGGCAATCGGCCCATTGCAACCATCATAGTCCAATTGAATCCCACCACAAAATTTTGGGGCACTGTATCAGACAACTGCTACTGTACAAGTTACAAGAAATGCGGCGGTTCTCTAATTATGGGATACTTGATGCATGCATTCAGCCCCATGCATGGCCAAGATAATCAACAAGACATACAACGGTTGCCAACCTGACTAGTAGTACCTGCCCCACGCACCATACAACCTTCAGTAGTACGCTGTCCCGCCGGTCTTTTCTGGCTAGCGCACTGCTTGCGCCACTGCACATGCACTGTACTCTACTCCACAAGACCGATCTCGTGCGATACAACGGACAGAGTCTTCTTCATGATAAATCCTAAGGTATCGAAGCACAATCCCATGCATTCCTCATGCACTGGGCCGGCCAATAGTCGATCAGGAAATCTGTTAACTCCATTAGCACGGCCCTACGGTGATTAGGGAGCCACTCCAGTTTGCTAGAGATTTATTACTTTCGCCACATGAATTCGGATTCGGTCTTCAATAGCAATGCCCTCCCCATTGCTCCAGATGGCTAACCGGCATAATTTCTTTTGATTATTTGATGCTAGGCTGATTACTAACTAGGTGGTCTGGTTA
Organism: Kalaharituber pfeilii; assembly: GCA_015179045.1. Taxonomy (NCBI): domain Eukaryota; kingdom Fungi; phylum Ascomycota; class Pezizomycetes; order Pezizales; family Pezizaceae; genus Kalaharituber; species Kalaharituber pfeilii. The sequence goes on along the minus strand of WHUZ01000009.1, from coordinate 239,721 downwards.
TGATACTTGACTAACATGTACAATGTACGTTATGGCCCTGGGACAATGGTGCAGTTGCGATGCTCCATTTGCCGGACTGTACTGTACGCTAAATCTCTAATACCCGATGCGGTAGTCGCCATTGTATATCCTGAAATGGCAAATAGCAACCTTGACATACGGAGGCACGGGACTAAGGTAAAAGCGCTCAACAAACTGTATTCAGGACGCACAGTAACACCACCCTCCATTCGACAAGAAATTTCTTCTGCCTCACAATTTTGATGATATTTATTCAGGCCAATCCTGCACTCCTGACACAAAGACTTCTAAATATCGTATCATGGTCCACTCAAGCGTCGCTTCGCACTTTCATCCATTCGTTCTCACAATATTAGGCCAAGAGCCACCGATTAATGGCCCGTTTGCCGATCATATTTCCATCGCGATTCCGCGACAGAATGAAATGAAAGTTTTGAGCTCTTGTGAGAGCCACCATCCTAGTGAGACCTTACAATGAGGGAGCAGGAAGGAGTGGACTCCTCCACAGTTGTGAAAGGTGGTTTGACCTACACCGTCGGTAATTACCTGAACTCTGATCATCCCGATGCCCTTATGACCAATCAATTTATGAACCCCGTTTGGCTAGACTGTAGGAACGACGTACAGTACGGCGTCAAACTTCTCCACATTTCTGTTTTTATTTTCCCCCTCGACCAAACTCATGGGTCTGTTACGTTTCATTTCGTACACACTCTATTGGTTTTCTCTGCTTTGTATCGTTATCCCCCGCGTTGCTCTCATCATAGCTTCTCCCTCATCCAGAACATGCAGTAGCGGCAACCATTACGACAATAGCACTCAACTTCAGCTGTCTTGGGTGCTTGATTCATCCAGGTACCACTTAGCAAGGGGATGCAACTGGAGGACAAGCAGGAAGAAAAAGGAAAAAAAAAAAGAAAGGGCCAGAAGAAAATGCACAACGACGTCAACGGCCTGTCACGCCACCTGACGTGGGCTGTGTCTAAGCCCCATTGTATGTGTGGCGCCTGTAGTAACCATACCCGGCAACGAGAATACTGACTCAATCAGGTCAACAACGTTAGCTTCATGCAGATCCAAGATGAGATTAAGATATAAGGGATTTTTTTTCAATTCCAAAACGTTTCATGTTACCCCGTGCTTCAGATGAAGTATCAAATATCCCTATTTGTGGATTAACCTGACTTACCCCGCCTACGAGGTCCTGACAGCTGTATTACGGGATAATGATTGTCGCCTGTACTTACTTCCACAAGCCTTTGCACATGAATTTCATGTACAAATTACCCCAGCTCTAGCCGAAGCTGTAATTTTATATTTTCAACCAAGCTACGGTGTGGAGGTACAGTAAAGAGGAATACCAAGTTTCTGGTATGAAGATGAAGTGCTTGACCCATGATGCCAGCAGAAGGGAATTCGGATCTGATATTGAAATTGTGGACGACTGTGGGGACCTGCCGTAGCCCGCGTGTAATAGCGCGTGTTGAGCTATAGCTAGATGCCTACGGTAGAGGCTGAGTTTCCCAAGGCTAATTATAAGGCGCTTGAGGTTGCCGAAAGGAACAATATCCCCTTTTGATTTCGTGATGAAATATTTTAATGTCTGTGCTTGGTATTTGCATGCGCATCGACCGTTGGAAGATTAGCAGAATTTTTCTTGCGCGATAAGTCCTGATGTTTCTGCCCCCATTTTTCCTCACTTTTTTGAACCCTTGAACACTATCAGAAATACGGTGGTTAGCAGGGGAGTAAGCTGAGTTCTGAGCGGAATGACGTCAATACCAAATTCGAAGGCTTTTCCCCGCCCCGGGAATATGCAAGTCTCAATGATGGGCTCCTACCAACAGTAATGATACCTTGTGCCGGTGACAATGAGCGACGAAATTTGAGGCGAAACCAGCGTAGTCATTCAATATGCCGAATGACGATGACGATGTGGGAGAATCAATCGCGCCCGGGAGCTAGTCAGATTCAAACTCTAAAACAGCATGAATTGCAACAGTGACCGCATGTCTACAACAGCACGGGCGCACGAGCGGGAAGCAGGTGCATCCGTACGACGCGTGTCTAAGAAAGTTTAATTTTTACTTACCTATGTTTCTATTCATTGACAACTCACGCGCACAGCTTGGATACCTTTCCTACTTGGTGATTTTTCTACTTTTTGGGTATGCTAGTGCAGCTAGCGGCCTGCAGATACCTGGAAGTATTTCAAGACTCTATCATGCTCAGTTATCTCAGTCTCGACAGTCATCTGTCGATTCTACTGTCATTCTATCTGCTGTTAACTCATGGCACCGGCTGCAGCAAGTATGCCAATTTGCGCTATGGCTCATCGTGGTGCGCTTGATCGTAGTTCACCTTGCATAAATCAGAAAATCCACTTTTGGAATATCGGTTAATTGAATTATATATGCAGGCGTCCAGCTTACCTCACCCAAAGCTACTATGTAGGCTAACGAATTCGACATTAAGCCTGAATGTGGAGAGTACGGTGAGCTACTCACTTCAATTAAACACGTACAAGCATGCTGTTCGTCAAAATTCAATCAGCTTGAAGGGATAAAGGTTTCTTGCATCTAAAAGGAAGTCAGAAAGATCTCAAGCACTACTTCAAACGCGCCAACCAGATTAACTTGAAACATGCACTCATGTTATCTCTGTAGTCACGTCCCTAGCATTGAATATGCAAACACCTTGACAGTCGGGGTACGAGAATAAAAGTAAGGATGCTGTTGAGCTTTCTATTATATTAGTATTAGTGTATGGTCTTAATCATGCCCTTCGAAGGCCTTTTTTTTTCGCTCGTCGCCAGACTAAGAAAACCACCGTGAATAGCCGATAGGTCATTGGATTACCAGTCAGTCAGGCGCTCCTCTGATGTTTCAATACATAGCTTCCACAGCAATAAAAGGGAAATGATCACGACTATGGTTGAATGTGGTACAGCTGGTAATACAGTTAGGATTACATAACCTTTTAAACAGACGGTGATGTTGCAAAGATGCAATCGCCAAAAGGCCATTACAAGTAATGAAGTGAGAGCATCATAACTAGGCAGCTAGTTTGGGTGCCAGGAGTTCTAGGATATATACCAGATACATACTGCGTACTCAATACTACTTGAAGCAAGCATGCTGCATCAACAAATTGTGTGAACACAATTTGTCCGTAAAAGAGCATGACAGCTCACAATACTTGATCTTCAACCATTCGATGCTTGAACAAATTAACAGAAGTATTCCTAGAAATTCCACCATGTTAATTTGGACTGCAAGGTTCCATTGAGACATTAACACAGTAACTGGTATTACATTAACAAAATTGAAGTCTCCAGATGGCTCGTATACACACAAGATAGGCCATGGCATGCTCATCGAAAGTATAATTGAACTGGTACGGCTGATCGTCAAGCACTCCCGAAATGCTTGTGATTGTATGCACTGCTGTTTTGGAAGCTGCTAGCTGACATTGACAACTATAGTACTGTTTATTTCCGTTTAATAATGCGAGATCCTGGTACTTAACACAGCTTAGCCCTGTATCCACAAGTGAAGAAGAGAGAGTGCATCTACGTCTCAGCTCATTAAAATTACGCCGTTCCTTGGCCTCTGAACTGATGTACTAGGACCAATTGATCGAGTACGAGTGTTTTCAGACTCATGAATTGGCATCCAGGGCACCCTGTAAAATGTCAATGGATTCGTGAATTCGAGATTCGACTGCCTTTATTTTTCTTTTCATGTATGTATACGTGGATGAAACAACATTCTGCAAATTGCTTGATAGCGTACTGTTGTCTAGCTGTCGTCTTATATTCGTCTGTTGCCTTTGTTTTCGCTCACGCTGCTGATACTGCGGCTTATACCACACACGTACCCATGCAACTGCTACGCACTCTGACGATCGTGCGGTCAACTAGCTCTTTGAAAGCTAAGGCGTTGCTACCTGAATAATGCAGTGCAGAAGTCTGTTCATGTGCGGATGCTTACTAGCGCTATCACAGTCTGAGTGTTATCGTCCTTTCTCCGCGGCCTTGCCTTGCGGCGACACGGGCGAATTCAGAAACCTTGCACAGAGCTGGCTTTGGAGGTATCTTGTTTGCAAGTTAATCCCTTCAAGTTCATATGTAGCGTTTGCTCTCGCTATCCAAGCATATGCATGCAGGTGGAAGGGACGTAGGAATGGAGCAAGAAACATCTACATGAGTGATGACTTGAGTTTGAGGGCAGCGGTAGCTTGTAGAGTACAGCAATCACCACAGCAGCATGGCATCACAACGCCCCTGCACGCATGAAGCACTTCGTCGAATCAACAAGCGGACTCAGCCTTGCCTTGACATAATTACTTACGTACATATGCAGCTATGCCAGCTGCGCGTATCTCGCAGTCACACCAAAGAGATTCCCGGCCGGACAGGGCAAGAGGTAGGAGCAGTTTAGGAAGAGGCACGGTTCGGCAAGCCGCTCGAGAACGCGCATCATGGGTAGATCTGGTCCCGCCGCGGTGCGCCGGCGCAAGCCATTGGCGAAGGGTTGGCTCCAAGGGACTGGCGTCCTACACAGCTGAGCCCCGTGTCTCTACGCCAATGACAGAGCCCCACCCAGTCGGCTGATCTGCACGCCGCCAAAGCACAAAGTACCTCGCCTCCTGCATCCTCCGCCCCAGACCTCACACCGACAATGTTTCCCGAAGCCGAACATCAGAGAACCAAGGATTCCTACTTCAAATTCCCCCAGTTCAATTGCGAAACGAAGGCCCAGCGTCTAGAGGCACACCACTTGCCAGGTATGGCCCGATCGGCAGCTACTGTCCACGTACTCTCTCACTATTGTACCCTCCTCCACGGCCACTGGCTCCCACAGCTTTCTTACACATATTCACAGAGCCTCTCTGTGCAGCTCAGCTAGCTCAATCCAGTCAATCGATACGTCGCAAAACATCAAACCTGAGTAAGAAGTTGTCTGCTATTGCCAGGATCCACTTGTCTGCCTTCAGGGTCATTCGGCCACCTTTGCAATGTTGCAGAGTCAGAAATAGGACCATTGTTACTTCGAAAATACCTCAAATTTTCACAAGACGTGGGGTGAGCGTTGAAGATTCTTCCGCCCCTTCCGCGCGGGATGCCCTGACCCATGGATGCCCTAGTTTTCCCCACCCGCACACACACTCGCAAAAATACCCTGGACAGACAAGTTCATGATTGGTTTTATTAATTTCAGAAGAAGCTAGTAAACATCTCTAACATCCTGAATGAAACAGGGACGTGGGGGAAATAGGGTACCATTTGATCAGATTTGTGGGTGTCCTAATAACTGGGTTATAATTTCATAAGCTTATCGGATGCAGCTGGCCGTGACAGGTACAACCTTCAACGTTAGCAGATCAATTTAGCTTCATCCCCAATTGTTCCAGTCGCTGTTAATGCGCATTTTTCTCCGGAGTACACCGTTTAGGGAATATGAGCTCGAACACTTCCAATCTGCTAATCGTGACAACGGCGCCGGCGTGGAAAACCGAATATGTCACAAATCATTTGTGAGCTCAACTTCAGTCAAAAGATCCGCTTGCAGGTTAATTGGGAGAGATATGTTTTACATGATACCCCAGGCTTTCAACTTAGCGCAGCTGAGTTTTAAATCTTGCTGAGAAGTTGGACAGATCTAGAAAGATCACCCTCCCTCCTGGATGAAACTCGTTCAAGCGACGAACGTGAAGAAACTTGGTATCATGTGTCTGTCTTGAGATTAGGTTTTAAGCCCAGTGAATTCAAGCCAGAAAGCTATGGTTGTGATGACCAAACGCCGTGGATACTGTACTCGTACATCCTTCTTGAGCTCTCGTCTATCTTGTACTAACCATGATGATTCTCGATCATCACATTAACATGACGTCCGTGCGTGACATGGTGCCAGGTCCTAGCACACAGACACGAATCAACGTTTCTCAACTGAAGGGAGATCATTCGATTGCGTGCTTCCCTCTTAGCCTTCCCTAAATCGAGGCCGTTTTCTCTCAGCTAGCTAGGATATGGCTAGTGCTGGGGTGGAATTGAAATGGTCTCTATTCCCGGCTGCGTATCGGCGCGTGCCGCTTCCCTATCTTGTGACTTGATAAAAGATAAAGGGAGGTCTGAGTACCGTTCACTCTAAGGCAATTTACGCTGCATGATCAACATAGGCCTCTTTTGTGCAAGTTGCGCTGGTTACTTTCGGGATTGCGATTTTACCATGCTGTGGTAACCTGCAATGCTGCTGAAACGCGTTAGAACCATGTGCCAATGTGATTAGCTACAAGAGTTATGGAGTTGGAGACATCCTCAAATGGATGAAAGGCTGAAACCTCGTCTTCATTGGATTCAGCTAGGGGCAGTTAAGCTCGCAAATGCATCCTACGACCCAAGAAAATTACAGCTTGGCTTGAGATTCAAAGAAAACAATAAAATGATTGAGAGATACTCATTCGTTTCCCGATCGGTGGCATGGATTCAGGCTGAAATGCTATGGTCTTGAGGAAATCCATTGGCAGCATTCATGAGGCAAAAATTGGTGCATGCATGGTATGAAAGCTTGAACGAGAGGACAGGACATCCTTCGCTAAGGCATGATGAGTTGCTTTCTGCGCATGCAGTTGGTATGCAGAATGTATGTTCTTCCCCATGCAGTTTAGTTTACAACTTACATATTCGTATTACCAAGTGTGGTTTATTGTTCTCGTTGCAGTTGAGACTGTATCATTGTAAGATATCGAGGGATGCCGACGCCTTACAGTCAAATCTAATTGTGCCTCCGGATTGATTGAAATTGCAATTGAAGGTTGGACATACCTGCCACTGACCATGGGCCTGCCTAATTGTCAAGAAATTGATCTGAAGGGCGACAGACAATGGCACTAGTCTAGTTCCTTCCAGCACGGGACAGCTGCGACAAATCTGAGCAGGTATTACAAGGCGGACGAGGCATGGACCCATCGGTCGGGTCATAAAAGAAAACAATAAGGCGTTAACATTCATTAACCAGGAATAGAATAGCGAAGTCAACACCGAGAAGGCGCAGTGCAGTGGCGATCATGAACCGTCAAGTGCACGTGTACAACGCAAACAACCAAATTACTAAGGACATGGGATTGAGAGCCGAAACCATGTCAGCCTTCCCTATCTAGGACCAAGACTAGAGATGGTTGCTCTCGGACGACTCACGGCCCCTCAGCCAGCTTTGGTCTCTGGTAAATGATTGGAAGAACTAGATATTATGAGGCCGGGTCGCCGGGATCAGTATCGATAAGGAGATAAAACTGCAGTAGCGTAAGCATGAGTTGAGAGGCATACTTAACCAGGGTCAGTGGACAGACTCCCTGCATGCAGTTTGTTACTCGGAAGCTAGCGTATGCTTAGCTTAATGGACTCTGTGGCACTAAGTCTTTCTACTAGGCCAACTCCACTATTTAAAACCACTTTTATGAAGAAAATAATGGAGAAGATGGCGAAAATAAATCTTTGCATCATGAACATTTATAGATTGCTGTAGAATTTTCCCCATAATTGGCCTTAGAGTCTGGGCACGAGAACAGGCTTCCTTTGGTAGTTCGCTTGGGTGTACTGGTATTGCGGTTGCACTTTCGCACCACCCTAATATTGTTCAAATTTTACTGACCACACCTCGGGTTGTTAATATGTCTTCAGAGCTTACGCCAGGCTCCGGCTGGGCTAATGGTGTTTCGCAGCTAATTCTCCGAAAAAAAAACTATGTTCGCAAGTTGGTCAGTGCGCAAGATGTGGGCTCTGTGCATGATACGCCACAGCATGTGCTGATTTGATTGTGATTGCGTGTTTGTCTTCTGCTTCCGCAGAATACACGCAGGTCCCAGAATTCACGCAATGATTGTTTTTCTCTATTTGTTAGTCAGTGGTAAGCATTATAATCCATGTAAAAGGAGATAGGTCACATACAAAACGCTTTCTAAAGAGACACTAAGAGCATGCTATGCGAGTTGGGCTCTCTAACCGCCCAGTACCGATCCCAGCAGCAACAGATTGCACAGCAGGTAGAGTATTGTATCTATATGCTGGTTGCATACATTGCTTGTAGACATGCGCTCCTGTCACCACGTATCCCCCAAACTATCATACATTCTCTGCATAGGACATGTGTAACCCAATCCGCGAGCCGAATATTACGTCCTTTGTGTTGGTCTATCTTACATGCCTCTAACCCTTTCTCCGGGTGCCCAAGCGCGTGGTATATTCTCCGGCCAGGCGCAGCGTCCCATGCATTTGAAATTGTGGGGTTTGCAACTGTGGCTGCCTTCGGTCGGGGTAACAAAATGCCAAGGGTCTTCTTGGCCGGTCACGTTGTGGCAGAATCTAAGACTAGAATAGTCCAGTGTTGGCAAGTGATGCCCCTTAGACCAGGGGTTCGGTCCCTTTCTTCCCTATAACGTTCACAGACGCACAGGGTGTTTGTGTTCTTATCGACTAAAGTTTCCCTTAAATACTACAATGACCCGTAAAAAGTCTTGGAGATTAGGCTCGCATGATACACTTACCCCAATATTGCCTAACCACCAAGACTTTTTACAGGTCACTGTAGCTAGTGACCATGCACTTGCTGTCCTAGTCCTGTGCTACCGTATAGAACAGGTAGGCCGGGCTCAGCAGGTACTGTACTTAGTTTTACCGAAATAGCAGTGGAAATTAATTTGGCAAGCAACTCGGTTGGCTGGCGGTGCTGGCGCGATACCGCTATTGATGGATTGCCATGCCGCTAGTTTGGAATTTGATCAATGCTGGAAAACATGGAAACGTTAACTGCGAATCTTGTTTATGGTAGGTGTTTTCGGGGGAATATTTATTTTTAACTCAATTGGCAGCAGTTTGCAACTGGAATTGATGCATTAGACACACGAAGTAAGTCAGTCTGGAACCGAACTTTTAGGTACTTAGCTTGCGGAGTATGGCCTTCAGTATGCAAAGTCATTGCCGATCACATGTACTCCACATCTACTGCTTGCATATCTACGACTTGTGGGCCCAACACGTCTTAGCTTCTTCAGTGTGGTGTACGTGCGGCTCCGAACCCATGGACGGGACTCAGACCTTCGGGGTAGTGTACTTACACTTGGAGCTAACTAATTGACCCGAGGACCGAAGACAAATCATCAATGAGCTGCCATCCACATACCATAAAATAATTACTGGATTGGGTTATTTCGGAACGGATTATCTTTATTTGCTCTTTTTGTTTCGTTTCATGAAAGTTAATCTTATGGAGGATGTTGTTAATGTGGGTGGGGATGCCGATCGATGGCCGGTGCGTACTCAACTGCTCTGCGTTGGGCGCCGAACGCCGATACAAGCTAGAGTACAAGTTGGGCTGTCCAAATTTTGCACGTGCTGATGATTCCAGCTTGGAAAAGTGCGTGTTGGCGGAGATTGTACGAAGCAGAGGCTGGTGTTATGATACATGCATCTCAGCTTGCCAGCCTGGTTCGAACACACGTGCTTAAGCTTTAGTCCAGATGATGTGTCATACGATATGTCGACATTGAGATGAGATGTCGGAAGTAGATGAATCAGAACTCAGATATGAGGAGGTTGGAAGCGATAGTGGAGAGTTACCCTTATAATTGCAATTGGCTATAAAGGTTGGTGACTCGTATTGCTGGCAGTCTCGTGCCATATTGCTGGTATGTGTGCTGGGATGTATGTTGTGCTTATGTCATGCTACGCTATGTGTGTTGCTATGCAAAGTATCACTGATAGATAAGTTGGTGAGACGTGCGTCCGGATGTTAGATGCGGTGGTAACAAATCGTAGATTAATTGATGTGTCAATTTACCACAGTAGAAGAGTGGGTTAAATTTAGCAGGTTGGGAAATGACACATGATAACGTTATAATCATTGGAAATTAACGATCATGCGCCCTATATATATTCGTACTCAATGGTGGGGATGTTCGACGATTTGGGATGCGACACAGGATAAACCGGTAAATGTAGTCCGTTTACCACGACTGCTGACCGTATAAGCGTACCTTTTTTTTTTAGTGGATATTGAATTTAGTTGCACGCGTTCTTATTAGCCCGTCTCATTACTCAAGTTCGCGTTTCGTGTACATGTTTAGAGCGCTTTCTCCTGATCCTTCTATGTGCCCGACGTTAAATCTACAATCCACCTATATATACATGCATAGAGGGTACATTAAGAAGTAAATAATATGTTAATAATATGTAATTTATCGAGTTACAAGTGCGTTTCGGTGTTGCCTCTTTTGTTTTCTTTCTAGCGACACGTGCCCATCAAACCCAGACTACATCAAAACTTAGCATATCCGTTCCCAACATGGTACGTTAACGTTTACCCTTATACGGTAGTTGTTTTTCAATTTAAACTACTTTTGGATAGTCTCATGAACCAGACCCTATTCTGCTTAGTAAGCTCGTATGGCTTCCGGAAGTCGTTAAATATTGGCGTGATTTAAAGTACTTTTATTTTGCCCTTGAAAGAATATTGGAAATTGAAAAATAAGAAGTAAGAAGGTAGTTAATTTTAACTTGCGATTTTGCGTATTTGGAGAAAATTTAAAAGAAAATAAAAGTAAGGGGAAAAAAAGAATAGAAGACTAAATGTACGGTTCGTTTGCTTTTTCCATCGTGTGAGCACGATGTTGGCCGGAGGGGTCATTGATCCCAATGGCGGGCGAGCAGGTAGTCATGATGAGCTAGTTCTAGCTAACACGGTCATGATCATAATAGTATTCACGGCCATGCTCATGGTGATCACTTTTTTTTTTGAATATAGGTTGACGTTTTGTGATGGTTATCCCGTTACCATTTTGGGACTCTGCAAGAAGCGTAATTAAATCCTGGCCAGTCAGATATGTAGTCGGACCTGTTACTCCTGCGGCAATAATAGTAATATTAATTATATATAGCATGGTGGCGACTTCAATGATTTGACGAGATATGGTTATATGGCTTTGAAGGGGGAATTGCTAATACGCATCCTCAATTGGGCAAGTTTGTGCAATGAATCGTATATTTGTGTCGAGATAGTAGGGCATAACTGCTCCCATACCCAAGGGGAACGGCATGCGCATATTAGCGGCTACGATTGGTTTTACAAAAGTAATTTCCCGTGCATATACCTTCAGCTCAAATGATTACAAGTCTACCACCTTTATTTGCCCCTGTGATACCAAAGTATCATTTGTGACGTGTGTAATTGCCAGAATAAGTACGAAAGTTTCTCACGCTTGGTGAAACATAGACTACTTGTTCTGTATCTGTGTGTAGATCACATAAAATCTCTCCTACTTACTAGTACTAAGCTAGTTTGCTCTTGCGCGATAAGCAATTTGGGAGATTCTGCGGAACGATAGGGTGGGAGGTGGGGAAGTGGTATACAGTGCAACCTTGGTGTAACGAAAACCAAAAATCTGGCACTTTCTTTAAGGTTTTCGCTATAGAATATTGGCTGGCAAGATTAGTCATATGCTTAGCGGCTGACTTTAGAAACCGGAGACCTGAGCTCCAGCCGAATTTGACAACAGATTTTAACTTGTGATTTTCCTCCTTACGAAAATAACTGGAAAAATGAAAGTACAAAATCGAGTTTGTTCAAGTACTATGCAGATGTAAAATCAATCATGTTATTGAAGCAAAATTACTGACAAAGCCGAACTTAAAGTTAGAAAAGCAGCAACTATGCAAAAAGAAGACTGGAGCTGCAAAAAAAAAAAAAAAAAAAAAACTCTAGATACAGTTCAAAAGCATTTCACAAATGAATCCAGTATGATCCAAGTGCACCCTTTTTTGTGGAATTGGGCCAAAACTAACTGGTTGAGCAATTGGGTGGTCCTTGATTAGTCATGAATTCCACTGGCCATTTTTCGTTATAGCAAGAATAATTTGTATGTAGACAGACACAACTTTTGCTGAATCTAATTTCATTTCATTATTTGGTGGATTCTCATTATAGCAAGAGGTGTTTGAGTGCGAACGGAATGACGGCTCTGTGCAATTTTCAGTATAGCAAGGTTACACTGTATTTGCGGATTTGTAAGGATTTCAGGAGTAATCAACTTAGCATTTCGCCACCCAAGACACTTGCTGGGGGATGATGGTGATGGGAGCTCTTGGGGGATGGAATTATGTGGTTCGCTGAGATTTGATGGCCTTTGCAAGGCATCAAAATTCAATTTGCATTTTGCCTTTAGCCGTAACCGATCAATAAATATATACCCGGCCCTTGGAGGAGGAGTCGGTAACGTTCCGCGGACTTCTGGGAAATTCTGGGCTGACACTTTAGGCTCGTAAACAGCTGATTAGACTTCAAAAACACATGCATATACACGGCGTATGGTCAAGGTCACCAAACTTCTAAATCAGGATACGTGTAATCTAGTAGGTACAAAATGCCAGTCAGCCGGGCTTCGTAACTCGCGTTCATAAACTGAATTAACGTGGCAGCATGCTCTGGGAATGTGAAACCTAACAATCTATGTGCATAAAATGGACCAATTAAACTCTAGATATATTTAGGTACTCTACTTGATCGCGATATACTTATGTAAGTTAAGATATTTCATTCTGTATCCAGAAATCAATTTGCCATCACTCATGCAAGTGGATTATTACTTACACTTCACTTATGCACATCCAATGCTAGTAGTATAATCCATTCCGTGACGAGCTGAACTACAAGTAATGTAAAATTAAGGGAACTATTTATCTTTAGCCGCGGCTGCAATATCAGAAACCTTGCATAAGGGCCCAGATACTAGGCTCCGGTAGATTTAAGTCCTTTTCTCGCTAAATGCGACATGTACTGTCATGTGCCTTCAACTCACTACATGGTTCAAGGTTGACTTCCCTTTTGGGCACTCGGCCTTACCGAGATTAATTCCTTGTGCATATGTAGTCATCGTGTGATTGTGAGACTGCCTTGGACAGTAGTTCTCTGATTCCATAGAAATTCTTTTGCATGGGGCTATTTCCGACCATAGCCTACTTTTGTATACATGACTCGTGACAGAAACTTTGAAGTTTTACGCCGCGTATCACAAGCATATATTTTTGAAATCAAGCCCGCGCCGCAGTCGACAATTCTTATCTTATCGACCCGGGCCGGGGGTCTGAGGGCCTGGGGGCCTGACATGGTGGATTGTAAATCATATGTTTGCCTGCTTAAGGACATGGCTATCGACGGAACGTAACCTGAACGAACAGATATGAGCTCCGAGACTTTACTGAGAGTAAACAACATTCCTGGCATCAATGAGATATAAACCCTAGAATAGGACAAATGACTAGCAGCCGGGGTAGGTGAGTTGAAACATATTTGCATGTATACATACACAGATAGATGTACAAGATACCAAGAGCGCCCTCCAGCGTTCGGGGGATACGTAGCGCATATTGCTGGACAAGAACAGTTCAAACAAAAAATCAAAGCTATAATTGATATATTGATGCAGAATAGCTGGGAGATCATATTGTTTAGGCCTTTACCCGGCCCAGGACCTGGAGATGCACTGTGGTGGCGTGCACTATACCACACACTTGCATATGCGCTACATGTCAAGCATACCTTTACCGGAGTGAAACTTCGCCAAATTCGACGCCGGTATACTCAAAACTGCAATCACTTGTACCCAGAATTTCAAGGAAACTCATCAAGTGCACAGTTATCTGGATTCCGACTAATGGCTTCGCAAATTTGTCGTGATCCTCACTGGCACCGAATTAGGGGAGACTTCACCCTGCAGAGCGATACAACTTCATCCAAAGCAAAGTGAACATAGTCCGCGGCCACTTTCTTGCTATGTATGCATTTGGTAGACATTAGGTTCACGTATCCCTATTTCTAACTAATCGGCATACTCGCCATCCCCCCTACGCAAACTCAAAACCAATTGTAAGTATTCCACTCTACCGTTGAAAACCTGCACAGCGGCACGTGATCGTCTATGCGGCGAGGATGCTTACTGTCTTAGATATTTCATGCTTATACAGTGCCTATCATAGCAGAAAGTCTTCGACACTATGATATGCAGTATCATATGAGGAAAAGTGAGACATACATCTAAGCAGACCCTCCTTGGACCACTTCTCAGCAGTGTTCAAAAAATCACTAAAAAAATCAATGAAGTAGCTAAAAATTACAAAAAAAAATAAAATAAAAAATAAACCACATGAATGGACATCAAAGAATCTAAACCCTTTCTCTGAATCTAAAAAGAAGAACTTTTAGTTGAGTGGTTATGTTTTGGCAAAGGGGTCCACTCGGATGTATGGCTCACGACTCGAAGGCTGGGTGAAGCACTTTCCCTTATACTGCATAGTCCCGAAGACTTCTGCTAGGCACTGTAAATTCCTTCATTACTAATTACGTATTATTGAAAACATTCGCCTCAAACCAACACAGGGGCCCCTGGTAGCAGTCATTCATAGAGCTTATCATTTTACATGTGATCGATTTCATCGGCATCCACGCGCAAATGAGCCAACACGTCGTGCATTTGATATATTAGAGGGATTTTGCTGGCACCAGGGATGGTTTCCAGGGATTTCCAGGGATGACTGCGCCACGCGCTAGAGAATCCTACGGGAGGAATTTCATCCCTGGGATTGGATTTCCAGGGCTGGATCCCTGGAAACCACTGCTTTTTGACTCCCATCTATCTTCACCAGTTTTTACTCAATTTTCATTCTGAAAGCTGAGATCGATCCAGTGAACTGATTCACACGGTAAACCAAAAATCAGGGATTGTCTGAGAATGTTGAGTTGTGATACACGTAGTTCAAAGGTGTTCCATTTTCATGGGAGCAAAGGCCTACACTACGGCCTGTACTGCCTATAGTTACCAGTCCAAATTGGTAGTAGTAGTCATAGCACACCCGCAGTTATGACTTAGTAAGCTTTGGATTGAGTTGCCATCTCGAAGGTCAGTGAGATAAGTAGGTTAGCGGCTGGGCACGAAAGGGAGAAAACCTGGAGTATCCCTGATGCAGCAAAAACTCAATTGCATTTTTTGCTATTCCCAGGGTTGTGCCACATGTCTAGGGCTTTATCCCTGATAAATCCCTGATATCAGCAAAATCCCTCTATTGGCTAGCCGCACAACGCGTTTACGTCAGCTCAACTTGGGCTCATTTTTACATGTAGGCGTCCATGACAGCGGGATTTGAATATGAAACACTAAAAGTTGAAATGAACAGCGATAGTCGTAATGACACCTGGAATATGTCTATCGAGTGCTAAATCATGATCTCGAAAGTACTAAGTATGTAAGAATTCTGATCTTTAGACTATGATCTGCTGGAAAGCAGGCATAGACAGAAACAAACTGGGGCCTCGTTTGTACTTTACTAACAAAGTAGGAGCCTACATATATTGTCGGAATTTAAATTTAGTTTTCTACGGATACCTGAGATGAGATAAAAAAGTTTCATGGCTAGGTCATGTTCTGCTGCCCAATGTCGAGCGCATGTTGCTGCCGCCAAGAAGCAAACATTTTCCAAAACATAAACATGTACATGATGAGCTCCAGCTGTGTCGTGCCTTCAGTGGAAGTTGCATTACATGTATAGTCATGTATAATGCAAAATGCCGTATTGGGATGGCATCAAACCCGCCATAACTCCCATAGTTCACGAAAGCAAACAAAAGAAATAAGAAAAAAGTTTTTACCCCAAGATATACCCTTGCTTGATCCTCGTGGTTTATTTCTGGAGCTTTTCCGGAATCAAGGCGATATTGATCCAGTCTGTCGGGCGCCCGGGGCCAAGGATTTCTACGTACTAGAAGTTACTGTACAGTGCTGTACTTAAGCAGAGTAGATATTGTGCATTGACATGACTGCAATTGCCGTTTGGGAATCATCCGTGCATATATTTCAAGCTAGGTAGTGTACAGTAATTTGCAAGCTGGAGAAGCTGAGTTAGAAAACTGTGCCGCCGCACCAATGCAAGTATTGCTCATTCTTTTTTCTTCCTTTTTCCACTGCGATGACGAGCTCTGCTTTCATATTAAGTAGTGAATTTCATAGCTATCATGAACAAGTAACCTTGTGGATGGAAAAAAATCAAGAAAAAAGGAGCAATCTGTAACGGGGCTAATGCCAGGGGAAGCATTTGATATTGAAGTATCTGGGGGTGGCTGATGCTCGTACCAGGGTAAATGACAAATTAGAGTAAGCTTGTGAGCAAGTTTTTGTTACGGTTGCTATGGAGTTCAGCTGAGTTTGAGCTTTCCTTTGGCTTGGTGCGGCTTTTGGCTTTGGCCACTGACATGATATGATGCAGGTGGATAGGATAGGAAAATTTTGTGGGCGAGGGGCGTGGGGCTTTGCCTGTTAATGCAATGACCGGTGCAGACGAGATGGGAGGCTAGTATGCTCTTGGAATAGGTACAAACGCAGGCGTGCAGGGGGTGGTGAAGGTCAGTTGATGCCTTGGGGTTGCGGTTGCTCTGGCCAATATCGATTTCTGTATACAACTTAGGGCAGACATCCGGTTGAGAGGCATGAGGGAGGGAGGGTATGATATGGAGATCGGATGCCTAGGACAAGGGGAGGTGTGGGGGAGAGGGGCAAAAGACAGGGGATGGTATGGGAAGCATGGGGTTCAGGGCATGTTTCTGATGTCGCACCAGAGGGAGGATGATATCCGATGGACCCTTGAGCGGACCGATATACTTATACGGATGACCTTTCAACGCTCTTGGCTTGAATGCCGATGCATGGCTTCGAATTCTGAGACTTTCCTGGAGGAGAAAAGAGCTGGCAGCAAAAGAAGGAAAGAAAGGAATATGTGCTCCTTTTTGGGGCGAGTGATGTCGCTAATTCCGAGGTGGTGAATCTGTCAGTGGCCACTCAATTGAGCCCAAAGTTCCGTTAAGATAATGATCACCATCACGAAGTAGTCGCATCCCCTAAGTGATTTCAGGCTTCTTCCAGTCGATTTTGTCGGGGTCTACCGCCCTGCCCATGGCTGCGGGGGCCAGTCCTGAACCGCTGACCGCTGTCACACCCTCAAGCTACCATGGATTGTCTCTGCCGGCTTAAGCTGAGGAACCCCTGGAGAGGGAAATGTGGGGATAACCCCATCCTTGGGTGGGGGCGTTCCAGCGAGCAATTTGTGGTGGGACCAATGCCGCCGAAGCAAGTTCTATAGACCGGACAGCGCGTGAAGCGCGCCGGGCAGTTCACTCGATTACGAATTGCGCCAGGTTCAAAATGTAATTTCTTGCACATATATTCTGCTACTTTGAATATCGAGTTTTCCTTAGGCATCCGCCGTGTAGGCGCAGCGCTCGCCACGCAATGCTATGGCAGGGTAAAGCCATGCAATGGAGAGAGTGAAGGAAGGTCGCCCGCGGGGAGGGCGGGAGCAGGTCAGAGATCCACTGAGCTAAGCATCACCTCCAAGTACTCTAGAAGAACATGTGCAGTTGTAATGAAATTAATAAAACACCTTACACTAGCGCCGGTAAATTACAGGGCAATCACATTGTACAAAAGTAAAAGAAAAACAAATGCATTTAACAATTCCTTGATTAGGTATCTTACTTCATATAATAATTATGTTGCGGATCATAGCTGTAGCGACAGCTGATCTTGAGGCCAGATGCCATGAATTAGCTCAGCTGGAAGGGCCAAAGATATTGAGCAGTCTGATGCTGTCGATAGCAATCTTCAGTCTCTGTGCAGCTCTCGTGTCGTTATCAGTAACATGCCATGCCTATCATCAGTAGTAACATGCAATTCGGAATTTAGCTGTCCTTCGTATGCCCTATCGTGCAAGAAAAGCCAAATGCAGCGAGCAGACCCCCCTACCTGTGTTTACTGGTTTGCCATCGGGGATAACAGTCAACTGATACATGTATACATTTACACAGTATCTTACATATTCCTCGTTTCTAAGTGAATATATGGGACGCTGCCCATCTGTTCCAACGATATCCAACAACCAGTAAAGCCCTAACAAGCACCAAATAGTTTTCGTCCATTGAGATGTATGCACACACTCATCTCGAAGGCGATGTACCCATGTGTACGTGCATTAGGATAGGAAAGCCTCTATTTGTGCTTCATGTAACTGCATGAGTCCCCTTTCGTCCTCCTCCAGGATGAATCACAGAAGCTAGCTTGGCCTCATGAACCTGTACTCATCAGGTACCAATTTATGTAGGTTTATCCGCAACTAGCCATATTCATCTCAGGCCATCGCATCCTTCTCCCAAAGGCTCCAATCCGTTACCGGACAAATAAAGCATCTTTCCTCGCTGCTGTTGTTGTCGCCACTCCATTCTGTGCGCGCTCCGTCAATGAGGGAAGTGTAAGTTCGAAGTGCAAGGCGGATTTTTATAAACCATGGCGAGCATGTAACCCTTGGCATCTCAAATTCAAGTGCCACTAAAAATAGTCAAATTCAGGGTTTCTGAACAATGAACGCTAAGCCACGAGGGGCTACTCCAAGCTTGTCAACCAAGGTAACTGCTGGTGATACGGAGCTCTCCGGTAGAGTATATCCGAATGAACGAATTGTATAGCTGGAAGTATATGCCAGATGGAAACTGGTATTTTCCGCTGAAACTTGATCAAATGAAATCAAGTCAAGTCAAATTAAGTCAAATCAAGAGAAATTAAATCAAATGCGCACAATGCCTGGTACTGGCCTAGTGTAGAGTGCAGATGAAACTCAACTCGGGGTATAAAAATGAGAATACGACAGTCTTGATAGTTCCAGGCTATGATAGTCCACCGATACGATCGTGCCTCTACTGATGACGGTGACCGAGGTTCGCTTAGACATGAATTGGTCAGACTATCATCCAAAGCGGAGAAGTAAAAGAGGGTGGCCATGGCTGTGCCAGGGTCGCGACTTAATTATGTAGGTCAGGTAAAAGGTGCAAATTCACATAGCTGAATGTGCTGATTGGGTTTAATCCGTATTGTTGGGGCAACTAACGGTCGTCATGGCTAGGGAGCGGACCTATGATACGAAAATTTGGTCAATAGCTGTAAGGGAAACTGTATGAAGTTTTGATCTAAGGATCGGCGACAGACGCCGGAGTATAGTTTGACAATTTCAAGCACTTATCAGGTCGTATGAGCATATTTTTTCTGACAATCAAGCCTAGGGAATAAACTTTCCCTGTAGAGCAGTTGATATAGAGAAAAATGTGCCAACATGTTTATAATGTGTCAAGCTAATCTCGTGCATGTTGTATACACCATATTCCCTGACCTGGGAATTAGTTGGCTCATCGACAATCCAACCGTCCGTCGCAATTATAATCGCTTTATTGCGACGACCTTTTTTTTTCGTTTTCCTCTGGCATATTCCTAGAATAACAATTTCAGCATCGATCATGTATGTTAGTGACAGCTCGTGCCTAGGTAGCCCTATCTACGCGTCTGTGACTTGAAAAAGGTGCCCCCACATAGACTCCCATGCAGTAGATATCAAGTTGTGCAAGAAGGTTGGATGGAAATGCCCGGATGAAACCCCGCACTAGCCCCTCTTCCCCCCAACACACACCCGGAGGCTTTTACTTAACTCCCTGATTATAACAGGAACTGTAACAGAATAACTTAACATCAAAGGTTGCAGTGAGGAGCTGGATTTTTCACCAGAAGAATGATTCTACCCCACCCCTGGGTGTTTCGTTTCATTTCATATTGATGCCTTATGGAAATATCGATGGTTGGTTCCCTTTTCGGATCTCCATGTAAGATATGCAGGCTGTAAAGCTGTATTACTGCGGGCAGCTGTTAGATCATGGTAGTACTAGGTTCCCACGCCGAGAGAAAGAAGGCAAATGAAATGAAGTGATGAACAGACATGCATGACATGAAGCATGAGATTGGAGACAGAACGGAGCTCTGGCTAACAGCTGCAAGAAGTGATGAAAAAGGTAGGATAGTTAGGTAGTTAGGCTATTAACGAGGTATGGGTATGGATATGGGTATTTGTGAGAGTGCTAAATTTGTAGGCTGCAGGTAAGCTACTCTACCAAGAGGAAGTAGGTATGGATGAAGTTCGTGGTGACAGGAAATGTGGAACGGTGAAATCACGAGCAAAGATTGAATGATGGCAAAAACACCGCCGGGCATTGCTCTCTAGCCGATTTGAGAAGACCCGGCGATCAAATGATATGAGCTTAGGACCTGAGGAGCGAATACGCGAGTGTACGCTCTTAGGTCGGCTCTGGTGCAGGTCAGCCCGGTCTGTGTACAAGATGAGAAGGATGTTGTATGGCCTCTGTAGGTAAGTAAGATCAGGGAAAAGTCAGGAGATAGGCAAAGGCAGACACCAAACCCTTCCCTAGCGGCAGAGGCAATAGCTATAGTCTGGTTGGGCATCAGAGGCAAAGCACCTTAGATCAGCAGCAGGAGGCACTGGTTGGTGGTGGGCGTTTTGTAATTGACTGTATACGTCAAGTATATGAAGGTGAATGAAATGAAAAATACGCAGCAGGAGATCTGCCAGAGGAGTAACCCGCTCAAACGCTCAAGCTGTAGAGGGGAAGAGGGGACCTGAAGAGTTCCAAGTGCAAGGCAAGAGAGCACTGGTTTTACATTTAGAGCAGGCTAAGATCAACCGTGATGCATAACTCACGAAAACAGCGATAAAACAAAGCAAATCGAGGGAAATATTCTCTAAAAAAAAAAAGCAAAAAAAATAAAAATAAAAATAAAAATAAAAATAAAATAAATAAAATACTGCAAAAGAGCTTTCTCTCGCGATGAACCTAGAAGAGCATCATAAGCACACACACACACACGCCATCCCTGAAATCCTGAAATGAATGCCTATCTTTCATATAACCCCCCAAAATCAAGACTATGGCAGAAAAGTGAAATCAAATATTGGAAACAAAAATCTGCCCCTCCCTACATGCCCCTCCCTCCCCCCTCCCTCCCTCCCACCTTAGAACCCTAGCTAGCTGACCCCCGCTCCTCCATCATTTACCGTAATATCCATCCGCCATTCGGCAGGCACAAAGAGGAGGGTAACCAGGATAGATCTGGAGCTAATGCAGCGAGCCTATGCACACTGGGTCACCTGATTTAGCGGGATATCTTGCTGGAGTTACACAGTAAACCAGCAGGATCCAATAAGAGATTATAAGCCGTAAAAATGAGATGAGAGAGTTGAGAACTTGTTGATATCTTGCTCCGATAACATTTTTACCCGCATGCCGCCATCGCTTGTCATTAGGTGGTCCAATTAGCAAAAGGAACGTAGAAATGATCAACAAAAATCAGCAATCTTAAACATAACCCCCCCATCACGCAACCTCCCCCCTTCAAGGCCCTGGCCCCACATTCAACCTGCTGAATCGTTCGTATTTGGATGGGCCGCAGAATCCAAGCTTATCGAGCCCAATCCCACTGCTGATCTAAGGTTTCACCACAACCCAATTCCAGCACTGTTCACAATGCTTCAATGGCGATCCGGTTGGTCGTTGTTGTCTACGAGAATCGCTGGTGAAGGTGATGCATGTAGCCGCCCAAGCTCATCTCATCGTCTGCAGATGGCCCACCGTAACCCCCTGATGCATCGAGGTTAAACGGCATGAACCATGCAGAACTATTGTCATAAGGGTTTAGCATTGCTGCAGCTGAGCTATCATAGCCCCACAAACCCCCTCCAGTTAAAGGTGTAGATGATGCGGCTAATGATGGACCAGTGACCGATGAGTACGAGTAAAGGTATTGTGATGGACTCTGTGGATGGTGAGACAAATGGGGCCCGACCACTCCGGGGCTATTATCCGGGCAAGACAACATTTGAGGACCAAATGCTTGGTATGGAGGAGATATTGACGGGGACGGGGACATATTCTGCATGCTTGCCGAGAAATGTGATAATGCAGCTGTGTGGGGAGTGTGATGCTGTTCTGCGTATGTAGAAAAGGTATCTAGGGGTTTGAGAATAGGGTGTGAAGATGTTGGCATCGAATTGAGTAATTGCGGATCCAGCTTTCCATCCAGGCCTGCAACATTTGGTGATGAGACAATAGGTGACGCAGCAGGTACTGTAGATGCGGGAAGGACCTGGGCTGAAACCAAGTCGGGCTTGCTATTCATCAGTGGAGGAGGAGGAGGAGGTGGTGGTGGTGGTGGTGGCGGCGGCGGCGGCGGTGGTGTTGGTGGTGGAGGAGGAGGAGGTGCTGTTTGGGAAGTCTCTACAGATGGCTGTGGAGTGAGTGCAGCTATGGGTCCCGTAGGAGTATGCCGTTGTTGGCTTATTGGCTTAAGTATTGGCGGTGCTGGTTTAGCTTTCGATGCGGAGCCATATCTTTGAAAGTATTCCTCGGCGGTCAGAAGATCTAAACGGAAGTTGAGTGCTGATTCTCCAACACGTGTTTTAGGAACTGATCTCAATGAAGGTGCAACCGCCTTTTTGTTTGCCTCATCTGGTTCCGTGTCTGAATTTTGACCCGAACTGCCTCGAGGGTACTTGGTGAACCAATCCCCGTATTGCAATACTTGGGTGGCCGTGGGGCTGACGTTGCCTTTGACCATAGCCTCATTATATTGTTTATACTGCCGTTTAATCGTTTCGTTGATATGAGAAAATAAACCCCAAAAATTTTTCATTTGATCCAAGAAATTCATATTGACACTTAAATGTTGCTTTGCCACTTCTTGAATTGCCTTATCTTTTGTGAAGGCACGAACTAGGTGGACGTTGCCAGAAGTAAAAGCACAGTAGCCCATGAAAGGAGCTACCAGCCTGTACCCATTATCTGCTACCTTCGCCAACATTAACGATATTTGGCTTGCCGCATCTACGGCTATTTCCGCAGATTTGGATTCTTCAGGATTCAGTTTTTGGGGTTCGTCATGTGGATTCGATGGCAATGCATACTGGTGCAGAAAAAGTCTAACATGGTGGTATGCAATGTGGATGAATAGGAACTGATTTGCTAGAGCAAGTTCTGCATGAGTCTCCAAGTTCTGCTCTGTGTACTGCAATCTCTCAGGCAGGTCTTCAAGGAACTTCAGAACTTGCTGGTTCAATTTTGCAAATTGGGATTCTGGATTACTTCGAGAAAAAATATCCTTATCCTTTCCGCCCTATAGTTCATATGTTATCAAAACAAAATTGGCAATCCAAAGTGAGGATGGGAAGTTCAGGGTAACGTACCAAATTTAAGTATTTGCTAACCCGGCCAAATAGCGCTATCACCCTAATCATGTATGCAGCAACCCCCATATTATCTCGAGCGTTGATTTTATTATTACCATTAACATTTGGAACAGATCCATCTAATCTTTCAGTCACCTTTTCGTGGCCCATATCCAAATCCTTGTCTATCATAGGCAGCTGGATTTCGATGTCCGACTCAATTATCATGCCAAGCCGTTGTGTTCCGGATGAATTGAAGCGATCCATAGTGAAGCATGCCCACATCACACGACGCCGTAATTCTTTATTCATGAATGCAAAATATGGTGGGTTTGTCTCCCCAGGTGGATCACTTGAAGTCCCTTTGGCAAATAAGTCTTCAGGCTCTTTATGCAGGGACAGTGCATACGCTATTCTGGTAGCCATTCCACCAAATGACCAGCTCTTCCCGCCTTGCATGGTGCCAAATTCATGGAGACCAAGAAGTAGTAGTGAGGTGAGAATTGTCATATTAGGGTTGTCGAAATTTGCAAGAACAATACGCGTCGCTTCAGCGGCAAATGCTTTGCCCGCGTTATAGCGAGGCGTGTGCTGCACAGCTGGATCATTCGAGAATCGTGCTGAGACTGCACACACTGAAAGGACCAATACTGGTGGCACTTTACCCTCTCTAGGAATATTGATTGGGTTAGCCACGGCTCAATTCGCACAGTAGCCGTTGTATATACTTACCGTAACCGTCTCATGAATGATGGCTTGTGAAGAAGAAAATAAGCTTGTCCATAAAGATACTCAAAATAGACCTCAGCTAGATGTATCTGGAGCTCCAATGGCGGTAAGGCACTGGACCCATCATCAATCTGATCCATCTGAGCTCCCTGACAGACCACGTTTTTCTCGGTGTCATTACTTTTGGCAGCTTTCGCTGACGGTCTTTTGCACCATTCTTCAGGTTCCTTACCAGCAAATGCCTCATCCACTGTTCGCTTCTTCGTGTACACTGAGGCTGTAGGCTTGACAACAGATCGTCCAGTAAGGGCAACTACAGCACTAGCTTCTTCTTTGGGCATGCATTTTATCAATCTCTCTTCCATTTTTTTCAACCTACGGTCCAGCATGGCCATGTAATCCGTCCTTGGTGCTGCTTTCCTTGCGGATTGCTTATAGACACAAGGTACTCTTGATCTCAGACAGTGGCGACAAGCTGGCTTCTCCCCAGAGCACCTAATTTTCTTCCTGCGGCAGGCAATACACGCCAGTGGAAGTCGTTTTCTTTCCTTCCCAGCCTACATTTTATTTAGCTCATTAGTATGGGGCGCCTTCACATTGTAAGAGCTCGTTGTACCTTCGTTTTCGTCTCGCTCCATTGTGGCGTTGAGTTTCTATTGTCTTTCATCTTCATTCTACCCTCTTGTGGACCGTTTGGAAGTATATCTACTGGGTTCTCCTGTGTACTCATACGGTATTCCATCAGACTAGAAGGCGCAACAGGTGATAATGTTGGTCGAGCAAATTGCGGCACTGACTGAGCCAGATGTTGGCTTGTCCCTCTATCCTCTCCAATACCATCACTCATAGGTGCCATGTTACTTTCTATCTTAACAGTTACGCTCCCTTGAGGTTGGGGATTCCCAGTGCCTTTTCCTCCTCTAATGGAGGGATTATTTACACCTCGACTGAGGTTGTTCCTGTTTGCCTTCCCACCAGACCCAGCGCTATTGCTTGTCATTGCATTTTGTACACCACTTCGCCCGCATTTTCTTTCATCCATGGGAGCCGGGGATAATCCTGACGGAAGATGAGATGTAGATGGCGAATTGGGCCCGCTATCACTTGTTCTCCTCCTACGAACATCCCTTGTGTCGAATTCCTCCAGACTCCTTGGTTGTCGTTTCTCCCCCTCCGACAGATGTTCCGGCATGGGCGGAAAGCCGTATTCTGACATGGTCGGGGCCGCTGAAGTCGCCTGGCCATAACTTGGATATGATTGATTTTCATTTTGACTTTCGGGACTTCGCTTCATTGGCCCGCGTACTCCCATCGGAATAATATTGTTTGGTTGATTCATGATATTGAGAACAAGTCCTATCCGAATTAGACACGGTGAAATTAGCGATGCGCGTGCGATGAAAGGCTGCTGAGAGTGTGAGTGATTGGGAGATCGCTTGGTGGGTTGAGGACGGGGCAGCAATGTGCAACGTTTGGAACGACTGGCGTTCTAAGGCACGCCTAGGAATTCTAGGACTTCAGAGGCAGACTGCTTCGGCCGGGGAACTAGCATATTGTTCTGGAACCCGAGGCGTGCCCGAATGCGTCGTAGGCCAGCGCGGAAAATGGGGGGTGGGTGGGAGGGGGGCGGGCCTGCAAGAGCAAGCATACACAGCTCATGGTCAGAGCCAGTGGGGTCTGCAGGGAGCAGGGAGCAAGCCTCTGCTGCCCCATATCATTCATACTCCCTCCTTCCCATACTCGAGGGCAGAATGGTACGCTCGCCCCTGCACGAACCGCGCCTTCTCGCGCCTTAGGTTAAGCTTGGTGGGGGCGGGGGAGGAGCGAGGGGGGAGGGGGGAGGGGAGAAGCACGGAGTTCTGGCCAGGGGGTGCAATGCTGGCATGCGACTAGGTGCGCAAATGCGATGCGGCAAGTTTAAACTCAAGCGTTCCACCGCAGCTCGACCGACGCCCCAGACGGCGCACCCCGCCCCCGACCACTCGACCGTTCTCGGGGCTCTTGGCTGACATTTCGGGGCGGTAGATGCCGCGGACCGCATGCGAGCGCCGGTTTTACTTCGCAACGAGAAATCCATCAATGGGAGCAGAGCAGTTAAGTTGTCCGACTTGACAGATTCAAAGGGCCGTTGCATAAGCGCCAAGATATACCTACCTCAGTAGACTATTGCATGCTCATGCTTGGTAAGATCGGCTATAAGTTCTGCTCACGTATCTTCATGCTTGCTTGCATCACGTTAATCTGAGTAATGAATTTCTTGCCCTGGTTTGGAAGGTACACGGCGAGCTCGACTACGGAAACTTTACACTGGACTGTATCGTACCAGTTCGCTGGGTTCACCTTCAAAACTGCAATTCATGGAGCAGAGGATTTGACGCTTTTCTCCATATGCATCCCCCTAAACCGGGATTCCGCGTGGGGGAATAGCTCCGCAACATACACATATGGAATATACGCATGTGCAACTCTCCTAGCAGCACTAACGGCACTTGACTTTTGCGAACTTGCTTAAGGTCATCAGATTCAACTGGAGCTTGAACGCCGTCACCAAACATGAAGTATAGCTATATTCTATAACAAATGGTGTTATAAGACTATAAGATGGTATCCTGGGCAATCTGTCCAGTCATATTGATCATATGCAAAATACGCAAAACTGTCTTTACGTTCACTTGCCAGCTGTCAAAATCCTAGATAATGTTGGAAGTGGTCTCAAAGTTCCGATAAATCTACGTATATAGTGTTCAGTTTCAGCAACTCGATATTTGATTACTTGCAAATTAGGGATTGTGTTGGGGTATTGCGAACTATGGCATCCCTGCATATTAAAAACACTGGCTTGGGACTGCAAGCGTCACTCAATTGGCCCAGAGCCCGCTTCTGAGACACGAGATTTAAACGTCTCGAGTACATATACGGTACGGATAACGACCTTGAGGTGAAGCATATGGTGATGACAGCACAACCAGCTAGTCCTAGTACTTTGATCGAAGCACAACGCTCTACGAAAGACGAATGTTAAACATTCTCGCTACAGCTCAGACCCTCAACTTCGTAATAGTCCGATTCCTGCGTAATACTCTTGTTACCTACATGGGACTCCCTAGTTACTAGTCCTACATTTCGAGTTTATCTGTCGGCAATTTTTTAAGGCACCGAAGCTTACCTTGTAGTATCTAAACTTAGCTACGTCAGTGATGGTCTCATCAATTACGGATTATACATAGGATATAATACTATGTCTATTATATACATGCACAGAATAGTATGGAATGAAGTTCCATAGTCTCCTGCAGCAATCATACAATTGATCTCGTAGCCATCCTTGTTTTACAGCGTAAATACTTTCTACAGGTAAGAACTTGGTATTTATGCCGATTGCCCTAGTCTGGCTTCATGTCTCGAAAGACTGCAATAGTGTCTTACATGTAGGTAAGCACATTGATATCGCCAAAAATAGCAAATATGTGTTCCCGTGTTTAGACTATTATTTGTAAATATGGTGTATTCGTATGTTGACATTTAGAAGTAGGAAATACGAATATACCTCTGGTATGACGTCGCTGCAATGACTGCGGCAGTGCTAAATCCACGTGCTAGCCATATTAAATAAACTATATCCTAGTCTGATTGGCACAGACTAGAAGTAGCTTGGCCGCCACAGATACTGCTAAATCTGAAGTTACCCAATATGTAGCAACTACTTAGGACGGCTATTACACCTTTCTCGACAGACATGTACCTAGATTGCGTTGGAAGTCGCAACAGGGCCTGGGGGCGAGGCTACAGCAGGACAGGCAAAGTAGCAGACGCTTTGTGAGAGACAGGGAACGCATAAAATCTTCTTTCTTCGATCTCCAAACCTTCACCATCTCTCCTTTCCTCTCTCTCAGATACCTTAGGTGGCTCACAGCTTCAGTCCTCAAACTCACAGCTTTGAATTTTTTAAACTTCTGTTCCGCTTAAGCTACCACTTCATAATGCATCCAATCCTTTTATTACTTTCCTCGTTCTGATGAACTATGCCTCAGGACATGTTATTCGTGAGCTTCATCAACCTAAGCATACCCAGACCAACATGCTAGACCCTACCCATTCTCTTATGCCACTTCAAAGTCCCTATCCTCGTAACGTTCATGATCAGCTATATCTTCTTGATGGAAGCAAACTTCTTGGTGATATATACTTGCTTTGAGATTATTGATGAGGACGAGGTTACCTTGAATGTAAGTAGATGCTGAAAATTTTTGCGGACGGTTTCTCTTACATCTCATGGGCTAGTTTGATGAGGTCCGAACCAACGGCAAAATGTTTTTCTAGATGGTTATGCCAATCTCAGTAAGAACACTTCCATTTCTCATTCTTTACTCAGCGGAGGATAGTACGAAAGGCTGATGAAACTTACATGCTCATTACAGAACGGTCATGCCGTTTTAGAACGTTAAATGAAACCGTACAAACTTTTCCTCCTCAGAATTATGCAACATCTCACCCGAATCCCCCCTATGCTTACAACAAGAGTGTTGGGGATTCTTGTAGGAAGTGAATCGTCATGGTATATTGCAATATAGAAACTGACTTCTCACATATTTATCAAGAGTGTCCTGATGGCGTCATGAATCCTTGGATTCTATCGATAATAAAGGCACCAAGAGGTCGATTCGAGTATTTGACGTGTTTTTTTTAAGGCATCAAGCTCTTATGACCTCAAAGTAGCAGTCATTGTTGCATATAAGCAATCCTACGCGCCCAGTGCTCGTCGACAAAATGGTACTCGATACTATTCCCATGTTTACCAATCCACTCTCAGATGTCCTTATTTGATTGATTTGGGCTTCGAACCTCTTACGAAATTAGAATTTATCGTTATTCCCAGTGGCAATCATCAAGACTCTGCTAGTCATCCATTCTTCCTGGATGATGTGAAACTGAGATTCAAGGAGTTGAGTCCAATGGGCCACTGTGATCAGGACAACCGTATGTATGTTAATGAGCTCTGAGGGGACTTGAGGGAGTCGAGCCGACTGGACGATAGATCTCTGGCAGCGGTCAAATGGAATCTCTGAAAAGAATAAATGGGCCGGTTATAATGTTTGTAATGAAAATTGCTCATAGGATTTGTTAATCAATTTTCTTTGTGCTATGAATGCAAAAATGCTGCTATAGTGTTTTCTGGAGCGAATCTCATTGACATCCTACGGGTTCAGGGTCACTTGGTTTTCTATACAAATAATTGTATGCCTTATGGCCTGCGCTGTAGAAGCTTAATGACTAGACATTAAAGATGAGAGTCCACAGGCTGCTTGTGGCAAGCATCGCGGTCTGGTATCGTTCCCAGTCACTCGAAAGGACTACGTTCCATGTTTGGACACTGCCTGATTAGGCACTCGAGCAGATCGCTTACTGTTCTGGAACACAAGGCTACCTCATCGTTCTTGGCAACGATGTCCTTGTTTGTCTCGAACGCAACATGGCCATCTCGAATCATCACTTCACTACAACGCGAAACAAAACTGCTCCGCAATCACCACAAACGCTTTGGATAAACCTACCAACTGACGAATTTGATAAATATGCCGCCAGTCAAACGTGAGAGAACAGGTCGCGGTGTACCCACAAAAAGTGAAATTACGCACCATGCACCAGCGCCAGAACGAGATCCGGAACCACAGCCAGAGCTGGAGCCAGAGTCAGACCCACAGCCTCCCGCTCCAAGTCGCGGTTTCCCTTGGATACCGTCGCATATCCTGAACCCACTGCTTCTTCTCTTTCTCAACGTGTCGATCTCGAGTGGGCTAACGGCGCTTGCCGCTCAATACATCGGAGACGAACTTGGGACAGTTCAGAAGGAGGCGCCAGATGAGTACTGGTGGTATATTGTGCCTGGATGGAGACTTCTGAAGGCATGGGGAATATGGTGGGGTGGCTTTGGCGGTGAGGAAACACGAGATAAAACACTCTTCGATGCGCTGTGACTGACAGTTAGTTGTAGCAACTGAGTCCGCCCTTTTGACATTCCTGTCACTGGCGCCGACTACCCATTTTCTAGCAACATTCCATCCATCGCTCTCCGGGTACGCGCACGCGTCTACGGTTGCGATTTCTACACTCAGTATCACTTTGCCAATGTATCTCATTCGGTCGAAGATTGCGGGGCCAAGCGATCACCATAAGAAGCATCACAAACGCACCAAGGTAGATAGGTCTACATATATCTCTACGGGATTGCTAGCGGGCAGCATTTATGCCAGCGTGATGTACAGCTCTTTGAAAACTTTCCTTACAAGATTGATTGTCACGTACTTCCCCTCCATTGGTGCGAAGTCCGCGGGACTGGTGGAAAGTGTCGAACGTGTGTATCATCCTACCCCGGCTTCTTGGGGCCTTGCGCTGCCGGTTGGCTTTGCAGTTGCAGACTTGATTTTCAAGCAGGCACTAAAGACGCGGCCAGTTTCTAGAGGAGGTGATGCAGGGTCTCACGGCTTGGTGAAAAGGATTTGGAACTGGTTTGGACCCAGAGCGCAAACTGTTATTAAAAGGACTTCGTGGATAGCGGGGTATATGGGTGCGGATGCTTTGGTGAGACTTGCGGGTATCACGAAGGGAGGAAGTCTGGAAGGGGCAGCAGTGGTTGGAGGCGTCTGGGTCCTGGCTACTTTATTAACCGGAGGTGTATTTGGCTGGATTAGCAGAGAGTAGAGAAAAGAAACCGTTCCATTTCGCAGGGTCCGACTAGTGGGGTTAGATGCATACATGAACTACTCTAACTTTAAACGGGTGAAATCTACCCTAGATGTCAGACCGTGGTCTATGCATTCGAAAATCGAGGATCAATTCTTAGAAGCACGGGCGATAAAATATTCCCTTTGATTTTTCTTCCTGTATGGCTGCAATTTTCTTTTTTCTTATTTGATTTTTTTGCTGTTTGGGACTTTCATCTTTGTTTTTGAGCCTTCGTTTTAGCCTCGCTCACTAGTCGATGGCGGGTCCTCTAATCTGATTAGAGTGATGAGAGTACGTGGTGTAGGGTAATGTTTCATCGATTACTGTATCTTGTTTGAGGGAGGGGTAGAGAAAGGGGAAGAGGAGGAGGGTTTGTTTCGTAAGCGGCGGCGTGTTGGGGAGGGAGAGAGGGATTGGTGGGTAGGGAATTCGAGGCACTATGTATAGGTAAAGGGGGTAAAAGCAAAAGAGTTCGAGTTTGAACATTGAAGTACCGTTTCCGAAATAGCATAGCTACGATTGTGTTATATTTTTGGTATCTCCATGTTGCGAGTAAGCTATTCATGAGGGTTAGTGATGCGTAACAACACCTTGGAGAAACAAAGAAACATGTATACAAAGAGGATCCCCTTATGTCAGCAAGTGCTACAGTTAACGGTTGGGTGGCTGATATGATGCTGAATGCTCATACTGACATTCAAAATTGTCAAATAAAACATGGCGCCTGCTACTCGGGCCTTCAGCTATAAGACAAAGAAACGTACTCCCCCTTCCCCCCTCCTCCTCCCCAGAAAGAAAGCATCTTTAAGCGGCCTGTGAATGCATATGAGAACCCTGATGCAGCCTCTCCTCACGAACGTCCCAAATAGGAAGACGGTATACATATATGACCTTTTTTCCTTTACTTTCTCACCTCTCGCTTTGTTTTCGAATTCTCAAGAAGCTCATTCGTTGCACACAGTTTATCATTTAAATTCCTCTCCTCCTCTGCACCCTGCTTCTGTGGGTTGTCTTAATTGCTGGTTCTCGTTCGTTTACCGTTGCAGGGTTGCTGGACAGGGTGCTTGGAATTTGGATCCATACATTCGATATTGTTGGGTGTGGGAGTTTGGGGTGCTACGTCCTTTGAGAAGAGCGTGCTGAAGTGTTTTTGGAGGGGGACATATAAGAGAGTGTTGGTGTGGGGGTTGCTCATATATTAGTCTGGTTGCATTTATATATATACAGTGTGGAGGCTTTGAAGAGCTGCAGGATAGTGCAGATTATTGTTGAAGTGCCGTTTTCGGTGGGTATAAGGTATTGCTTGCGTGAGATTACAACGCAATATACAACTAAGAGCTCAGGAAAGTTCGGTAGAAGACTGAGGATTTGACACAAGATGAACACCGAATGTCTTGTTATCACCAACGGAGTCCTCCCCTGGTGGGAACATTGCCCCGTCAACAACTGGTGGACTAGCAAAGCTCAAGTTACAATGCAATCTGGTATCAACACCGGCATATCGCAAACGCAAACAGCACCACCACCTCTATTAAGCTCTCAGCATTACCACCATCTTCTCACCCACACCCTCTCCCTGCCAAGTGCAAAATGGCGGATATGTCCCCGCACATTAACCCTCTCTCCACCGCTCTACCCTCAAAACACGCCCGATATACACATATATGCCCGAATCACGTATGTCGACTTCCCAGCGGATGTACTGGAGCTAAAGCTGCATCCGGATACGATCCAACAGCTACACGAGGCGTATGAGTACTTTCTGGAGAAAAGCTGGCCCATGAGGTTTACGTCCGTGGAGCTTAAGGCTGCGTTAAAAGGGAGGTTTTTGAGGAGGTGTAGGGAGTGGGCAGAGACGGTGGAGTGTGAGGGATTGAAGGCGGCATTGAGGTGGGAGGTGGGGTGCGGGGATTTTGTGAGGTGGAGTGAGGAGAGGGAGAAGGTTGTGATGGCAGCGCCGAAGGGGAGAAAGAGGAGTAGAGGAGGGAGTGCAGGTAATGGTGACAGCGGCAGGAGGGAACTGCTGACAGAAGGCGAGAGGAAGGTGTTATTGAAGTTGAGGGAAATCATGGGGACAAGCGAGAACGGCAGTGGACTGAGAGAGGAGGGGGAGAAGGTTAGTGGAAGTGGGAGCGGTGCCGGCGTTCTGGGGTATGTAAGAGATTTGTTTATTCCGGCCTTGGAGGAGAAGAGAAATATTTGGGAGATTAAGTATACAATACCGAAGGGGCAGAGAGGGGGGGTTCCGCCATATTCGCAATCTTACCCTGAATTGAAGCAAGAGACAACCACGACACAAGCAGCATCACCGTGTCTGAAGGAAAAGTTCCCAGGATTGTGCAATACGCTGGGAATAGCGACTCCGATACATCCGGTCTATCCGAAGGGAAGTGTTAGCTTACGGGGGCTCTCGTCACGACGTGGAAGCTTCCAAAGTTCTGTTAGCGGTGAGTGGCCACGGCCAGCGAATATCTCAGAGAATGCGCGAGGGGGGAAAGTAAGACTCAAGAGCTCCAGCCGCATTGGTAGCTCAGTGTCGTCAAGTTATGCACTGAGGGCGGCGGGATCGGGGAAGAGGAAGAGGAGTACGTGCACGATGTCGCAACTGAGATTGCAACAGAGTCCCAGGTTGGCTGAAGAGCAGGAGGCAGAGATGGATTGGTATCCGATTTCGCCAGATACGACAGATGATGAAAGGGCTTGCGATGCCGACTTGATGCCGAAAGCAAAGAGGAGGTGTCCAACGGAGGAGGAACCGAGGACGGCGAGGAGAGGGACACTGAACATTTGGTATAGGTTGGCGGAGCAAACGGAAATTTTAGAAAGATGTGAAGCTTCAGAAGGAGATAGCGTCAACGGCAAGACTGCAAACACTGCAAATACAGAGACACCAATCTTTTGGCCTCCGCATCCCCACTCCACAGGGCAAGACATCTTAGATACATCGTGTCTAAGTAACCCGTCTCCATATACGCAGTACATCGCCACAGAGGAGCTCAGGAAAACGCAGCCAATCCAGACGAGTGAAACTCCCCCTCCTCCCCGTCTTCCACTTCCACGGAAACCGAAGGTGGAGGTGGTGAGGAATGAGGGTTTAGAGCCGCTGCCGTCGCCGAGGTTACCATTGATACCAAGGGCGCTAAAGGGTTACTTGAGGCATAGGATAGAGAGGGCGGCGAGGTTGAATGCGGCGAAGGTGAAGAAGGAGGAAGGGGGAGCGGAGAAGGAGAGGGAGAAGAAAGGGGATACAGTAGTGGCTCAGACTAAAGGTGACACTCAGAGTTTCACCAAGTCCGAGAAGCATCCAATGGGGAAATTTACCGACATCACATCAAAATCGATATATCAGCTAATTGACGGCCTGTCTCCCAAGACAGCAATACAGCGAAGATGCGGAAATGGAACTGCGAAGGAGTCACCAATGTTTGCAGTATTTGTGAGCCCGAGTGTATGTCACGCCATCCGCTTGGACTGCGAGGGCCCAGACAGCAGCACTAGGTGGAAGAGCTTCGTGAATCTCAATACTAGTACTTCCGGGGCGTCGGTGGTAACCGCGAGTACGAGCGCAGATACTAGTAGTGAGTGGAGTAGAGCGACATTGGACAGAGTGGATTTGACGCCGCCGGAATGGATTGGGGGGGAGGGTGATAGTGGGAGAGGGAGTGAGGTGGAGGTGGTGGAGCTGGGCGAGGAGATAGAGGGGATGGTAAAAATGGAGGCGGTGCATAGGAGAAAGGGGGATGGCGGAGAGGGGGAGAGGGAGCTGTTTGTGCGGATCAGGGGGGTGAAGGGGGTGGGAGAGGAGTCGGGGGAGTCGGTGGAGAGTCCGATGGGGGTGGACATGGGGAGCAGTGAAGATGAGGACGAGGAGGAAGAGGAGGAAGAGGAGGAAGAGGAGGACGAGGAGGAAGAGGAGGACGAGGAGGAAGAGGAGGAGGTGAACGAGTGGGAGGACGTGGGGGTGAGGTGGTCGGTGGTTAAGGCGGGGAGGCCTAGGGGGATTTGTTGTGATCTCTGCAGGTGAGGTGAGGAGGGAGAATTGATTGTGCAGTGTGATTGTTGTTTTTGTTTTTTTCTTGTGTATGATTGCTGGTTTCAGGAACTCGCGCGGGAAGTTTTCTTTTCTTGTTTTTCAATTTTTCTTTTATTTATTTATTTATTTTTTTTTTTTCCGTTCCGTCTATTGAGCCTTGGTTTTGGGCAGGCTTATAAAGAGATTAATTTAAGTACCCTAGAAGTTTTCTGTGTACGATACCTGTTGTTATGCAGGGCGGGCGTGTTTTCGGTTTATTTGAGAATGCTTGTTTCGAGAAGCAATAAAAGTCAATTTTGTGGTGTCGTATGGTAACCTATTTCGATTTTGGACGTCTTTTGAACTTGACAGACTGCATTAGTGCGGTGTGGGTGGAGAAGGCACGTGTGTTACACAAGGGAAGGCGCAGGGTATGATAGGGTATGTAGAGTGGTTGACCGGTGACGAGCCAAGCGAAGCGTTAGGTGCGGGTGCATGCGCCAGGCCGGATTGGGCAAGGGCTCGACGGGGGGAGGGGGTGAAGAGGCGCGAACGCGTAAAGTGCGGGTGGGGAGCGCGACGGCTGCTTGGCCTGCTTCTGTGCTCTTCGGGAAGCGCAGCAGCCGGCGGCTTGCGGTGCGAGGGCGCGCGAGGCTCCCACGGCTGCCACAGCTCCACGGCTCCCGCAGGCTCGTCGAACGCCGTCCCCACGCGGACGCACGGGCGCTGCTGCTTGCGCGGCTCGCTCTGCTGCGCCCCCTTCCTCCGCTGCCTCCTCCGCTGCCGGCCCCGCCAGACTTGCTACTCGCTACTCGCTGGGGGGTGGCGCTGCGGGCTCATTTCATTTGTGCCGGGGGGCATCCGGGCGGCGAGCGGTGAGGGGCAGGCAGCACATGGCTGTCGCACCAGAGGGGGGGAAGGAGCGGGCGCCGGACGACCCCGCACCCCGACTCCTGGGCGTGTGATAATATAATTATACGTGGTGATTATGGCCAGCACCGACGGCTTGCTGTCAATGCTTTGTTTTCGCTACGTAACAGCCTCGGGGGCAATCTAAAAAAGAAAAGAAAAAATAAAAAGAAAATAAATGGTAAATGATGCGCGAGAAAACGAAGCAGAGCAATCATCAGCATTTCTCTGCCATGCTTTGAAGAACGTTTCACGCGAATTCATTGGCTTGCTTGGGCACTTGTGATAATACGCCTCTGCTTTTCCCTTTCCCGCCCGCCCCTCCTCCTCCTCCTCCTCTGCTCTGCTCCGTTTCCCTCGCCCTCCCTCCCCACCATCCCCCACCACAACAACCAACTACAAGCTCCACGTGTACGCCTCAAACGCGTGTGCGCGTTGCGGTCGCGGGTTAAGAAGTATAGAGTTGAGGACTGCACAGTCTTGCAAATAGAAATCTGCCCCCCACTTCCTTCTCTACACAGATACCTTCTTAGAAAATTCAGAGATACTTTTGTCACGGGAAAAAACGCTGGGTCACAAGAAAGCTGGCAAACTTTAAAGACAATACGGGTGAGAACTTAATCAGTACAGCTTCACCCAAGTCTATCTCTCAGCTCGAACGCTGAAATAATCATCCTATCAGCTGATATTAGATACCCGGCTTGTGTCTTGTCGGGTTCGCGACCAAAAAAAAGGAGAAAAGTAGAGCAGGAAGCAAGCATACTTCCGGCATCACAAGACACAATGCCGGCTTCCGCGATATACGAATCCGCTCACCGCCGGTCTGGCTCGGGCGTCATTCCCACCTCAGCTGCTTCCGCTGCAGCTGCCACCACGTCAGCGGCTGCTCCACCGTCGACCGCATCCGCTGCCACCACCTCTGCTGCTCTCCCACTATACCCCGATACCCTCCACAACCCCGCCAGCTCCACCCGCTACGCTCCGGCACCAATCCCAATCTCGATACCGACAACCTACACACCGCATACTACCATTACCACCTCCACAACTTCCTTCTCGAGAAAGCGGCTGCGGGATGATTATGAGCATGACGAAGGTTTCCGGGACGCCGGGTACCATACACCGAGCAGTTCGCAGCAGTCCCAGGTGCAGATACAGATACAGCGGGGAGAGCCACAGGGACAAGGAAGGCAGCGGATGATGGAGGGGACGCTGGGACGGGAGAGTCCGAATGGGAAGAAGACGCGTAGGGCGGGTCTTGGAGGCGATGTGGTGGGGCCTTGGGGTTGCGAGAGGGGTATAGGCAGGCGATATGAAACTTCGAATTTGAGGGTGTCGACGACGTCGCAGGGGATGCAGACGGGAGCGGGGATGAAGGTATGTAGTTCCTGTATTTGTTTGTTTTATAATGGCATTCTGGGAAATTTTTTGAGTTTGAGTTTGTCAAGAACGCCGGGGCATGAAGTGCGGTTGAGAAGGTTTGGAGCTAGTAAAACATTGCTAACTTTGATGCGTTTGTTGGTAATTACAGGAATATTCTAACTCGACCACCACCTCCTCCAACTCTACCAACATCAACACCACGTCCGCATCCAAAACCAAGGACACCATCTGCACCCTCCGCGCCCGCCTCCGCATGGCTCTCTACAAAGTCCAGACCAACCAGACGCGAAAACCAATGCAATATCTCAGACTTCCGAGCGAACGGGAAAGCTGGGTTGCCAGTAGGGCATGTAAGGTGTGGGGGGATTATTTGCCAGATGGAGGGGGAAGGGGAGGGGAAAGGGAAGGGCAAGGAGAAAAGGGAGGGGCGCCGACGGGGTCGACGCCGTCATCAGCATCCTCGCTGCGAAGGGGCGTGTCAAGGCTGGGACTGAGCAGAGGGGATTCTGGAGTGGAGGTTGTGGAACTTGATACGAAGGTGGAGACGGGGGACGGAAAGTACGAAAAGGTGAATAAGGAGAACGAGGAGAATGTTTGGCCGGCAGCATTGGCCTCGGCAGGGAGAAACAGGGGGAGGCCCAGCCCGGCGAAGGCAATGTCGAGATTGAATTCTACAAATACAACAACGCAGTATAGGTATCCAACGACGGTGATCATTCCGTCGTCGCCGTCGCCGTCGCCCCCGCCTCCCCCACCACTACCACTTTCTACGCACCGGGGCCCACCACCACCATTGGTTGGCTTGGGGGTCAAGATGGCGGTTGTCAGTGTGGAGGGAGGGGCTGAGCGGGTGGAGAGGATACCAGAGTCACCTACGAGGGACGTGAGCGGTGGGCGTGCGCTTATAGGGAATACGAGTGGAGGGGGAGTAGGGGGTTAGCCCGGAGGGAGTGTGTCGGGATTGTTTTGTGTGTGTGTGAGTGTGTGTAGTTTAGTTTATATTGGCATAGGTAAGATTGAAGAAACCAAGAACCATTCATTGCACAATTGGATTTCAGAATAGATGTTATTTTTTTCTTTTTTTTTTGGGGGGGAATACATATAAGAAATATACCTTCCATAAACCTGATAGTTTTCATAACTTCAACATGGATGAAATGGATTTAGGCGGCGATTGGATGGGGATTGGGATGGGATGATAGAGATGGGTGGATTTCATACCAAACAAAAAAAAGAACAATGCAAACAACAAAAAATAAATACATGACGTTAACCAAAAAACATAAGTAATTGCAAAGCATAGATAGTTATGTTGACGTAAATAAAACGACAAAAAAAAAAAAAAAAAAAAAAAAAAAAAAAATTGGAGATACAATAAGAGAAACTTAAAATTAGAAAAAAAGAAAAGAAAAGAAAAAGAAATATAGGTAAATAGATATAAATGAAAAGATAGTTACGTCATACGTTTATTCCTTCGCTTAATGTTTGATTCATCTCGTTACCCTCAACTGTCAACCGTAGTCGATCTTTTCGGACCCTTCGTTCCATCTCGCACCTTCCATAACATTTTTTCCTTCCACCAACTTGCCCCATCTGGCCACCTCGCTTTCCTGATCCACAAAATCAACTTCCCTGTCCCTTCCCCGCCTTTCCCTCTTAGCTGAACAAACTGTCGATCTGCCCTCACTGATCCTTCTTTGCTTCCTCCTCTCCCTCCTCCTCCTCCTCCTCCTCCTCCTCAGCTCCCTCCTGTGTCGTTTCTCCCGGCCCCTCAAAAAATGCACTCAACTTCGGCACAAACCTCCCCACGAGTCGCTGATAATGGGCATACTCGGATACTTGCTCGCGGAAATCTTCTCCGTCAGCCAAGTGGAACCTTGGAACACTGCGCATAAGGCGAGGGGGCCGAGGACGGTGTAGTTGTAGATTGTGTCGGTCACTATATTCATATGGAGACGTTAGTTCTGGCGTTGGGCTAGGCGGGGGGTATATTAGAAGGCAAAAAGTGAACTAACCAAAGCACCCCCATTGATAGATCAAAATCCAAATAGCCTGCTCGGCTAAAAAGTTCGGGTGCCGTGAGAAACTCCAGAGGCCTGTGATACAGAATCCTCTTTCCAAAGCGCTCCTCTGCCATCCCTCGGGTACAACCTGCATTCCGCTCTCCAAGAATGCCTTCTTGGCCTTATGGAAGTTCCATTGCTGCTGGTCTGCGAAAAACTCCGTGATAATCGCCAGCACCAAGCTTCTGGAAAAAATCAGGTCCGCCGTTCCAAACGCATGGATATCGCCTGCATCTTGGCCGAGGACATCGCTGGGCAGAGTTGAGACCAAGAGGAACAGGTAAGCAGGTAAGGAAAGAAATAAGAGAAGCACATTCTGAAACCAGCTGATGAAGACCGCGTTAAATAGCCACCAAAAACCCCTGGGGATGAGTTTCCGCACGTGAACCCAACGGTAGTCCTCACTGCCGATTTTATAGCCGCCTCTACGCCAGTAGTTGTAGGTGAGGCGTACGGACCAGATGAGGGCGAGCGTGGCGAGGCTATCGAGGCGGCTGGAGGGGAGGCCGTGAGCGTGCGCGAAGTAGGTGAAGTGGCCGATGTAGATGGCAGGGAGGATAGCCCAGAGACGGTCGACCTGGGAGTAGTTTCTGGTGATTGAGGAGAAAATGAAGGTGCCAGCGGCGACGGCATGGGTGAGGAGAATGGCAGTCAAAAGCGGGTTGGTGTTGTGATAGAAGTCGACGACGGGGAGGCTCCTGGTGGAGAGGGAATGCAGGTCTTCCTTGAGCTTCGGGAGGAAGGGGAAGATGCTGGCGTGGAGGTTGGTGACATCCTGGAGGCTCCTGAGCGCGGGGAGCACGTGAGCGTAGGATGGGAGTTCGGCTTGGGGAGTCTCCATAACTGCTATGGCCCTTCGAACAGTTGCTTTCTCGTGGTATTTGTGCACAGTAGAAAGTCAGGCGGGTTAATTTCTGCACAGGGGGTGGGCCAGTGGGGGAACACAAAAAATGGCGTTCAATTCACGGTGAAATTGGGCAATTGGGCCTGTCTCCAGGCACGAGCCGTGATGCTTTAGAGGAGGACGGCTGGAGGGGTGCGGGGAGAAGAAGGGAGGAGGAGCGAAGGCGGAAAAGAAGCCAGGTTCGCTGTTTGCACTACACAGCTGCTGCTCGCTACTTCATCTGGCCAGCAGCGAGATTCCCGATTGGGCTAGCGCGCCAGGTTAGCGAGCTCCTGGGAACTACACTCCTGTAAGGGTTTCAAGGAGAAAGGGCAGCAGGAGCTGTGGCGAGTAAAAAACAAATAAAGAGGAGGTGAGCTCTCTAAGTCGACTTCAGTGCTGTAAGACAGCGTGCCAGCTTGCCTCATTTCGATCGCCAGCTGGAGTTGTTGGCAGCGGATATGGTGCCGCGGGCTGGCGCAATGGCCATATACTGTCCAATCACGCGTCTGAGACTGTAACTCAAGCAGAACACCAACGGTGTGGATTACATGAACTTCATGCTGTCCTGTGCCACATTGCTGAATGAGACAAGTAGAAGATGAGTCTGGTGCAGGCTTGCACCAGTATAGTTTCATGCTATGTTGAAGGCATGAACATGTCAGCAGGATGAAATATTATCTTGCATAGTAGAGCTAAGCTGTTGATATGATGGCTTTAACAACCAAAATAATAGGTATAATTAACATGGCACAACCCATTAAGAGTAATAATGGCATTCTTCTACAGCCCTAACAATCCCTCCTTTCCATCCTACACACGCAGAACAGTATGTCTTGGCGGCAATGAGTATCGGACCGGATCCTTTATCCCCGATGGATCCGGACCCTCCGGACCCTCTGGCATGAACGTACTCCCGCTACCGGCCACTGGCCGAGGCGCTGGGCGGTTAGCATAAAT
This sequence comes from Kalaharituber pfeilii, assembly GCA_015179045.1. NCBI lineage: Eukaryota > Fungi > Ascomycota > Pezizomycetes > Pezizales > Pezizaceae > Kalaharituber > Kalaharituber pfeilii. The sequence continues at coordinate 198,892 of WHUZ01000009.1, read as the reverse complement.
CCATTTTCAAAGCAACCTTTAACCTTCCTCTTCCCCACTGTATTCTTCCCCATCATATTCTTCCACCAGTACCACGGCCCCCCAATTGCGTAACTTCCAACTACTCCTCCCAACTTCTACTATCTTTTAGCTCCAAATGTAACATAAAAAGTCACAAGACCGCAAATATCCACCTGCCATCAAGTTAACCTACTGATGAGATAGATGTAGTACAACAGGATGTCCCAGACCAAACATAACATTCTATATATCCCAGAAAATAAGCCGAACACCTAGGCGCCGCATTGACCTTACAAACTGCCATGATTATATTCCCTTTACTACACTGGCCCCAGCAATTCTCCAGGCCAGCTTGACCGCCTTAGCTTCGCAAAAATGCAATCATGAATCGGTTGGTCCTTCTGCTGCCCATCCACCGCCACTCATGCTGAAATCCGCCCAATCCCATTCCAATGTCATTGGCATTTGCCACAAGTCCTGTGGCACAAATGGATTATTAAATGAATTTCCACCTATTCCACCCATGGGTATTCCATTCGGTGAATTAACAGACGGGTAGGTGCTCGAATTAAAATCATTAGATGAGGGTGGTATCGGCGAGAGTTCAGTCATTTGTTGATTCGAAGTAGGGAAGGTGAACCTAGGTGTCTGTAATATCGGCGACGGTGCATCTCCAAGCCACTGGAAGCTGGGCGAAGGCGAAAATGCATCAAAATTCGACGACTGATCCAGTCCAGACATAGGACTGTCCTGATGCTGTGGCTGTTGATGCATCGAGTCAACCCCGTTGGTGCTAGGAGCACTGGAGATAGGAGTGAACGAAGGTGTCGATGCCGTTTTGGCTGTGGCTGTGATTGCATTTGTGTCGGTACCATTTGTTGCGGCCGCGGTACTCCTGCGGAAGAAATTTGGATCCGCGTCACTCGCAATTGTGACACCAACTGGCAACGGTGCTCGTACTTCTTCACTCTCTACATCCTGATCGGCAGTATGCTTTCTCTTCCTTCTTGAATGTGATTCCTTTTCTGCCTTATCCAGTACTACCTTGGCTATACGATCAAATTCTTCACACACAGCCAACATGCGGCTTACACTTCCATTTTCGTCCTCTTCACGAATCGCGAGTAAAAAGTCACAGACAGCATGCATTAGGCGCAAGTCAGCGCGGGCGCGAGGGTCCAACGGATTTTGAAGGATATTTGCAAAAAGAGTAACAAGTGCGGAGACTGGGTAATACATAATTAACCTAAAATCTCAAGGTTAATTTTTGATTCTTAAAGGACTCTTAACGGGAGTAGTACCAGATGCAGGGACAGTCTTTATCATTAATATATTTGATCAAGTGGATGGATGCACGTGCGGCGGAAACACATAATGCTGCGCTTGAAAAAACCCTAGGGTTTAGTGGCCTTGCGCTTAGGCCCGCAATAGCGTAATTGGATAATCTACTGGTCCAATATCCATGGTGTATGGACATTCTATGTATCGTCGTCAAACAGTTATAATAGGCAAAATGTAGCATAACCACATGTAGCACCAGTGGACCCTGGTCCATTTTAATTTCGTGCTCCGGCCTGATGTCCAGTGGGACAGACTCCTTCCACTTTTCCAGTTCTTGATCCAAATCGCCAATAGTGTTGAGAAGCTCCTGGTCGGACTGACGTGAGGCTTTCGCCGAGTAAAGTTGCATGTAAACCTTGCCTTCAATTTGAGAGAATTGTGCCAGTAGGCGGAACAGGTTGACTTTGGTTTTTCCTCCTTGAAGAGGAATATTTCCGACGCCATCTGCAGGATCCTCCTCTGGAAGGTCAACATTAATATCATCGTCGTTGATAGCTCCCGGTCGACCAGAGCGTAAAGCAAGTTCTTTATCCAGCAGATACATGATCCAGAACACACGCCTGCGCTGCTCGACTTCAACAGGGTTAAGACCAAACCAATTACCGCGGCGATGCATGCCGATGCTATTAGAGAGTCGGACAGCAGCAGCAAGAAGAAAATATGAAGGCTGAGGGTTAGCTGTCCCTTGCATGAAAAGTGACTGTTGCCAAAGTTAGAACAATCTATGACCAACAAGTGTGAATGTCAGAGTTTACCATTGCAAGGATTGCTTGAATTGTCATGAGATCGCTATTTCTTAAAAGGAGTTCAGTCAAAACACCTGCAGCATTTTGAAAGTATAGCCATGACCGCTCAACACCAACCCATGGTGCTATCTCATTATCAGCAGGGCCTGGGTGAGAAATACGAAGTCGACAAGCTATTGCAAGCACCATGTTAAAAGCCGCATACCATCCTGAATCCGTTGGTGGGTTGTCCGAATAATTCCTTTCAAATAGGTACTCAAAAGTAGGTCTATGGAATAATGGGAATAGATTGTTGAAATTCACAAAGAAATCTAATTGAGGTTTAAAGTTAGCTTCAATGTCTCATAAGTATGAGGGCTACGAATAGCTACCCATTATTAAGGCTTGTGCAGGGCGCTTCGGGGGCAAGGGATTTCGTCTTTTATTTTCGAATAACGGCCCAAAAATTCCATTCTTCGCTGGAAAAAATTTATTATGGTCTTGGGCAGCTGTATTCATGATCATGTCTTGGAAACTCGTATCCCCCGTTTTTTCATTGACCCACTGAATACCCTTGGGGCTAAATATCGAAAATCCCGAAGACGAGCCTTAGAGATTCATTTGATCAGTCATTGAGTCAGGGCTTGATATGCCGAACTCATGAAACCCGGCAGCAGCGTCGCGCACCTATAAAGCGAGTCTCTCCACAATTATTCGTGACAAGCGAGCACATCATATCTGACAAATTCTCGACTTCCTCTTCCTCTTCTTTACCCTTTGATGGAGAGCCTGATGAGCTATGTAACGAAGATGATCCAGGAGTCGTTGCACGTATTGACTCTGACGATGACCGCCCAATGGGGGTCGATATAGAACCTCCAGCTTGCCGAACGCATTGCTGCTGTTCAGTAAGTCGTCTTTCCAAATCACCCAAGTCGGTCTTTCCATCGGGGTCTTCCGGTAGCAGGCCAGATAACTTTAATAGTGATTCCATCCTGCCTAACCGGTTTTCTAAGCCCTCGATGTACTTTGCCCTGCGTATACCACACAAAGTGTCAGCCCTCTTCCACCTTAGATATGATCAAGACTAGTTTCTCTAACCCTTTTGGAGGATTTCGCTTCTTCTCCACCAAAGTAAATACACACTCTGTGTTATAGTTTGCACAATGTGTACAAGACGGTAGTTTGCCATCGCACTTTATCTGTTATCATGACTGATAATTAGCAATTCTTAAGAAGCGTTATCGAACCTAATGCGGACAATCCGCAGACATAGACCTACTTTCTTCTTCCTGCACATGTCGCAGGCCCTTGCAATCCTCCGGCGCTTTGGATCCTGTCCATCCTCGGATGAAGCAGACTGTTGGCCAGGATGAAACAATACTGCTGGTATCGTATGTCCTTCACCAGCCCCATTCATATAACCCTGGGGAGGAGTGCTACGACTCTGCGCCGTCTGCGTCGGAGAGGGCGTGAATTCAATCTGAGATGCCATAAGTGTAGATACAGTTGCAAAGGATGGTCAAGAGCGTTTTCCTTCAAGCGGGCGCGCGAGCCTGCACAACCGGTAAACCGGAGGTATGGGAAACTCGAAACAGAAACGGGGACGGCAACGGAGAGATTTGTTTTCCTATTTTTAATCACTTCTCCTGAGTCGTGAGAGAAAGGGAGGTGGGGGGTGGGGGGTGGGGGGAGAGGGGTGGTGACTATGGAGAAGGTCGGATATAGGGTTCTGGTAACCCTCTGCTTGCTACACGAATTGTAAGCTAGTGGGGTGTGAAATGACGATGATTTATAAGACGGATTCCTGTGTTGGAGCAATTGAAAGCTGCAATCCGGTGAGGCGCCTTGTGAGAGAAACACCCGGGCCGCGCAGTCCTACGCCCTAAGCCAGGTTGCACGTCTTGGCCAGACCCGCCAGGCCCTTGCTTAGTTGGGCTGTGGGGCCGCAAGCAGCAGGCGGGGCCCGCTGACCTATGATACATAGTTGCATGCAGCGCATGGCTAACGGCCAGCGCGGTCCCCGGCGGCGCGATGCGGGGGCAGGCCGCATGCATAGGCAATGCTGTCGTCCTTGCTGTGTCGGCAGCCCGATGCGAGCCAGGCCGGAGCCGCTGGGCGGGGCGGCGGGGCGGCGGGGCGGCGGGGCGGTACTACATGTGGTATGTCGGGGGCGCACCGCTGGCTGCGGGCGCGGAGGGACGGTTGGCCCGCACGGCCTTGCTGGGCCAAGAGGGCAACCTCTCGGAGGGATGCTCGGGCGTGGTGGATACTTGTATGCAGCGTTCTGAGCCACTGGCCCTCGCATGCGATGTAGCCAGGACCGCAGCACACATATTGGCGGCCAAATAATCGTCCGGTAACCCGAAGTTAGCATGCCTGCTGCGCGAGTTTGCCCGGTGTAGGCACTCTGTCATGTACAGTAGCTGAGAGCCCCTCGACCCGACCCCCCACCGCCCCCCCCCCCCCACGATACCCTTTGTGGCCCAGCTTCACCAACCTGCAATATGATGATGCTTGCTTGCCAGAGTACAAAGAAGTTACTAATTCCATGCCCTGCACCGTGGTGTACCTTATGATATGATTCTCGGAGACTCGGACCCAGCACCGCTTCCTCTGCGTGCTTCCCCCTATAACCGATCGCCGTCACAATGAGTCAACAGTCATTTTACTTGAATCGAAACTTGCAGCACCTCTAATTGCCGCCAGGCTCTTTGGGGGTGGTCAAGGTGAGGATGCTAGAGTCCTTTTACCTCAGCCGCGTGGAGTCTCTTGCTGCATCTGCAGCTGGATTTAAATGCATGGACGCACATGGCCGCTGTGGCAGCCATATATTGCGCCTTGGTGAGAGTTGGTTTCCTCACAGGGGGCCATCCACTTGATCCGTAATCTTTGTCGCCTTCATAGGCGAGAACTTAATGGTGAGGACCAACCAAGATGGCAATGTGCAAACAAATTGCGGGATGAGACTAACCAAGTTGGGCATGCTAGGGTTCGGATGGATTTCCTCGCAACGGAACATGTAGGGCGATATCAATTCTCACTAGTACTGCAATATCTCTTGATCATGATTGCAAAGCCTGTATTATAGAGAGGCCGGTGTTCGTTATCTATATACTATACAAATATGGAGAAGATGAGAGTTTGCTCACAGTAAACAAGTATATATTACTTTGTTAATCCTTGTTGCATGTATTGCTTGGGCTTGCTAAGCAAGCATTACCAACATCATTACTGTGTTACCATTGTCGAAAAGGACCAAAGTATGTAGGGGCCAACTTGAGGAATCCCAGCAAGCCTGTTTCCTTACTTTGATCAAATAGTAAATCAATGAGCTCTAAAAATTGGCACGGCCTCCTGGTTACTGGGGGAGAAGAGCTCACATCTACACTCGAATACCCTACGGGCACGGGAGTGTCTCGCGGTACAGCAAGTATGCAGGATGTGGATGGAATTTTAGGTTCTTCGTCAGAAATTAACCTGTCGATCCCCACACATGCACCCTCGACTCAATCGTGTTAACAGTAAAACCGAGCACATTTAAAGGTTACTACTATTCACATAGGTTTTGTATATCACAAGAGAGCAGACTTTCGAACTTTTGATTTCGTTCTTTTACAAGTAACTGTTCTTCTACATAGCAATTGCGTGGTTGAGTAGTGGAGCAGTGGATCTATCTACTAGTATAGGTCAGTTGGAAAGATACTCTAGCAGATGTCAATGCCAGAGCTTGTCTCGTGGATAACCTTTGTTAGAACTGCTTTACTTACTTGAGTTTTTTTGTTTACGTGTATACTTAGCTCAATTTCTTGCTAGCTAGAGCAGAGCCATCTGGAAGACTGGGATCATTACTGAGATTGACTCTGCTCCAAAAAGGCACCTTTACACAGCTGCGTGGCATGTTAACGATCTGCGACAAAAAGCAATATTTGAATTGAAGGAGCTAAACACAGACTCTCACACATATCATCCAGGAACCTGTTCTATTACTTTCTTAATAACCTGCCGTTACAAGTTGTCTCATTTTCCCCAGACAAGAAACAGATACCCCTTCGGCTCTCTCTATCATCCGCACTTACATATCTGCTTCAGAAGCCAAGGATTCTCACAGATCCAGGGAAAAGATGACTCTTCCACTCGCTGAAATTCGGGCGCATCCTGCCTTCTCCACAGTCATTTCCCTGCCCGAGCCTGACAAGAAGGGGACTGTAACGGTTGCGAAGTCCCGCGGGGGTCCATTTAATGTTGCCTATCAGATCTATGGGAAGGGAGGCATTCACCTAGTGGTATGTGTGCTTGTAATACCTATGGCTTCATTGAGATATTCGTTCTCGTTCTCGTTCTTGGGGACATGCATGGCCCTTGCATGTGACACTATTCTTGACTGACACTCTACCTTGCTACTCTGTAGTGGATTATGGGACTGAATGCTCCAAAGATTGCATGGCATCGGCAGGTGAGTGTACAGCGCCATACGACACCCTCTTATGCCCCCTTCGATCAAGTATCTAATGAATCAAAATTACATACAGAGCAAATACTTGTACGTTCCCATTAGGATTGAAGATTAGTTACATTTGCGGAAAAAAGGCCCGCCGGGCTAAACCTGACGAATGTAGTGGTGTGGAGCGAGGAGACAAATTTTCGTCTCTGGTTTTTGATAATCGAGGTGCTACTCATCTCCATAAGTTGTCGATACGTCAAGATGTTATTGTCTTGATACATATTACTAAACAATGGGAGTGATATATGAACAGGGGTTGGAGATAGTGATAAACCATTTCTCAGGTACTCGACGTCGGAGATGGCACGTGATCTCCTTGAGCTTCTGGAAGATATTGGCTGGGCCAAAAACAGGAGTGTTCATCTGATTGGTGTTAGTATGGGCGGTAGGATATAATAACTCTATTTCCTATGAGGATGTTTATAATGAATTGACATTCTATAGGAATGATTGCTATGGAATTTGTACATTCCTACCGATCAGTTCCCGTTACCCTCAACTTTGAATCCATGCTCTAACTGGCATTGATATATCATTAGACCCTGCTCGCACCACACCTCATTGCTTCCCTAACCTTACAGTCGACTGCAGCATCGCTCAAATCATCACTGGTACCCTCCTAACACTTCTGAATTGTATGAATATGTTTAACAGTGTTTCGTCAGCCATGGTATCAACAACTCGTCAACCGTATCACCATGTTTCTTCCGAAGCCTGAAGAAATGCGCCTCCGATACGTCCAAGCCGCCCTCTTCTCTAAAGAATGGCTTGAGGCCCCCGATGATCTTGGCGAGTTCCCTACCAACGCCGACCGATTTGTTGCAGAGGAACTTTGGCGGGCCGCGAATTTGAAGCGGCCGGTATGGATTGCGTATTTGCTTCAGGGGCTTGCGGCTTCTGGGCACGATGTATCGAGTGAGAGGTTGCAGAAGATTGGAGGGTTTGTGGGTGGTGACGGAGGAGTACCACTACCTGTTCTGGTACTCACGGGGACGAAGGATAGAATGATCGAGCACAGCCATAGTGAGGAAATTGTGGCGGGGATTAATTCGGCAGGAGAATCGGAGCGGGCGAGGTTAAAGATATTTGAGGGTGCGGGGCATGTAGTGCATTGGGAAGCAGAAAAGGAATATAACAGCTTGCTGGAAACACAGTTCATGCAGGCAGAAAGTGCCCTGGATAGGAAGACCAGCTGAGCTGGATGTATGAAAAGAGAACCACCGGGTGATGCTATGTTCTGTGAAGAGGAGAGAAGGATATCCATTTTAGCAAGGAAATAAATTAACACGCCAACCATGCAATCTATGAAGAGTTAGAGAACACAGCATGTGAGCAAGTCAAGGACCAACCACAAAGGATCTAGTAGAACACAAGAACGCCTTCTAAAGTAGCCGCCAACTGCACCAAGATGATTATATGTCGTAGGCATACACGGACTCGTCCTTCCCAAATCGAATAAAATAGCATTTACAGTGAATTCCCCGCTTGACTTTTCCGAGCTTTTGAGCTGAACTCCGTCATTCCGCGAAAACCATTCCTTTTCCCAGCTTCAAGATTATAACTTTTCCAAAAACTCCTTCGCCTCATTAATCTTACTCGCCAAATACGGGCTTCCTCCTCGGTCCGGATGATTCAACAACATCAGTTGTCGATGATGTTTTCGAATCATATTCTTATTTAGATTCCGCTCAGACAAGTGTAGGATGAGTGCGGCTTCGCGCCGGTTCATTTTGGGCTCGAAGCCGCCCTTGTAGTAGGCCTTGCCAGAGGGCGAGATTGCACCGGCGCTGGCCCGGTAACGGGAGAGAGCGCGCAGCCCAAGACGGGATGCGTACGCAGCGGCAGCGATACCTGTGGTTGGTGATGTGATGTCAGTGGGAGAAAATGAGCTTGAGGAAGGAGAGGCGAGGAACATACCGCAACCGATGAGGATGGGCGTCGACATGGTACCAGCGATGGTGGATAATAGAGGAGCTTTGTAAGGTGTGTCGGTGATGTGGTGTATGCGACGATCAATATATCAGATGCAGCTGGTGGGGGAATCCTACCCAGATGTTTGCAAGCTACTGCGGCAGGAAACTTGAGACTTGGCATGGATTTCGATGCCATCTGTAGAAGCGCGGCTGATTCAGCATCAACTTGCAACCAACATGTGAGTAAGAGTGCATGGTAGCTCCCTTTGATTGAACCTGAAATCTTGGCACTCACAATAAGGGAAAAATTCCAGCAGCGATCTGTTGAAAGTTAATCCAGCTTCCCACTGTTAACGGACCAGAGAGTACGAAGAAGCGACGACATTTTCTTCACGTTCCAAGACTTTTTTGAACATAGTAGAAAACAATGAGGTAAAGAACTTGGCGATGGATTTTGGTCCTCGATCTCTCTATAACATTGCTGACTGAGGATTGTGTAAAGGGTCTACAACTGTTTCATGTGCTCGCACCCCATATATCCTTCGAAGGGGATTGTATTTGTGAGTAGTCAATAGCCGCCCTTTTGGTAGAGCTGGCTTTGCTGATTGCAATAGGTGCGCAATGATGCGAAAGAGTTCAGGTTCTGCAGGAGCAAGTGCCATAAGAACTTCAAGATGAAGCGTACGGATTATCTGAGGCTCAATCCCACTGCTCAGGCTAACTTCTGCTTCTCTAGGCAATCCCCGGAAGCTCAAATGGACAAAAGCCTTCCGCAAAGCAGCTGGCAAGGAAATGATTGTCGACACTACTCTCACCTTCGCTGCTCGTCGCCATGTCCCAACTCGGTATTCTCGCGACCTGGTGGCAAAGACACTCACTGCCATGCAGAGAGTCGAGGAGATTCGGCGCCGCCGCGAGAGGGTGTTCTACAAGAACAGGATGGCAGGCAACAAGCAAAGGCAGAAAGAGGCCGACAGAAAGCTCGTGGAGGAGAATCAACACCTGTTATTGGCTTACGAGAGAGACAGGAAGAAGGCGATGGAGAAGGTTGCGGAGGAGTTCGAGAGCATGGATGTGGAAAGTGTCGAAGAGGTCGAGGTGTCGGAGGAAGAGGAGATTCAGAAGGAGAAGGTCAAGCTGAAGGTGCCAGCGAAGAGGGCGAAGGCGGCTGCCGCGGACAGGATGGATATGGATTAATATATGAACGGCCAAAAGCAAAAGAAAACAATGGGATTAACGGAACATCGTTTCAGTTCATGTCGAGTATGGGCGTTTTTTGGCAGGCCTTTTCTTCTTTGTCTGTGGTGCGTGTATGTAATAGTATGTCCCTTGTGTTTTATAAGTTTCTTCATATTATGGCATTCTACTTGGATTCCGCATACATGTCCAATTGACAGTCACTTGTTACATAGCCAGAAATCAATGGATAAACACTTGTTTGGAGGGCGCTACGAGCATGGAGAGTGGAGCAAGTGGATTCTGGCCACGGTGTTGGATGTATTGTCCCTACGGAGGGGTTATGCGTCCAGACTAGATGTATTGGTATTATTATCAATCTGCCTTTAGCCAAGGACATGTTCTAGACTGTACATAATGATTCATGAGACTGTTTCTTATGCAGATCCCCCCAGCTACCAGCGGGGCGACGGCACGACTCGGCTGCCAGCTGACTAAGACGCCTCGTGGGCCGATTACATCTTCAATATGCAGCTCATCCCACTTTACAGGCATTCCCAGACACGAACAGAAGCAGAGCCCCCCACCCCCCCGCCAATCAATTGGGTCTTCTCGCTCCCCACCACCAACAGACCCTACACACCCGCAAGACCTTCTTCCAGCTGGACCATGCTGTCGCTCGCACAGCGGTCGCAGGTGCTCGCAAGGCACTCGTCCATTTTGCTCCGCCGAGCCTCCGCAAGGACGCAGCGGCAGCTGATATCCCGCAACAACTTTTCCACTGCCCCTCCCTCGTCAAGAATACCCCGCCTCGTCGCCGCGCTCAATAGCGCCGCATCGTGTAACTTCCCAAATTCCGTCAGCGGTGTCAATTCCATTACCCCGACTCTCCTCACTCGAGGTTATGCTTCGATCGTTCCTCCAAATGCACCATGGGGTAGCGGCTTCCGGAAGCACAACCCGGAGACATTATTTCAGCCGAATAGGCCAACATTGGCGGAGCTGGAAACTTTAGGAGTAAAGGACCTAGGAATTGTGTATACTACATTAATATTGAACTTTTTCAAGCCTGTAGCCACGGGTGCTGAAGGAGAGGTCATTATAAAATTGGGTGATCAGTTCTGGAATGGGCTTACGACTCAGCAAAGAGACAAGCTACTAGACTTGTTTGATAAGAATGAACTTCGGCAAGCCAGAAAGTGGTATGACAAGTATTGCACTCTCCGCCACGATATCCAGGCAATTCGGGCTTTACAGAAGCAACTAGCAAACCAAGGTGTTGAAGGTCGTCCTAAGGGGAATTACGACGATGGAGAAATTCTTCTCAAGTTTATGCCCTATGATGGCGGTGCTTATGTGAAATTGTCAAGCGTGCACAAACTGTTGGAACGACACCCAGATATTCTTGAGCGAATGCCAGGGCTAAGAGAGACTCTGCTGCCGAAGGGTATGGAGATCTTCCTACAGGTTGTGCCGATTACACCAGAGCAGAAAATGCGGGATGATATAATCAATAGGCAGAAAAAAAGGGATGAAGTGTTCCCAGGAACACCGTTTGGCCCGCTGGGTGGCTTCAAATTTGGATTTGGAACTACCGGTGGAGGAGCATCCGGGAAGAAGGGAGAAAACAATCAGAACGTCAAGGAGGTCAGGGTCGACCTTGGCTCATTGATTGCTTCAGCGCTGGTAACTTATCTCATGTGGAGAGCGTTTGCTCCTGGCGATGGCAGCAGGGAGATTACTTGGCAAGAGTTCCAGACTGCGTTCCTAGAGAAGGGCCTCGTTGAGAAGTTAACAGTGGTTAATGGAAGTAGAGTCAGAGTAACCCTTCACCGTGGCGCTGCAGCACAGATGTATCCTGATGCACCTTTGGAAAATACTCAAGGCGCATTCTATTTTAGTATTGGATCAGTGGATTCCTTCGAGCGTAAGCTGGATGAAGTTCAGCGAGAGCTTGGTATCCCGAGTCATGAGCGTATTCCTGTTGCGTACCGTGACGAGATTTCATGGACAGGTACTCTGATATCATTCGTGCCTACCCTACTAGTGATTGGTTCCATTTTATGGTTCTCAAGACGGGCTTCTGCTGGCGCTGGACAATCCGGGATCTTCGGTATAGGCAAGTCACGGGCTAGAATGTTTAACCATGAGACGGATATCAAAACCAAATTCAAGGACGTTGCCGGCATGGACGAAGCCAAACAAGAGATCATGGAATTTGTTTCATTCTTGAAGACACCGGATATTTATCAGAAACTTGGAGCAAAGATCCCTCGCGGCGCAATTTTGTCTGGACCGCCTGGAACTGGTAAGACTTTGTTAGCAAAGGCCACTGCAGGAGAGGCCGATGTGCCATTCTTCAGTGTGTCTGGTTCGGAGTTCGTCGAAATGTTTGTTGGCGTGGGACCAAGTAGAGTGAGAGATTTATTTGCAAAAGCCAGGAAGAATGCACCTTGTATTATCTTTGTTGATGAAATTGATGCTATTGGTAAATCGCGCGCGAAGGGCAATTTTACAGGAGGCAATGATGAGCGAGAAAGCACTCTTAATCAGCTTCTTACAGAGATGGATGGTTTGTTATCCGTCCCCAATTGGGGTGGTATTATTTGTGCTCACTGGTCTATCAGGTTTCAATACAACTGAGCAAGTTGTCGTCCTCGCCGGTACCAACAGACCTGATGTCCTCGACAAAGCCCTCATGAGACCAGGTCGCTTTGACCGACATATTACCATCGACCGTCCTACCATGGAAGGCCGCAAACAAATCTTCCTCGTCCACCTGAAGAAGATCGTCACAGACGAAGACCTCGACTTCCTTGCTGGTCGCCTTGCCGCTCTTACTCCAGGTTTTTCTGGCGCTGACATTGCCAACTGCGTCAATGAGGCGGCGCTAATTGGTGCGCGAAACAAGGCCGACAAGGTTACTATGCCGCATTTTGAGCAGGCGATTGAGAGGGTGATTGGCGGTCTAGAAAGGAAATCCCTTGTGCTGTCTCCGGAGGAGAAACGTACCGTTGCATACCACGAGGCCGGTCACGCAATCTGTGGGTGGTTCCTCAAGTTCGCAGATCCGCTGCTCAAGGTCTCTATCATCCCCCGCGGTCAAGGCGCACTGGGATATGCTCAATACCTTCCATCCTCCGACACCTACCTCATGAGCATGGCCCAGCTCATGGACCGCATGGCTATGACCCTGGGCGGGCGCGTCTCCGAAGAACTCCACTTCTCAACCATCACTACAGGCGCCTCCGACGACTTCAATAAAGTGACTCAAATGGCAAATGCGATGGTCACAAAATGGGGCATGTCCCCCACCGTCGGAACCCTCTATTTCGACAATGCAGACGAGAAGCTGCATAAACCATTTTCAGAGGAGACGGGGAAGAAGATTGACGCTGAGGTGAGGAGGATCGTGGATGAGGCGTATCAGAGGTGTAGGAATCTGCTGGAGGAGAAGAAGGAGTTGATTGGGATTATCGCAGAGGAGCTATTGAAGAAGGAGGTATTGGGGAGGGAGGATATGGTGAGATTGATTGGGAAGAGACCGTGGGATGATCCGAAAGATTTTGAGAAGTTCTTCAATAAAGGAGGACAGAGTGCGCCGCCGTGAGTACTCTCCTGTTTTCTTTTGATTTCCTGCATGTTCTTGATTTTAGTCCTTTTGACTTGCGATATGTAGATGCTGACGTGAGGCCTTCGAGCTGTAGACCATTCCCCGAAAATCCTGAGGCTGACAGCTCCGTTCAGGATAAAAGGACATGACCAGCATAGATAGATGAAGTGGTGGAGTAACAATTTATATGGTACATGGGGGGGAATACGTACTGCATTGCTAGGACCCTTAGCAGCTTCATCTCATTAACCCTCAGTCAATATAGCGGACCAGGAGGGCGGAGTGGGGTGTGGGGTTCGCAGCCGAGACGCAAGAGAAGGAGGAAAAGATGTCCCACTGAGGCCTATTTGCGCTTGCCCTGTTTCGGGTTCGTCTGGCAGCTTTCGTTTGTATGTATTTATAGTCATTATTTTTATTTTGCCTTGTGTATTACTTGACTGATTTTTTCTGAACCATTAATCCCCTCCAAAGCATCCTTACCTCCCCTCTCTATTCCCCTCCACCATTTTTCCACCTCCCTCTCCGCATTTTCCTGTATACCTTACATCCCATCAAATCTCCCAACTCCACCTTTTTAACCGTCCTTCTTCCATCCTCATCATCCTTCGCAACCAACTATGCCCGCTTCTGTCTTTCGCATTCTTTTTTTATTATTATTTTTTTTTTTTTTTTCCCTAATGTTACTTCTAGAATTCCAACAATATGATCCTTTTTTCTACTTTTCTTACCTCCCCCTCATGAACTTTATTTCTCGGGTTGTATCTTCACAAGAAACAAGAATGATTTTAAAAAAGGTTCAAGCAAAACCGTCAGTTTGGGTTAGACAGTAAGAGCTAGGGCAAGGGCAGGCAAAGAAGCAAAAAGCGCATTACACTTTTTTTTTTTTTTTTTTTTTTTTTTTTTTTTTTTTTTTTTTTTTTTTTTTTTTGGGGGGGGGGGGGGTTGTATATATGATATATATACAGTGTATATAATACAAGGAAAACCAAACCTCTCTCACACCTACATACCTGGTAATACACTTACCTACATCTGCCGTATTCGTTTACCCTCATTATTGCAAGTGCTTATCATTTCTGTTAGCGGGGCGAGGGAACAAAGATAAGATTGATAAGATGGTCGTTGGCAACGAAGCTTAACGATGCACACCTTAATTCGTTCCATGGTACACTCTTGAATCCTGGCAATTATTGCAACTTTGTATTAACAGCCACATGACCGCATAGACTTGGCATGAACTACCAAAGTCTCTCTTAAGTTTTTTTGTTTTGTTTTTGTTGTGACTGCCGACTATCCCTGTCCTGCAAACTACGAAAGATTTGGTAAATATCACGGATTCCATACTTCGTTCACGCCCTCGACGGAAACACGACCCTACCGGACCAGCAACCTGGATGGCGCCGGATGAAGACCTGCGATCCATTTCCTGCAGAAATGAACGAATTGTGACGTTGACAGTAAGAAAGCTCGTTTCTCTAACTCAAGCAGAAGCTAACATTGGTACTGGACAATAGAGAAAACAATTGGAGGCTCCTGCAATTGAAACTCAGGTACCTACTGCTGGGGATCATGGACGTACAGGGTTTAATGGACAAACGACTTATGGGTTAGTTCGGAAAAATAGACAACTCCTCCGCCCCCTGCCTCCCCTCCGAAATACTATCTTTGCTTGGGGTGGGGGTGGGGGAGGGGTTCGCATCCTATCATAATCCTAGAGGCGTTGCCCAACCAGGACAACAGATAGCCTTCACATAATCTAGCTTCACCCCGTATTATCAGCAACCTTCAACAAAATATTCTTGTCGATTGAGCAACCCCGATCCCAGGCACCCCTCCGACATATTACCAGCCGAGGCTGAACCTCCGCCTATCACCGCCAAACCCAACCATGGCTCCATGGCCAATTCATGCAAAGAAAAAACCCAGGCAACTATTACAGCTACTAGTAAGCAATGTAGCGTTAAGAAAAATACAGTAGAAACGAACCATCTTTCTCAAGCCAGTCTCTCTCGAATATTCAGCTGACGCAAGTCCACGCATAGCTTCCAATCGCATGTCCACGTCATATATATATATCACCTCCCTCGTGTGCCCCACACATATACATCTACACCCCCACCTTCCTCATCCCAGAGTAACTATCATCAGTTTCCCACCATAACATCCCTATTCAGGCGCCTTTTCAACTCCTCCACAACATCCAACATGGAGATCGTCCGGTACCTTTTCAATTGCACCAAAAGACGCAAGGTCCCCACGACGACGTCCCCGGAAGGGGTTGAAGTGGTCCCCATAACAACGTCCCCGGAAGGGGCTGAAGTGGTCCCCATAGCGACTTCCCCGGAAGATGTTGAAGTGGTCCCCACAACGACTTCCCCGGAAGGGGTTGAAGTGGTCCCTACAACGACTTCCCCGGAAGAGGTTGAAGTGGTCCCTACAACGACTTCCCCGGAAGAGGTTGAAGTGGTCCCTACAACGACTTCCCCGGAAGAGGTTGAAGTGGTCCCTACAACAACGTCCCCGGAAGAGGTTGAAGTGGTCCCTACAACAACGTCCCCGGAAGGGGTTGAAGTGATCCGCATAGCGAAGTCCCCCGCAGAGGCAAGGGCGATAGTGGAGAGCATCATTGCCACCAATGCGGTTGGTACGTAACAAGTAAACTTTTATCGTTCCTTGTTACCAACTAAACTTTCAATGTCCACGAATTCCCAACTATCTAAACCCTGCTGACCCTGCAACTCAAATCCACTCTTTTATTCTCCCCCTTCATCCTATTATAATACATACACTAGAGGCCTAAAAGCTCCCAGATTAATATACATATCATCTAAACGAGACTCCAATCTACTAACTTGCATTGTCCCACCCCACAGTTGTCTTCTCCAAAACCTACTGTCCTTACTGTGAGCAAACAAAAGACAGGCTCACCAGTCTAGGTGCAAAATTTGAGGTCATTGAGCTCGACAAACGCGGTATACCAACCATCTCTCCTCCCTTCCTCTAAGCACCTCTCGCACCATCACCACCATCAAGATGCTATTTTTTTCTAACTCCCCCCCCCCCCCTTCCCCCCCACACACAGACGACCTTCGCTTACTCCAAGATGCCCTTTACAAACTCACCGGCCAGGCTACCGTCCCAAACACCTTCATCAAGGAAAAGAAAATTGGCGGGAACGATGCCCTGCAGGCACAATATCGGGAAGGTGACCTAGAGGTGAAGTTGAGGGCAGCTGGGGCGATCTCTGGTGATGGTACTAGGGCTACAAAGGGGGATAATGAAGAGAGTAGAATGTAATGCATAGAATACGAATTGGTTTTTTGAGAATTGTTATCAGAATAAAATTGAAATAGGGAAGACCGCTTTTTATTCCTTATTGTCTGTTTTAACTGAGCAGTAGCTTTTGAATTGAAATAATCAAGCAATATTAGCCTCGGGAATTAAAAACCAAAACCGACGTCATTCTAACTTCGCTGCTGTACAATTGTGACACTTTATCACTGTCTTTCACCCTTTATCATGTTCCATAGATATATATAAGCTACAGAATGTTATAAAACCCTTTGCATCCCGAATACGTCAACAAAATTATGAAAAAAGAGAAAATAAATTTAATAGAAAAATCCAACCACGTTGTTAATAAGGACTAACTAACAGAAGCATCAATCAGATACAACGCCCACACAACCGATGCCGTCCGCCTTATTATCCTACTGCTGCCCCTCCCCGCCCCCCCGCAACATCAAGCCTTTGGTTCCGACCAGTCTACCTGGTCCAAGACGTCATTACCATCTTTGGAATATTGTATCCTTAACCTGAGCCTCAATGGTGGCTGGAGTATTTTTACATTAGCTACTGAAACCGCAAATACAACATCTCAACAACCGAAGGCCACATACCTGCATGCTTCCCTGAACCCTCATCGCCTGTGTCGCCTCATCCCCCACCGGCAATTCCGTTGTTGAAATCGGCTGCAGCTGCAGCTTCTGGCTCTTCGGCACCGCAGCCTGCAAATTCACCCCCGATATATTCGATATCAACCCTGTATTCTTGAACCTAGCCAATATGTTAACCAATCCATCGGGGTTTCTCTGCAGTTGTATCGTGATTGACAGATCGTTCTTATTGTATACTGGAAGCTGCTTCGGTCCGGTAGGAGGGACAGGTTGCTGCACAGGCAGTGCAGACGGCGCTGCACCAAGGTCACCAAGATCCCCGAGAAGGGATCCCGTGAGTGATGTAGTCGCTGGTAGAGTATTGTTATTTGGTGCAGGCGAGCCGAAGAGATCCATGATAGCATTTATATTAGACTGCTGTTGCGCGAGTGCTGAAGATGGCGACGCTGGGGTATCACTGAAAATGTCCTTGATCAAGTCCAAGTTGCTTTGCCCAGTATTTCCGTTGGTTGGTGCAGGGGTGACAGTATCGTCAACGAAGAGGTCTCCGATAAGCTATACAGTTGTGCCCATTAGTACATGTCCGGGGGCTAGGTTAGGTAAATGCTTACCGCTTCCGTAGCATCGGGGACAGGTTTCTTTTTCTGCACCTTAGCCTTCTGCGGAGTGGCGCGCATAACTGTGTCGGTCTCGCGAATCTCAGGTGGTGGCATTTTTTCCAATACACCGCTCCGGACTGTATCGTAACCAAACAAGTTTCCGTATTCTACTGCCCTTTGTTGTATCTCAACATCCAAGTCACCGGTGTAAGTTTGGAGCAACCTCCTGATGCGTTCAATCTGAGCAGGTTCTGTGAATCGGGTTGTGAGCTTCATCAAGGATGTCAAAATATATTCTCGCACAACTGGACTCGCATATGAACTGGCTAGAATCGTTTGGAGAAGATCAACTACTTCTGATTCCTTGACCTACAAACTGGTAAGTTCAATTTTTGTAATAATGTCTCCAAACCTACCTCCCGAACCAATTCTTCTTCCTCATAGTTACCGCCCTTCAATAGTAAATCACCAAATTCACCTATAACCCAAGTACCTGCTAACGTCAGGGCCTCCTGTGTGATATCAGCCTTCAGAGCAGCATACAGCTTCTGTACTGAATACGTCTGGAGGTCAGGAGTTATAGCAATTAGGCGGATAAAGCTAGAGAGAATCTTCTCTTGAACATAATTCCCAGCCTAATATGACATTTAGAGCCATGAGTCTGCCATCTGGAGATAGGAAAATTACCAATTTCAGAACCCTTAAAACAGTGTCAATGTGCCACCGTCTATTCGGTGCGTATCTATCAGCTGCGATGCAAATTTGAGTCGTCATGTTCGGTTTGAACTCATTGTTAGCAATCTCTAAGAAGGCAAGTAATTCCCGAATAAGGAGTCGAATATTGCTTTCGTTGATAAGTGTGAACGACAGATCTAATGCTCTCCGTCGTATCGAGATATCTGGGTCACGGAGACAATCAAGAATCGTATTCCTATGCCTTTGGACGGCATTTGGCTCTACCGCCACTACTTTGATGAGTGTGTTTAGAGCAACGTATCTAATGTTATTGTCTTTGTTGGTCAAGAATTTTCCCAGGATATTGACACCCAGGACCCGCAACCCGCTATCAGCCTCAATTTCGAGAACCGTGAGGACAGCTTCATATAGAATTGAGTTTCCGACATTCTTTGACGCATCCGTGTTGGTGGCAACCTGAGCGAGGATATCGTTGATTTGTTCGCTAACTTGTGCATTCCCTTTGCCCAAAACACGCAGTAGACGGAGAATCTTTACTTGTAAGAATGGATCTGTAATGCCGGTAACATCATGCTCTGGTGCATATCCAGAGCTTGTCAACGACTTTAATTGGCGAACCAAAACACCAACGAAAGGTCGGAATTGGTCCACCAAATCGGGGTCATTTATACAAAGGTCTGTCACGAGCGTAATTCCACATAACAGCACCCCATGATTACGGTCCTGAAGTAAGAGCTTGGCTTTGTCTATAAAATGCTCCTGTAAATCGGGAACCTTTCTGATAATCCTCATAGCGCAGATAGCTGCTTTCCGCCGTATGTAAGGATTGGCTGTCGAAAGGAGAGACTCCACTTCTTGGAACAAGTCTCGGGCCATTTCAGTCGATAGTATATTGCCCAAGGTACAAAGAGCTAGCCCAACGACGTATTGGTTCGAATGGTTGAGATCGCTACGGACATATATATATTAGCTCCAGGCAGTGAATCAAATGTCCCTGGTGAAATACTTCTTTAGGGAATTCGTAACCAGTGTCAGGACCTCCTGATTCTCATCTAGCAACAACATTGTGCCTAGATAACCCAATCGCTTGTCCGCGAATTTTGGTGAGGCAAGCAGCTTCAAGCATTCAATCTGGCCAAAGTGCGTGCGTTCACCCAGGGTGAACAGATAAAGAAGCTTTGCAACATTATTCCGCCTACGCAAAATTCATCAGTTGCAAACCCAGGCTCAAGAGCACGCGGCCACTACCTCACAGACGAATCCCCGGACTCTTCTTTGAAAGAAGCCCTCAATGCTGCACTCTCTTTCTGGATGACTGTTCGCTCATCGTTTGCCGTTTTCGCACTTCGGACAGCTCTGATGAACTGCTTGACTGTACAGGATGATCGGTGAGCGGGGTCTTGAGGATACGTTGAACAGAAAGCAGGCCTTACGAGAGGTCATAGCAGCTACTAGCAGAAGGTATGTACCTGTTGTAGGAGTCCGAGAGATTGGGGTGGTGGGGGGGGATTGGGGATTGGGGATTGGGGGGGGGGGTTGTGCGGCGGGGGGCTGTCGTGACAGAGGGGTATGAGAGCGGGAGTGGGTGGGGGGTTATGGGGCGTATGTCTCGATTTTAGCGGTTGGGTTTGGTTGTCAGCTCAAGCACATCACGTTAACTTGGGCTAGAGCACTGGCATACCTCTATGCACCCTATCATGCCTCAGAGCTGCAGCCGCCGGGCGGGGCGTGGGGCGGTGGCTGATTGTGCGCCTGCACACGTGAGGCTCTGAGAATGTAACAAAAAGCAGCAGCGGCCGCTGCGGGGAGGGCAGCACGATGCGGGCACTGGGGCCGCTGCGCTCCCGCCCCCTCGTGCATTTTTGCTACGGGCCACGGTCAGGAAGGCGGCGCCCTCCAGCAAGCCGCTGCGGACGGTGGCGGCATGGATGCGGCTCGGCCGTAGGGCAGCTGCAGTCCCTATGTGCTCGCTGGCTACAAGGTTCACACGAACGGCCCAGGAGACCAGTCGTACAACTGTCCATCGCCAGAAGCGTGCACACTCCGCGGTACCGACCACTTCTTATCGGCGTGAGGGGAGGCCCGAGAATGTGAGAGTAATTAGTTGGATGCCAGCGAGAGCATTGGCCCCCCGGCTGGAGCCCTCTCCTGTCTCCTGCAACCCTCCCCCCTTAAAGGCTGCTGCTCCCTCTTGCTGGCCATGGAAGGGAACTTGGCCTCTTGACGTAACTCACGCTGCGAATCTGGAAGGACCAGCAACTGTGCTGCACACAAGCTGCCTCTCACACACACTCCCCGCCCTCGCAACAATTGCACGAAAGTCAGGCCGATTTCGTTGTCCAGCAAACTACACCCACGGCAGTAAAAGCGTAGCATTGCTCAATCGCTGGGTGATCCCAGGTTGCACCCCATATGTCCTCTAGCATGGAGAATCCACAACCAGCGGCCACTGCGAGTGCCAGTGGGCATCAAGCCACCTTCACCGAGTCCAGCAATGGTGTTCTTCGAGCAAGGCCGGCCAATGGCGGCATTCCGACCACTGTCAATGGAGAAGCGAACTTGAAACCAAACGGTATTCGGAGGGAAAGTGAAGACTCTCTTGCCTCCAGGTTAGATCTTCCCCTCCCTGCGGATGCTTCTCTACTTCTGAACACCATCTCACAAAGGAAAGTTTGAGGTGAACAGCGGCAGGAGTACTCCTGCACCAGAAGATGCACTGCCATCGGTAAAGTCTATCAAGCATGCTCG
Source organism: Kalaharituber pfeilii (assembly GCA_015179045.1). NCBI lineage: Eukaryota > Fungi > Ascomycota > Pezizomycetes > Pezizales > Pezizaceae > Kalaharituber > Kalaharituber pfeilii. Next base: position 177,681 of record WHUZ01000009.1, on the reverse strand, counting down.
AAAGGAACGCAGACGCCGATTGTTCCCAACAGTCGACTATGAGAACAGAGTCTCGCATTTCGATCCGGAGTCTAGCCATCGAGACTTCCGTGGGTTCTTTACACTGTTCTGGATTGGATTGGTAATCATGGTCATTACTGCTGGTCTCAAGAATCTGAAGGATACTCGTAGCGTCCTGCGGACGTCTATATTCAGATTATTCACGAGGGATTTATGGAGGCTCGGTTTTGCTGAACTATGCATGATCTCAAGCACAGCGATGTGCCTTCCACTCCAGCAGTTGTTCCAGCGTGGAATATTGTTATGGGAACGAGAGGGCCACTTATTGCAGCATCTAATACAAGCAATATGGTTAGGGATTTGGGTGTATCTACCATTCTTTCTAGAATGGCAATGGTAAGATAGCTCAAAGCTGCACGGCCGGAAATCTTTTGTGCTGAATGCGCATTTAACTTGAATGATATCGCAGGACTCATCAGGTGTTTTTCACACTACATGCGCTCACATTGCTTATGAAGGTGTGAATTCTTATTGACGTTAAGGTATACTTGTACTAATTGATTTGTAGATCCATTCATACTCTTTTTACTGCGGTCATCTGTCCACTACCCAAAGGCAGCTTAAGGCATTAGATGTCAATAATACAAAGATGGAATCTAAGGATGATTCCGAGTTGCGCGAAGCACTTGCCTTCGAACTTACGAGTCCAAATGGACAGGTCACATATCCACAAAACCTCACCCTTCCGAATTTCATTGATTATCTTTTGTGTCCTACTCTTTGTTATGAGATGAGTTATCCAAGGACTGAAAAGATTCGGTGGGGTAAAGTGGCAGAAAAAACAGCAGCTGTATTTGGTTGCCTGTTCCTATTGACAGTAACCAGTGAGGAATTCATATACCCAGTTGTAGGTACAAACATACTTCATGAATGGATTCTGTTGCTGATTTTGCTATCAGATGGTGGAGGCCGCAGCGAGGCTTGAACATGCTGTAACTTTCACTGAAGCTGGCCTTATTGTTTTGGAAAGTATTAGTCTACTTCTATTTCCATTCATGGTCACCTTCTTGCTTGGTATGAATTCCATATAAACCGAAGTTAGTTCAGATTTCAGGCTGACAGTCTCGTAGTCTTCCTTGTCATCTTCGAATATGTTCTTGGAGCATTCGCTGAGATAACCTGCTTTGCTGACCGACATTTTTATGCTGACTGGTGGAACTCTACCAATTGGCTCGAATTTTCTCGCGAATGGAATATTCCTGTTCACCGATTTCTGCAACGCCATGTATATGGAGCATCTCGCCCGCATATGCCCAGGCCTGTTGCTACTCTGGTCACCTTCTTTATATCAGCATTAGCACACGAATTGGTCATGTTTTGTATCACCAAGAAACTTCGGGGTTATGGATTCATATGCCAAATGCTTCAGCTACCCATCATAGCTGTGCAAAGAAGCAGGTTTATGCGTGATCAAACATTATTGAACAATGTAATGTTTTGGATTAGTATGATATGGGGCCTATCAATGGTGAGTTCTCGAGCGACGAAGTTCCAGAATCTTACTAATCGAAATTAACCAGATGTGCGCACTTTATGTGTTGCTTTGATCAATTCACAGTACCCTTTGTCATTTTATTGGCGGCCTTCTTCCTTTCTTTACATATGTCATTTGCTTTCGTGGACCATTCATACAGTTGGGTTGATTACAATTCACTGAAAATGCTTATTCACAGAGGTCATTAGATGTTTTTTTTAGATTATAATGTAACTTACTCCTACTTCAACATATTTTTATTTTTTCCTTCATGATGCACTCGTTTACCATTCCCTTTGATTATACGCATGATTATCACACTATTACATGGCATCCGTATACAGTCCAAAGTGGAAACGGCTTCCAAGAGTGACAAGGCAAGTTCACTCAGGGTAACAAGCCCTACAGTCCTCAGTACTCGAGTACATGGGAAATTCGAATTGCATTTTGCTCTGCCGTGAGAAGTTTGCCTAGCCCACGACATCCACCTTAGTGTGGACATACCCGCGTCGTCCAGTTGTCCATTCGTGCCCATTCGCCTTTTCTACGACAGTAGCACTTATACTTTATGAGGCTCTCGTTCCCAGCAATTAGCAAAACTACTAGATAATCCTACATTACCCATTTTGCAAAACTCCTACGATATTAAGGGTTAACTGACATTGCCGCGCATTCAGGTTCCCTCCTCATTAAAGAACCCTGTTAATATGGACTCTCAAGCCACGAAGCTCCCAAAGAATAAGAGGGCTTATGCCGAAGCCATTACCAAGATCTAACGTTGCATCTGCAGGGCCTAACGTTCTTTATGACAGCTTCACAGATGTCTGTACTCGCAGGTGCTATTTTATTCCAGATAGTACAGCCTCGCTTCATTGTCTTCGATCAATTATGTTTCATGGCGCTACTGCAAAATATCAGGACAGCGGTATACCAATTATCACCCCCTTCTTGAAACATTGCCATTATCCCTGAGGGGCAGGTAGGGTCAGGAAGAAATCTCAATAATTGTTCGTTGCTTCCTTGGTCTAACAACACAGCAAAAGCCGATAGCAACTTCTACCTGCAAGGGCGCTGGTATTTTCTTTCCGCCGATCAGATGAGATCGACCATGAGATGTCTTGGCTCATCCAGCAATCTGGTTTATTCCTGTGAACTGGAAAGGCATTTCCATAAACTTCTCTCTGGAGGGCCTTTTCGGCCCTGGCTTCGCCTTTTGCACGCGTCAGGTAAGGGCACTCGAGTGCAGCTGCTCCAGGGAGATATCGAGCCCGGTAAGGCCTAGGGTGGGTCGACAGGCCAGAGACCAACTGGGGCATGGCATTTCTGTTGGACGCCTGGATGGAGCCGCGCACGGACGCATCCATCCACTCAAACACCTGGCCACCAACTGCCGTGAGTCTGCGGCCAGCACTTGGGACGAGGCCACCTGGGCCCAAGCTGTACGGTGGCGTGCCTTGCTCCTTCCGCCATGTAACTGTAGCGGTCGGTGGTGCTGTGGCTAGGGGCGAATTGGCTAGCCGGCGCCCGCCTTGAGCTGGAAGCTGAGGCCCGTGAATCCTGCCAATCTCCCGGCTTTCCTCTCCTGCGCTGCCCACGCAGGATAAAGCCTGCTGCGGCGTACTGCCGTGCGGAGTTTGGGAGGCGGAACTCAGTATCATAGAGCTGCAGGCTCAACCTCCAAACGTGGACCGATGAAACGTACAGTACAGTACAGTAATCGTGACAGGCCGCGATGCCACCCGCCGCCCCCCACATCGCGACCCTGGCCTCAGCCTGCCCGTTGCCCTAGCACCACTTGGGACCTGCTGCTCTTGTGATTCCTCCCGGCCAGCCAATTGCTGCCCGTTATGTCCGCCACAGCCATCAGCGAAAAGCCCCGAGCCTCCCACTCTTGTGCGCTGCGCCAGGCTGCCCAGCGATACCGCACCCAGTGTTATTAACTGCGAGGCAACTTGCGGAGCCGAAGCTCTTCGTCCCATACACACTCTTAGCCATCTCATCTCCCCCCGTCTCGCCTGCTGTTCCCCCCCCCCCGCCGCGCCCTTCCACCACCACCACAACCCACCACCCCGGTCGCATCTCTCTCTGCATTCGCCCTCGCAAATTCACTAGCTTCATTCGATTCCTTCACGTCTCCTTCTAAAGTCGCTCATTTGCTGTTCTTTTCGTTCGATTTTCCTGCTGGAATCCTTCAGTACGCTAAATATACTTGCAGTGCAAGCATTCAACTGGCGCGATTCTCACAAATCCATTCAAGCACCGTGGTCCCACTGAGCCTTCGCCTCTGTTAACCCTCCTCGCAACCAACCAGCACTCACCCCTTCGTGCTCCTCATCACCCGGAGGCGTTACACCACTGCAGGCTTAACAGCCCCAACCACTCGCAGCTGCTCCGCATAAATCGTTGACTACAAGCATTATCTTCTCGCAAACGGAAATCCTACTTCTAATTTGTTATTTTCTCTTCAGGGTCAATCCACTCGGTGCAGGCTAAGTCACCGCCCCCCCCCCCCCCCCCAAACGACCACCCAGCTTTCACTCACTACATTCTCTTCGTTGCTCCGATTTTACGCTCCTCAGTTTGAATCCACCAGGCCTTTGTTCAACACTTAAATCCCATCTAGTGGAAAACTAGGTGGGAATCTGGCAAAGTATTATCGTATTTTTGGTTCTGCGAGTCTAGGATATAAGCTTCTGGTCTATGGGAGGAAAGGAATAGAAATAATATCCCACACGTCTTATTCGTTTCGCTTCGCCTGAAGTTTGCTCCGAAACGCTTCAGATCGGTGAAGACACCTCTCCCCATATTTTGCGGGAGCCTCCCGTCGTCATTCCCTGTCAACAATGCCTGGCCTACAAGCGAGCACAACTACAGGTCCTTCGACGTCGGCTGCCAGTAGCATTGATATATGGGATTATGCTGTTCCCCTAGAGGTATGTTGCAGTCTTGAATCCTTTCATTTTTCCAAATCTTTATAGTAGATCCTAATTTGGTTTCACCATGCAGAATGAGCTTGGTCATTATTATCACCAAGGTTCTACTCCGTCGTCTTTGAAATCTCGAAAAGGAACCTATGATTCACTTACAGCCTCTGGTCGTACAAATGGTTATGGCTCTCGATCTGTCTCGAATCCTTTAGATCCCACTACCTATCTTGATCCACCGAAACCCCACTCCCTACACCGCAACAACTCAAATATATCCTCAAATCACGATGGTGACTCGGTTTTCGACCTATATGGTGGGAGATTATCCACAGTTGGTGCTATGAGTACGGACTCAATCAGTGGTCAAAATGGGAACTTGACAGATGAGGAATCTAAGTGGATAGATAGTGAAAAATTAGCACGGATTGAAGGCAAACAACTAGAGCAACTGGAGCAATTGAAGAATTCGGAGTATTCAAGGTGGATTGATAGGGACAAGTTAGAGCAGATTGAGATCCAAGAGCTGGAGCAGGCTGGAATCAAGTTACCTTTAAAGGCAATACAGAACCACTATCAGCATGATGGCGGAATTTTGAAGAGGCAGCGGACAAATTCAGATTCTTCGGAAGACGAAAGCAAATTCTACAACCCAAATGAGCCAAGTAACGATTTGAGACATCCAGCTGAGCAGCTTGCCGATGCTCAGCGACATCCTATGCAATACAAACACCGTAATGGATCTTTTTCAAGAATACCATTATATACATCATCCCCATTACCAGTTCGCCAGCAATTTATTGAACGAAGTGCACCCCTCATCCGCCAGCCACCATCTCCCGAGCAAGGATCTGATGATGACAGCATAACATACGCCCATTCGAGGAAAAGGTCTCACTCCACCGGTTCTAATGTAATGTTGGCAGAAAACACACCAGCTGCAGGACCTAAACCACCACCAACACCAAAGGCCAATCGAGTACAGACACAGATTAGCGGACCAGGGAGGTCAAATTCCAAGTCGAAGTCCAGATTTTCGGCAAATAGTACTTTGGCAAAGCATAGATCGAAATCTAACCCGCAGCTTTCACCGAACCATCGCCCTGGGACTGGCACTTCGAGCCACCAAGCTCCTGAGGGTCCTCCACCATGGTCATTATCAACTTATTCACCAGACCCAAAACTTCCCCCCGAACGGCAACTAATACCGACAGTTGCCAAACGGCTTCAACAAGAACAGTGGGAGAAAGAAGGTGTTTTTGCAACGGTATATGATGGGAAGCTGAGGCCTTTGAAAGTAGAGAACATTCAGGACCTAGAAAAAGAGAAGCAGGAGAAAGAAGCAGAAGAGAAGGAGGAAAATCAAGAACAGAATAGCGACGCCAAAGATGAGGTTATGACGAATGAGGCTGAAGAGTGGCCATTGAGGAGTCCTCTGCCTCTGTCCCCCATTTCCGCAGCTACCTCACCACAAAAACCAGAGGAAAAGAATGAAATTGTAAAGCCTGTATGTTTTTTCTGAAACTAAGTTAACTATTAGGACAATAGATACTAACTATTATGCTTTCTAGGCTCTTATTAAGAATGAAACTCAATTTTTACCTCGTACAATTACCAAAGTCAACGGCCACACAGTCAGTCAGGCAGGACAAACCCAAGCCATCAGAATGGAGACTAGCGATGAATATGAAAAGAAACCAAAGCGAAAGCTTTTGTGCTGCGTTGTTATGTGACTGTATATTGGTACAAGCGTCTTAAAACGAGGCCAATCACTTTCAACATTACTAACATCAAGATACCCCATTTAATCGCTGTCATTCGCATGCGCTATATATCCCATTGTTTTCAGCCTGGTTGGTTTATTTCTTATGTTAGATTTCCGTCGTTAGAATACTGTTTGAGCAGATGTTTTGGCTTGATGTCGGCTGGGTAAAATGTCGGCTGGGTAAAATAAGTTTAATCTGAGTGAACCAGGAGATTTGTGTAAACGGACTGAGCTCTTATGTGTAGAGCTATCCCATTATCAGTTTCTATACCAGATGGACTAAATTATTTTTTAACCCTGCCTTCTCTCCTTCATATTGACTCCTGGGTTTCAATCCATCGTTCGTTTCTGACATTCATTTCCTCGTTTGCGTCCTTACGGTTTGAATTTCATTTTTTTAGCAGTCTCATTGTTTGTTATGGAGTTCAGCAGTCGTTCCTTGCTTTTTTTCATTTAGTGTTCGTACCACGTTTCCCTATCATTACTTTTTTTTTCGACGGAGATTGAGGAATCAATGTGTTTTATTTTAGCGAAGTTGTGGGGATATCTGTGTTATTAGTTTTTGTCATCGTCCTTTGTCATTTTTTTCTTTTTCCCTCTCCCAATATCCATTAGGATTCTCATCAATTCTAACGACAATGAACATTCAAGTAAATATATCTTGTCTCTTAAAGCCACATTTGTTGGTGTCGTCGCAATACAGCATTTCGTTTGCGTAAAATTCCGCAACTATCATTTTCACAGATATATCACGTGACACAATAGTTGATCATGCGCCAAGTCTTCACTGCCTCTCCCTAGCTCTCCACTCCCATTTATAGTTTCGATAACGATTCACCTGCACCGTTGATCGATGGCGAGAGGAGTGGGACTTGAACTTTGGAATGCAGTGGAAATGGGACAAATTTCTAGTACGGTTATGACAGGAATACCGATAACAATGCCGCTGCTGACTTGTAGACTGATGGCGAGTACTCTTTTAATTCTGATTTTCGTGGATTCAGGTGAAGCTAACGACGACCTTCTGGTGAGAGACAGACTGATGACCAAGTGGGTTCAAGGTCTCCTCCAGTAAACGCCATCCCAGAATTCAATAACGAACCTCCTCTCTTTCACTCTGATGTCGAAGAGCTATCATGGACACTTGTTCTCAAGGGGTCATACTAATCAAGGGAACCATAACAATAGCTCTACAGATATTCTCTATGACAAGGCATTAGACATAATGAGGATGATGTGCAATGAGCTTGTGGAGCTCGATGAGTCCGAATTCTGTAACAACTTCATACGGGACCTGAAGAAGGTGTGTTAGCGGGAATGTAAGGAAATAGAGTGGATATGTGGAAAGGGGTGAGAACAAACAAGGTGAGAACTGATATCGAATATGGAAAGTAGGAAATCGAAGGTGACAGAGTAGGTAGAACGTGAGGGTAACTCGTGCCCAGACGGCTTTGTTTTGTTTTATTATTACCTTTGAATTTGATAACTTTCATTTTTTAAATAATTAGTCTAGTTGTTCAATTTACATGGCTGCTGGCCTGGTTGCTGACTGGATAACTTCAGTTCAGTGTATGCATATTTATGTATTTTAATGTGAGTCCGGGTACGAGAACACGTTTTAGTCCGGTTGCAGTTTAGTTTCTTTGATAGAATTACTGACGGAGTAAAGTCAAGTCACGGGGCCGCGCGCGTTGATACGCGTGAGGGCGCTGACCCCCCGACCTTGTTTCTTTGGTAAGGGGGTTTTGCTAAGGGGGGATATGTAGTAGTTAAGGCAACCAACTTGCATACGCTTCTTGGAATTAGAACAGCATATGTTTCACAAAAATTTGCTTTCTTTAATGTCATAACTGCATCTTATGATCTGTTGTAACGCAGTTAATTGATTTGACTACATATGAATTTGATTAATCACAAATATATTTTTTTTCCCCTTTTTTTCCTTCAAAAATTCAACTATTCGCCTGCATAGAATCTTGTAAACAGGTTTATGTAAATTTACCAGTACTAGTACCCAGTATGTATCCGTGCTTGATGTTGCATGCGCTACCTGCCTCGAGTTATGCGCGTGCCCCGGCATGGCTTCATGCCTATCCTGTTTGGCTTTCCCTGTGCAGTATTTTACATGTGTCTCAAGGCTCACGCTTGCGAATGCGAGACTTGGCCTGTGCGTTTCTCTGAGCGAGCCTGTATGTGGCTTGTCAATGATCGAGTATTCTGGCATGAGAACAGATTGTTCACGTCAGAGCAAGTCCTTCATCCGACGTAGTCCAGCAGAGGCAGCATGCCCACCTGGCATATGGGGCACAGAGTACACAGGTGCGCCTGGACAAGAAATGGCTCCTAATTCCTTACCAAGGGAAAGAGGCCCTGTGAGCTGGTGGGCGTGCGCGTGTTTTGTGTGCCGGCACCTTGGGCTCAGTGCGCGAACGCTCAGCCACTCAACCAAGCTTGCACTAGAGAAGTTACTCGTTACCAGCATAAAGTGATGCAACTTCCGGAGCTGTGCGCAAGGTCTGTGCAAAGGCCGTGTAGGGGTATGGTAGGTGTGGGTGAGTGCTCACAAAAGGTGGGGTGAGTTGCTACCTATCAAAGTTATTGTATTCGGATTTCAAAATACTTCGTGTTTGAAGTAATAACCAGCAGAGTAGGAGAGCATATTCTACGTAATATGCTAATATCTGAGTGGATGCCTTTAGTTGGGAATCATCAGTCTCGTGAGCCAGAGACATTCTCATGTGCATACATTGTAACGTAAGCCATTCACCATCTGGTGGAGCAACCTCAATAACTTTGATACCTTTAGATATTTTCTAGATCAATACTACGTGATTCTTCTAGCTGACTTTTTTCTCCATTTTTTTTACGCATATTGACCTGTGGCTGTCACCATTACACAAACCTTTGCACAGACCTTGCGCACAGCTTCGGAAGGTGCATCACTTTATGCTGGTCTTTCTTGCGGGAGTCTTTTTTTTTTTTTTTTTATGTATTTATTTTTAACTATTTTATTTTTATTTTTACTATTTTATTTTTATTATATTTTATTCCCACCCACCTTTTTCCCGTGTGGGTCTTGGCATCCGTCTAGCCAGCTGTGCGGTGAGCGAGCCACACCCAGACCCACCACACCACCTCCAGCCCGCCGCGTCTCCTACTTCTTACTTTCCCTTTCGCCGCCCCCAAACTTCCTTTGGAAATAATCCCACCCGGCCCTGGTTTTGCTCAAAACATAAACATCCCACCATCAATAACAATCCAACCCACCAACCTTTCATCGTTCATAGCATACGAATAAGCATCAGTTCCCCTCCCCACCACACACATACCAGTTATATCTCAACAAAGCATAACGATTTGAACTTGACAAAGGCCTTTTGCTTTTTGCCCCATTGAACATGGCTACGCGATCAGGCCTCAGGCCCCGAAGGTCAACTGTTGGGGCTACGGCGACACCGGCGAAAATTGAGACTGCGGTTACGCCGGCGAGGAAGGTTAGACATAATCCCCTCTCCTCCCCTCATCATCATTCTCAAACCGAAGAGCTGTTTATTTATTTGATTGTTGGGTTACATGACTTGTTGATTGCTCATCATCACTGACAAAAGTATGCAGGCCTTACGAAAGACACCGAATACCCGCAAATCAAAAGCAGACATGAATAAACTGAGTGCCATGATCGATCGAGCTTCAACTCCGAATCAATCCAACACGATTGACGCCATCCTCGATCCCTCCTCTGAACAACCAATAAAACAAGATGAAGAGCACAAACCAACTGAGCCCCTTCACCCTTCCCTCGACAGTAAATTGCTATATCCGGACCTCAGCAGCAAAACCCCGACTAAGAGGCGTGGACTTGCAGCTGCAACGACTAGCAAGAAAGTCATCACGAGGAGGAGCTTACCAGCCACGGAGGGAAACCCTGTTACCCCAACTAGACCGACCGATAATTCGACAGTTCCGAAAACGACGACGTTTGAGTTCAAGTTCAGTGCTGGCTTAGAGGAGGCAGGGAAGAAGGTGTTGGAGGAACTCAAGATTTCGTCGTCGGCGTTTCTGGCTCAGATGAAGGAGGAAGCGAAGAATAATGATGCTGCTGCTGCGTCTGGGACAGTGTCGACCGCCTTGAGTGGAAAATCGACGTCGAAACGTCGCAGATTCTCAGATGTCCATAAGAAACAGTTTGATAGGTAGGTGTTTTGGTCGTCATTACTATTATGTGGGTTTCGTAGGTCGTGATTCTAACAATAGATTCTGCAGGATGCCGAGCATCGCGGATCGTTATTCCGCAAAACGAGTGAAGCCTGTGACACCGATTCACAAGAAACCTGACCCGTCGGAATTGAAGAGCCAGAAACCACCGAAAACCTTAAAACGTAAGAGCATTCAGAAAATCGACGATTCTACGATCGAAAATCCGTTCAAGCCGCCAGCCACTCTGAACAGTGACAGCGAGATAGCGAACCCCGACGACTCCCCCCTTCCGTCGAGGAAGAAAGCGAAGTTCGAAACGCCAGCACCAACGAGATTGAAGGCTGCGAATGCCAAAATGGAGTCCCCTAAGCCGCTGTTGTCTGGTGCACATCCGCACGGAATATCGAGGTGCGAGTCGGTGAAGTATGGGAGGGTGCAGTCTTCGTTGCCGAGGTTTATTGGGAAGGAGGGTCAGGGTGAGCCAAGTACGCCATCGAAGCCACTTGCGGTAGCTACTCCAATGAAGCAGTCGACATTGTTGGCGAGCCCGAGCAAGATTAGACCACCGGCAACAATTGCGAAGTCGGCGACGCACCAACTCCCGAGCTCTCCAAGCCCGGTCAAGATTAGTGTTCCACCTCCGGCAGAAGGATTTACGTTCCGTTCTGGGCTTAAGGCCCCGGTGTTTGATACCGAGAAGCTGCAGAAGGCAGCGACCGCGAGGCCGAGTGTGAGATTTGAGGATGAGGAGAGGGAGAATGAGGGGGAGACAAAGCGCTCATCGAATTCGTTGTTTGATAAAGTTGTCACGCTGGAGCCGAGCACTGCAGCGATAAAGCGGAAGGCAGTAGCGGAAGAGGAGGAAGAAGGGGAGGGAGGACTTCTGGCGCCGGTGGCGCAGCCTAACAAGAGGGTTCGGTTGGATTTAGCTGTGCGTTACCCTGACCCTTTCACCATCTCTCTCTTCCCATCAGGACTTATTAAGAGACCGCAGGTAGGGAATATGACGTACTGACAGACCTTTTTTTACCTCTATAGGAGTCCACACCAATGAAATCCAAAGCTGCTCCCCAAACCTCCCCTCTCAAGCCTGCTACTACCAGCTCGACGAAGCTGCTCAGCATGACCGCCAAAGGTAAAACTGCAATCACGGTCAAGAAGACGTACTCTAGACTACGTAATGCTACCAAACCGATACATAATAGCAGGCTGAATTTCCTTTCGACCCCGAAGAATCGTATTGATCTGACGAAGTCAGCGAAGCCGAGTAGTGCCAGGCCAAGGTGGAGGTAGTTGAGAGGCTGAGAGGAAAGGAGATAAGATATTGGTTGGGGAGATGCAATGTTGAGTATAAAGATGGTGGAGGATAGTAAGGGGACAGCGATTGTTGCTGTTTCATCACTACCCTTTTGTGTTCATAGGTTTCTTTTGTCCTGATACTTCTGGCTTCTGAAGTTTCCTTGCGTCTATGCGTGTCTACTGCTCTGTATACTCTGTGCTTATTACATCTTTGCCTCTGTCTCTTGCGTTTATTTTATTTTCTAACCGGAGGGGAGGGGAGGGCGGGAAATCATAACCATCATTGTTTTTTCCCCAATTTCTATATCTTTTTCTTTCACGATTATTAAATCAGTACTCAATTTTTACCTGTATCTGGGCTGGTTTTGGTTTGGCTTTGATTGGCTGTTGTCGGGCTGTTATCGTTTGTTGTTGCTGGCGTTGCTTTGTGTGTTCTGTTCTTCCTTTTGTAATTTGCTTTTTTTTTTCGTTAGGATCGGAGTTGCTTGCATACCAAAGTATGTATGGGATTAGATTCCGGGAGAGAAGGCTGGGAAGAGCAAAGATGGAGGAGAATGGGGAATGGGAATGTACAGTTTTAAAATATATATATATATATATAGTTGCTTGCATTCTTGCATCACCTTTGCAGTGTTTCCTTTCTTATATATGTGTGTATGTTTCTTCGGACATTTGTCCGTGGGTTTCTTGGTTTTTGGGTTTTGTGTCAGTTGCCTTGTGAGCTTTGAGGATTCAAAGTTTGAACGCATAGTACATAAACTGTGGGGGAATCCTGTGGGGGATATGGTAGAAGGGAAGATACTTGACCCTTGGGGCCTGGTGATGTCTATTTGGAAGAGGAGCAGGAGTGGGAGGGAGAGCCTATCATACGCTTTGCGCTCGCTTGTTAACATACTTTGCTCTTTTAGTGTTGTAGACCAGTTTTGGTAGTTATGGGCCTTAAGTAATCTAGCTAACTACAGCATACATCCGCATATACACCGCCGCGGCGTACCTATGTACAATCCCATTCCTGACGGCATGATTCACAGTATACATATTTCAAAGGATCCAATGCGACAGCATCGTAGGCAACAAGTAAAAGCATTGTAAAAAATAGTTCCATGTGATATGTCTGCTGCATACCAGCTTGTTGGACCCATTGTAGATCCACACATTAAACATCATCCCCAGGTTATTGCCCGAAAGTCATCCTGATTTTGCTTCGACTACCCTGTTGTCAACGAACTCTCAACGAACTCTCGACTGTCTCCCAATGGTTTTAAACCTACTACCAACCTGAGGCAAATACAAAAGGTAAATGTGAGATATCATGTCGTAAAACAAGTACAGGGCAGCCATCCACGACAAATCCCAGATGAAGCAGAACATCAGCATAAGGCTCGCCTCGGACCGGAAGAGAAGACATGTGTATTTTTGGTAAGACACACAAAGAAAATAGCTATAAAGCAACAAGAGGAAACACAAGGAAATTGTCGAGGAAGAAACATAAGAGCAAGCAAATAAAAAGAACATTTTCAAGGAACATACACCAGAAGAAAAAGTAAAAAGAAACAAGACTCAAGACAACTACGGAGCCACATATCATCCAAGGATTTCCTCCATTGGCCTACTTAAATCCCTGCTCTTTTCTTTTCCTTTAGATACTTCCTAATCAATGATTCAATCGGTGAGTTCCAAAATCCCGACCTATAAGAAGTCGCGTGGAACAGGCTTAGTTTAACCCAGTGGCGGGAAGGCATTTGTATCACCGGTATCGACCCCGGGGCCATTGTAATTCCTACCGCCGCGGTGACCACCGGTACCACCTCGTCCACCTCTCCTGTCACCACGGCCGCGTCCCCCTCGATCACCACGCCCACCCTTGTAAGAATCTTGAAACCTCTGATCAATCTCAAGCAATTGCTTCTGCTTACGTTCCTTCTCTTTTCTGGCCTTTGCCTCCTTTCCAGCAAAGTAAGCCTGCTCCTCCTCCTCGTCCTTCTTCAAGACAGTAGCATTCTTCCATTTAGCATCTTCACGTCCGTCATTCGGTGGGCGGGCTTGTGGAAGGGAACCGAGAGTGGCTTGCTTAGCAGCCCTCTCGGCAAGATAGTCGTCATACGTCTTGACCTTCTCTTCTGGTTCCTCTGGGACAGCCGGGGTAGTCTCTGCCTCATCAACAGGCTGAGTCTCAGCAGCAACAGGAACATTCTCATCGTTGGCCTCAGCCTGAGCGATAGACTCTCCTTCCTTCTCCTCAGCCCATTCATTGTCATTGGAGCCCCAGCCTTGATTAACTTGCTTCTCCGAGTCACTAAAATGAATCATTAGATTTGTCTTCATCTCGCAACGGAACAACAGGAAACTAACACTCGGCCGGTTGCAGAGTGACGGTCATATTCACGGCCTCGGCCTCGGCCTCGGGGGCCCCCACGGCCCCTCGGTGGACGTGCACCGGGTTCATCGGTGGGTCTGGAACGATTGCTTTCTCTACCCGCATTACGGTCATGGAAGGCTGTACCCCGGACTGTTAGCAAACAATCCATGCAATATGCATGATCATGTGTGACAATAATTTGATAGGGCAAGCAATGACACCTGACAAATGCATTGTGCTGCACCATGCAAATCCCAAATTGATACGTGCAGCCCATTGGACGAAGGTACAATAAAAATACATCCACAAAAAAACAAGATTGTGACTATGGATGCTCACCTGCGTCGTTACCAGAGCGTGGTGGGCGATTTCCTTTTGCTCCACCTTGGCCGCCACGGCCATGAGTATCATGAGCTGGAGACGGAGAGTCAACTACAACATCCTTCTTCTTGGTAGTCGTGGTCGACTTGACAACTTCCTTCTTTGGGGGCTTGACCTCGCCCTCGCTATCGGGGTCATTGCCTGGAGAATAATATGTCAGTCGTCAGGTCTGGCATGAGCAGATTCATGAGCAGATAAGGGCCCGCGAATTGCTTAATCCAATACTCTCCACAGCAGTCCCACCACGAAATGTCCTATCTTAGAGATTGATTATTTCAAGATAGATAGAGCAAATTGACGTACCGAGTAGTTCGTAGAGATTCTGCAAAGATTTATGTTAGCAAGAGGCCGAGAGGAGGAGGACGAGGTTTGGAGAACTAAGCTGATGTAGGCAAGGGAGAGGGAGATTGCGTCAACATACTTTTGAGGCGACAGCAGACATGTTGCCTCTTCAACCCTATGGTTCCTTCAGTTAGAGAAGCTGGTGGAGAGACTGATGGGTGGAGATGGGATGCGATAGAGGATAGCGAGATGGCTAATATTTTACTTGTTTCTCCTGTACAAGGTGGGGTGGGTGGGCGGGGGGGGGGGGGGGGGGGGGGTGAGGAAAAAGGTTGGCAAGCGGAGAGCGGGTGCGCCAATTGGAAAGTACCAGTCTGGGCACGAGAACAGGAAGTACCTTTGCTGCTTCGTCCCTTCCTTTTTTTTGACCGTACAGCGGATTGTTTCATGTGCTGCTGAGAGTGCGTGAACGTATATTTCTTGGCAATGCCGTATGCAAGTACTGTTGCGACTACATTGTGCGAGGTGAGGGGACTGCCAAAGGGCCAAACCCCGGCCCCTCAACGCTCTCGTTCACTGCGCCGTGCCATGTGCCACGCCCACCCAAACGTGTGCACAAGAGACCCTAAAATACGAGCTCGACTGCCTTGCTGCAGGCAAAATATTGAAATTGGAAAGGCTCGGTGATACGAATTCAGATTCGCTTGCCAAAGGCAGGCCAGCAAAATTGAGCAGATACGATCAGCACAGAGGAGACAACGTGGAGGAGCAAAAGTGGCTGCAACGAGTCGAGGACGAGGTAGCCTAATATCACATTGAGGCTGCTCAAAAATGATGTTCCTCAACCAGTTCACTTGTATGAACTTGTAGGAAGTCTACATTAGGAGAGTAACAATTGCCTGCTAAAGCAAAAATCTCCACTGGGTCTTGAGGATACCAACCAAGGCAGTACCAGCGCGGCTCCCAGTGAAGCCACTATTGAGATAAAGTATATCTGCATTTGGCTTCCACTTGCTTGTTTAGCAGGAGCGGAATTACGTTTCTCCGCCATACCAATATCATGTCGATGGACTACATACTCACAAGGCATCATTTGACTGGACTCGTACTCCAGGATATCTCGATCCCTCGTCGAACGCGGGGTAACACCGTAAGCCTATGCCCGCACAGTATTCAATTCAACGCATCAGAAGATGTCACCTGTACGATCTAATCTGCATTAGTGCTAAATTTTCTCATCTCACACATGGCACCCCGAGTCGTGCCCACGAGCTTTGCTACATCGAATACAATACAACATCACTGGCCTTTGCTCTTTACAAAATAATTACTTGGCCTGTTATTTACCCATCGGCGTTTATTAAACTATTATATAGCTACTCGATGTGGCGGAATTCATGTATATATTCTTCGAAAATCAAGGGTTGTAGTCGGTGATCAATGGTTTCGAGATACGGGATGCCGAAATTTGTCAGTTTGATCAAACATTTCAAGAAAGGGAACTTTGCTCTGTTTTTTAATACCCTGTTCTTATCTTTACCACTTGCGACCATTGGCATAACTTAACCCTTCATCGTTCATCAACGGGGAGGTTAAGGACTAGCTTGCATGGTCTTACAGAGTAAGAGGCAGGTGATCGGCAAGGCCCCTTTCTCGGTTACATTGGGGCATGCCTCAAATCACTGCGAAGTTCCCCGCCTCCCATTCCAATTTTCAGAGCCCCTGAACTGGAGCGACAAGTGGAGAGCTGCAAGCTAAGAAATCATGGATAGCATCAGTGTGAGTTAGTGACTTGCTGATGCTTTGAACTGGAGACAAGATGTCACTATTGTCCTTGCACTTCCCGGAAACGCCCACGAAATATTTGTTATTCTAACTGACGGAGTAATACTAGCAGATGTCAGAGAAGATATAATTGTAAGTTGTGTTATCGGGCATGAGCCTCGGGTTCTAGCTATATACTGTTCGGATGGGTCGTGCCTACCGGACTACGTCTACAAGGCTCCAGCCTTGCATGCTCGTGTCCCCTGCTACATGAAAAGGACGTAACGTTAAGTAAATCTGGGGAAGAGGGGTGAGGGTGGGTAACATAACTGCATGTGGCGCTCTTCCTTCAACTCTTTTTCAGCTAGCCATTCGGCAGTAACAGCAGCGAAATATAAGAAATAGGACAGCAAAGTAGTCGACAAACATCGTCGAATTTGTATACAGGCCTTCGTAAACGTCAATTGCAATTCTTTCTCCGTACTGTTACATGCTGTTACTAAGAGCTTAATTCCTTGATCCGGGATAACAGCAGCTGCACGATACATACTTCGTAACATACACGTACCTCCCGTAGAGCACTAGCCTCGTGCCCATGTGCCCAGCCTCCGGTACCGTGCTCCACTTCATATACCATACTAGAAGCGGCAATAATGAAATCGGCGGCAGCTTCATTCTAGTGCCCTCTAGTGCCCTCAAGGAGTATAAACACACCAGCGATACACAATTCAGAGCCACAGGGTGACAGGCTATATTTAGGTATTACCAGAGAATACAGATATGGCTGAGACGTTGCTGTTTCCCAGACTGCGCAGTTGATACCCTTGAACCGACAATGGATAGAACTTGAATTGTGCTGCACACTTTGCTGCAGCCTGGGCCGGAGTGCACTGCGACGGTGTAAGTATGCTGGCGGGAGCATGGGGTTATGGCCCTGCGCGCGAATGCGTGATATTGCTGTACCGTACTGTATTTTAGTGTCTAGAGGGGAAAGGTGGGGAGCGCAATCGCAGACACATCGACAGTCGAGTTCCTGCATCGCCGCCATCAGCTCGCGCGGCTTCAATACTTAAGCTGCATGCAGCAAGCGACAGCGCCTGGTGACTTGGTTGTCTGGAACGCGGGCCTCCATCCTCCTGTCATACTCAACTTGTACACAGACGCTCGGCAGCAGTAGAGCAAAATAAGGGAGGCGGAGAACTCGCTCTTGTCCTGAGTAGGGTATCAGGGTATCTTGGCTGGTTGCCTGTCCTGCCGTTCTGTCCCTGGCCTTAGCCCCCAGCGCGTGGTCCTGGCCAGTCGACACCGAACGCTCTTCGTTCTCCGCCCAACAACGCAGCCTCTCCCCCGCACGCCACCCCATAGCGTGCACTCCATTCCACACCCTTGGTATGGTATCCGCGCCGCGCACTAAGCACTTCCTGCCCGCCTGCACCCCCCCCCCCCCCCCCCCTTTGCCCTCTCTCCCCCTTCCCTTCCGCCCATTTATCAGCAATCACCCCCCCAGCACAATCTTGTAGCATCACCTCTACCAGTACTTGCTTCCACTCGCTCCACTGCTCCAGACACGGCCCACCGGCAGTCGGGTTTCATATACAATCTCGTCCCCCCTTCATATCCCACCGCAAAGCCTAAAGCGCCCGATACGGCCAAACACAGCTATGTCACTCGTCCAACCCCCCCTGTGCCAGGTTCGTACTTTTTCTCTGTCCCTAACAACAGCATCCCCCCTCCATCCTGATATTACATGCCTGTGTGCATGCGTTTGGCTCGCTCGCTAGACGGCCAAACTACTAGGTGCTGCATGTTTTCATGATTCAGCATATTCTAGATCTAGCTGTTGCGGCATCGAAAGCAATACGCATGTAGCAAGCTAGATGCAGCCCTTCCTCGTCATTTCACTTTATAAATCAAAAATAAGAATCACAAATCGAAAAAATCAATTAAAATAATACAAGAACAATTCTACGGTATCAAGCTGACAATGGCACTTCGCGAGCGTGCTTGAACAGAGCGGAAGCCCTCTCCCCAGTTTGGGTCAAATAACCCGTTCCGTAACCGAGCCTCACAGGTTCCGCCGTTTCCGTCGACACCTCTATCACCAGACTCTGGCAGGCCTGCCAGCGCGGCCCCTCCCCAACGCCCCCAGTCGAGGAACCCATTTCTTGATGTTTTCGGCGACGACGACGATCTGTTAGATATACCCCCTAGGCCTCTGCACAAGAGCAATTCATTTAATGCTTCGTCGGCACCAAGGCCTCAACTTACTGGTGCAGCCGCTGAGCTATTTGTATGCACCTATCCTTGAATTATCGCTCTTTCCTGCAGTTGATAGTCGTCTGAAGCTTCATTCCTAACACTCTAGCGCAGGAGAACCTTACTATCACAGACCATGACCGCGAATTGAAAGCCCAAATGAATCAAGGAAGCCAGAGCGTTAACAGGGATGCATTGAAACCGCAAATTCCACCTGGCCAATTACCTAGCTTCAAAGGCCGTCCACCACCACCATTGCCAGCAGGCCACCGTTATTCAAAATCTTCCGACGGTCGTCCACCTGCACCTATTTCAGGTGCACCGTTCTCAGCAGATAATTCAAAAACCCTTACACCCTCTAACCGTTTTCCACCAAATCGTGAGGTTGTACGACCAAGGCAACGGCGTAACTCCGACTCATCAGTTATGGACACTCATGAAATCGAGAGAGAGCGGGCGAAGGAAAGAGAAAGGCGGGAGCGAAAGTTGAAGGAGGCGCGTCGAGCAGCAGAATCAGGGGGTTCTAAGGATAGTGATGGCCATCGACCTAGTAAAAGCAGCAGTTCCCGATCAAAGAAAGGTGCACCACTTGATATAATCGATAAGCTGGATGTTACAGGTGTTTACGGGTCTGGATGTATGTATTTAAGCTATTTTTTTTACTCCAGTTTATTGTTCTTGTTGTGTGCTCCGTCCTTCATCCATAGCGGCCTTCCGCTTCCAATGATCCAATACCATCGCTGCGCAAAGTTTGCTCACTGGAATATCAACAGTATTTCATCACGATGGGCCTTTTGATGCATGCAATCCTCATCGAAACAAAAACTCTCGACGAGCTCCCATGGAAGCCTTCCCAGCAGACTCTGCCAATAATGCACTTACCGGGTTCGGTCCTGTGTCGGAAAAAGGCGATCTTGCAAATTATTACGGGAATCGTGACCCAGAGGCTTATCTTGATTTTAATATGAGTGCTGGGCGTCGTGGTTCTAGTGACGATATTCTTAAGAGACCAGGTGCTTCTCGTGCGACATCTTTCGATCCCGTTGCGCGTGTAGAGCCTGTACATGGCGATGAAACTCTTGGATTAGGTTCATCCACATTCCTCGACGGCGCTCCTGCATCAAAGAAAGCTATCCTACAGCAAATAAACGAAGCACAACAGGCCGAGCAGCAGGCGGACAAGTCAGGGCTAGGGCGTAAAAAGTCACTTTCACACAAGATTCGTGGTCTCTCTGGAAGTCGACCACGTTTCAATCCTGATGTCAATCGTCGTAGGGGCTCTGATGAAGGGATGCCTTCGCCTGGAGATCGCTTTTCCCCGTCGACACCCGGGTCCACGATGCAAAGAAAGAAGAATGAGAATAACCCGTTTTTGAGTGATTACGATGCTGCTTATGACAAAAAGAGTGAGGCTATCAACACAGATTACGATAGAAAACGAGACCGTGCTCCAAGCTCGCCAAAGCGACCACCTATGCCAGCCTCCTCAGTGCAATCTAGTGACGCTGGTAGTGGGCTTCTAAAGAGAGTTCGAAGCTTGTCAAAATCCAAAAGGAAGGAATAGTATTCTCAACAATATACAGCAAAGCAACTCGAATTGGCGGGATTGGGAGAGGGATTCACGTTAGGTAGTCCAATGTGGGCTCGGTAGGAGTATGCACTAATCCTTAAACGAAATAAATAAAAACTAAAAGAACGCAATTAATCGAGACAACAATTGTTCATATAATCTTGTTGGGTGGGATTATTATCTCTCGGCTATCCTATCATGCTCTGTCAAGCAGTCGCGTTTCATGGTTGTTTTCTGTAGGCATAGGCAAGTATGTAAGGCTGATACCACACACTTCTTTGGGAGTTTTTTTTTTTTTTTTTTTTTTTTTTTTTTTTGAGATGGGCTATTGCAATTCAGTGATACTCTGCAGGGCTTTACAGTGGTGAATCATGGTGTCTTTGTTTTTCCCTTCTTTTTATTCTATTTTTTTCCGCTTTTCTTTTCCCCCTTTGTCAACTTCAACCTGTTTGAACATAATTTTTGAACAACCCCGTCTAATGTACCCATCAAAGTCACGTCGCTGAGGTTGGCGCGGTAGTTAGAAGGCTGAAAGAATGTCTATATATGTTTCTATTTTCTTGATTTTTTTGCAACTTGGAGACTTTGGTTTCTGCATTTTATATACACTTGTGATTTCCTGCAGCTATGCACCTTTCTTGCCCAGCTACAGACTGTTTTGAACCCTTTTATGTTTAGTGTAAGTGTCATCTCCGTTTTCTAGACGCATCCGTCTCTCTCTCTCTCTCTCTCTCTCTCTCGTTTAGCAATACGTTTGCATACGGTAGTCATATATGCTGTCTTAATCGTGTTCGCTTATCGCTGCACTTCAAATAGTATGGAACTTGTATGTTGATTTATCATTGTCTGATTGCACTACCCCTCGTAGATTTATCAAAAATTAAGAGAATGCCATCTAAGTTTTAACCTTGTGCTTGCCATGCCCCACGTAATTAGATTTTGTCTCGTGACACCTAACTCCTCGCTCGTCTTGCATGTACAAGACAATGCATCCATGACCCATTGAATGTCGCTCTGGGAAATATTTGGCAAGCTTCTTCCCCCTGCTTACCTAAGAGACCGTGAAGTCCACCAGCCGGATCGTCTTCCCCGTACTCAGCACCACCGCTGCTTGAGAATATACCCCATTTAGTCGTGCTGTTCATACCCAAAACCCCCCTGGAGTCAGCTGGTGCTTTTCAGAATAGCGGGGGATCAACGTCATTCGCGCAGCTATCATACGTTGTACAAAGTTCTAGAGAACACGAATTGCAGTAGCCGCAACCACTCCACACAATACCGGTCAGAAATCCCAGACAGACGACTCGAATTGGAGATGTCAATTGAGAACGCGAAAACACGACTCAAAGCTGTGGCTTCACATCTTGCGGCAGCTTCGGCGCAGAAACGACTAAGGCCTGTGAATCGCCATGAGCTCTCGCCGACGTACTTTCTCCCTCGCGCAGCGGAACTTGAACCTAATGCAGAGGCAATCATCCACACTACATCAAATGGTCTTACGATCCGCAGGAAGTACGCTGAGTTTGCGGAGCGTGCCGCAGGATTGGGATGGTTTTTGAAGAAGCATGGGTTAAAAAAGGTTGGGCTACTTATGCCAAACACATCGGCGTATTTGGAGGGCGTTTTTGGAATTGGTGGTGCAGGTAGGGCAAGAATATAATGCGATTTCAAAAGCACCTTTTGAAGATGCTATCGAGGAATTGACTGCTTACGGGAATTATGCACATGTAGGCTGCGTACAAGTTGGGATAAACTACCGGCTTAAGAAGGACGACATTCACTATATTTTTAACCACGCCGGTGTCAACTGCGTGCTTGTTGATAAAGAATACGCGTATCTGCTTGAGGGATTCAATCCGATGGTCCGTATAATTGTGGATTTGGACGAGGGAGAGGGGAGAGGGCAGTTTGAGGAGGCTATAAAGGAAGGGTGGGAATATGATAGAAAGCTCAACGGGGGAAGTGGAAAAAGGTGGGATGGGCTGGAGTTGGAGCCGGAGAACGAAGATGATTTGATTGCGTTGGCATATACTAGTGGTGTAAGTCTTGGAACCTGAGTGAAAACGCTGGTTAAGGAAATACGTATTAAATTTGATTTGTCTTGGGTGGGAAAAGACAACAGCTAGGCCGAAGGTATGTGAAAATCCAGTATTTTTGTGAGTGAGGGATAGAAATTGACAACCTACGATGATTTGGTAGGGGGTTGAGTATACACATAGGGGTGTATACCTTGCCTGTATGGCGAATGTCATCGAGTCGGGACTGAATGTACAAACTGTTTTGACGAAGGAACGGGCAAGGTATGAACTTCCTGAATATTTGTTTTTAAAGGTTTGGGTTCAATTAACGCAATTTTAGGTATCTCGCGATCCTCCCGTTCTTCCACGCCACGGGTTGGACAGTGTACTGGTCCATAGTCGCCGTCAGAGGGTACGTTTCTATGTTCTATCGGCGATCCACCATACATTTCTCTTGCTCACTCGCTATTCAGAACACACTACTGCCTCCGTAAGGTCGACTACGACCAGATCTGGTACCTTCTCAAGAACGAAGGCATCACGCACTTCAACGCTGCCCCCACAGTAAACACTCTTCTCGTCAACCATCCCAAAGCAGAGCGTCTTCAACGAGAGGTCCGCGTTACTGTTGCCGCGTCACCACCAACAGCAAAGCTGTTTGAGTCGATGATTGGGTTGAATTTGATGCCAGTGCATGTTTATGGAATGGTTAGCGGTCGTTATGCAACCTTTTATTCAAGGGGGAGAAGGTGTTGCTAATTCCAAGAACTTTGTAGACCGAGACCTATGGTCCAATTACAAAAGGCTATTTCCTCCCTGAATGGCACAACATGAAGCCAGAGGAAATGTACATGAAAATGGCGAGACAGGGACACGGGTTCATTACCTCTAGGAAGGTCAGGGTCGTGAAACCACAGGAGGGGGAAAGCATCAGCGCTGAAGTGGTGGATGTGGAAAGGAACGGGAAGGAGATTGGGGAGATTGTATTTTCTGGTCGGTTTTCCTTACCTACCTCCCACAAGTGCGTAGTTTTAGGTATAGCTAATGTCTCATTAATATGTAGGAAATATTTGCTCCCGCGGCTACTACAATGACCCAACTGCCACCTCCAAACTCTTCTCTGGCAGAGTCCTTCACAGCGGGGACCTCGCCGTGCATCACCCTGACGGCTCCATCCAAATCCTTGACCGTCAAAAGGACATCATCATCTCTGGCGGTGAAAACATTTCCTCTGTCGCTCTTGAATCCATGCTTGCCGTGCACCCAGCCATCCTCGAAGTCGGTATCATAGGGGTACCGGATGAGAAATTTGGGGAGAGGCCAAGGGCGTATGTGACGTTGAAGAAGGATATGGAGGGGATGGTGAGCGGGGAAGATGTGGTGAGGTGGGCTAAGAGTAAAGAGAGTAGGATTACGGGGTTCATGGTGCCGAGGGAGGTCTTGGTTGTCAAAGAGCTCCCTAAGACGAGTACAGGCAAGGTGCAGAAGAATGTGTTGAGGGAGTGGGCGAAGGGGAATTTGGAGGTGAAGTAGAGGTATGGAGTGGTGTTTTTATACGTGTAAGTGTGTGGTGTGTGTATGAAAGAAGAGGGGGAGCGGAGGGAGAGCTTGATAATTAGCGTCGATTTGATTTTTGGGCATATTTCTAATATGTATCAGATTCCGTACATATATATCCTTACAAGACTAATATAACCCCTTGATCTTCGTTGTCTCGTTGCTGTTTTCGTTTAGAGCTTGTAGTTTAATTTGGCAGGAATCATGTCCTAAAAATCACATTTGCGATTAAACTCCAGGGCACTTGAGGGTAATAGAGATTTTTTTGCCGTTCTAAAGGACTACATAGAAAATACATTGCCCGAGACGGTTTAAATCCCAGCGAGTTACTAATGCGATGAGATAATAATCGTTTTTGAAATACATCCTGTCAAAATGACTGACCAAAATTAAAACAACCAAGAAAGCCAGCCCAAGTTACGTCTGTTTATTTACTTATTTATGCCCAGGAGCGAACTCAGCTTGCTGAGGAGTGGTGGGTTAATGGCTGATGCAGATATAGAGAGAGATAAAGTGCGCAGGGATACGTATTGTATTATTCTCTCGTGACTTCGACGTCTGCATAAATAACGTACAATATGCGCTCTTAACACCCCTATATATAAACATGAGCTGCCAGCGAGTGTGATGTTGCTAATTCCTACAACGAGTGTATCTAGAATGTTCCAGATATTTCATCACGTGGAGAACCTCATAGCATATCTCTGCTCACGTGCTATCCGCATTCACGTGTCTCCTTCACACATGACAGCTCACATGATATGGCCCGTGATGCTCGTTGCATAATCTTCGACAATGGCAAATGCGCCAGGCATGCCTTCCAGATTCAGAAAGAATGCCAAGGTTTCCATTCTAATTTTTAGCATGATACTCCCCCCTTTTTGGGCCAGTCTGGCCCGAATTTCTTTTGGCTGGCCTTATTTACAGGGGAGCAACCAGAGTAGACGGGGGGTCGTCCAAGGGTCCCCAGTTAATAACTTGGGGCTCCTGGTCCAGTGGCGCACCCCCGGTTTTGACTCCAGCTTCAATTCGCAATCTCTCTAGTAAATTCTGTGCTGTCTATCTACATTATACTGTTATAATACATTGAAATTAACATGTTCCCTATATCCAAATCATGTCATGTTCATCCCATTAGCTCATAACTTACTTCTAGTTCTTCTCTCCAGCTCTTGAAGCAGATTCATCTTATCTAATAAAGCTTTATCTAGGCATGCAAAAAAAGTTGTTTCTTTGAGCCTCTGACAAATGCCAAGCTTTTAAGCTATAGTATCTTAGTAATACCCACATATACTGCTTTAAATGTCCAATATAACTCAACTGAATTGGTTGAACATAATATTATCAAGTGTTCTTTCTTGTACTTTATCGTCTGTGATAACAGAGTCTGAACAATAGTATTTGTGATGGCTGTATCTTAACCTTTTCCAGCCCCTTATGCTGAGTAAGTATATAAATAGTGAAAGCTTGAGGATACAAAGATACAATGCATCTGACAAATCTTGCTATTTTTTTGAAACGTGCTTTCTATACCTGAACAAACAGGCATTTCAGTAGTCTATTAACTATTCGCACATCATGGCTCTAAGGAATGTCTGGTATATATATGATAGCTTGATTTAATATATTAACTATTAATCACTTATTCAGATTAATATCTATAGCTTTTCTCTCCTTTGCATTCATAATACCTAATGTAATATAAATATTTTAGCTGATTATTACTGGCATCCCTTTAGTACAGTAGAGGGTTGTCAGTGTTATCATGTTGAAACTTGAAATAGTGACCAAGTTCCGGATATTCTTATCCAATCTTTCCCTATAATCCTCAGGTTTCCTAATAGGCATTGCCTCTCAATCCCAGCATTCACTGCTTGATCCTGGTCAAACCTCTTTTTCCCTTTAACATCAGATACATATTGCACAAATTTTATTAGGCACTATGGACAAATGGTTAAGGTGCTAACAATATAAGTATTCAAGGCACTATCTACAGAATATTTATACAGTGAATAGTCTAGGGAAAGGTAAAAAAAAGAAGAGTGAAGAAGTAACAGGGAAGCAAAAATAATGAGTTCGACGTTCAGGAAGAAATGGCGAGTTCAATTGAACATGATTGAAATAACGAGTTCGAGTGAACTGGAGCTGCAATGGCAAGTGGGGGGGAGTTTTGGGGCGACTGCTGCGAGGAGGGTTGGGCTGCGGGACTGCTGTACTGCAAACCAAAGGTGGCTGCTCATATTGCAAGCAAGAATCAACAATAAAAGGAAGGGAGATGTTCAAACTGTAGGTGCTAGTCTATGAAGGGCCTTTGCGGTAGTGGTTAGAGGGTGCAGCAAAGTAAGTGGAAGAGTCAAGTGTGCAAACGCAGATGATTCAGCCCAATCACGTTAGTAAAACTTATATAAAAATTACTGTACCAAAAACGCGATGTAATTGCAGCACTAGAACATCATGAATTCTGAATACTTGTCTATAGAGACAAAAATATAAATTGAAACGGATTGCTCTGGTTCCACCAGAATTTAATCATATGGCGCCGGAGCATTACAGTCCATCTCCGGGAGATGTTGGACAACCCTCAATTGTACTCTACACCTCCATAGCGCTTGTGGTTACCTCCATCGTGGGAGCCAAGGGGGTAGGTCAGTTCGATTCTTGGCATAACTCTGGACCTACTAGTATTCAGCCAAATAAATTGAAATCATACTGTATAACGCTGATTATTCCTTATGACAGATGAGTGAGCTAGATGCCATCAGCATGGGAATGATGACGGCACGCGACTGGATTCAATCCGGCGCTAGGCATGCCTGGTTTATTTATTTATCCATTTCCCCACCCGTTCAACCTACAGCTTGTATTTACAATCCCGCGCTCTCTGAATTTCCTTTTCACCCCTCCCCCAGCCCGCCACCAACCTCTCCAGCCTTGTCACCACCCTCCCCCTCATCTCCTCGGAGGCTACACTTCCCCCGCTCAGATAGCACAACCATAGTGCCCTGCTGATCCTCTCGTCCTGTACTTTGCCCACCTTCATCACGCCCTTCTCCTTCTCCGACTTAACAGGGTCGTACAACACTGTTAAACCGCCCTGCTGGCCTCTAAGGAGAATAATCACGTTTTCTTTGGGTATTGAGCGGCCCGCGGGGTTAGTTGTTGGTTGGAAAAGTGTTTTGAAGGCGTTGATGTGGGGGGCGACATCGCCCTCTTCCCCACAAGCTGGTGCTGGCGCAGCCAACGCCCCCGTTGTTGTACCGCTAGAGGTTATCATCGGCAATCTCGACACAATCCCTCTGACCCAGCCGTCACGTAAATGGGCCCAGTCCGTACTCCTCGTCGGCACTATCCTGACGAGCGATCTAACGCCTGGCGCTAACAGCGTCGCGCTCAGCGCCTCAGGCGTCGTCAAATCTGCCCTGGCGCCTTGCGGTGTCGAAGACATGACGGCGTGGAGACTGGAGGAAACAGAGGGGAGGTCGTCAGTGTGCACGTATATCCCCACGACGTACACTTGTATGCGCAGGAACGAAACTGTGCGGGCGCCATGGCCGAGCAGGACGTATTCGCCTTGCTCTGCTTCCTCCTCGGTGTCGTTTTGTAAGGCAGCGGAGGGGGGTATCGGGCCGATTTTGACCCGTCGCGGAAACGCTCCCGGCCCGAAAGCGTGTGTTTCGTCACCAGGCTCGTCGCCAAGGAGGACCTCAACGCCTTTGCTTACCGCGTGGGTAAAGCATTCGCGGCTCTCGTGGGGTGCATCCGCTCGGTCGGTGGTGGAATTGGGGTCGATGCTGGTGGCGACAAGCCAGAGCGAGATCATGCCGGTGAGGGCGCCCAGAGTCAGGAGGTACAGACGGCGGGTCTCGCGCTGGCGAAGTTCGTAGTCGGCACGGGAGGGGTGACTGGGGGTGAGGGAGTAGGGAGAGCGGTGAGTGTATATGGGGCGAGGGCTGCGAGGCGCATTGGAGTGATGGTTGGGACGGTAAGCATCGGGAGGGGATTGTTGTGTGGAGAGAGGGGAAATGAGGCAAGATCGTTGGAGGAAGTGAGCCTTGTGGGCTTCGGGAAATCCAGAAGGCCTGGTCATGAGGCTGGGCCCGGGGACCGGGATGCGGAAACGGGCCACAAGACGAGGGATATTGCGGAAGGTCGACATCCGGATTGCACCCGACGAGATTAGTCTTTGGTAGGGGCACGATCAATTGATGTTTGGTCCAGTTGTTTATTCGCCAAGATTTACCACATGTGCCATGCGATGGGCACTGCCCGATATGGGCCATTTCTCGTCCGGGGGGCAGCGCCAAGCCATGCATGCTGCACGAACGAAGTGGTCTTGACGCAAGCACTGCAGACAGAAGCACGCACCCAGCTCCAGTCCGCGTGCGGACGGGGAAAAGAGTTGGGGCTGTCTTGCTCGTTCATGTGCGGGTCGCGGACATGTTAATGTGTTGGAGCCGTGAAGCAAGGAGGAGGGATGGCCTGGCGGACTGGCGGGCTGGGACGGCGAAATATCACATACAAGCAGCTTCCCCACCATCCCCCCTTCCCTTGCTGAAGCAAAGCATACCAAGACCATGCATGATGATTTCTTACCTTTTTTTTTTTTTGGCCTTAAATTCTCGCCCTGACCTGAAATCCTATAGATATCTAAGTTAAGTAATTCAAGAGAGAAATGCAAGTGATAAGTAGCTACTTCAGCTGCCTGTGTTCAGTTCGCATGTCTCGGGTTTTGCCGCTCTTCCCTCCACTTTGAGCACCAACAATGAGTTTCGCAGAAAAAAACTTGTGAAATTAAAAAAGGAAAATGGAAACGGAAAATGGGACGATAATGGCGGTAATAATAATGTCAAAGAGGTATGTGACTGAGAAAAGATAAAAAGAAAAGGAAATATAAAAACGGGCAAGCTGGGATAACCTCCGCGACGGTTAACCCCCTGGTTCCCGGTCTCCATTCGCCCTGCCACAGAAAGCAAATCAGTAGTAATACAATGCAGAAGGGTCGATAACTGAGAAATGAGGGTGAGGGCGACATTTCCCTCTGATCAGATCCAACACACAGTGAGGGATAGAGGGAAGGCAAGAAGGAGTTTTCAAAAATCCGGGCAATAGAGCTCTAGACCTAAAAGCATGTGCTGAAGAAAAGCCCCCGATATATATATAAAAAAAATAACAGGTTCCAAGTATGCCAAAAGTATAGAAAAAAAAAATAATACAAAGAAACTGGAAGGTTTGAAATAAAAACGGGGAAATTGGGGTTGAGAGTGGGATAAGTGTTGGAGAAACAAACAAACGCCGAATCAAGAAAGGCGAAACCATGCCTTCCTAAGCGATGAAATCCCTATCCAGTTAACAATCTCGAGATCAAGATGAAAAGCCGCAAAAAAAACGCAAAGAGAGTGCATGTATAAAATCCAACAAATGATATGAAAAGAACATGAAAATAAACCGAGAAAGCCGGCGACTTCCATTCCCATATGCAAGTAACAATGCAGCTAGGTAATTCCAACGCTCCAGTTCTCCCGATTCTCCACAATCCCATAGGTCCAATCCAGTCCTCAATTTCAATATGCTCCAATCTTTTTTTTGAATATCCCTGTCCAGCTTATGTGATATCCTCTGTAAATCTTGAACCCCTTGATCCATCATGAGAGGCAAGAGACCTTCCCACGCCATCGGTTCCTTGCAAACTTAGTTGTCTGTTGAAGTAAGGCCTTGGTGGTGGCGACTTAGGTGGTGGCGGACTCGATTCCTCTATACTGATTGTATCTGACGTTTCCCTTAGGCGTGAAGGCCCTGGCCCCACAGGAGAAGAAGGTGGCGATATGAACGGATTCGACGCCTGAACTGTGCTCGTGGTGGAATGTCTTGCAACTCCATGAGAGGATTTGGATGTCCCTGAAGCGCCAATCCCACTATCATCCCCTGTTAGATACGACGATTGAGCATTGGATTTCATGGAATCAAATTCAGGCCTTGAACCACCAATGGCTGGTGGTAATTTCCGCCCCGAAACCTTCACAAATCCGCGTTCTGCAGGCTCAGGGTCAGATGTCTCTGAATGACATTTTGCAATAAATGGCCTTCCCAGAATTGATATCGAACGCTGGACCATCGAAGGCGTTGGTAATGGCCCACCATACCCTGCGTCATCAAGTGCCTGAAGCGTTCGCTGTTTCTTGTGTCTTTTTAAAAGCATGAAGATGCCAAGTAATATCAGAGCAATGCCAGCAAGACCACCAAATATACCACCCAATAACCGTGGCTCCACAGGTGGGGTATCGTCCGCTGAATCACTAGCCATGTCTGTATTTGATGGGGCAGGAGGAGTATGCTCCGTTACTGTTGCTTCTGGGTAAGGGTTGTATACGGCAAAGGTAGTTGTGAGCAGCCCTGTGGACAACTCCGTCGCCGTCGTCGTTGAGTTTGCGCTACTTGATGTTGTCAAAACTGACAGGATTGTAGTTTTGTTGCGAACAGCTGGTGTTGTGAAGACAATCACTGTACCACCGCTAGTAATTGGAGCTCGGGAAAGGTCGCCTAGCATTGCATAGTTAGTGGAGGCTATTTTTGGAACATAGGTCAATAACAGCCGCACTCACCACCTGTCCCATTTGGAGCAAAATTCGATATTGTTGAAATAATAGTGGTATGTACTAATGCATCCGTAGTTTCCCTCCGCGAAGTGTTTTCTACATCAGTGGTCGATGTTGGAGCTGAGGAAACGAAGCTTGTCCACAAAGTGGAGGGGCTTGGGGTTTGAGCTTGTGATGTGACAACCGGCGGCAGGTCAGTTGGATCCGGAATGGTCGACACGGTTGCTGAAATTGATTCTGAAATCAATGTTTGTAGGTCAGGCACGTCCTGCCGCGGCTGATGCCAATAGAGCCTTCTCTTGCTGAGCTGTGACCAGGCCAGGAGAATCGGTCGTACAGTATCCTCAAGATTTACTCCCAGCACCGCTTCCATCACACCACCACCCCCGCCATCACCAGTCCGGGCCCAATCCTCTTCTTCATCTGTTTTACCTGTGTGCGAGTCCTCATCCTGCAGCCCGCTATCCCGGCTAGGTCTAGCCAACAAACTCACCATCGCTCCAATTTTTGTACGACAGCTGTTCTCTGCCTCGGCCAAGCTTTGGACCAAATAAGGTTGGTATTGGGCGAGATTGTAAGCGTTAGAGACACACCATGTAATAATCTCAAGGAAGCAACAGACGTAAACAGGGCCAGTTGCACTGAAGGGCCTCGTATGGTGGTGACCCTATGAAATCAAATTCCAATATTTCTTCACTCTTTATTTTTTTCCCTTCTTTCCTCCCCCCCCGTTCTGTATTCAAACTCAGAGTCCTTCAAAGCTCTCGCAAAATACTTACTAGGTTCTACGTTTTTTCTTTGCGCTCTTCTCGCGCGGCGGGCTAAGCCGGGATAGGACAGTCTTCGAGGTTTAGCCTCCACTTCTGAGAGTTGCTAATTAAAGCAACAGGCGATGATTTGCCCGTACGGATCTTGCGCCTGGGGGTCCGAGTACAGAATTCGGTTGATTACGAGACTGTGGCTGGGCGGAGGATGTATTGGATGGAAAACTATAAGGGATCGCCTTCTTTCTAAGCAGCCAAGGGATGAGGGGGATGAGCAATGGTGGGTGATTAGGCCTAGGTGCGGGTCGTTTCGCTGTCAGGTGCTGTGAATGCGTGCGAGCGATTGCAGTGGTACCGGCGGCTCTGAAGGGAGGCGCAAAGGCAAGCAGTGTGAATACTTCTTCGTGAATGGCAAGCAGGCAGTGGGCTTAAGACTTGCAATTGAAGCGGCTGTGCAAGTTGCTGCGTCGGGCGCGAGGTAATTGCCGCTCAGGATGCGAAAATACCAAATGCACTGATTAGATAGAATAGAAATGAGCAATGGAAGTGGATCTTGAAAGAGCGTGGAAGCGCAGTAGGCGTGGCGTGAGTCTTGCGGTGGCTCTGGAGGTGCTGCCAGTATTCTGCGGAGGAAGCTGTTTGTGTGCTGGAAACAACCTCGAGGTGCTTGCGAAAGGAGCTGTGGTACGCCAGCCCGCCGGCCCATCGTTAGCAT
The DNA here is from genome assembly GCA_015179045.1 of Kalaharituber pfeilii. Taxonomy (NCBI): domain Eukaryota; kingdom Fungi; phylum Ascomycota; class Pezizomycetes; order Pezizales; family Pezizaceae; genus Kalaharituber; species Kalaharituber pfeilii. The sequence goes on along the minus strand of WHUZ01000009.1, from coordinate 145,703 downwards.
CAGTCCGTCCACTTCAGCACTTCTTCACAAATGTGATACAGCCTCCTTCCCCTCTCCTAGCACCGTTAACTTAAGGAATCAAAAGATATTGCCCCTCTGCCCTGTCCCTCCGCCCATCCCTCACCCCCCATTCTCTGCTCCAGTGTTCAGTGCTAACTGCAGTGCTAGGCCGCTCTCTCCAGATGCCCTCCTCCCCTCCATTACGCCCCTCTTGGGAATCAACAAGGCTGGTGCAGCGTACCGTGGTATGTAAATGCATGAATAGGACTAGGCCTATGTTTTGGAAGCGAACGGACACAAGTTCAAATGGCTGTGATGCCACCCCTTATCCCTTCCCTGCCTCAATGCTGTCGCGCTGTGGCCCTTCGCCGGACGACGAAAGCCCACAATTGCCGCGTGCAGTGAAGAAGCACCGACAGTAAGAAACAAACCACCGACAGTCAAGTCGAGGAACGGAATGTAAAAAATAAAAAGAGAGAATAAAGGAGAGAAAGAACGCAATGCAGCAAACGAAAGACAAGAGATTGACTGATCAACGGCAAAAAAAAAGAAGGGGTAGAACACCCACCGAAGCAACAAGGAAGCTTAATGAGTGTCCAGGGTGTTGCAAACCTTGGACGGCTAAACACTAAGGGCCAACCACTTTAACACTTGGATTAACCCCAGTCCAGATAATCAATTCAGGTACAAGATGGCTCTCAGTAATTTGGCCCTGCACACCAAACGGTACGATCCAGATACCAGAGTCCGCGTGATGATTTGTTTTTCTCTCTTTTCGTTACAATTTCTTTATTGCAGTGCTGATTATTATCGTAATGCAAAATAGAAGCACCCTATTCGCTCGCCGTGAGTGTCTGCGTCGTGCTAATTTGCCCGAACTTCTAGCAACCATCCGCTTCGGACTGCCCACTCGTCTGTCGGTGTATGCAATGCCGTAGTGTTCTCGTGCCTCCCTTTTTCTTTCTTTGATTCAGGTACCATTCACTTTCTGCCAATAAGCTTCATTCACAGGATATAGGATTCTGGTGAAAGAAAAAGACACCTATAGAACGAAACCCCTTCCGATATGCAATGCACAAACGTAAACGGGAAACTTTCAACTTGACTTTGATGACTGTCGATTCTTGTAAAGCAGTGCTGGTGCGGGTCCGTGCAATGATGCAATGTATATACCCTGTTCTAGTGAGAAAACGTGCTGACTTGATTACAATCACCGAAGCTGGGTGAAGAGTGATTCAATTATATCGAAGCAAGCTCAATTACTGATCCAGCTTCAGTCAAGGAAAATTCGGCAGAGGGGGTGACCACAAATGGCTGGTTGGAAGGCTGAATAATGGAAGGGCTGGACTCGGCCGCCATCTTCCTACCAAATAATCAATCCTAACACTGCAAAAGCCAACAATGCTTTTACCTACCACCTTCCGCCGCTGATGGTTTTGAGAACCTTTGCCGGCGTAGGACCATTGTGATCAGCATCGGTTTACAACTAAGAGGCCTAAAAGCCGAACACTCTGCATTGTCTTGGTCCAATTGGCTTGGCCGTAATGTCACGACCCGCCGCAGATATAAATAGAGAGAAGGGGAATTCAGGCTACTGCGAGGTGCCAAGTTTCTTGGAGCGACTGTCATTTTACACCTGCAGCAAAAGCTCTTCAATGGTGCGTTTTGTGGAGAACCGGGAGTCTTACTGGTTTATCAACCTGCAGAGCCCCTGGTCAAGACTACACATGTCGCACAACATATCCCAATCATGCCCTGGTAACACATTTAACTCAAGGTGTGGTTGTCAGTCAGACGATAAGTATTTGAAGAGAGTTTTGGGGTTCAAGCTCAAAACTGTGGGAATCTGTTCCCCACGAAATAAAATACGTTAGGGCTCATCGGTAGATCATCCTCTTTCTGGCGCTCATATCAAGATCCGTTGTGACAGAGTACAGCCACTGTTTGTGATTGAATAATACATCGATCGTAATGCGGTGGACAGCAAGACCTTTTTGTAGCAAAGAATGCACCAGCTGCCCCTCACATTTGGAACATCAACTCCTTACATGAAGGTAGTCTTTACCTAAACATTAGCATCATCAGTTGATTAGGTATGCACTGGATCAAACAACGACGTTCACCCATCAAGACCCAGGATAATTTAACTGCGAACGCCATAGGCTTTGTTTATTTGTGGAACGCAGTTCCATTTTGGTTTTCTCCCTCACCTTCCCCTCGTGTTCCCTCATCAAATTCTGACCGTACGTCAGGAACACACTTTTACTCGCGACCGCTGTGGATGTGCAGCCAGTAACGCATGCAATGACAGACTGTCAACATCAGCCCCTGATAATTCCGCAAATATACCGGTAACTAAGAAAACAGCTTTGCGAGATGGATGAGTCGTACAAAAAAAGAAAAAAATAATACGAATGGATCTATAGACACCAAAAGAACATACACATGAGTGGACGCCGGGAGCTAAATTTGCGCCTTGCCATACTGGATTGGCCTTGTCCATGACGTTCCGGGGATAGCAAATTGAGGTGGAAACCAGGGACTGTACTCTACATAGCAAGCAAAATTCAATTGGCATCGGCTGGATATTAGCAAGTGTCGCTCTCGTGCCTTGCTCTCATTTCCAGGCCTGATTGGGGCACGACTGTAAGCCTATGAAACTCCTAGCAGATTGACTCACGTGATATGCTAGTCATGTATTAGTAAATCATGCTATAATTGAGGATCAGTAGAAGTAGCTATCAATGCGATTGCATATTTCAGCTTCTTACTTACAAGAACCGAGCCAATCTCTACTTCTCCAGTCCTCGCGTCATAACTTAGGACGCGTCTTGACTTAGGGCCCAGTCCTAGCAAGCAAATACCACATTAGTACATTGGTCAGAACATGCTAACATATGTCTAGCGCAAAGATGTTGGTGACTAGAACCACATAGAGTTGAAGCAAAGTATGATAATTATGTTGTAGTCTCGTAACACGCTGACTATTTATATGCGAATGGCTTATCTTTCATTAAGTATCTGCATACTATAAAGATTTCTCCACACCTGCAAAATTGTGAGCTGGCACATGAGTTCTAGTTATGCGACAGAAAATTCTAATCGAGAATGCGCATATAGAGTCCTGAAGATGGCTGTAGAATGCCAATTTTTTTCTTCTCCATATGAGGCTATGGGAAATTATCTAGAGATCCATCAGATGTTGGCAATTTGATCATGAAAACATAGGTTTTCAAGAGATTTCTCCTCCATGACCCTATTTCATTTGTATTGGTTTTGGTCCTCAATGGTTCACAAGTGCATATATGGAGCAAGGGACAGATGCTGTGTTTGTAGTATCTATAATAACAATTAGCATAGGATGATATTGAAACGTTTCTTTTAACGTCTTTCCAACTTGCTAATTTTAACCTATGTCTATGATATGATGTTACCTTTGCCCAGATGCATGTCGAAATAGGGCAAATGAGAGTCTGGACACGAGATCAGGGCAAATGGAAATCGCGCGGCCTCGGCGCTAGCAAATGTAGGGAATCAAAGAGCGGATTATTTTGGGTACAAGAGGACGGCGTACCTATTTTGAACATTATCTCAAGGTCACCAGAGGTCCAATTTGCTTGATCCATCGCCAGCACAGCCTTCTGGACTTAGGCTTCCTACTTGGGAAGTATTATCTGATAAAACGTCATAGCGTCACGAAGATGGGACTGCGGCATATTTAGTTACATACCTGCGTACTCATCACAATAGACATATTTACTTTTTATCTGCACTCAAATAATCAATCGTGCGCTCTGTGATGATTTGCGTTTAGATTACTACTTTGGATTCCGAAATTATCTGTTATTCTCTGTTCCAGTTAGACTTACTTGGTTTGAGTTCCCTCGAGAATATGGGCATACATCGGGCACTCTCAACCATGTGAGACGGCGTTGCATTTAATGCATACCTCCAGCGCCCATGAACTTCATCCTGCAACATCTGGGGACGAGGCTACTGCAACATATTGTGCAACATCAATGGTAAAATATGATTTACTTCATTACTTCACTAGCCAGGCTCCGACTTATATTCTCTTCGCTTATAATCCATCAAAATGGAATTAGATACTCGTTCTACAAACACCTCGTTTACTTGAATAATCAATTGATAATTTTAAGCTACAAATGGGATGCCCTGAATTGCATACTGTATATGTGCCGAGCCATTCGTTCCAGTCACCACTGGTTTGGGCTACTCGGTTCGTGGCCCGGACCACTCACAACCCGCGTACTTGTTCGGAAAGTATTGGAAGGCTGCATAAATTGTACGCACTATTCGCCTTTTGGAATAGTGCATATTTTTTATGTAGCGTTCCGATACTAGTACTTTCCGAACCAGCGAGTACAACATTTATTGACCTTTTGTCACTACAGAAATTAATATCATAGAACAGGTAAGTCGCTAAATCATTGCGGCTGCCATATTATGATGCTTGAAATTCTTTTGAGTATTTGTTTATTTACATGTTTATTTACTCACATACTCTCTTATCCTTTGGCAGTTACATGCTTTTGATATTTATGAATCTTCATTTATACATCTGTATTTTAGTATGATTCTCCACAATTTGCTATAGAAGAGTATTTCACTGGAATGGAATTTTCGCTGAGGAGAAAAGTATTCGCTGAAGAGAAAGCATTTCGCTGAAGAGGGTTCCGCATTCTTAACGCCAGTTTGGTTGGGTTCGAAGTTAAGTGTAAGTACGCGTGTAGGTAAAAAATAGCGAAAGAAGCTGTAGAGCTTCCCAAATGCCGAGGAACCAGGGTGTGAGCTCTAGAGTGCTAAAGCATAAGCTCAGGTTTGCAAGCGACGCCCAGGAAAAGGGGAGGTACTGGTTACTGAAGGTGGGCGCAACTTTGCACCTGTGATTTCAGCTCCAACAGAAGCAGCTACACCCCCAGTTTCCTGCTCCAAACCCAGAAATTAATTATCTGGGCTTCTGGAATTCTCATGATATCTTCTACTTTGCCATAGCTATCGTGGTTGCTGAGATATTTGGGGTTAAAATTGTAGAGCTTTAATCGGGGGGTGAAACCATTCGCTAGAGCTCTATAGCTTCCGCTGCGCCACACTTCATTAACTAGCAGAGGTACAGCAGGAGTCAGGAGTGTCTTGCGAAAGGTCTCTACAGTACTGTATCATACTGTAATAGAGAGTTTGCTGGAGTCAAAACCGGGGGTGTGCGCCAGAGCCCCAGTAATTACAGTAACTTGTGAATGATTGGTACTGTGGGAATCTTGGCATCTCAAGTGCCACGGTGGGTGAAGGCCTGGGGGGAGGTAACTACCAAAAAGGGAAGGAGGTACCAGAAAGTTACGGGTATTTCTTGAGGGGAGAGGAGGGGGCCTCCTCAGATCATCATCATCATCGTCGTTGAGGGTCACAGTATTATTGGGTTTTGCCTGTTAGGTCTTACAGTTGTTCCGTTGTGTTCTCAAGATATAGTAAACTGGTTCTCTTCACATCTCTATCCTTATTTCTCTCCTCTTACTTTTTTTTCATGTTCTTCCCCTCCGTGAACTTTCCTCTTGATCCCTCCCATATCATAGTACCTGGGCTTTTCGCTACTAGGCCATTATTCTCCTGCGGCCGCTCGAATTATATACATTAGAGAAGTTATTAATTCGTTCCCCCTTTTTTTTTTTTTTTTCTTTTCTTTCTTTTTCTTTTTTTTTTTTTCTGTCAACATGGGACCGAGAAGGCAAAGCTGCTACCGTAATAGTATAATTTCAACTGCGGGGCTCGTTGATAACATGCATCATATCCCACTTTTAATATATTTTACACTAGGACCCACTCGTTAGAGCTACATTCTAGCCTTTAAAATGAGCAATATTCGTCTGAGTCAGTTACAAAGTCTGTGATTTTATTTTATTTATTTATTTGGGCCCAGAGCCTCACCACTGGGGTTGCCGGACCAAGTCTGTTTTTCCTAAGTGAACCAGAAATTGATTTGTTGACCCAGTGGGAGTTAGGCTAACCTATGGCTTCCGATGCATGTATTACCCTCATCCTTTACCAACACTAGTACAAAGTGGCCTTATAGGGCCCCGTCTCAGAATGATCTCATACAGTCGTACAAAGGGGTACGCCGCAGATCCCAGTACATCCAATATATCATCGATTGGCTTTTACAAATATTTTATATATTTACTTTAGGGACAATGGCCATATTACCCCGACCGTCAAGGAGGGGCATAACTTCACATCCTAATGCAAATGGAGCCTCTATCATTAGATGAGGTACTTGAGGTTACGCCAGCGATGGAAAATACTCATGTATTTATCATATACCCATTCAAAGAATTAAATTATCTCCTTCACCCCCCCTTTGCCTTTATTCCCCTACATACAACACACGGCTACATGATATTTAATAGAAAATTGCAAACGCCTCTCAGACCCCAACCCATCAACCCTGTTAAAACTTCTCTAGTCCAGCTTTACGTGCATGTACACCCCCCGTTCATGAGCTCATAAGCAAGTTCATAGTCGTGGAACCAATAAAGACAACAATGTTGAAGAGCAAGAAGTCGATGGCCCAATCCTTACCAACGATTATTAAGACAATGAAAAGAATGGCAAACGCCCTGCATCACCTTTCGAGTCATATATGTGTAAGAACTTTGCCGCCACCATAATCCACCATCCATCCCGGGCACGCTACCCCGGCACATCAATTTTCTTTTTTGTATGTTGTCAACCTGTGCTGTTTTTCCTTTTTCCTTTTTTTCTTTTTCGTTTCAATTCCATTTCCTAGACAACAAAATGAACGCAAGATTATCTCAAGTGCACAATTGCGAACCCGACAAACAACCTGCCCTTTCTTGGCAACAAAAGCATGTCAATACGTCACCCAAGTCGGGAAAAAAAAATTTACAAAACGTATAATAGCGGCAGTGGATGGAGAGAGCGGTAGAGGGTGGTCAGCTCTTTATGATCCTATAGAATCGTTGATCATAAAGAAAGGGAACAAGAAAAAAGAGGGGTAGCAATAGTCCGTTTCACAAAGAGTCCACCTGACTAGGAAAGAAGGCATTAAGAATAGTGAAAGAACAACGAAAATTTATCCAGCCAGTGATTGGTAAAAAGGCATTGCATTCAGAAATAATTGTCAACGAAACGATTCATTCGCCCCCTGCCCTAATGCTCCAAAGGAAGAACTTGTTTTAATGAACCCCGACTGCACTGGCCAATTGAGGCCCATTACGCCACTAGTCCTGGGCCTGTTGTGACCTTCTCTGTTTTTCAGCCTCTAAATTTTCGTAGAGCAAGTATAAAGCCTTCTCATTACTTTCCGGGCTTCCCATGATTGTAAACATTCTCTCCCCAGTGTCGTCATGTGCAGTTTTAGCAATGCTGATTTTGGCACCAGAGCTTCTCCGAATCTCGGAGATCTTAGATCCACCCTTTCCAATTATGCATCCAACCATGTCCGCTGGAATGCTAATGTTTTGCGTTTGAATTTCTCCTTCGTCGATGTTGCCAGGGGGGCTTGTACGGTCACGGTAACCACGAGGAGGATGCTCTGAGAAATCGGCACCATTTCCAGTTCTGGCGTATGAGCGACTTCGGTCACCACGGCTGTCACCGCCATTACTACCAAGGTTTCTAACCGGGTTGTAAAGGACAGTGCCAGTACCTCGCTGGTGGTCGTCGATAAGACATTTACCGATCTCCCAGACTGCAGCACGGATTCCCTCCGCATTGCCAGTAAGTTCAACAACACGCTCCGTTGACTGCGGGAGCATGTCCTTCTGGGCAACCATACGAACACCTGAGACGTCCTGAATATGCTTGATTTTGAGACCCTGGCGACCGATTATGGTCCCCATCTGATTGTGGGAGATGAGTAATCGGATAGCTAAAGTTGGGCATTGAAGTTTGAAATTAGCTTTATGCTTGCACGCTGCATATTCGAAGATTACCATATAGAGCACAAATTGCAAAAGTAGGGTGGCATACGGTGACTTCCCACTGGTGGAGCACTTCCTCCTATTGCTGCAGGTGGGCTATCCAACAACGTTTGAGCCACCATACCGTAGGCTCTACTAACACCGTCCAAAGTGCCCTGGATAGTCAACACTCGGTCCTGCACATGTGGTACGACCTTGCTAACACCAGCTTTGACCCCAGTTTCTTCCCTCAGATCAGCGACATTCTTTCCAGCCTTGCCAATAATCACACCAGCTTCCTTCGTAGACACAATGGCGCGAACGGTGAGTTGGCTTTGGCCATATTCCTCCTCAGTACGTTCTGCTTGCTCAGTTTCGCCATGGACATGTTCATTGTCATGAACGTTCAGCTGCTGGAAGGACTCGACGTAGGATTCCTCGCCGGCATTGTTAATCTGAGTTTCAGCTTCGTTGGACATGCCGAAATATTTCAAAGTTGCCAAGAAGTATTTGGGAGGGTATGGTATTAGAACAACACAAAGTTCGGCTATGGGTAACCGACGGGACGGGTGGGAGAGATCGCTCTGCGGAACTTCTGCGGAGGAGGAAGGAGGGGGGGGGAGCGATCAATCTGATAAGCCCTTTGTTGAGCGGACTGGGATGATAATGAGGAGCTTGTATAGAGGTGGGGCGGATGTGGGGTGGAGAAGGGGTGTGTTGGAGGGAGGCGGACGGTGAGAGGATGTGGGGGGAGGGCGGGGGGGGGGGGGGTGAGGGGAGGAGGAAGGGTTAAGAGGGTGGATGAGGTTTTAGGAAAGGCGAGATGTGAATGGGAGCAGGGGTGAAGGGGAGGTAGGGGAGAGGAAGAGATGGGCGGAAGAGGAGGGGAGGTGGGGGAGGGGTGAAGGGAGAATGAGTCGATGGTGGTCGTCAGATCGATGATGGGCGCCGTTGAGGAGAAGGGAAAAAAAGACTTGCGTTGCAACTTAGTGGAGGGCGTCGTCAAGCGCAGTGAATTAGGATCGGAGCGGGCGCCTTAGTCAGGCAACCTGCGCCCACCAGTACAGCAGCGGCCATAGGGCAACGTCTCACGAGGCTGCTCCAGCTCCCGCGACACAGAAGATGACATCCAATACGCGAGGAATTCGAAACCTAGAGACGCAATCAGGATGCGAGATGCAAATATGTGCGCATCTATATAGTATGCGTGCATCTCTACTGCGTAAACTGTGGCGCGGTGTTTCCATCCTTTATTCCAGCTTTTGCGCACAATACTGATAGCGCTTGTTAGGCCTTTGGGCTGGCCGCATTCTTTGTCCTTCATCGAGAATTGAAACATTGCGAAAAACGGCCATGTAATTCCAATTTTTGTTGGACAGAAAAAAAGAAAGAAAACGGTCCTGACTAGGTTCATATCGATAAAATCTCCCCCCCGCTGCCGGGCAGCGAATGGAACTTAGCCCTAGCTCCATGCGATACGTCCAGCACGCTTTGGCAACTAAGCTAGAACAGTACAAAACCTGTCACATGATCCGTGCGCCAAGCATCCGCTTACTACCGCTGAGGTATGATAGCTCACGGCCTGAATGTGGGTAGCTTGACTCCGTATTGACTATTTCTGCTCTCCTTAATCTTGTCCTATATTGCTTGTGCTACGCTGGTACAGTATTATTTACCTATAGTTTACTTAACATGTTCTCACAGAGAGCTTTGTTCATCCAATTGTGAGCCTCTCGCTTGTGGGCAGCAGGACATTTTTGGTCCACATATCCGTCAGCTAATGTATGTGACATCACCAAGCCTGGCACAGGCAAATATCTCAATTGGCCAAACGATAATGGGGAGTGGGTCGGGGAGTGTTATGTATGTGGATAGAAGACCTGATAACATTCCAGGTTAGCGCCTGGCGCTGCAGGGCTGCCAAGAGATGTAAAATACGGAGTTTGTGGGCGCAAATTCGGTCTCTGCAAGGACACACATCCTCAAGGAGACTAATCCTCAAGTATGAAGCGGTTTGAATTTAGAAGCTTGAATATACTATATACTTTTTAGGTGCCCTCGGATACATATCATTGACACCGGCCAAAAAATCTCAATTTCTGTGTGTCGTCTAACCACATTGGCCCAGCTCTTGAAGATTCAGCTAAATTCTCGTACCTACACCTTTCTTGCTTAGTCTCATCCAAGTTCTGTAGTTGCCGGGCTCCATTCACAATAAGTGTCGAAGTCATAGCTGATTAGGACATTAACCATTGTCACTTCATAACTTTCTACTCTGCTTGAAACATTAAATAGTGTTAAATTAGAGCTTTAGGGATATATGCGCCATGTCTTTTCTGAGTTTGTCTGTAGGTCCATTATGAGACTTATGTCCGAAGCACGTAGTCTTGAAGCCTTCTCATTATAACGCCAGAGCGAAAGATACCACTGGCATGAGTCTTGTTTGCGGAAAGTATGGAGACATTTATGTGACGGACGGCATACTCAATATCAATTTGAAGTTGCCGAAGTTGGAAAGACATAGCGAAGTGACGGTGAAAACCTAATATTTGATTTTTGCCGTACTCCTATAGGAAGTCATCTCCTTGGCCTCGCTAGGTATCATCTCCTTTTTGTTGGTATGTGTGGGCACATGGCCAACGAACGACATGCACATGCAGAATATAATCAGCATGTATAAACCGACTGGGATAAATGTATCACCAGGTGTGAGCAGGTTATATATCATTTCAGTCATTGCCAGCGCCTTGTGAACCAAAATTCCGAAAGATAGTCGGGAAATACAGAGAATTTTGACAGTTATAAGAATTGTCCGTTGATGAAGGAATTTGAGACTGGGCAAAGGGTGAGGACGAGGGCCTAATATCGGAAAGTGCTAGAACTGCTGATATATTTGTTGGAGTGAGGAAACGCTGGAAGGGATGGGGAGGTATAAATACAGAAGTATACGGGCGGAGTAGCAGAACCATAGGACTATCCCGGCGTGAGGCTTGGACGCTGCGGCTTGTGGCGTCAAAGACAACTCCTATGATAGCAGCGACTACTTCTTTTAGTCTGCCAAGAGCAATGGGCTATCAAATCTTTAGAGTCAAAGGCAAATCTCAAGAGTGAAATTGTTTTTCACTTTTGCGCTTAAACTGCTGGTTACGAGACTACTTAAACTTTACGATTCCTTTTTTCTCATGCGGAAGCCTGACCAGCAACCATAGGTACAAGGCTGATCTCCCCTCAACCACTGGGAGCCTCATGTGTTGTCGTCTTGACGATGAGCTACAACCATCTCGACGATTTCGTCTTTATGACTGTTATCCCATATGACGTTGGCATAAGAGTAGCATCTCTGTCCCTCCTTCCAGCACTAATGTTTCTCCTATGATGATTCAAATGCCAAAATATTGAGGGTAATCAAGCATTGACGGAACAGCATACAAGACCTCAAAGCTCCTGCACAATACTGTTTAGAACAGGATGGACATGTTTTTCTATCCAGAATAACAGAATGTCTCTACTGCATACCGGAAATATGAGGTCGATGCCATATAGAATGCCAATTGACGCACACTGTATCATTACTAAAACCATCTTAAGGTTTCGAACACTTGAAGTGACCATGCAAACCGAAGAGATGTTTTGATATCCAACTTCCTTCTTGGCATACAACAAATGCACAGCTTAGTACTCTGGCCTGTGCATAGTAGAATGCCTTATTCAACTATTTCCAAGATGCATGCATCAACTTTAGAAGCTCTCTATGACGCAGTGCAAGTTTTTTCAACTTGTAGTATGCCGACAAAAACTAGGCATATCCTAGTCAGCGTCTGGTTACGAGACTAGGCATATCCTATCATAGGAAGTTGATACTTGATTGTTCACAACTCTGATTACTAGTAGCTTTAATGGTATATTGTTTCACCTAGGCTACTTTGGGGAATCTGGCAACGGCCTTAGAATGTTTCCGAGTAATTTCACAGACTGCATCATGCATTTCAGGAAGTTTGGCTACTACGTGACCCTCTCTGCAAAAGTAACTTGCTCACTACGGTGCTAAATTGGAACCTTTGTTGCCCAGGAAGAAATTGGACCTGCCCATGGAGAGTTTCCGGATCCAATTTTAGTGAATTCTTAGACCCTACTACAGACCTACCACAAGTGCATGCAAGCATCTGAGATTCTCAGTGATTGGAATAAATTGGTAAAATCCTATCACTCCTCGAATTGAAGCTCACAATCTTGGTTTACTGATAAGCGGTATATACTCGCTCGTTCAAAAAGTATTGGAACGACTAAATTATTTAGTACTTGCATATTGCATAATCAAGAATAGTCGCTGCTCACTTTTACTCCCTGCGCACGCTCATACTTTGTGCACCACTTTTACTGTCCACACGGCGTTGTACAAATAATTCAGTGATACAGTTCAGTGATACAGTTATGTGAAGGATATACAGTGCCTAGCAGAAAGTCATCCTAGTATGGTTTTGCAATGCAGCATAAGGGAAAGCTTTCACTAGCTAGTAAAATATGTATTCGGACATAGCACATAATGTGTATTAGTACCGCTGTCCGAATACATATTTTACCGGCTACAGTAGTACCAAAGTCTCCTTCGGAGTTGCGAGACATGCAGCCAAGCGCACCTCCTCTGCACTATTTCTCAGTATCATGAAAAGAATCACAAAAAAATCAATACAGTAACAACAAATTTACAGGAAAATAGTAGACCGCATGAATAGACACTGGAGAATCTGAATCTTTTTTCAGAATTTTAAAATTGAGCATTTTTGGTTCAATTGTTTTGTTTTTGCAAGGAGGGTGCGCTCGGCTGCATGCCTCTCGCCTCCAAAGGATACTTGGTAGAGCGGACCTCGTGCTTTCCCTTATGCTGCATAGTGAAACCATACTAGGAAGACTTCCTGCTAGGCACTGTATCTTTGTCACCCTTAGCTCTGATACAGTGAGCAGGAAGAGTAGACAACTGCTGATTGATCTCATCCACAGTAATCTTATTCCCACAACCAAACCTGCTCCATCTCACTCACTGTCATGATTTTTTTCTGACTGTCTCAAAATTCTTTTATTCATGAAATCCCAGATATTGTCTATCTGATGATTTTGAAGCAAAGCTTAATCTTATATTAGGTATAGATGATGTCAACTGTCACAGCCCACCTACGCACGCATCGATATCATCCTTTTCCGCAGCCGACAAGTCAAGCCGAGCCGACGTGCCAAGCCGGAAGGTGAGACCTTACTAATGGCTAGCCGACTCGGAAAGGCTTGACAAGCCGTCCCGGTCCGGTTGATTAGCCCTCTGACAGCTCATTGATATACCTTCCAATATTAGCATCACTATTGCCGCTCTTGTATTCCGGATTCTCTTTCTCATATCGTTATAGTCCTGTATTCCCTTTCTATGTCAATTCCCCAGCATATAAGGGCCCCAAGCCCGCCTCTGTAGATAGCTCTTCTTCTCCTTGTCCGTTGTCTTGTTGATCAATAGACCCGTCTGGTTTCTCATACTCCTCCGCCGCTGCCATTGCCATAGTCCGTGACCTCTAGCCGCTGAGCCGCCGCCGCCGCCGTAGTCCTCGACCCATAGCCGCCGAACCGCCGCCAAACCGCCGCCGATGCCCAAGCTGACCGTACCCCTTGGCAAGACCTCCGCCCAGGCCCCCCACCGACGTTACATCAACTAAGAGACTCAACTGCCTCATAAAATTCCAAATTAGAGCCCTTATTTGCAGCTCCTGCAATCGCATGCTGATTACATCATAATATGTAGTTTTAGGTACATCTAGTATAGAAATAGTCTTGTAGGATACATTAATGTATCGCAAACTAAGTATTAGAGCTCTTCTTTTGGTATGACCTCCATACCTACATATATTGAGTAACTACGTAGCTACTTATTATTTTACTTACTGTACCTCGTATTTTGTGCAGCTAGCGAGCACTCAATAACAGGGACAGACAGCGAAAGACTAGAATGTGGATATTATCAGGAGATAATGACTGCGGACATGAAATGAGGGGGTTATAGCCCTGGGCCTGGGGTTATACTTGACAGTATTATGAGCTGTATGCATTACATATTTTTTTATGCATTCGTCAGCCGTTCCAATACTTTTTGAACGAGCGAGTAATCATAGTCTGGTTGCAGAGTAATCATGCCGCTTAAGAATTCGGTTGCCAATGCCTTGCACCAGCGTGCAGTTTAGCTTCGAGAACAACTCCTGGGGCGAAGGTTAGTCTAACGGTGAAGACTTTGCTTGATGCTGGATCCGCACCCCATAACGGAAAAAGAGTCTGTTGCCGACTATGATAAAAGGGCCTGCTGTGCTTAGAGATAAACTCACGCAACTTGGTAGCGTGGCCAGGGGCATGCAATCTCTTTCCAAAGTGCCCCATGCCTGAGTGGGACAGTGGGGGCACCCCTGTCTTGCTTGCGGTAAGCGTTGCAAGGGCATCTCAGCGAGAGGGAACACATGCATTGGAACTTTTCTGAGAACTGTCGTGGATTGACGCTCCATCGGCATTGTTGTCTCTACAATGGCTTGCCGCAGCAAAGGGACTAGACAGGCAACTTTGAGGGATAGCCACCAAAGCACGCAGTCAAGGATACCGACGCACCTTGTCTTCCCGTGAATGCGGACTGGTGGAGATCAGGAGAATGACCGTGGGGTGCACATTGCAGCAATTGGGGGTGATAATTACGATAAATGATGTAGAAATTGCTTTTTTGTGTCCTGCCATGCGTGGGAAAGGGAAGGCTTCAAATCGCACACCCTGTCGCGATCTTCTTTCTCTCATTATCAACCAACGACCGCGCTACCACCACCACATGCTTCACTTCACACGCGATTACTCTTGCTCCGGACCAAGCGTACAACCCCCGCCTCCTCTGTCCCATGCCGCTATTCACCTAACTTTGCCCTGTCTCGCGGCTCGTCCCGTTTATACTTCAACCAGACAGCGTCTGCTGGCATGGGCATCAGGCACGGGGTTGTGGTTGGGGGAGGCGTCCGTGTGGGTGGGTATGTGAGTGTATTCGGATGATGCTTGTGCGAATGGAATTTTTCCGGTCAGTTCAAGACTGTTGTTGTGTCACTTGATATCTGGGTTGTCTTATCATATCTCTTGCCCTACCGCCACTGCCCCCATCGCCTCGAAACGCATTATCATGGTCGTGGGGGTTACTTAGATTTTAGTTATTAGCTGCATCATTATAAGTATGGTGGAAATACCCTGGTGTCATCTTGCCCTTTTTATTTTGGTCTATTAGATTTTATAGCTCCGTTGTATTCTCGAGACTGGCCTCGTTGATTTC
The DNA here is from genome assembly GCA_015179045.1 of Kalaharituber pfeilii. Classification (NCBI taxonomy): domain Eukaryota; kingdom Fungi; phylum Ascomycota; class Pezizomycetes; order Pezizales; family Pezizaceae; genus Kalaharituber; species Kalaharituber pfeilii. The sequence goes on along the minus strand of WHUZ01000009.1, from coordinate 130,439 downwards.
TAGTTTTCTTCATTGCTTTATCGTCATTACAGTCATCAAAATCACCATCTAGTGTCATCTCAAGGCTACAGAGGCCTCTCGTTCAGATAAATCTTCTGCATGCCCAGTGGCTCGGTAATAGCAGATGATTCCTGGCTTTAGAGTATTTGACCCTCTTGAAATACTCAAATACAACGCTATGATTGAGCCTTCATTCCGCACCCTTTCACCCCCAGCTCCTTCAAGAGACCTTTACGGCGGCAACGCAACTCGACTTCCTCCAAACTATCGTCATATTCGTCACACTCGTCCAGCAATCGAGCCTCGGGAGATACCAGAAACTATGGAAAGATCAGGAGATTGTATGGTTATCCTTCCATTCAGTCGGTCGGCATTTCGTGGAACTCAGCACAACGGTCCGAGCAAGTGCGAGTGCAGTAGTTTCTTTATGAGCCCAGGAGATCCAAGTTATTGCTTGTGCGGGCACCCAGCAAGTTGCCATAGCCCCAAAGCTTCCGCATCTGAATCGTCCTCCAAGGATTCAAGCCCTTACATACCACCAATTAGTGCATATACAGGCCCATCAATTGCTTCGCCATTCTCTGTACAAAACCTGTCTCGCTCTCAACTGTCAGAAAACGACCAGAATGCAGCTATCCTTGCCCGACTTACAACGCTTGAGCAGCTATTGACATCGGAGATCCATGCTCGACAGGTTCTGCAAGAGAACCAGAAGTATATACAAATGTCATACCAACGACTATCACAGCATTGCCGGTGTCTATCTGATGAAATCGATCTAATCATTGCGAAATCAGGGGAGGCTGCAAGGGAATTACTTGATTTGGAGGTTCTAAATCAGAGACAGAGGAAGATGGCCGAGGATATTGAAAGAATTAAAGGGGCAATTGAGGGTCTAGATGAGAGGACTGAGGACCTCGAATTCCGCAGCGAAGACCTTGAGAAATGGGTAGATGAGGAGAAGGAGCTAAAGAGAAAGTTACCAAGTGAGGTTGAAAGGAAAGAGCGGCCAGAACAGCATGACGAGGTAAATACAAACAGTTCAGGAAGGGAAGAAGGACCCCTTCGCAAGCGGACAACACTGGGTTTGAATGCTACGACCACGGTTTCAATAATGGAGAATTCTTCGAGCACACTCCTGTCACCTCCTCTATCTTCGAAGCGAAGGCGATCCCCGTTGGACGAGCCACTTCCAGAGCGGGGATTCACCTCTGCGCCTCCATCTCCTCCACTCTCCGTCCGCTCTGATACATCCTCTTCTGGTAACGGCACCCGGGCGGTCTCCAATAAGAGATCACGGCAATCTATTTAATTGTGGACTTGACTACCTTGCTTCCATCATCCTTATCGTCACTATGCAAGTACAATGGCGGGTAATAAAAAGGCGTTTGTCATTCATTCCTCTTTTAACTGAAAGTTCTATATTTGTCACTTTTGTCACTTGAGGCGGAGTTTATGATTGTTAGGACATTCGCTTCATTGATACTTTTATCTTCATCATGTTTACCCATTCCCTTTGTTCTGGTTGATTTCGTTTATTTGCTGCCTTTTTTTTTCTCCTTCCCTTTTACGTATCGGTGTGTTTCGGGCTGGATTTATGCAATGCTGGCTTCAGGGCGGGTCTACAGGATGGAAACGTACGTATCATGATTTTTTTTGCCGTTTTTCCTTGTGTACGACAGGTTTGGGACCTTAGAACAGGCGATTTTCTCTCTTAACTCTTGGTTTTTTTTCTTTTGTAGATCTCCCCAGTTTTTTTCCCATGATATCTCCCTATGTGTATGTTTGGGTGTATGTATGTATGTATGTATGTACGCATGTACTCGAGTACCGCTGTGCGCTTATTTGTATCTCTCACGACATTTTATTTGGGATGGTTACTATACTAGGATTTACTTACCTTTCTTGGGAAGATTGGGTGGGGTGTCCACGTTCAAAGCTTTCCCGTTACGTACTCTTTTTACTGGGAACTACTTTAAGCTAATATTTGCTTTCGGGTTCTAGCGCCTTAGTCACCTAAGTTGCTCGTGCTCTGTGATATGCCTCCAGCGGCGCGGTCGGGAGGCGGGCCGCGGCGTGGGGTGCCAGTGGCGGGAGGGGAGAGGGAAGAGTCAACCGACAAGCGGACGAAAGGTAGGGAAGACACACTTCGGTGGAACGGTCATAGTTACCTGAGTAGGTTGTGCGTATGGAGGGATGTTGAAATCTAGAATTAATTTGATAGTCACTAGCATTGAGCTGCACGCCAATTCAGTTTTACCCTAATATAGAATTCTACTTGTGAGCCATGGACGAATTAAAAAATACGAAAAGCGGAAAAAAAATCAAATAATATTAATAAAACAAAATCAAATTGTAATATGCTTCAAAAAAGGACAATTTCTGATAGGTCCAATAGGCTAGAGATACATCACCTGCCCGCCTACCATAACCTACCTATCTACTTACCTGCATCGAATTACGTACGTATCAGTACAGTATGTAGGTATGCATGCAGTGGCAGATAAATTGATATGCGCGAGTTGGAAGGAACTTGGAAAGCACCCGAAGAAATGGGGGGCCGTTTGTCTTTTTTCGTCCTTCATGTGTCGATTCTGCCAGGGACTATATCATCATTACAGCAAACACTCTATCTAGTACGGACTTACATTCACGTGTACAGACATTAATATATTGAGACTTGGGCTCCTTAGACCTTAGGGTGCTGCGATGCCTCATCGTTTGTCAGTCAATCGATTCCGATCCGATCCGTTCTTTTTTTTTTTCTCCCATTTCTTTTTGCCTATCTTTAACTGCTTTAAGCGCGAATGTCGCGATTCCCAATGCACTCTAAGCGACTGTTTAGAAAAGAAAGTTTGATTAGTTCTACGCCATCTACCACTCGTCTCTCCCGCCGTGAGATTATTGTGTTTTTCCCCGTTTTTTTTTTTTTTTTTTTTTTTTTTTTTTGTTTGTTTGTGCTAATTGAGCCTTTGGCTTCTGCCAATTTATATTACTTCTAGCTAGATATTTACTTTCTCGCCGCTGCTTCTTCTCCCACTCTTTTTCCGCCCGCGAAACTAATCCCTTTACTTCTCTTCCTTACAACGAAGCTTAGCTTATCCTTATTTCGTTCGCTTTCCAGCTTGCGGTCCTTGATACAATGCCTATGATAGCAGAAAGTCTTCCTACTACGGTAAAGTCTTTCTGTTAACTTGAAAAATAGTATTAGTAATATTTCTATAACCAAGAACTATGCTTAGATTTTGCAGCGTTTTTGAGACCACTTTTGCGGCTATCTTTTTTCTTGCACTCTATACTACCCACAGACAACCACGCCTCTACAGAGATACAATATGGCAATTATATCACGCAAGAGAAGACAGGCTGCTGCTGTAGCAGCAGCTACCGCTGTCACAGCATGGGCTCTTTCAAGCATGCATATGATTCTTGCATCTTTTCCAATTTCATCCTTCAAGAGAATCTTAATTCTCTCCCAAAACTTTCCTTTTTGTCCAGGCTGATGCTCTACTTGATTCTGGACACATAAACGGGCCAAATGAAGTTTTTCTTGCTCATTTAATTGAGTGCGTAAAGCCTGGAGGATGCTACAGATTGGCTCGATGGAGTAGCTGTTCGTGGCCGCCCACGTGGACGGTTTGCAGGAATAGGAGTCTCTGGTGATTGAGAAGGGTCTTGAGAAGACATACTAGCTTTCTCAAGTAATAAAATAATTCTGGTGATGAGAATAAAAATTTTCTCGGATGGGGGAGTTAACCCGCAAAGTTCGGTTACTTAATCGAACTTTGCCTGCTACACCAGCCACAAACAATTCGTTGCTACAGCAACCATGATTAATAATTACCCGAATTGCTTTACCCGGACGTTGCAAAATCCGGCTAGTATGGTTTCACTATGCAGCATACGGGAAAAGCTTTTACCAAGTCTCCTTGGAGTTGCGAGACATGCAGCCGAGCGCACCTCCCCTGTACTATTTCTCAGTATCATGAAGAAAATCACAAAAAAATCAATAAGTTAGCAACAAAATTACAGGAAAATAGTAGACTGCATGAATGGACATTGGAGAGTCTGAATCTTTTTTTCAGAATTTGAAATTGAGCATTTTTGGTTCAATTATTCTGTTTTTGCAAGGAGGGAGTGCTCCGCTGCATGTCGCTCAACTTCAAAGGATACTTGGTAAAGTGGACCTCGTGCTTTCCCTTATGCTACATATTAGAATGAAACCATACTAGGAAGACTTTCTATGAGGCACTATCGGAGGTCGTGCCAACCAGCCTAATTTCGGACTATCAGTTCCTCGCCACACAATTGTACAACTGGCTGCATCTCAGATTGTAGTCCAATGTCAGTCTCGTAACCAGATGCTGACTAAGTAAGTGGAGTTTCAAGGAATTGGGTTGACTCCGCCAGGAGTTGCACCATTGAGATGCACTGTAATATATCAGTCTGTTCGAGAAGTTTTGTTCTTGTTCGTTTGGTGCCTTTCAGTCTGCTTTCCTATTAGAAAGCTAAAATATAAAGAGGGAACTATCCATTTTCACCTACACTCACCCACATTTGCCAGCTGGGATCATCTTTTTATCCTCTTTCTGATGGTAGTCTTTTCCCAATCAGAGAGGCAGCCGGTCATTATCTATTGAAGGTTCTATATGACAAAACCCCCTTCCCCCGACCCATTCCCGGCTCCAAATCTCCCTTGTAAAAAAATCCCTACTCCTGGTGAAGACTTCTTTTGAAAGATGAGTGAGAGGATCGCTGAAAGTGGTGAACTACATGGGTATCTGGGATATGCAAAGCAAGGGAGCTAGACGGGGGGCAGGGGGGGGAATCCTAGCCTTGAGTAACGTTCAAAGAATGACGAGGAGAGAATGTGCGATCCGTTTCAACATGACCTAACATATCTGCATCCGAAACTCGCACCCAATCATTGAAACTGTGCCCAAGGGACTGCACCCACTGTGGCCAAAATGCGGGTTGAGGGAGGAGACGCGCTGATTTCACAGTACTTTACCTAGAGATGCTTCGACTTCCTCTACATCCTGAATACAGCAGATATTAGGTATTCATCTCAAAATGTATTCAAGCAGCTCCGAGGGAAACCACAGCCACTCTTTTGACTTGATTCGACCCATGTGCGTCAATCTTTGACTGATCTTAAGTCGATTAGTTTGTTTCAATCACTATCGTAAGTCCAGCCCAGTCTTCAATTCAGCATCAGCACCATGGTCGTATGTTTATACCACGACTTAGTGATGTATTTTGTCCTGGCATTGGCCGTGAAAATCACTATTGCTAGGGCCACTAATCATGTACTTCCTGAGCTGCTTAATCAGAGGAACGCTCGAATTCCACTAGAAAGCTTAGTTTCGTAATTGCTTTTTTCCCCTTCTGATTTGCTTGTTCTCGCTCTTCTATCGCATTTAGCTAACAGGTCACTGGCGCATATCGATTCAAGGCGGGATAAAAAAGTTTTATGAGCAAGACCAGCATAAAACATTACTGAAGATCAAATCCAATAGCATACCAAACCTCACTTGTGAATATCTTAAGGCTCTTTTTGGTTGCAGTAGGTCCTATCAGATAGTTTATACCTGGCATCAGTATGAATGGTCAAGGCGGGACACGACGTAAGAGGTGCAATTGGAACTGGCGAGGTGTTTGTTTGCTACAATTTGACTACATACCTACAGATATGCAGTGCAAAAAAAATCGGCAACTTGAAGGTTCGTTTGCTACATTCTCATTATGTAAAAAAAAAAAAAAAAAAAAAAAAAAAAAAAAAATTGGATCCCGCGGCCACCAATGTCAAACTTGTCAATTGCAGCTATTGCATTCCGGGTCTCAAGCTACTACTGCTATCACTATCACTGTCTATGTCTTCTGCTATAGCACTCAATCAGCCTACCCAAAATGTCAGAACTACGAGCAAAGTGGACCTTCCAAAGGATACCATGGGTTTGCTGCAAAATAGACCTCCTGTAAGTACACATTTCCTTGCAATGTCCACATATGAGATTTGTTGTAAAATAACAGCATGTACTCTGTTATTTCTATTCCAATTGCCAATAATAGCTCCAGAGTGAGGATATCATGAGGGTCAAGTTCTGCCATAATGGTGGTGCAATACAACGTCGATGTTGTGATGCAATGTCAATGTCATGATGCAATGCAATAGTGTGATGCAGTTTGCTATAGCAAGTGACATGATACATGGCCTCTGTTGGACAGTTCCAATTTTTGCGGGCGGAAACTCTCAGTTTAGTTTCGTGTGAAACGACCCTAGCGAAACGTAGAAATCATTTGGTTGCCGTAGGTTCCGCTTGAAATCTTGGCTATACGTGGTCAACCAAACAGGGCCTACGGTAACTAGTTATCATATATGCTGATTGGGGTTACCATTTCAACCATTGAAACTTGCGATACTGCATAAAACCAAGCAAGATTGTACGGAATAGGACATCTATGATTATGCTAAAATTACCGGGGTGGCAGCGCATATCCCACATCATGAAACATGATCATGGCACAGGCGCCAAAGGCACAGGCGTCAACTTGACATTCCCACAGATCACTATGGCTAGCAGTCAGTCAAATTTCTATAATATTTCAACGAACTTTGGAAGTATATCGACCTGCTTGCAGATGCGCAAAGCTGATATTTCGTATAAATGGTGCCTCTTCAGGAAATTCCATGTGACGAAACCTTGGTGAGTCCGCTGATCCGCCTTCAACTTCCCAAAGTAAATTGAGTAATTCCCAATTCTCTATTTTTATCCTGAAAATCTGCACCCAGTTACAGCATGAAACCCTGCGAACATGCTGAATATATATTGAGAGAGGCTCGATATCAAATTCAACCAGGTGCTGCCAACTATCAACTGTATGCAGAAATTTGCAGCCTGAGTCCGGCCTTCTAACTGTACTATGCGGACCAGTTGGCGATGTTCTTAAGTTTTGACCATTCGATATGGAGGGACAATCAAATATAACCAGAAAATATATTTATAATATAGTAATGTGACGTAAACCCCCACAAAGCCATCAATATCAACTAAGTGGGTATCAATTAGAGGTCGTTCTGCAGGGACGAGTTTCTAGCCATGTTACTCCATATTTCATTTCTTAATACTTTCTTTTCTTTTTATTCGCTTTTCTGTTAATGTGTTTAGCTCAAGTTAGGCTTAATGCAGGGTGTCTTTCGCTTCCTTTACAACCCGTCGACACGTACTTACAGGAGGTTGTTTAACAAAACTATATGCCGAAACTCGGCATATCAGCGGAATCGATTATCGGAATCATCAATCCAAGCCTGTCTTGCAGGAATAAGAGGGACAAAGTGTGTACTTTGCTCCAGACCTAGGAGAGGGACAAGCACGCCCCTAGGTAGCATTCGCGGGCATATGGATATAGATGAAGAGAGCCTAGTTATAAGAAATGTACGCTTGGAGCAGGTGCATCCGGCGAGTGAGGAAATCCAAAAGGAAATGCAGAAGGAGAGGTATATGCACTTGGCGGCGCAATGGTCCACAAGCTGTCCATCAAATGCTAACTGGGTATAGCTTTTAGTAATTATCACAACTGTTAGCAAGTTGAACTGTGAGAATTGTGGAGGTAACTTGCCTGTTACTTGGTACTGCATAAGGATGAGCGTAATTAAGCTTAGTTTGGTCCTCTAAGTAGCCTTCGCAGCGATTGACCGATGCCGATTCACTCGCAAGTAAGGGAGCTATCATGTTGTCCGAGAGTTCTAAATTGTGATGCTTGAATGGAGGCTCTAGTATGAGTACTCGGTCAGCTCAATTATCTTGGCGAACCCGTGCGTATCAGAGAGCTGTTAATGCCCGAACCCTCTTTCCAAGCAGACGTCAAGCGGAGAGAATATTTCATATCAATACTTCGTAGGGGGAAAAAGGTGCATTTTTAAAACGTGCTTCACCTCAAGTGGATGTTACAGTAAGTCGAGTGGCTAAAGCTAACCAGTCTTGATATCTGTCCTCCAGTATTGCATCTTCACTCTTGAGACAGGTCAAGATCATATCCTAGCAATCTGGATCTGGGCGAATATATGCCACGACACAAATAATCATGTTCGGTACTGTCCACTCATTTTCATTAATTCCTTTCATGGACTCGTAATATCTCAAATTGTTAGTTGACGTTTCTAGGGACCTGGCTTCTCTGATCTTGCCATAAGCTCACATTTGTCGAAACTTGAGCATTTTTATCAGGCAAGATTGGGGCATCACAAGGATTAGCAGCGCGAGAAAACAACCGTCTTGAATCCTTAAATTATTACGAAATGGCTAAACATCGGATTTGGTCGACGGTCAAGTAAAATAACTCGCAGGGAATAATGCCTGATATCTGGAGTCTTAAGCGTATAAGGCTCCGAAAGAAACTAGCAAAGTTAGTCTCGTAACCGGATCTTGTTTCCACCGGAATGCCATAAACACCAATTCTGCAGTTACCCCCACATACATGTATTCGGACAGGGGTACTAATGTAGACTCGTAACCAGGTACTAATGCACATTATGCGCTATGTCCGAATACATATTTTACTAGCTAGTACAGCGCACGCGCTTTCGTTCGCTGATATTAAAATCTCCAGTCCAAAGCTGAATTAAGTAGAGACAAGATTTAAAGACATTCCGCTAAGCAAGTCAAATCCACCAGGGAGGCACTTGCTCGTCTGGCCAGCATACCAGCGACGTACACTGACCCTCCCCTCCTACCCCCCACGAGTGCCGAAGCTCTAGATCCATAGCCTGCTGAACACAGCTTTGGGAATCTCAAATTACATGTTGTATCTTGTCATGATGTATAAAGCCCAGTGCGCTCAGTCCTCGTTCGTCCAACAGTTTGTGCATGTGAGATCTAGTAGCATTACTACCTCTGATATACAGTGCCTAGCAGAAAGTCTTCTAGTATGGTTTTACTATGCAGCATAAGGGAAAGCACGAGGCCCACTTTACCAAGTATCCTTCGGAGTCGAGAGACATGCAGCCGAGCACACCTTCCTTGCAAAAGCAGAATAATTGAATCAAGAATGCTCAATTTTAAGTTCTAAAAAAGATTCAGATTCTTCAATGTCCATTCATGTGATACTATTTTTCTGTAATTTTGTTGCTAACTTAATAATTTTGTTGTGATTTTTTTATGGTATTGAGAAATAGTGCAGGGGAGGTGCGTTCGGCTGCATGTCAGGGAGACTTGTCCTTTATGGTGCATGGTAAAACCATACTAGGAAGACTTTCTGCTAGGCACTGTATCTTCTGAAAGCTCGAGGCAGAGACTATATATTGCTGTAGATATGTGTATCCAAACAATCTCAAATTACTTTTAAATCCCATTGAATATGCAGTAATTACCACGAGCAGAGTTATCATTCCGCTCTGCAATTGCGAACTCGCAGGAAGATAATCCTAACATTCCTTTTGACATGCTAGCGCTTTGGTGATTAAGTGGCAACAGGAATAACTTAACACTTTTGTCACACTGGTTACGAAGTACTCGGATCATTAAGATTGTGAAACCGACCATAACTGGAAGCCAAGACGCTGTAAAATTCGTGGAGACCTTTTTGGATTTCTTATTTGGCTACGCTACTCTGTGGAGGCTATATTCATGAGATAGCTCAGGACGGTGCTGCTCAGCATTCTGATTAATATTTTGGCCATAAGTTCTTTTGAGTGTTGCGCGCGTGCACATGCTTCAATTGCAAGTAAGTATTCTGTATTTTTACGACGTCTTTGTTTTTACACATGCAAGAGGAGGTCTAGGACTACAAGACTACATATACAGGTTATTGGCCGCCACGATAGGTCCTAGCATATTGTGCGACCATTGACGTCGGAAGTTACTATAAGGTAATAACAGCACCGCTTGCTGTTTTCGTTTCAAGACAAACCCTGGGTTTCCGTATTAGGTAGCAGCCATAGCGTTAGTTGACGAGTCGTTCTTAGGTAACTGGCAAGCGGCAAAATATCGTAGCTTTTTTCCTCCTTCGGATCTCCTTTCTTTTGTCCGCCAACCGTCGCCTGAAGGCCGGCTGAGCTTCGGATATGGATCAGGCACCCACGTACTTCATACATACATATAGAGCACATACCTGTGTACGTGGGAGCGAGCTGGAGCGACGCGTGGGTTAACTTATCTCAAATACTGAGAGCGAAAAAGCAATGACAGAGCGGAATTTTGTTGAGAAAAAGAAAGCACAAGGCAAGGAAAGAAGCCTTAAGTGTAAATACTATATTTCGCTTTCACACTCGTTACTGCGTAAACTATGCCTCAAGATACCTGATCATGGAGAATGCATGGAGGCTCCCCCACGAAAATCCCAGCTCTGCACGTGTCTTAGCAGGCATACCCGTTGATGTTAGGCACCATAGAGCTGTAAAGATGAATTGGCAATCCATCCCTATCCTCGGAAAGCAAAGAGGGGAACGATTCACACCTTCTCACTTCAGGGAGGTTGGGAGAAGCATCTACGGCACGAGACTAAATGTACGGGTATCTGGCAGGGTTGCCCATTCTCCAGATTCTTTTCTACATTTGGAGGAAAAAAAGAAAAGGAAAAGGAAGAAGAAAAAGAAAAAAAAATTCAGCATTGTTCACCTTCAACCCCACATTCAATTGTAGTAACAGCAGACTACATAACTTCTTCCTTCAGATTTATCAATGCATCTGCCTCATTCCAAAAAATAATAGATACAATACTGAAGGACATCAATGATATCTTGATATATAGAGGAAGAACTGAACTTGAATATTAAAAGATTATGAAACAAGTCCTTGCTAAACTTGCTGAGCACGGACTCGCAGTTAATCTACTTAAATTCAAATTCCATTAATAAAACAATCTTTCTAGAGTATCTAATTAATAGTCTCAAAGTCAAGACGGACCCGAAAAAACTCAGTTCTATGCCCGTTCCTACTAAAAAGAAAGAGGTCCAGAAATTCTTAGATTTTACTAATTACTATTATCGATTCATCTAAAACTATAGTGCCAAAGCCAGACCACTCACTAAACTAACTAGAAACATATCCTCTTGCTGGACCAAAGCTCAACAGCAATTCTTTAATAAATTAAAGAATGCCTTCATATCTGTACTTATTCTTCAGTAGTATAACCAATTTTTGCCTACTATTATAAAAACCAATGCAAGCAACCAAGCTATTACAGGCATTCTCAATACTATACTATTAATAATATTAAAACTCTTTACTCTATTGACTACTACTCTTGAGTCCTTATACTTATAGAATGCAACTATCCTATTCATGATAAGAAACTATTAGCTATCTATGAATGCTTCTATAAATAGTACACCTGGCTACAAGAGATTTATGATAACATCTATACCAACTACCATGGCTTCAAATACTTCACTACAAAGCAAATGCTTAACTCCTAAGGCAAACTGGTATATGAAGCTATGTGAGTTCAACTTTACTATCTACTATCGAAAGAGAGTAGAACATGGAAAAGCTAATGCTTTATTATAAAGATTAGGAGATGAACCTGCTGGACTCAAAGTACAACTCCTAAAAAATAGACAACTACTCCTCAATGGGGACCCTATCAAAGAGGGCTGGCAGAACCTTGATGGTATAGATTGCAGCATATGGGGAAGAAAAGATGATAGAGGTACTAGAAGAGCATAGACTAGAAGTTATGAAGCAATGCTCTGAAAGGAAGAGCGGATCGAGGTGAAAAAAACTTTCTGTTATGCATTTTAATCCCTCCACTTACGGTATTATAAAGGCTACCTACTATCCTTCCTCCAGGCTTCGCTGTTTTATTCCGTGGGACTTCGCCGGTTATCCCTGTCTGCCGAGCACATGTACTGTACTCAGTACTCTACTCACGGGAGCTAACCCTTTCTTAGGTTCCTGGGAAAGTCTGACAACGTGGAATGCAAATAACCTTCGCATCGAGGTCTCCAAAGATGTGCTATGTCATGCGGTCGCTGTATGTTCTGCCTTGTACACATTCGTTGCAGGTGGTGTCGGTTCTGCGGATCTTGTTTTGGTTCTCTTTGGGAGTTTATCTTATTTTACTTAAGGAAAACACAAGGGGAAAAGGAATAGATCAAAGACAGCAAAATGAGGTAGCAGGCAAGGCCGATATCAGCGTGCCATAGGAGAATGAGGATAGAGATTTGTAGTTGGTGTGTTCACCTCACCATCTTATTTTGCATGTACCAGCCATGCCTGTGTACAAGCTGCACGAATGGTGTTTATCCTGGTTAGCAACGCAATGATTCCATCCGATCCATATTTTTGTGCCCATCTTTGTCACCGGCGAGCCTCGTTAATCATGGATGGGCTGATGTTAGCTCTACGATGGATTGTTGGCGTATGCATAGAACCCAACATCGGAGAAAGGTCATTGGAGATAAGTGGGGATCATATTTCTATAGCTATTGAAACACAGGAATAAGAAATTCGAAAAAAATCAGGGGATGAGATCTTTCCATGGTATTTTACATATTAGGTGCAACTTGAGAACCTCCGGGAACCATGACCCTTTCCCCCACACTAGCCGAGCAGCTTCTGACTGATGGTGTAACATGATATACAAAGTTACTATGATATCTCCAAGAAACCTATAATAGCTTTCTCTCTTGAGGCATCTCCAATTTGGGCATTTCTTTCATCAGAACTGTCATGGAGAACAAATTGCTCCAGTGAAAAAACAAAAAAAAAAGAAACAAAATACAAAATAAAACAAAAAACTGCAGATTGTCGTATATGGAAGTAGCTCAATGAGATGATGCCGCGATAACCTCATTGGGTCATTTTTCTCCCTAAATTTTGTTCTATGCTTTACTATTTTTGATTGCAATTTTGATATATCTCACGCTTCCTAAGATACCCTCATGATCATGTCTCTAATATACACTTTAGATATTCACAAAAACTCACTTAGATATTGAGGTTTCAATTCCTTTGTCTTTACTGTTAACTCGCTGCTGCCGCGTTTTCCATGGCTTTCTAAATACCACTCCCATAGAATCAGACACCAGCTCCAATCCTCCTTCTCCTTCGTCGCTTGCACCCCATCACCCCTTATGCTTTCCTTTTCTGTCTCCTAATTGCCATTTGTCCCACCACCCATCCTCAGTCGTTGTCTCCCGCCTTCTAGCTCTTGTTCTATGCTATCAGGCCAGAGCTTGCCTCATTTTCATAACCAAATGGGGGAAGATGCAACGAGTTGACGAATGGAGCAGCGATACATTATTTGCCATGATAAGAGAGTCAAGATAACGTGGCCTTCCTGTACAGCCTACAATTCCTACATCCGATGCTACTACGGTGACTTTCCCTAATCTCGGGTCCTGGTGATGGTTTATTTCGGAGAAGGAAGGAGAAAGCGAGGGTTAACGTACGCCCCAACGTATATCTCCTCCATCCACTGCGCATAGGTCTCGCAAATTGTCACTGTAAGCTCTGAATGCACTACATAACTCAGCATATTCGACGACTCCTCGTGCCCCCGCACTAATGTCTCCTTGTTCGGAGCTGACTGAGACTAGGATGGTTACAGCGTATCCGAGGGTTGGCAAAATGAAGATGTGTAAAGTAGTGACCTGGGAGGGCATGGCCATTGTTTGTAAAACTTGGTAGATGGGAGTGGTGGTGGGTTGGAAAGGGAAGGGAAGGTGTGGGATTCGATTTCTCTTAAGGTCAACGGAGGGGAATGGAGAGGTGGACCACGTGCGGATGATAGAGGAGTGGAGGGAGGATTAGAAGAAACTAAGGAGTGTTATACATTTCTCCGGCGCTTATTGAGAGTAAGCGGGTTGTTAGCGTGAACAGAAGGTAAATGTAGAGTAGAGTAGAGTCGAATGTAAAATATGGAATAGAGAAGTTTTTGAGACTGGAAGGAGCGAAGTAAGGTTGAGTTTAAGAAGTAATTCAGGCGCGTAGAAATTGTGCTGGCAAGTTATGCATTGAGTGGCTTCTCCTCAGCGCGCTCACCTCTTGAATTCAACGAGCCTCAAACTTGTGGCCCGTAGCAGAAACGATATGAAACAAGACCCACAATCTGAAAATCGCAAAACAATACAACGTTATACTCACGGATAATATGCCTGCCCAGAAATCAATCTCACCATATCTTCTGCCCGCAGCAATGTCACGTAATTCTTCAGATTTTCCAGAATAAGATGGAAGGAGGATGAGGACAAGTTGAGGGGGGAAAAGACGTCACAGGAGGAGGGTGGTAATGGTGGTAGAATGATACAGGCAAGGAAAAACCCTGGAGTGATCAGCCGGGGAAGTCGAAGCTTGTGTGGAGTCTAGATGCAGGGCGATGGAAGTAGAGATAAATGGGATTTGGGGGGTTGAGGATACAGCTGCAGATGAGAGGGTGAATTACCCTCAACTCACACCAGCCTACAAACCAAACCCACACCCTCGAGATGAGCAAAGAAAAAGTACAGAGATTCAAGAACGTACGATCAACCATCTCTCCCCAGGCTCCCAAACCAATCCCGTCTGGTTGATCAATTCAGAAAGTTTCTGGCGAGCCCACTGGTACCATAGCGGGTCCATGTCGTCGTGGTGGGGGACGAGGCGACATTTCCTTGGCGCGCGCACTGCTTTCGCCAGTATTGCTGGGGTTGTTTGCGTAATGTGGAATAATCGTTGGTATTCTACATAGTATACCCTCATCAGAAGCAACTGAGAAATTGACACCCTCTACTAACGTCCCTCGCATTATAGCCTCTTAACATGCGAAGTTTGACCGGCTCGTGTGCGAACGGAACAGAGATGAGAAGGTCGGTGGGGTTGAGACGGAGACGGATGTTATCGTTTTTTTAATCCCTTATCGGCTATTGGACAAAGTCCCTGCTTTAATTTATACAACATACATTGTTTAGAAAAAGCCATTATAAAGTTCCAACAGGACACAATAGTAAAAAAGAAAAAGTAAAAAACAATTCTCTATACCTAACCATCATTCCCATTTAAATACTTCACCGGCAAGATAATTAGCCCTCCACAGTTTATCAATTTTATCCGCAATAGATCCATACTTCTCACAAATTCCCTCCTTGCCAGCGTAAATATGCGGCAATGTAACAGAACCTTGAACTTCATGTTCCACTTCACCGCAGCACAGTCTCCGTTCTCGTTCAATGCCCAGTCATATATAGACACCTGACTTATGCATATAGCAACCTGAAGTCTCAAACTCTCATGTCCCCACCTCTGCCCCATGATCCTTCAAAATCTTTATGGCATTCCGGACCTCGGCCAGCAAACGAAGATCTGTGTTCCTTCCTACAGCGTATTTCGCATAAAGTTTTTCCAGCACATTTAGTGCGGTGCCGTATTCTCCACCCCTCCCATTCACATCAACACCCCTTTCAAGCAATATCTTCAATTTTTCAACACTGTACGCGGTGAAAGAACCGGCGCATGTGACGGCTTGCAAAACAGTCCCATATGGCTCTGCTATCGCATGTACATTTGCGCCTGCATCCAGAAGCATTATGAAGCCCTGCAAACAGGAACCGCACGCCGCTGCGTGCAGGGCAGTGCCGTAATATCCTCCCACGATGTTGACGCCTGCCCCTGCATCCAACAGCATTTTGAGTATAGATTCATCTTTCTCACAGGCGTCGGCGAGGACTTGCAAGGTAGTCCTATACTTTCCGTTGACAATGTTGACATTTCCGGCATCCAACAGTCTCCTACAGGAGGCTGCGGCTTGCAAGGCAGTCCCATACATTCCACCGAAAATGTTGACATCTGCTCCTGCATCCAACAGCAGTTTCACTGAATCCCCGTTCTTATCGAGGCCGTAGGCCGCGGCTTGTAAAGCAGTCCCATAAAGTCCACCAACAATGTTGACCTCCGCCCCGGCATTCAACAACAACTGCAATTTGATGACGCTCGCACAGGCAGCAGCGGCTTGTAGGGCAGTCCCAAACTCTCCGCTGACAATGTTGACTTCTGCCCCTGCATCCAACAGCAATTTGACGACAGATTCCCCTTTCTCGACTGCTGCGGCGGCTTGCAAGGCAGTCCCATATTTTCCACTGACAATATTGACATCTGCTCCTGAATCCAACAGCAATTTGACTATAGATTTGTTTCTTGATAAGGCGGCTACTTGTAAGGCAGTCCCATATGTTCCACTGATATTGTTAACTTCTGCTCCAGCATTCAACAGCAATTTGATGGCGGATTCCCCTTTCCCGGCGGCAGCAGCGTGCAAGGCAGTCCCAGATGCTCCACTAATGTTCACATCTGCTCCTGCATCCAGCAGTAATTTGACTATAGATTCCTTTCCATTCCCGGCAGCGACGTGCAAGGCAGTCCCATCTCCTCCACTAATGTTGACATCTGCTCCTGCATCCAGCAGCAATTTGACTATATCTTCCTTTCCTTTCCCGGCGGCTTGTAAGGCACTCCCATATTTTCCGCCTACAATGTTGGCATCTGCTCCTGCATCCAACAGTAATTTGACTATAGACTTATTTCCCCTGCAGACGGCGGCTTGCAAGGCAGTCCCAAATTCTCCACCGAGAACATTGACTTCTGCCCCCGCTTCTAACAGCAATTTGACCACAGATTCGTTTCCCCTGCCGGCAGCAGCTTGCAAGGCAGTCCCAAATTCTCCACCGACAACGTTAACTTCTGCCCCCGCGTCTAACAGCAATTTAACCATAGCTATCGATTTGTTTCTTTCCCATCCCCAGGCGGCGGCTTGAAGCGCAGATCCTAATCTCCCTCCCTGTGCATTTACTTCAGCACCAAGCTCTATTAGGAGCTTTACAATAGTTTCATGTTCGCCATATGCCGCTGCCTGTAGCACACTACCATAATACCATTGCTGCATATTGATGTCAAGCCGTTGGTTTAGTAAAAGCTTTAACATAGCCTTTTGGCCAAAGGAGGCAGCTATATGTAACGGGCTAAGGGTACATGGAATGGTTGGAACGGCAACTGGGTCTTCTTGGACGATGAGATTGGCCCCTCTGTCGATCAATAATTGAGCGATCTCCACTAAGGTATCGTCCGTAGCACATTGTGAAATTGGCGTTGAGTTGTATGAAACAGCATCTATTCTTGCGCCTTGGTCCAGCAGATATTTCACCATCTCTGGCTTGTGGCATTCAATTGCTCCATAAAGTGCGTAATGCCCATTTGTATCTGGCATATTAACATCGCCAATAAAATCCAGTAAATTCTTCACCAACTTTATTGATCCTGTGCTTGCTGCATCAGCAAGACTCACAGATTGGCGGAGTTCTTCTGGACTGAGGCGATCGGAAAATAGTTGCTCGTAAACCTGAAGCATATCAACAACAGTGCAGTACCTGGCAACTGACATGGTTTCATATTTTTATCAAACTGTCTTTATCAATGTACCACGCATGCAAAAGGGATAGTAAATATTGTGTAGGTGAGTACGGTTCATCAGACAAGGTATTCAGCAGTAGTCCTTTCAAAGTAGGAGGCATCTTTGCTGAACACGACTTGACATGATATGGCAATGAAGTAGCAATATAGTCGAAGAGTTCTCCAGCGAATATGAGAATACCTCTGAATCCTTTGTTTTCCTTGGTTCCGTGTGTTATGAGCTTATCGATATGATCGTGATCGAACAAGCTCAAATACCGAAGACAGGACTGTGTTATCTGTACATGTGCATTTATCGGGTCCCACCCATTGTGCCAGGGCCACTCCCTTACAAGGAATTCCTGTACCGTGTAATGGATTGGTCTCACTATATCTTCCTCAACTGCAATAAGGCCGCAGCAGGAATCAACAACTGTTCGTGGTAAGTACTTTGTCTTGACTTCGTCAAGAGACACAAGTTTATCTGGATTAGTGGCAACCAACTGCGCAAACTCCACGAGACTGAGAGGTCTTCTTGCTGTGATCACCCACATCAATGCCCATGCAGCAAGGGCCCTCATGGCTGATGTCTGTTTGAAAATTTTGTCTACAATGCGCTGGTATGTTTCATCGATATCCGATGGTAGAGATCGTAGAGCAATCCTGATATCAGCTATGGAAGGCTGTTCAAATAATTCATCTACTTGACATTTTGCCCATAGAAACCTCGCTAATCTTAGCGATGAACATCTATGTCAATAGAGGGATATATTCAACTTACATGCCATTTGCTTTTGATACTAATGCAGATTCAATTTCATTGCGGATTTCATCATTAAGTGTGCAATACTCATGTGTGCGGACTTGCAGTTGATGCTGCACAAAGCTAGAGATATCCTGATCCACCTTCACGGCTTCTATCTTGATTGTGCTAAAGCCTGTGGATGTAAAAGCACGCTTTATATCTTTCTCTGGACGGCTTGTCACGCAAAGCTTGAGTTTTGCAGAACAATGCTGAAAGAGTCTTGTAATGCCATTCAGAATCTCCTTTCTATCATTCTGGTGGCACTCATCAAATGCATCAATAACTAAGAACACTTTATCAAAAGAAGAGCTAACAGCCTCAAACTGCTGCTGCAGTTCAAGCAAAGAAGGGGATATGTTATTTGGCATTTAGTATATAATGCCTGAAGTCCTTGGGGAATTGCTTTCTGAGAGCGACAAAGCTGTTTAAGTAACGCAGCGAAGAGTTGAATTGGTTTCTGAATATCTGCAGCTTGAAAATTGAAGAAGAAGAAGCATATTCCTATACTAGGATTATCTTGATGCTTCAAGATAATATTCTTGAGGAGAGCGGAGCTTTCATAAGCGCTAATAGTTACACTGGAGAGCTCTATTTCAGCTTCAGAAGGAATGATCCACTTACGCCAATACGGATTTTCCAACACCTGCTATAAGTGCATTTGTCAGCATCTCTACATCAATTGAATCAAGATGCTTCCTACCAGTTCCATAGCACCAAAGCAGAGATTTCTTATCCTGCTGAAACCATTCATTCACCTCAGGTGAATTCAGAAACCACATTCCTGTTCCATTATGTCTCTTAGCATATATCCGTTCGAGATCCTTCTCTGGTTCTAATTTTGACAGCCATGCTAAAATATCCCTTCGTTGCTGAGCTACAAGATGTAAGTTAATGGAATACTTGCCCTTGGTGCAACAAAATTGGACTCACTTTGTTCTTCTTCAGCTTCTTGCTTTTCTTTAAGCCACTGCCTTTTCTTTTCTAGAATATCAGTTGTTTTCTCCACAAATGTGATGTGTTCATTGAGATTCGCCATGATTGCCGCAATGTTGGTTTCCAGTGGCTTTGTGAACTGTTGAACAAGCAATGTACCCGAGATTTTATCTGGATAGAGTAAGTATGGAATATGTTTTTTTTTTTTTAATATTAGTGATCGCTTGCCGCCCTATGGGCTATTGCGATATGGAATATGCTTGAGAATCCAAACCAGAATGAGTTAGAAGTAAAATTGCAGACGTACTGTTAAGTGTGCCTGTCTCACCCACAAAAAGCTCATAAATACACTTCAAAAAGTCAATCAAGTCACCATATGCAACACATATAGCCTGTGAAATTCTGATAAGCTTTTGCTGAATACAAGGTTTCTCAGCAGTTCAGCTTACTTTCTTCACTTCCTCATAGTGGGAATACAGCTCTGCATATTTTGAGACATATCCCAGATAACGCATCCATTTTTCCATTGCTTCCTCTAGTTTATCAAAAAAATTTATTTATCGCATCCCAATCTGCAGGAACAATTAGAATCATAACTGAAAGCAAAGTGCTAGTTGATGCTTGTACTCATAATGTAACTCACATCAATAAAGAAGCGTAATCCTCCAACAATGAGAGAGGAAAATTCTGGGCTATGCTGAATCATTATTCCAATGGCATTCATATAGTTGTCAGCAACCTGTAAAAACCCCTTAACTTTTGTGGTATATTTCCGTGTAATACTGTTCTTGCTGTGCTGATTGTTAAGCTCTGCTATCATGTCTAATATGCTGGTTGCTGATGCACCCAGAAATGCTCTTCTCTGTGCTTCAGTAAGTGTATTTTGGCATTTAGAGAGTTGTTCCTGGAAAATTTCATCACCAGCCAAAGGGTTTAGAGATGCAATAGGTGTTACAACCAAGTTGTTCCATGAGCTTGTGGGGACATTAGGTGTTTGCGAGATTGTATTGTCAGCGCCGGCAGTACCACCATTCACCTTTGTAGAAGTACTCTTTGGGTCAAAGTGCTGCGAGGTAGAATGAGAGTTGGAGGAAACTACATGCGGCCCAATATGGACGATACCAACGGGAGGGGCAGTCGCACTGGAAAGTGCGGTGGTGGCTGTTAGTATTCAGTAGCTCTGCACACGGTGAATTGGGACACACTCCGGTTTGACTTACACAGCGGTATGGGGAAGACTGTTGGAAGATGGGACCCGAGTTAGGGAACTCGGGCTCGGCCCCACCGCAGAAGCCGTGAGCGCAGGTGGCTGCTGGGTTAGACGGGGCTCGGGGGGCCTCGAATGTGAGCGAGCCCTACTAAAGAGATTTTTGACTTTATTTCTGAATCTCCCCATCACTATAGCCTCGGGTGGAGCACTGTTCTTGAAGAACAAGGTCAGAGATTGCAGCAACAAAATCCAGATTATCAAGAAGTAATTGCAATTCCTGCTGTGTTCAACGATCACGGCTTCTGCTTGCTCTGCATCCTATTTATCTACAAAAGTGCAAGCAGCCACACCCAGCCGCCATGATGGAAAGTAACCAATTGATGAAGTCTCTTAAGCTTCTCTATATTGAGAGACAACAAGGGCTTTAAAACTTGCATGTGGCGTAGCTGGTCATTTGCAAGCAAACATGGATCTTGTAATAGTAAGGATCATACAGGGGCAATCCCGCCATGAAATTTCTTCCAAAACTAAAACAAAATCTATCAAGATACAAATCGATTGAAAAGCTCAAGATACAAATTGTCGATTTTTCTTTTTTCCTTCTTTAGCACAACACATGGTAAATAGACAATGATAGCAGCGCAGCATATTCACGATGTCTTTAACGCCTCTTTCTGCTCAGTCAAGAAGCACCAGTTATTCTTGGAAATTACTGGGAACATGTTGGGAACACAAATGGGAAATCTGAATTGAGTTCCACCAGTTCATCACCAGCACAATAGACGCCTCTGTTCAAACCAGCATGCAACCCACGATGGTGCCTTATACTCAATCATTCACAGAACTTCAGGCTCAGCCCTCTAAGTGTACCACTCTGTCAGCCGCGTCCAGGCAGCAATGGTCCACCTCAGCCTTGCATGGCTGCTGTCTTCCTTCCGTGGCTCGTCATTATCAAGCAGTATCCGACAAAGGTGGTATTCTTCGAATTGAGTCGCAGGTCAGGCATATTTTTAGCGACAGTTCTGCTATAGGTTGCATAACTGTTGACACAAGTGCTCCTGATTGTGTATCGACGTAATAACGGTGCAGAGGCGAAATGAAAGGAACGATGGAGATGGGACAGGGCGAGGGAACAGTGGCTGGGACGAAATGAAAAGACCGTAGGGTGGGGACCATAAAGCTGTGTTGGCGGTCTGTATGTGAGTATGGCGAATGAAGAGGCTGTCTGGACTGAAGATGCTGATGCTTTGGCGCCGCTCGTAGGCGTACTTGACATGGATATCGATGCATATGAAGCTGTTGATGCAGATGTTGAAGCGCTGATGAAAGTAGTTGTGACTGGGGAAGGTTCCTTATGCAATATTATGTCCATAAAGTCATGTGCTTTTGTGATTGTCCTGAGCTCCTTGATCTAAAAGTGCATAGGGATTAATCTCTGTATTTCTTGAGTTAATTGTACAAGAATTAAGAGAGCAGAGAGATTGATCAAGGGTAGAGAAAAGCAGGAGACATTTTTTCGTCAGTCTTCCAGAGATTTTCGATAACAAATATTGGATAGAGAAAAAAATCAAGAGAAGAGCTTCGGTAACAACCTGAGGTAATTATGTACGCCACCGCATTGCTACCTAGGTAGACAGTGCGAGGTTTTGGTAACCTGCATTGGTATGAGAAAGCCAAAAGAATACTGCACATGTGATCGGATACCGGATTAATATGCCATAGCTTATGATCCAAGTTAATTATCGACTCGCGGTCCATCTGTGTGAATTGGACCAGTGCTCTGACGACTTTTGCATGGGCTTGATTATGTAGTAGAGTTTTATTGTCTAGATTTTCATGACCTTTTTTCACATCGTTCACCCTTTTACCGTAAATAGCAGTCTTGGATCTTATGACCATTTTTGAGGCAATGCAAACATGTCTGGGAATCCTCATAATCGTTTTCATTTCCCTTTTTCTGTCCACCTCTTCTACCTTCGGATCCTCCCATACTACAACCCCCATTCAGGGTAACCTTTCTTCGGGCGATTGCAGTAGCTGTGGATTTGGGTCAACGCTGTGGAGAGGAATTGTAGTGCGAAAAAAAAAAAAAAAAAAAAAAAAAAAAAAAGACGCCGGGCGCGCACGCATGCAAGCAAGCAGGGCCCCTTTCCAAGATTCACCGGCCGAGGCAGTGCCCACTGCTTGTATATATATTGGAGCTGTTTGACTTGAAAGTGCGAGTTGATAGATTGGGATCGTGTAGACTTTGTCGTCAATCTTCGTCAAAAAGATTGCATATCGGTCATTTGATGCTGCATAAATGGAAGCTTATATTGCTGAATATAAGGAAGGAAGCCTCCAGCCACAAATGGAGGTAGTTGGACAAGAATCAAATTCCGAAATTATGCAAAAGCTGGCTGCAATGTTATTGAAATGTAAATCTTGATCAACAGAGTTGGTATATCGAGAAGAATGTTTCTTACCCAATTAAATTTGGGTGTACCTCGTGAACCAGCTCTCCATCCTTGCTATCTCATTAACCTAAGCAGTTAACTTTTCTTTGGTCATAAATTAAGATGCTCTCATTAGGAAAAATATCATGTAGCTTTGTTGTATCCAACAACAAAGCTGGTCGACAAGGAATTCGAAAATCTGGCATATATTTGTTGCTAAAATGTTGTTGCATTGTGTAAATGCTTGGTAACCCAGAACTGTGGAGGAGGATAAGGACCAGATAGTAGTACATTGTATAAGATTGCCGGAAAACAGCCAGAATGAAACTGTTTTGCAGATTAGCCCTTCGACATAGTATGCGGGGAATTGTTCTACCTTCTGTTAGTCGTTCATGATAGCATCAATGGCAAGTACTGTAGTTTGTAGCCAGAAAGACAAGAACACGCCCCCAAGTAGTCTCGTAACCAAGAAACTTCGCTTAGTCAGCGTCTGGTTACGAGACTAGCCCCCAAGTACTCTTTTTGCGCTTTTTCAACACTTGCAAATCGGGTAAAAAAAAATTGACCTTTGTATTAATCGGCTTTGGAAGTACTGAATATTATCACAAATGGACTATGAGTTCGTCATATGTAGTATCTGAAGAAATCTCTAATCGGACTTTACGTACCCCCAAAAGCATCTTACAATATTCATCGGACAGTTTGAGATGCCATTATGCTACCCTATTATAACTTCAACAATGTTCACAAAACCTCACTTCCAGTTGGGGCAGGAGAATAATGAAGTTGATGTTATCGAAAATAGTATAAAGCGCTCTAATAGCAGTAGACTTTGGGTTTGGACCATAAAAATGCAACTAAATATCGTTTATTCCATAACTTGACGTGGAGGATATTCTCGGGTATATCATTTCAGGTAGTATGTTTCTGTAACCCTTTCCCAACCAGTAAATCTGAGTCCTGCCCAATCAAGGCCCCCGGCAGTTAAAATTTGCTCGTCCGGTTTCCGATAAGGCCTTGAATTTTTCAGTTCACCTCGCATATCTTAGCAGAGGATTTGGTTGTCAAAAAGTATATCTAAGTCATTCTAGTTAGGCCATCGATATAGGATAGGCGGTCGGATAGTGAAGGCGAGGATAGGAAACGGATTGGCCCCTTGGCGCCAAGAACCAGGAGCTTGACCTTAAGTAGAGGTTTCAAAAATCGTTTATTTGGCAAATTTGAAATTTTTTGGTCCATACGGATAGCACTAATTCCAGGCGGTCGCAGCATCAGGAACAACTTGCGAAATTGAGAATGTTGGACTGCATGGAATGGTATATTACATCCGATAATCATGCACACCTATTATTGAGTCTCCCAAGCTTGTGTCTGTTGGACGGTGAGGTAGGGATTCGGTGGTTTGTTCTATAACATTAAAGAAAAAAGGTTCCTGTTCCCCTAATAGGATGGAGGCGGCACCATCTATTAAATAGATGGGTTTGTGAACCCTTCGAACCTAAAGGATTGCGAGTCTGCCCAAGCCATCCTCGTCACAATCGTAAGGAATGATATTATACTTTTGTTTGAAGCATCACTAGGCGATTGCTGTGGTTAAAAGGTTGATAGGATTGCGGGGGATGGTAGATGTGTTGGAAGCAAAGGGCAGGAGGCGTCATGATAGGTAAATGTGAAAGACGTCTGCACCCAACAATTGCATAGCCACTGATTTCGCTTCGAGGAAAAACTGAAAAAAGAGGGAGGACCCTTGAAATACATAAAAGTTTGTGCAACAGGCTACATGATAGTGCGGGGTAGAACATTTATATGCTTTTTTTCTGGGCAATATTATTCTAGGTTACGGTACGAAATACGTGAAGAGTTTGATGGTATAGTCAAAAGTTGCTGGGTGTTCAAGGATATATGGTTTATAGAAGTTAAATTCAGTGATAGACATTGAAGGTCGTGTTTGACAAGCTGATTGTCTGTGATGGCATAATCCGTGTTGCTCGATCCCATCTGGTATCCGATCATTTGGCCTCCTCTATCCTACCTTCGAGATATGCGTTGTGTATTCATGCGGCTCTCGCTTCATTGGATCGAGCAGCGAATCTACGCTCTAAGGTTGCCATACAGCGGAAATTATCAGAAGTTGAAGTGTAATTCGATCAGGGCGCTGTATGAATGAACGTTATGGTGTTGGAGGGCAGGGCACGATAAATAGGAAATCCGCATACTAGCCTCGTTCCGCAGATGCAGGGGGTGATGTCGTGCTAAGGAGTGAAGAAAAATTCTTCAAAAGTATAAATTAGCATATGCTATCGGGGTCATCCGCTGGGCTTTTGTTTGGACGGTTTGCAATTGGCCGCCTCGACTCTGTCATCCGCGTGTTTGTGCTTCTGGATTCGGCGGGCTCGGCTGGCTGCTACGGTTGGTTGGCTGGCGTTTGGGTTGGGGACGAAGCAGGGGTTCCGGAGGGACACAATGACAATGCATGCGTGTGCGACTGGGGCCTGACTGGAGTGCGGATGCAGCTGCGGAAGGGTGCGCGAGCTTGGGCGGCAGCGGCGGGCGTTTGGACAGGGGGTCGGGGGCTTCATACCTGGTGCCCGGCACCGCGGGCACGAATACAGCACGCCCAGCACGCAGGCACGGGCACGGGCACAGGCACAGGCATACCGTTGGCAGCCCGGACGGCGATTCGGCGGGCCGCTGCGACGAGCGCGACTGCGAATCCGGTCGGCAGGCCTGCGGCAGCGGCTGCGGCTGCACCGGCGCCCTCCCACTCTGCTGAGACCGGGCTGCGGCAGCGGCTGTGGCAGGGGCAAGGGCGGGGCTCGAGCGGCACCAGTGTGCTGCATACTTCTGGCGCGCCCATTGGCCGCGGGGATCGCAGTGCTGGCGGCGCTGACGGGGTGACACGACCGAACACGCAAACGCAAACGCAAGCGGATACACATACTCGCACCCATACACACACACAGGCTCAGAAGGGCGGCGCCGGAGCCACACACAACAAGGGCAGCACCACCAGTGGCAAGAGCAAGCCGAGCGAGAATAAGGTTGCGGCGGCTGGGAAGCAGAGGGAGAAGCTCGGCTCGAGCAGTAACAGTAGCACGGGAAGTGGTGCTAGAGTGACAGCTGCTGCTGCTGCTGGTAAGGGTAAGGGTAAGGGCAAGAAGAAGAGGAAGAGAAAGAAGAGTGCGGAAAGTAGTGTGGAGGGTGCACACGCAGCTAGGCGGGAAAGTATAAAGAAGGGCGCTGGGGCTGGGGCCGGGGCCGACACCAAGCCGAAGAAGGCTGTGAGTGCGTGTCCGAGTAAAACGACGGTGATAAAGCAAGCGGAAACAAAGAAGCGTCTTACATGGCCAGCATCGCCAGTACCCGGGCCGTCAAAGTCGCAATCTACAGCTATATTATCCAAGACAACAGCAGCAACCAAATCTAACAAATCTACACGAACAACCACCACAAAAACAGCTACAATGTCCGGCTACAACAGGCAACAGGCCCCGTCCACCTACCACCCCTATGCCATCGTCACTATGCTGCGTCGGCTACCTTACAAAACAAAGACTCTCACCCGCACGGACCAGATCGCGCTAGCGCCCTACTTTGACCTGGAGCCGTTCTTCACCCGGACGCAACCGGGCACAAAATGGGAGATATACTTTGATATAGATGCCTACGGGAAGCCGGTCCTCCTCGTCCCCCTTAAGCAGGCGTGGGCGTTCTTGGATCATGTGCGGGCGGAAACGGGGATTGAGGTGCCGAAGCATCCGAAGAGTGGGTATTGCTATAGGAAGAAGGATGGAGGTGCGGGAAATGAAGAGGATAAGGGGGAGAATATCAAGTGGGTGGCCAGTGTGGGAAGTAAGATGGAATGGGAGGAGGTGATGAATAAGTATGCCGGGGGTACTTCGGGAAAGGGTGCCCTAACTCCAGAGCAGAGTGCAAAGGAGAAGGAGGAGAGGCAGAGAAGGGCTAAGGAGAAGGCGGAGAGGCTGAGAGTGGGTTTTAATAAGCAGGTAGAGAGGGCGAGGCGGTTGCTCGGGATCGTGAAGACAGCGGAGGAGACGGTGGGTAGTGAGGTGAAGAAGGAGGAGATGGTAGTGATTTTGTCGGATTGGGATGCGAAGGATGGGGAGGAGGGAGGGGTGAGGATTTCGATGGAGGAAGGCATTCAGAGGGTTTCAAAGGCTAGTACCACTACTGGCGGTTCGACTACTACTATTACGACCACCACAACGACAACAACCACGAGTTCGGGTACAGCAGAGTCAAACGATGTCCTCGAAGTCCCGTACTTTGTCTGCGTTGACTGCGAGTCCTGGGAACGGAACCACGCAGCAATCACCGAGATTGGGGTAGCGACGCTTGACATGGGCGCCGTGCTCGCAGCCGCTCCAGCGGAAATCACCTACGACTTCTTAGTATCCCACATTACGCACAGACATCTGCGGATCCGCGAGCACAAGCACTTGAAAAACGGTCGATTTGTTCCGGACGCCGCGGACCTGTTTGAATTTGGCAAGAGTGAGTTTGTGAGCCTAAAGGGTGTACCAGCGGTGCTGGCGGAGATGTTCACGCCGCCCGCGATACCGGACAATGTCCGTTCTAGTAGCGGAGCCAGGGAGGTCAAGAGGGTCGTTGTGTTTGTCGGGCACGCGGCGGACCAGGATATCAAATACCTGCTGGACTGCGGGTTCGACCCGAGCGGGTTTGTGCAGAGGTTGAGCTTGGAGGGAGTAGCGGTTACAGGGGCGCGGATGGAGGTGCTAGATACGGCGGAGATGTATAGGGCCGCCACGGGCAGACGGGATACGAGAGGCCTCGGGAAGATGCTGGTGGAGTTGGGGCTGGACCCGTGGAGGTTGCATAATGCGGGGAATGATGCCGGGTGGACGTTGAGGGGGCTGGTGAAGATTGCGGAGGGGGGAGCGTGGGAAGGAGAGGGTGAGGTGGAGAAGGCCGGGAAGGAGGATGCAGGAGAGGAGGGTAGTGCGAGTAGGGCTACTGGTTGAGAGTTATCATATCTTTCTAGATCTATTGTTATATGTGGTTATGTGGTGTGGTGTTGTTTGGTATCATGTAGTCTCGTTCCCACTCGTGAAAAAAAGTAAAAAGAAGAAAAAAAGGAAAAAAAAAAGAAATGAAAAAAAAAGGATTGAAGGAATGTTGATACGGGTACTATGGCTTTTATTCTTTTGCGCATGATCTTTATGATATTTTATAATGTCTACCTCGGGCTTTTACGTCTTCATTGTTTTATTTTTTTCCTCCTCTCCGCTACACACTTCTTAACATCTGATGCAGCCCGTATTGCATAGCATATGTGGATTTGCATAAAGTGCCCTAAGTAAGCAATAAGCAAGGCTGACGCACAAGGGCAGCTTCATACTACCGGCCCTCCGTCGTCAGCGCCGCAGAAGCCCCCATCAGACAATCAACGGTAACAGTAACAACAACGACCTCAGTCAGCTGGCCTGAATTTGCAAACGATCTTTTTTTCTTTCCTCCTTAAATATACTGGAAACGGGTATTCAGATCTAAAGAATAGCTTTCTTCCCCTGCAGTTTTTGCTCTTCCCGCCGATCGGTTCGCTACATAGCTAGATCCTCTCTAGCTGAAGCTTCGCAACGGCATCCGCCATAAACACACAGACCAGCGACTGGCCCCCTCACCACACCATCGCAACCCGATGCACCTCCCCTTCCCTCGCACCTCTTTACACCACCTGCTCCGCCTGACCTTCCTCGCCCTCGTACTTCTCCATCTACCCCACCCCACAAACTCGCTTCCCTCCCCCGACGACCCGGACCCCCCTCCTCCCGACTCCGACACTCCTCCTTCCTCCCGCGATCCCCCCTGCACCGCAACCTCTCCGCACACCAGCAGCTTCTTCGACCTCCGCCCGCTCATTCGCACCACCGCCGGAACTGCGACGCTCTCCTCCGCCGACGATGACGCTGGCGGCGGCGCCTCCGGGGACTGGTTCGCCCTCGGCTACGACTACAACGCAAACTTCACCCTTAACATCTGTGCGCCGGTGCTGGCCGATACGTCCACTGCGCGGGGGATAGATGGGGAGTATGCGCGGGGGAACGTCAGTGCATTTTATGAGCGGGACGGGGATCTATTTTCCATCGGGTAACCCCTACCCCTCCATTCTCCCTCCCCCCGCAAAGCTAACCCGGCCCCCTAGGCAAGCCTCCTCGACCCTGCTCTTCCGCGGCAAAAAGCTCATCCTCGAATACACCAATGGCTCCCCCTGCGGCGACTCTTCCTCCTCGTTTCGCAAATCGGCCCTAATCTCTTTCCTCTGCGACAGGGAAACCCTGCTCTCCAAGCCTTCCGTTGCGTTCGTGGGACAGTCCCAGGACTGTGCATATTTCTTTGAGATTAGGACGGTGGCGGCATGTCCGACGTTCAAGGCGCAGGAGAGTTTGAGCCCAATTGCAGTGTTTGCGATAATGTGGGTTTCAATTACCGTTCTGTGACTATTGGCTCTGGATAGAGGACTGATTTGAGGGAATTTGTTTTTGAGCTACAGAGGAGGCGTATTCGCGGTGGTTTACTGCGTCGGTGGATGCGTCTATCAGCGGACAGTCATGAACGCCCGCGGCTGGCGACAGGTACCACATTACCATGCCTGGGCTGGAGTGGTGGGATTCTTTTCCGTAAGTCCCTCCCCTCTTTCCCCCACTCCCCAAAACGTACATAGAAACGTTCAAACAATTCCAAGGTTAACCGTTCTCCTTCCAGGACCTTTTCGCCGCCCTCGTCAGGACCCTCTTCCGCCGTGGACGCCCTTCCCGCTTCTCAACTGGTGGTGGTAGTAGCCTTTCCTCATCATCCGCCGCCTCTGACCGCCGCAGCGGCGCCACGTCGTCGTTCAGCCGGAGACTCAACGCGGGGTTCGCGGGTAGAGGTGGCGGGGGTGGGTGGGGAAGTTGGGGGAGGGGTGGAAGTGCAGGTGGAGGAGGGCGTGCAGCGGCAGACGAAGTGGAAGATGAGAATAGGTTGTTGGATGAGTTGGATGAGGAGTGGGGGGATGAGTAAAGTGGGGTGGCGGTGGTGGGGGGGTCCTGTTGGTGAACGGCATTATTTAGTACTTAACTAGATGGGGATATTATTCCCTTTCTATTTTTTTTATGTTTGGGATTTCAAAGTAAAATCTATTGCCTTACCAGGATCAAACGAAATAAAAAAAAATTTGTTTTTCTCAGAAAATTTTTTTTTTTCATTTTTTCATTTCCCCTTTGCTCTTCACGCATTAACATATATATATCGCCAGATGCGAATCCAAAGTATCCCAAACCAAATCAATTAGAAAAGCTCACCTTAAAAAAAAAAATAAAGTAAAAAATAAAAAATAAAGTACTAACAGTATCCATTTGGACTAAAATGAAAGTTATAATACTAGATACTCTCACACACACACACAAAAGTAAAGCCAGTACTCAAACATTGCCCAGTAGATTTAAGGGAAAAAAAGGGATTCCGTTTCCGTACAACTTATATATAATGAATGTTTGTGTTACTTATTGTGTCCATCCCACCGGTCAGTCCCCTCCTCTACCCGCCTCACTCTATCACACTACGGGCACTCTGACACCACCATTCAGGGTAACACCCTGTCCCCAAAACCACCTCACATATGCTCCACCGGCCCCTCCTCCAATAACCCCCTATTTGTCTCCTCCTCCTCCTCCACTACCTCCTCAGCCCTCTTCTTCCCCTGCCTGTCCGCCAAAAAGCAGCTCCTCCACGGCTCCCTAATCAAATCGTTGAACAAAAACGTCCCCCACACCAGCGCAGCAAACCCCACCACCTGCAACCCCTTAAACCTCTCCCACCCGAGCCCCATGCTCACAATCCAAATGAACAGCGTCCGGCACGTATCGATCACGCTCCTGCTCGTCGCAGAGATGCTCCGGGTGACGCTGATGCCAAAGTAGTTGAACCCGCCGATGGATATCATGATCAGCACGCTCGTTTTGGCCACCATGGGGTAGTCCCGCACCTGGCGCCAACCTTCGGCGGCGTCAAAATATCCGCCGCGCCCGGCGTCTGTGGAGCCGACCAGGAGATGCAGCACAATCATGCCGAAAGTTGTGATTATGAATCCGAAAATGCCTTCCCAGCCAACCACCTTGAGCGGCTCAAGGGCGTATTTCTCCAGAATGAACTCCTCAAGCACGAACTGTGTGGCTGTGAAGACCTGTGCCCCTGCGATAAGTAGCACTCCAATGATGGTGCGGACCGCGCCGTTGACGTCGGAAATTGTATTCGGGGATGGTTCCAGTTTGGCGTGGCCCGGTTCTTTGTATATCGCGCCTGCAAGACCGACAATACCGACGCCGAGAACGACAACGATAAGGGCGAACCATTGGTAGGTTTTGAGGCGGCGCTTGAGGAAGAGGACGCTAAAGAGGCCGACAAAGAGGACTAGGGCGCCACGAGTCATTTGGTAGACTACATGTGCACAGTCCGCATTATTATTCTATCTACGCCAGGGGGGGAGATGGGAACATACTACTAGCAACCACAAAAAGTAACCCCACATTCATCAACGTTGTTCCTGCAATATCACACGCGGCCGGCAACGCCAACAGAAAGACCTTCTTCCCGCTTAATCTACTCCTATCATCGTGAGTCGGAACGAGGGCTTTGGCAGCTGGATTTATGCCACGGCTGGGGTCTGTCGAGGCAAGGTCCGCGGGGCCACTGCCAACGGGCTCGTATCCTTCGAGACCACGCTTGCGGTCGAGGTAGCGCTTGTGCAAGTGGAAAGCAAAGACCACGAGCCAGCAGCCCATCTCGCCGATGAACATTTGCAGCCTGGTGCGAATGAGGTCAGCGAGGGGGGAGTAAGTGAAGAAATACGGGTGCGAGGGACATACGTTTGGATGACGGGCTGCTCAAAGTACTTCCTCTGAGTAGGATCCGGGGAGTCACAGTTGCCGACACATACTTGGTCTTGGAGCTTGGTGAGAAGGGTGTTGGCGGCTGGACACGCATCACCAGCCATCAGTTATCGCGGACCTTTGACAAAGTAACGCCATTTCGTCGTGGAAACGGATGATGGATTGAACGAAACGTCAGGGACGGCAGGAAAGGGAAAAAAGAACGTACTCCCCGTCGTCAACATGCCCACCACAAGCAGCGGGATAACGAGCCAGTCGAGCATCCTGGTGTTGCTCAAGAGCTGTCGCTCGTTTTCAGTTCTCCTCTAGTATTATTGTTGACTTATTTTCTTTCCGCCCTCACTCGGTGCCTTGGTTCTTCTTCTTTGATTTTTCTTATCCAACTGTGATTTTGTTTATGGGCGGTTCTGTTAGTTGCGTTCACCAGCGATGATGTTGACGTTGTTCGGACGTGAGAGCTTGGGGGAGCTTTGGGGCTGGGGCTGGGGTAGTGACTACATGGAACTGGGCCGGCAATCCCGACAGCAATCTGTGACACCACAGCTCCTGAGAATACAACCTTTAGGGCTTATGTAAAAGACTCTGGCACCTTAAATTTGAAGGAACAAAAAGTAGGAGAATCTCGCAAGCTCACTCACTTTTCTTCGATCCTCCAAAGCGAAAAAGATAAAAGGTAGAATAGCGACTGAAAGCTAAGCTTGAGCTTCAAGCTTGTGTAGATATGTCCTGCGAATTCGAACCTAGGAAAGATAAGGAGAACCCCCAAAGCACCAACTTGTTCTCGTAGAAGATACAAGGATTTAAATAATCCAGTTAGCCCCGTGCTGGCCTTCGCCCTATACTGATGGCTCTGTGCCGATCGGGGTAATAAACTCTATCAAGTATCTCTCTCCCTCTGTCTATCTATCTATCTATCAACCTGATCTACCCGCACCACCCGCAGAGCTCCTAGCTAGTCCTGACACGAAAACTCCGAGGCTGGTCACCCCAACTCCATCCCATTAACCAATCGCATATACAACACGTATTTTGATATAACATGAGAGTATCTTAGCTCTGATATGCCGCTGTCCTCTGCGCTGACAACTCTGCGAGCACGGAATCTAAATGCCGAAGAACAGATGCCGGGCAGCCCTGCTCGCAAGGGAACGGGAAGCCGCCTTGCTTTTTTCGCAAGGGAGCACCTCCGCAGTCCGCAGGGGCGCGAGCGCTTGAAGGGGCGCACTGCTTGGCTGGCAGCGGGCGATGCTTACGATAAAGATAAGATTAGATAAGATCCACTCGCTGTCAATTGTGGGGGATGGACATGGAGCTTGGAGTGCTCAGCATACCCCTTGTGTAAAGTTGCAGTGAGGTCTGTATTCGAGGACAGTACAAAGACTGTTGGCTACGTACATAGAGTATCTCCAAATCCTCCAGCATATATACCACCCCCAAAACTCCCCCATTCCTCACACCACCTATAGCTAGCTATGGGCAAACAAAAGAACGCCTCCGGCTCCTCCGGCTCCTCCAAATCCAAGGACACTGCCAAATCCAAAGATTCCTCTAGCAAGTCCTCCAAACCCAGCTCCTCCAAGTCCAAATCCACATCCTCGTCCTCCGACCCCCCCAAACTCAAACCCGCCACGCGCATCCACCCCCGCCACATCCTCACCTCCAAGCTGTCCACCATGGAATCTGCTCTTGCGCGCCTCGCTGCCGGCGAGGCCTTCGACGCAGTCGCGCGCGAGCTATCGGAGGACAAGGCGCGCCAGGGCGGATCACTCGGTTGGCAGGCCCGCGGTGCACTAGTGCCGGAGTTCGAGGCAGCTGCGTGGGCGCTCCCGGTGTCGAGCGTGAATAAGCCCGTGTATACGACCACTGCGGTGAAGACGGTGCATGGGTATCATTGTAAGTGTCGAACGGAGATTGTTCAGAAATGGAGGAGAAATACTTTTAAAAGGTTTAGTAGGCTAACTGCTGCTGGTGCACGCGGGAATAATAGGTATTATGGTCGAAGGCCGAAAATAAAGTCAATATATAAAACAAATAAACGAAAACAAATCCTCACGATCCCTGACAACTTTTCGCTCCTCCTCCTCCTCCTCCTCCTCCTCCTCCTCTCCTCCTCCTCTTCTCCTTGCGTGTTCGTGCATTTAATTTTGTGAACATTGACGTCCATGAACTGTCACC
This sequence comes from Kalaharituber pfeilii, assembly GCA_015179045.1. Classification (NCBI taxonomy): domain Eukaryota; kingdom Fungi; phylum Ascomycota; class Pezizomycetes; order Pezizales; family Pezizaceae; genus Kalaharituber; species Kalaharituber pfeilii. The sequence continues at coordinate 96,612 of WHUZ01000009.1, read as the reverse complement.
ATCACCATCCCCAAACTGTTACCCACCCCATGCCATATACCATAAACACAACAATCTCTCATCTCCATCCTCATTCCAAGTTCACCTCTGCGAACCCTCCATCCCCCATCCCTTTTCTTTTGTGTGCATGTTTGTGAGGGAAGACCGGCATTGATTCGTATGCACAGTGCATCCATCTTGTCTTCCTAAAAATGAAAAACTAAAAAATGAAAAAAGAACCTAGGAGATACCTAACCTCCGCATACCACTATCCTTGGACGACCACGTCCTTCTTTTCAATCCCTTCATTGTGCAACCCCGCATACACGCAATCCACAAGAAGTGAGAACTCTCTGACCCAGCTCTCTCTATCGCCACCCACTGACTCAAATACCACATGTAACCATTTCGCTCACCTGAAACGATGAGCCATCGCAACTGCACTTTCGCCAGCTATCTCCCGTAGTAATAAAGCCATATATCGTTACTGCCGGCAGACACTGCCCCATCGCTGCACCGAGTGACTTCTCTTTTCGCTTCCAAAAAAATTAAGACATACTTTTATTCCGTGAGTGAAAAACCATATCAACAACAAAACTCTTCATATCCACCCACCTTGGAGTCACCAGAGATGACTTTGCTTTTCCTCTGAAACAGCTTTGACTCTCTTGCGACCTGTTCTGCATTTGACGTCATAGACGACTTAGAACGCCGATCAACAGAAATCTAACTCGTTGACATTTCTCCTCCCACAAAATGCAAGCGGAGGAACTTTCCACATCAAGGTTTATCGCACCATACTCCATTTCCTGGTTGCCTTGAACCCGTCCCTCTGCGTCTGCGCCCGGGGCTATACCCCGGCTGAACATATCCTTGGGGGGCGCAATCACCAGATTCTTATTATTTATCATTCGAAAAAAATGCCATATCCGTGTCTCTTACATCTTTTTCTTGGAGACAAAGGGCGTCTTCCTATGGGATACTGTAACTTTTCTTTCTTTCTTTCTGCCCTGGAGAATCGTCAATCCCCCCCCTCCCCTTAGCCCCCATTATACTCTCCGCCGACCAACCGAGCCAGTAAATTCTGTTTTTTAGAAAAAATATACAAACAAATAAATAAATAAATAAACCTACACTCACTGTTCGTTGTTAAAACAATCTGAGCGAAGCGTAGATAGCGTGTAGAGAGAGAGTAGGTTATGCAATCCGCCAAGCAAACAGCAATTGCCCCATATGATATCCTGCCCGAACAGGACCCTACGCAAAAGCCTAAACCCAATGCAGTAGTAATACACTCACGATTGGACACACGAGAGGGAAAAGCGCTCGTCTCGCAGCTAAGCAAAAACGTGACCTGCGTGTTTGCAAGGGCGAGGGAGGGGACGACTGTTGTATAAAGAGAGAGGGAGTGGAGAGGTAGGGCAAGGTTTCGAGGAGAGAACAGTACAGACGGTGGTGCATGGGGTAAGTGTCCACTGGGAACTAGGAAAGGGAAGAAAGGAAGGAAGGGGGGGGGGAAAAAGAAAAGGAAAACAGTTGAAGGTTAGTAAGTAGCAGTGGTAGAAGTCTAACTGCTTATATACGCGCGCGCACGCGCGGGGCGGAAGGGGGGATAACAGGTATGTATCATACAAATCATGGGTCGAAGGGGCCGAAAACAATTTTTATTCTAGAGAAATAAATAAATAGATAAAATAAACGAGAACCTCACCACTCCCCATCAACTTCCCCCTCCCCGCAATCCTATTTGTTCAAACATTTAACGATCCACGAAACCATCCCCCCACTACCCCAACCAAAGAAATCTCTCTCTCATCCTTCATGTTCAAATTTCCAAGTACCGCTTTTTACGAACCCTTCCCCCCCCTTCTTCTCGTGCGTGTGTGTGTCTAATATATACGGGAAGTGTAACAGCACCGGCCCCTACTTGCGACCTCCAAGTTTTCGTTACCCTGAACCCCTCAAAAACCACCCCCCTCCAAAACTTATACACCCTTGTTCGAACATCTGAAAAATCACCGGGTAGGCTACATCATGGATTTTTCTGTGTCCACTAAAACTCCCTCCACTCCCCCTACTCCCCATCCGCACCCAACATACTTCATACTATTCAAATTTAATCCTAGAAATTCAAAGGAAACATTCACTCTCAGAATAAAGATTGAGAATTAAGACCCTTCTAGGTATGTGACATACATACACGGGTACACAGATACCTGCTGGTAGGTAAGGTAGGTTAAAAAGAAAGAGGGTAAATGACTGAAACATGAAACAAAAAAAACAAAGAGGAGGCCTGGTTTACAAAACTAGAGAAGCAATGCAACCGCATCAAAATAAACAAAATAAATGGTCCACCACCATCCCAGAACGCCAAAAGATAACGCAAATATCCAACAGTAAAATGTAACATACAAACACAAGGAGCACTCCACCCTCTGCTACATAACCACACAACTCGCCCCTCTCCTCCTTCGCCCGTTCCTCCACGAGCTCGCCGCCCCAGCCCCTTCCTCATCCCCGTCGTCCCCATCCTCTGGTGCCCATAACGCGTCTCCTCTCCTCCTTCTCCTTCTCCTCCTCCCATGCCCCTCCTCCACCGCCACCATATGCTCCGCCCACTTACTCTCCAATCTATTCGCGCTGCACAAATCGCCCCTCAGCACCCGCTTCAAATGCTCGTCCACCGTCATCTGCCATCCGTAGTAGCACTTTATCTGCACAACCTGTCCATGCGCAGCGCGAGATGGGACCTTGACGGCGTTTCGAACCAGCACTTCGCGCACCCCGTGCCAGCTGATGCTGGGACAGTCGTAGATGACGACCCGGAGGCCCACGAAGGCGCCGAGGCGGTCCGAGGAGACTTTGCGGTTGCGAGTGCGGATGGCGATTTCTTCGAGGGTAAAGTCGCCGACGCGGGCTGCAAAAAAGTCTTAGCTTTCACATCCTGATTCATTTTAAGGGGGAAGGGGGGTGCTCCTTACTATTATCAATCTCCAAGTTTGTCAAATTCGGGCACGCCCTGATCAACGGCGCCAACCCGACATCCCCCACTTGTTCACAATACGACAACTGGAGATGCTTCAACGTCACCGCGCATGGTGCCTTCGCTAGTGCCAACACAGTAGTATTCGACACCTGAGTACACTCCTCCAAGTCCAGATGCGTCAGCTTCGGTACTGTCGGTAGCAACGCCTCGAACCCTTCATCCGTCATCCCTTCACACCCCGATAGCTGCAAGCCCTCTAGATCAGGGACGTTATACGCAAGGTGCTTCAATGTCGCACTCGTCAGTCTCGAGCACCGGCTCAAGTCCAGATGCTTCAGCTTTCTAGGCGGTGCGGTCGTGCGTCCTGTCAGTGGATCAATGTCTGCATTCCGCCCTTCAACCATGATTCGTATCGACTCGTCTGTCAAACTTTCGCAGCCGCTGAGATAGAGCCTTTCAAGGGAATTGGATTTGAATATCGCCTGCATCGGCGAGGCTTCATCAAACCTCCCACATTCAGATGCCTTGAGTTCTCGTAACTCTGGGCAGTTCTCAATGATCTTTCGAATGCCACGGCTATCTACCCCCGAGCACCAAGAGATGTCCAGAGACGTTAGTCGAGGACACTTTTGCCCCAGCAGCCGGCATGTCATATTCGACACCGATATGAGTCCTGACAAGTTGATTTGCAGCAGACTAGTATTAGTGCCCACAAAGTTATGAACTATATTCCGTTCCAGCTTGCATCCCTCCAAATTCGCAGACAATAGATTCTGGCACGCATTCGAGACCAACTCGACTCGCCAGTAGTTCTGTATCTGAACACAACCCCTGTAGACAGAAAACCATATATTAGGGTATACTCAACACCCAAAATCCAGTATAAACATACCGTAGATTGAGATGTCGAATGAAGGGGCCAGCCTTGATGATGATTCCTGCAAGCTTTTCGACGGGAATGTCCTTGTAGAATTCGCTTGCATCAAAGGTCGTCCAGAGCTGGCCGTCGTAGCATAATACGTGCCACCGCTTACAGACCTGTATGATGGAAGCCGACGGCCCACACATTAAGCTTCCTACCCTAACTAGTGGACAGCAACCAATGCATGGGAGGATTGGAGTGGAGCAGGCAACTGAAGCGGGGCCCAAGCAACTAAAAGAAAGAGCTTACCAGCGACGCTCGAACGAGCTCTTTCGGCCTCAAGAAGCTGAATATCCTGACATTCAGTTCATCTGGGAGCATTGAGAAGAGATCCCGATCTTCAGCCTGCGGAGTCTGCTGCTCCACTACATCCATGATATCCAATACAGTCCCCGAGGCTGCTGACTTTATGTTTGCGCGGGAACCGGTCTTGAGCAAGAACGGCCCTGGAGAGTCTAAATTCCCGCATGAGGCGGAGCGGGGCAGGGTACGACCCTGTATGACAGGATGCTGGACCTCGACTTTGGGGAGTTGTTGCAAGGAAGACATCTTCAATATCGCTTCCATCAAGCGTCGCTTTCGGCGGCGGATGCTCCGGACCGGGTCGAGCGCTGTTGCTTCTCCGGGTGTGTTGTCGTCCCGGAGGTGGTTCAGTGACATATGAGCTGGGAAATAGCCTTTCTCGGAAACTGCGCTCCGATTGTGGGGTGTGGTGTCACGGGAAGAGGATAAGGGAAAGCGTCACGTCCCGTGGGGGGGCTTGGTTCTAGCGGGCCGCCGCAAGACTGCAGAGTATTTGGGTATTGGTATTGGTTATGTGCTTTGAGTAATGCACCATGTAAGCTTTCAGTTGGGCGACGACATGGACATCACTATGACTGAAGAGAGCACTCACCAAGCTACAACTTTGGGCTTGTGAATACGCGGGGCCGTGAGAAAGTCAGAAAGCAGGATATAAGATTATCTCTCAGACGAGGTGAAATCAGAGAAGGAGGATGAGGGACAGGCGGGGTTGGAGAGGGATGAGCCGGAGAAAATATGTGGGATTGGCCGCAAAATAGTTCAAGCACGTCCACGGATAATCGAGCTATGCAAGGGAGATGTCAAATGTGGGATGGAGGGGGAGGGGGGAGGGGGAGGGGGGAGGGGACGAATGGGTGTGCTGGGGGTGTAGGTGGGTGGGTGGGTGTGGTTGGGTGGGTGGGGCGTAGTGGGGTGGGTGTGTGTGTGTGTGGGGTGCAGACTACGGACTTGATACCTGCAGGTTGGCCGGTGGAGAGGAGGGGAGGGGAGGGGAGGGGAGGGGAGGGGCAGGGGGAGGGGAGGGAGGGGAGAGGGAGGGGAGAGGGAGGGGAGAGGGGTGGAGGGTGGAGGAGGCGCGAGAGGGAGAGCGAGAGCGAGAGCGGGGGCAGGACGGAGAGGGGAGAGGGGAGAGGGGAGAGGGGAGAGGGGAGAGGGGAGAGGGAAGGGAAGGGGAGAGAAGGCACTGTCCAGTCGGACTGGTCGTGTGAGTGTCGAGCGCCGGGCTCTCCTGTGTGTGTGCGCACCGGCCGGCAGCAAGCAGCCCTTCACCTTCCTTGTGCGTGCGGGCGAGCGTGCTGTGCTGTGCTGTGCTGTGCTGTGCTCTGCTGTGTCTGTGTCTGTGGGGTGGCCCAAGCCAGGTCAAGCAGCGTCAGCTGGGCCGCCTATATCGTAGGCCATTCATTGTCCGTCGGTGCATCCATCCCCGCAGGTGATCGTGCGGAAGCAGAAAAGAAAAGAGAAGAAAGACGGCCGGAAAACGTAGAGGCAGCCCCCCCACATCGTACATTTATTTCCGCCCAGGCCAAGGGCAGCTCCCAACGGCTATCATACAGGACGGCGTGCACTGCACAGCTCAACCAGCTGGGGGCTGCGCTATCAGCCAACCAAATGCCCCCAATAACCGTGGTGGCACCGACGCCCCCCTCAGCTATAGATTAGGAACTCAAAAGTCCCCCCAACTTTGCTATACAGGCACTCGCAAGTTCGGGTTTATGGTATATTGTGGCCCATGGTTATATCCCTTCTCTTCCGGATCGAATGTTCCTGGGGGGTTTCAGTTACAACGCCTACAGTGCTTTATTGCACAGAATGTCATCATGCACACGGGAAAAAGCAATTGCTTATCACAGGTACGGTACGAGAAAAGGGCACGCCTTGTTCTCGTTAGTCTGGGCACGAGAACAGGCGCGGCTGAGCGTTTCCATCTCGACTTGTATGATAGAACCCAGAAATTAAGACGATTGGACAGGGGGAATGGGCTCAGATTAATCTGCACATGCCCGTGCCGTTGCCCCCGTAGAATGTTTCCCAGTCTTCCTTCTCTCAACCTTGACCCAAGCAAACATACCCACCTTATCCCAGCCGGAGCAATTGCGGGGATTGCTTAGCCGCCGTTGCCCCCCCTCGTAACTCAGGGGGAGATTGAATTCAAAGTACAGATTTCAGCCATTCAACCTTAAACGTTCATCCTGTCGTGTTAATGGACCAAGTATTGCAGTATTGCAGACAATCTGAAAGACAAATCTCCGATGAAATAAATTACAGATCATACCATATCGAACCAGAATAAACAGACAGACAAGCTCTACCTATGGCGTGCACAAACTTTACTCAAACGTTCCTAAATTACCCGAAGACTTTAATGATGAAAAAATGTTATCCAAAAAGTTACTTGGTTTCTGTGCAGTTTCACCGACGTTAAATCCACTTGTTGTGAGAATGAATTACATAAATATGTTTATTTTACTCTTGACATCCGTGATACACTGTTGACGGTACCTGCATAATTAACCTTTTAAGTTTATCACTACTATAGGATCATTGAATATGCCATTATTGTACCTGACATGTCCTTCCTTAAAGACTGCAACTTCATTGTTTAATATATATTCTTTTAATATTAATTTGCCTTTGAAAAAACAGCGCTGGAGAAAATAGTAGGGTAGGTAGAAGCAAGAGAGAAAAAAAAGTAGTGAGTTATTTACCTTGAAGTGGTATAGCTGTTGAAGATAAAGGCATAGAAATTCAGGGTCCCTGGATTTCGATTCTGCAGTTTGATTCAGAGCTGTAGGGGGGTCCTATTTCTTAAGAAAAATTTGCTATATATATATGTAAACGATGAGAATGGAACATATTGAATGACCCTTTGTATGAGGAAAAATTGAATCTAAAAAGTCTGAGATTAATATATGAAGGAAAAAAAGAAAAGGCCAAAGTAACAGATTACACAAGTAAAAGGCGTAATTCCAGGTATGTACTTGGTAAATATTACTATACCTCGCTTTATATGCTCGATTTTGTTTGCTATCTAATGTTACTTGATTGGTAAAACCTGGTAACACCCATCTCGTTCAGCTATTTCTTGCCTTGACGTTTCTCGATATCACTAGATAGTGTTGAATCTATAAACATATGCAATCATCCAGTTAGCTATTGCAGCCCCCACATGCAAATGCAGCCAAGTGCTGTAACAGCTCTAGCTTACTATTCCTATCAACGGCTCTCGGTTCATATCATAATCCCAAGCGGCCTCCCTGTATGATAGCCCCGCGATATCCTCTGGTCTATCAGCAAGCCAAGTTTGTCTCGCCCGTGAAAACGTAAGCAAGTATGCATATACAATAGCAAGCACATGAGCAGGCGTGCCCTCTGTCCCATTCCATCGTAGCGCGCCCTGACACACACGCTGCTAGTACCTCCTCAGCTATCCCATGCCCCGGGCCCCCCTGTCCCACACGCGCATGCGAGTGCGTGCCCCACCCCCCCCACCCACCACCCAGACCATAAACTCGATACTCCGTTCTAGTGTCGATACTGTGTTTGCATACCCCGCTGTCCCCGCGAGCGAGCTATTCGAGTGCGCACCGCGTGGGTTACGGTGAGGGAAACCAAAAGAAATACTATACTTGCCTCCAAAATTGATGCTTCGGCAGAGAAAGAAATGATGTTTGAAGGATAAAGATGGATAGCAGGCGAGGGTACGACGTGACTGTGCCTTTGTTTGGATTTCAAGCTCTCAGCTGCTGCGGTCATCTGGGCCGTCTGCTTTCCTCTCTGAGCCGGTCACGAACGCCTTCGTCGGCAGTGCTGGCCTCGACTGGCTGGCTGACTGGCTGACTGGCTGACTGACTGACTGAATGCGCGCTTCCTCCAGCTCCTGCTCTATTGTCGGCTCGCGGTGCAACGCAGACCCTCCCTCCGTCCCTCCTCATCAAGCATAAGCTTAGATTCAGCGCCCCTCTCGTGTGATCACGAGGCTCTACCGGTATTCACTCGCAGCGCGCCGCGGCTTACTAGCGCATCCTTCTCGCTCCCTCACCGTCACCGTCACCGCCACCGTCACCGCCTCCCCGCCCTCCCCCGCCTCTCGTCCCATGGCGACAAAGGTGGACAGTGAGGGCACCGTCCCCCCGCTCAGAGAGAAAAGAGACATGAGCACACTGACACCGGCTCCGACTCCCCCTCCCCCGACACCGTCGCCGGCCGCGCTATACGAGGACAACCAGACGCTCGCACTGATACGACGAGTACTTCGTCCTCAGTCCTCGCCCAATAGCCCGCTAGAAGAGATCCTACCGGCCCTCACCAGCTCTCCGGCTGTTGACATTCAGCTCTATGCCTTTATCGCCATCATCTGCAGGTGCGTGTGACGTTGCAGCCCTAAGAGGCGCACTTGACCACTCTGCATATTTCCTTTCAGACATAAACTAATCGAATCATACGCGCTGCTGACAGGGACTTTATATTCGCCTGGTACTCCAAGATTACCAACGACCGGACATTTGTCGATGAGGTCATCAAGGTCATTGCACACACCACCAGGTCCCTGGAGCAGCGCCTGAGACAGATCGACTTGGAGGTTCTCTTATTGGATGAGCTCCCGGCGCTGCTGAACAACCACGTGCGTGGTAAGCTGGACCCCTCCTTCCGCATCCTTAATCTATCGGTCAGCCCCTCATCTCACCCACCCTACCACCTACTACACCCTTTTCTATTTTTCACATCCCCCGCCCAGCACCGCCAAATGTAGAATCGTTTTACTCATTCCCGCACAAACACATGCGCAGACTTCCGCCAATGTGTCTACCGTCACAAGACGTCCCTCTGCCCTCACCTATCGGTCCCGGAAATCTTCCACAACCTCCAGCCCCATCCTGCGCTCAAATCATCACTTGAAAGCGAGCGCATCTACCTGAAGCTTTTATCCTCCGGGATCCTCGCCGCGCTACTCCCGACTGAGGATCTACAATCCCATTGTGAGCGGACACTCGTACGAGAAATACTATCTAGCCTGGTCCTCTGGAATGTCGTCGACAAGCTAAGCGAGCCATGGATGCTCTATGAAATTATCACAAAGGTGCTCAGAAATGCTGAACCTGGTGTTCTTCAACCTACGGACGGCGCTAGTACACTCTCCCTCCAAAACGAGGTTTTCCACAGCGGCGAAGACGACGTCAGTATCTCTAAGAAGGATGTCGTGAAAAGGAAACGCCGAAAATCTCGCCGGGAAGAGAGGCGCTCGTCAAAACACCGGCTCCAAAAATATCCCTCCTCGGACTCGCCTCCTCGGAACAGTGCACCGAGCCCTGCTCCACTCCCACCGCTATACACAGGCTCCTCCTCAACCACTCCAACCTCACCCTTCTCTCAGCATGTAGAAAGCTTTATAACCTTCTCCGTCGTCGCCATCACCCTCGCCCTCACCGCCATAACCTCTATCTACAACTTCATCAACTATCCCCCACCAGCTCCACGCCGGAAAAAACCTATCCTCCGCATGTCCTTCCTCAACTTTATGTCGAACTTTCTCAAACTCGATTCTCGACAGCCCTGGCTTCGGGGGAACATCTTACTCGCGTTATCCCCTCTTGCGGCGCAGCCAGCGGGGAGTTTTGTGGATATGATTTTGTCGGATTTGTTTCATACGCACGTTACCTCGCACGCGCTGTTGGTGCAGATTCTGGCGTCGGCAAGAGCGGCGATGTTTCCGAGCGGAGGGTCTATGGGCCCGCCTCGGCCGCACCCAACGGAAAGTGAGAAGTTGGCAATGAGAGAGGCCGCAGCGCGTGCGCTGGTGCGGAGGATTCCGGGATGGGTCAAGAGGCATTGGTTTGGTGGTGGTGCGGAGGGTGAGGAGGAAAGGGAGTGTTGGAAGGTTGTGGAGGAGCACTTGGATGTGCTTGCCGATAAGGAGATTAATAAACATTTGGTGTATCAGGTGGTAGAGCTGTTGGTTGTGAGGTTAGTGCCGGAGGTGGGGGAGGCTGTGGTACGGGAGTTGCTGGAAGGGAGGATAGGTGGTGGTGGGGCGAGTCAGGAGGGGGAATAGCAAGTAGGAGAGGGGTAGATGGGGAGGCGTGGAAGGGGAGTTTGTGTATATAGATTTCTGTTGCTGAGGGGATCTGAGTACGTTTTTAGTGATTTGGGTGGGGCGTACGGAGTCGTTTTTGATTTTACTATTATTATTATTATACCATTTTTTTCCGAAATAATAGGTATATATATAGATGCAATGGTAAACTGTTAACAAAGAATGATATATAGTACTCACCAGTGAGGAAAAGGAAGAAAAGATTCGTGAGAATTGAGAAATTTGGTTTGTTATGGGCAAGAAAACTGAGACTAGTTTCTGGGGGTTTGGAGGGATGGGGTTGAGTAGCGTGAGAGTTGAGGTGGCGGGTTGAGGGTAACATGCCTGTTGGCACTTTCGGATATGTTTTATGCTGGAGAAGCCCCCCCAACAAAAAAAAAAAAAAAAAAAGGCTAATGGGGCGTGATTTTATAGACGTTGTGTTATCATATGTGTAGGTATATATGTATGTGTGGATTAGATACCTTTTTTCTTTTTCTTTTCCTTTTTTTTTTTTTTTAAAAAAAAAAAATTTTAATGGTGATGATGGTGGTGGTGGTTGGGGATTTAAAGGGGGAAAAAAAAAAAAAGAAAAAAAGAAAAAAGAAAACATATATCATTACATAAACGAAAGTATTTTTTTAAAAAAAAAAAAAAAAAAAAAAAAAAGGAGGGTTGTTCTCGCGCTCCCCCCCAGCCCCCAGAACTATCATCATCATTATTATTATTATTATTATTTTCAGGCTGTGGGTGGAAACGAAAAAAAAGGCTATTCCAAATTGATATATATATATATATTTCTTTTGGCTTTAAGGGAGGGAGGGAGGGAGAGAAAGAGGGGGGGGAAAATTTTACACATACATATGGACAAGATCGAGGGATCGGATATATAAGGGTAGTTTTCAAAAAAGCTACGCTGTACTTTCGCGCGCCACCCCCCCCCCCCCCCCCCAACAAGCAAGTTCATTACCCTCAACACCGCCCGCCTTTCATAAAAAGCCAGATAAAAAAAAAAGAAAAAGAGACAGGGAAATACATAATCAGAAAAAAAAAGGCGCACATACACCGTACAGAGTTTTCCCCAAATGTACTCCAGAATTGTGTGTTCCCCCCCCCCCCCCCCCACCCCTCCACCATTCCAATCCGTAGGCTCCCGGTTATTTAAAAAGAGCTAGTGTAAAAGGTATTCTTTAAGCATGAACCCAGCATCTATGGTGATCCCGGTCCACTTCAATCCGATCCACAGCCGATTGAAACTCCCATGCCCATACTTTTTTTTTTCCCCTCCATTTTCCTTGCCCACTACCCCCCGGATATCCCACTTTCCTTCCACAGCCTGAATCCTGTAACAGAAAAGCTATTGTCGACACCAAACGCACCAAAGCCGTACCGTACCCTGCTTAGCCATCCCTATGAACCCAACCCTACCATAAGCATCAATAAGATTCCAAAACACAATCATATACTCTCATTCCCATAAACCGGCCAAAACACAAAATCACAAAACAAGCAAAACAAGGCTCAACAAAAGGAAAAACGATAAAGGCCTTTGGTGGTTCAAGCAAAATAATTAGAATGCACATGTTAGATCGAGATATTTAAAAAACGCAGGAAAAAAAAAAAAGAAAAAGAAAAAAAAGACAAAAAAGGAGGGGGAAAAAAGGGAAAGGTTGGGTCAACTAAAGGGGGACTGCGAGATCAACATCGCTTATTTGCTATCGATAATTATGAAATGCAAACATCAAAATGCATGAGAGAAATACAGATAAACTAGTATAATGACCACCATGATACATACTGTGGGAAGGAAACAGGTAAGCGAGAGGCACACCTTGATTGTAAAACCAAATCAACCCAAAAATTATAAAAGTTGAGGGAAGTAGAATAACAGCAACTCCCCGTGTATAGTTGTACAATGTAACATCTGCACTGGTTTTTTCAAAAGAGAAAAAACCTCTCACCAGCTGAACAATCTCATAAGAAGTAAATCAAAAATAAATAAATAAATAATAATAGAGCTCAGAAAAATCTTGGTATATAAAAAAGCTATATAGGACCCAGATTATACAAAACTCGTAAAAATGTTAAAATAAAAATAAATAAAATAAAAATTACAATTTGCGTCTCCCCCTTAGCCTTGACATTGATGTAGCTTGAGACTACATCGATAGGTCAGGATATATATACGCCGTACATATGTATATATATATATGCATATACACACCACACAAATTTGGACAAAAAAAAGAAAGAAATACCTTAGAAAGTCGGCAGCGAGCCTCCAATGATATTATTAATGGAAAAGGGACATACGCGAAGACTTGGATAAGGAAAACGATAGAAGAATTCAGAAGGGAATATGTTACAACTATACACGCTGGGAACAGAAGCACGAAATGAACAAATCATAATGGCCAACGAACGCGAGAATGGGAATATGAATATGATGAACATGATAAATGAAAAAAAAAAAAAAAAAAAAAATTAACAGTGCAATGACTAGCCAAAATAACCCAGTGCCCAAAAAAAAAAAAATAAGAACCAGAAAAAGATACGGAAGACAGCACCCAGACAACTCCAGTCAAATCATCACGAGGGCATTCCCAGCATTGCTGTATGCTCGCCCTCTGGCCCATCCAATCCAAACCGTCCTAATAACTTGGTCATACTTAGATATTCATCTGGATCCAAAATGATGCCTACCGGCTGCTGCCGTAGATAGGTCATAACCACTTCCAGAGCTCTCCTGGCCTCGTCCCTTGAAGGACCCACGTTAGATGTTCCTGTAGGCGGAGTTGCTTGAGGCGATGCTAAGGCAGGATGTAATGACTCTCTTCCCGCTGTTGTCCCCCCTGCAAGAGATGGATTCGATAGTGCCGGATCAATTCCAGGCATTCCCACTTGGGGCTGCATCTTTGGTGTGAGCGGTTCGGAAGAGGGCGGTGGAGAAATGTATGTGGGATCTACCGAGATACAAGGAAAAGTTTGGCTCCGGGGCCGCATTTGGGGTTGAGGCTGCATCCTTGATTGTTGCGATCCAAATACTGGACTCGGCCTTTCAGAGTCCATTCTTTGGCCTTCTGAGGTGAAGAACGGAGATGTGGGACTGGCAACTGCACCACTATCGGTGAACATACTGGACAAAGATGCGGAACTCACGGAACTCGAACCTGCATGCTTATAATTATTTCCTCCCGCCCAATCAAGAAAACTTTCCGGACTATCGTGTTGTGTCGTTGTGTAATGGCTATCTTGACTGCGAGACATTGCCATAGGGGAAGCCAGTACATCGGCTGAAGATACAGAACGAGCTCTACCTCCACTGGGAGATCCTGCTTCTCCATCAGGTTTTGCGACAAGATTATTTTTTTGTTTGAATTTCTCAAGCCATCCCTGACTATTCGCCTTAAAATGACTTTCCGAAATCCCTATACTTGTCGCAAAAAGCCTCGCCCGATCCCATATCATCTTATCAGTCAACCCCACGCCTTTCTTATTCGCGTTTTTCGCCCAAACAGACAAAGCACGTTCAATATCTGGAAATTTTCCCTTTGAGCGCTTGACCGGAGATCTACTTCCATCATCAGGATAAAGATATTTTTCCTTTTGCCGTAAAACTTTCGAGACAGTGCTGCATAGCAGAAAGTTAGCATCCACAACGTAATCAAAGTACAAATTTCAAAACTTCATAAATTTCATTCACATACCTTCTTTCGACGCCAAACATAGCTAGGTAATATCAAATAGCATAGTTGTGAATGTCAGTTTTTTTCGTTGTTTTACCCCTGGAGATTTTTGCTGCAAGAAAAGGGCCAAGATACTCCATACCTCCAATCTCTGTTTGCTTCACATTTGGATTTTCCTCATGAAAAAGGCACATTCGTCGTCGGTCGGCATCTGTCAACGTTCGTCTAGGAGAAGGATTTGGCGCATGGGAAGCTGCAGGCTGGTTAGCCGCAAGGGTAGCAGATGCAACTTGAGCTGGCGGCAGAGCTGGTGGCTGCGGTTGGGGCATTGGTGCTGAAGGTATATACGATGCTGGAGCAGCTGTCGTTGTAGGTATCATGCCACCCCATTGGGCCGGTATCGATAGGTAGCTCGCACCAACGGACGCGGGGATGGCTGGAGCCTGAATTGGCCCGGATTGTTCATGCTGGGCTGCAGTCCTTGATCCACGAAACCATAGGCTGCAAAGTCGTGGTGAGGATGATGATGATGCACCGGCTGCCCATGTTGTTGCTGCTGATGCTGTAGCGAGCCCATTTCCACCCATTGGGAAGTCATAAAGTCGTCATGCTGCTGGTTGTGCACACCGTCCATTGCATGGACACAATCGCACAGGTGCTATTGGGGGCTGGGTGGGTAACAGGTTGACGTGTATGGGTGTGGAGGGGGGTTAGTGGGAGGGGTGGTTGGAAGGAAGAGATAGTTCGAACTCGCCCAGGCAGAGTGACAGGAGAGAGCCGTCTCGGGAACCAGACGTGTGGGCTGGATGGGAGTGGTTCCTGCGTGGTGGGGAGTTGCAGCAGCTCGGATGGGCCGAGGAAGGCTGGGTCTGTGTCGAGGAGGGTGTATTCCTACGGGGCGGGGGGGGGGGGGGGGGAGGGGGGGAGGGGGGGAAGGCACAGCGGAGGGTCTCAAACAGCCCGGAGGATGCAGCCATCCATAGTTAAGCCTCAAGGTTCCGGGACTCGCTTACTGTGGGATTGGATGAATGACGGCGGGCGGTACCAATCGCACAGAAGGAGGAGGCGCTACAGACGAAAGGGAAAGGATGGGAAATAGGCCCGACCGGGGGCGAGGGAGGGGGGGGAAGGCGGAGGAGAAGAGGGGGGTGGGGGGGGGGAGATGGGCTATGGTGATAGTGCGCGAGATATGAGACTGCGAAGGGAGCCCTGGGGAGCGTGCCTTACACGCCTGCCGGGGGCAGGGGGGCTCCATGGGCGGGCTAGGGAGCGCTGCCAGAAACACAGGCTAGCCCGGAGCAAGCGAGAGGTGATAATCAGTTCGAGCAGAGCAGCAACGGGCGCTACCACGGGTCCGCCAGGGGCTGGCGATCTCAACGGAGCAGCGTCTCGCTCGGCCTGTGACCTGTGGCTCGCCCATGCGCTGCGCATCCATTGTCCCATTGTGCCCATTGCGTTCCGAGGCGCTCTCGCGGGTATATTGCGTGCGCTGGCCGGCTGGCCCACCGACACCTCAGCACTCCCCCTTTCCTGCTCCCGGCCAACCCTTGTCCCTCAGGGCCATCTGACGGGGCCGCCAGCAGTGCGCGCTGGCTGTGGACGGGTACTGCGGAAGGAAAGACAGTACCTCTGCCGAAAAGTCCATTGGAGGACTGCGGAGAGGCCCGCCCACACACGCACCCGCTGTCGTGTCTTGCCTTCCCCCACTCCGCTCATGCTGTTGCCCTTCGCTGGCGGCTCCCTCCAAGTGGACGTCCTCTAGTGTGGAGGGGCATGGCGGCCACTTGTCGTCTGATTCTCAAGAGGATGTTCTCGGGCGGGCGAGGAAGGGTGCGCTACACCGGCGGTGTTCATGGTCCATCACGACCAGGACGAGTCGCATGGGTCCGCAGCACATTGTGCCTGAGAAAAAGCCAGGCGAAAGTGTCCGCGAGCGATTATTCAGGCAGGGCCGTTGACATGGTTCATGGAAAAGGCTCTGCTTCTGCGGAATGATAAGACCAGCAAGCCAGCGCAAGTTACCAGGGACCCGCTGTGGAAAGAAAAAAAAAAAATGCCATAATAATAATTACCACGTTCTTTACTTTTGGCGCAGCTTCAGTACCAGCACGCCGGCAGCGGCAGCAGCAACACAGCACTGGCAGAGGGCGCAGAAAACGCAAGGGAGCCTGCTCGTGACAACACGATGTGCCATTTGCAGCAGCAGCGCCCTCCGCTCCAGTATGATAGGTACCCGCACCGACGGGATTGTGACTTGCACACCTCACTTTTTTTTCCGGCCTCGTTCTGGGCAGCCCCCGAATGAAAGCGCGATCGACGGAGGGCAACATGATTCGTACCAATTGGACCCCCAACTTCCCACCCTTCTCGACTTTTCCTCCGTACACTCTGCCCCCCTACCACCCCTCACGGCACCCCCTTCAGGCGCATTTCTGCTGCTGCTCATCTGGAGCCCTTTGGCCCATCCCGACAAACCGGAGTACAGTAAGTGTGATGAGTTGTGTGGGGCGGAAGCCAACGCAGCGCATGGATTGACCTGTAGAAACTTAACCAGCCCTGCCGCTGCCCCATAGTCTTCAACACCAGCCTTTACTCACAATCAAGAGAATACACTTTACAAGCACAGTGATCAGCCACGAAAGATAAATGGGAAAAAAAGAAAAAATCTGAGTAGTATGCCCCCACCTCCTAAATTTTTACCCTCTCGCGCCAATTAAATAACTTCGGGCATGTAACCGTCTCCCGAGTGCGATTTGTTTTGCCGTCCCCTAGGTCTAGGGTAAATATGTATAATAAGGGCTGTTTATACGGTATTATTGGGTCTCGGCCCAAGCATGTGGTGTTTTGCAAGTCTCGAACCCAGTGTTTTGGAGGGCTGCCAGATTATGGTTGGTTCGCTCTTGATCTGTGGAGTCTTGGCCTGGTTGGTTGATCAAATATCCTCTGTCGTCGTCTACGGAAACTAGCTTCATCCGAGCACTCGGGCTGTTTTATTTGCCCTGAGAAGGACGTCAACTTCAATTATATGCTCACCAAGTCCCCCACATATTTAGGATATTATAAAGCATAGTGCACACAAGATCATCCGGAGTAAATGCCCCTTTAGCTACACTTTAGAAGTGGAGGAGTGATTCAAAAACACGCGAATTTGTCATTGCGAATTCACTTTATTTATCCGAAAAGAGCGACCCAAGACACCTATATTAACCATTAATTGCAGCATCCCAGAAAAATTCATTTCTTGACAATCGTAACCTAGATAAATAAGGCTTAGCGCATGTTATCTGATTATCTTACATGAGAGGAGTTGGATACTTACGACATCCTCATCCATTAAAACATGCCCAAGCCCAACACGCTGTGGTTGATGCTTCACCGACTGGCCGTACACAATCGCATGTTTGAAAGAATCCAAAATGCTTTTATGAATTGACTTGCAAAAATCTTCCACAGTGCTAGCATTCGCCCTTAACACCACAGGAGACGAATAGTCTGGAGCTTGACCCTTGGGTTTAGTATAAATTCTTTTAAGGCTCAATTTCTGCCACCTAGAAGAGGTCAGCCTTTGATCGCAAGAAGGTTTAATTCTCCCGTCAAAATACATCATTTCAAGTAACTCATCGACCTGGCCCGGATTATGTCAGCATGCTTGGGCCTCGATAAGTCGGGTTAAGAGCATACATTCCAGCCTTTCTCAGCGGATACCGGAACTGAGTTTGGGATCCCTAGGTGAATGATTCTCAATGCATGTTCATCTGCCCAAGGTCAAAGCACCAGTATACGTACTGTATAGTAAATCCAGTTCTTCAATGGTGATAGAATCTATCTTATTTAGAGCATAAATGACAGGTATGTACCTCCGGCTCTTTTCTTCAATAACATCAATCAAATCGTCAATCTAGTTGTCGTTAGAAATGCGTTTTTTAATATATGAAGATGGTCGCATACCGTAGCGTCACACCTGAAGGCGATATCGGCAGAGGCAATTCGGTACTCCGTGAGAACCGCACGGATTTCCTATCATCCTACATTAGCTTCTTGTCTGCGTGCGAAATGCAAAGAAGACATGCATCATTGTCAAGATGGGTGAGCGGCTGTGTGCTTGTGATATTTATGCCACCACGCTCCTTCTTTCTGAAAATAATGTTTGGCGGCTCTTTATTAATCCGAATACCAAAGCCTTCCAATTCAGTCTCAATGATTTTTTTATCCGTCAAAGGCTTGTTCACATCGAGAACGATGAAGATCAGGTGGCATGTCTTAGCAACTGCAATGACCTGCCGACCACGCCCTTTGCCATCTTTGGCACCCTGTATGATACCTATTTTCTAGTAAGTAACGAATGATTTTCAGCAGATTTGCAGCATCTACCCGGAAGATCCAGCATTTGAATTTTTGCCCCATTATACACCACGCACCCTGGAACCGTAGTGAGCTGTATAAAAATTAGCAAGCTGCCCTCTATACTAGCAGCGCTACTTGTAGGGTCTCACTGTTGTGAATTCATAAGCTGCGGCCTCTGAATGGGTCCCCGTGAGCAAGCTCAGTAATGTACTTTTCCCAACGGAGGGAAATCCTATCATCGTGAGCAATGGAATACAGAAATCGTGTGCGTGGGAAGGAGTAAGAACCAATAAATCCCCTGCGACTTGTGAGTTCTCTATCCATTTTTTCACCCTCGGAAGCCGTCACTCACACACTAGCCACACCAGTCCTGGCAACATCAAACCCAACTGTAACCCAAGGTTTATTAAGATGCGCATTTCCAAAGAAGAGTGAGGCACTTAAAACTACTCACTTCCACCACCTCCTCCACCTCCACTCGGGGTAATGAGCTCCTTCCTCAGCTTGGCGAGCTTAGCTTTGAGCTGTCCTGTAATCGTATGTTCAACTGGGCTGTTTTGATGCTGAGTTCAACAATATACGATGGTTTACCTAAATGGTAGCTTGTGGCCTTATTTTTCTGCGTCCTAGCTGTATTCCGTCCCAATAAGCCAGTGAAAGGACAAATGCTTGACCTGTATTCTCACCCATCTCTGTCTCTATCTCTTTGATCTCTGAGGAACGTGTTAGATCTGTGAACCATTGACATAAATGGGGCATCCGGAGGCTGAATACTCTCTACTGTTGTCGACATCTTTAATTACTGCTCAATTCCACTACGTGTATAGGTGGTTATCTGTCAAGACCATCTGATTAGCTTCTTCACCTCCCTCAAGCAGGGCCTTTAGAAAACGCTTACAATTTTCTAATTGGGTTATGGCGCTGTTTTTGTTCAATAGGTTTCGTGGGAGCGGAAGTAAACTGGTTCAGTGCAAGTGGATACCTATTTTTGTGCTGCTGTGTAAAGAAGAACCATTAGAATTTGTGCACTTGGCGATATTCTAAACTGAGACTAGGATGGAACGCACAATCACTAATCCTTATCGTTATCAGATGTGGCTAGTGTTGTGACAACAGTGGCGGTGCTGGATAATGCTGTCTCATCATAGGCTTCCACTAATGGGATGCCAAGCATTCCCAGCGCAGCGGAAAACATCGGGCATGTGTGATAGCATAGCCAAGTACTGTCATGTTCCATTCTGGAGGCTTTACGTTATTTCGCTCCCGAAATTGTGATACCTAGCCGATCCTGTGATAGTGTCGAGTTTTGAGTTATTGCCCAGTATGAACAAATATACCCGTGAGATTTTCTTCATTGATGTTAACGTTATAGTTATGGCATGGCGCAGGATGTCCAAAATCTATTCTCAGAATTCGATTTCTACTCACTGGCGTGTAAAGCTGAGCTATAGCCTGAACAGAGAGTCGCTGAATCGGACCAGAGGGCGTACAGATATTTAGTCTGTTACAAGGTATCGAGAGCTACTAGTATTGATCCGAACGGAGGCTGGACACAGCTGTGGATTATATGAAAGCTTTGGTTGTGAAAGCTCTATACTTGGTAAGTTGATGCTATCGCAGGATGGAGCTCTTGCAAAAGCTGATGGTTGCGGAGCTCATCGGTCCGTCAGTTAACAGTCCTATCCGAGGGCCTGGCCGACTTCCAACTGCAAGCATTTCGCGCAACCTATCACAAGTGTTACGGTATGTCCATCCATGACAGTCATCCCGCATACCTGTCTGAATCTGGGTTACTGCATTACCAACCTTGCTTGGCTGACACTGGCTACCGTAGCCGTGGTAAGCCTTAAAAGGCTCTACCCATCCCAGCCAACACTCACAACCAGATCACGTTTAATCACGCAATTTCACGAGACGTCCCAAACTAGCACTATTTCAATACCGCGCAAATCATCCATCACCCAAAATGTCCTCCTACAACACCGATTCGGAAGATGTGGAAAGTGTCTCATCTGACATTTCCCCAGTTCAGCACCCTTTTGAGGCCCTGGTCCAGGACATCAGGGCCATTTTGGGGCCGTCATCAGGGATCAACAGCGAAGACGTAGACGTAAATGACTTGATGGGCCTCATGCGGTCCTATGTGTCAGATTCAAGCCACTGGAAGGAATATGCACTTGGGGACCCAAGTAGGAATTACACCAGGAACCTGGTGGATGAAGGCAACGGCAAAGCGAACCTTCTAATTCTGGTTTGGAATCCTGGAAAAGGTATTTGCTTCGGAAGGCGGGCTTTTTGAATTGAGGCCGCAGCCCGCCGCACACCTTTCTACCAGTATGACCAGCTGTGGCTAACGGTAATACTATTCAGGGTCCCTAATTCATGACCACGCCAATGCGCATTGTGAGTAAACATAAGCTTCTAGAAGCACACTTTATTTACACGTACCGCCACAAGTTGTGCGAATAAATTGGACAATGGACATGCCTGTCTGACAAAATTGTGAAATTATGCCCATAACGATGTATAGGCATCATGAAAGTTCTGCAAGGCACACTAGTCGAGACTCTTTATGACTGGCCAAATCCGGAAATCGTCGCGCAGTCAGGCCAGTCGCAAACGACGGCGAACATGACGCCGCGGAAAACGACCAGATTGAGCGAGAACGACGTAACTTACATTTCTGACAAGGTATTTACTCTCAGACACTGCGACCCTCAGACCCAAACGTTTCTTCTTCTACTGCTGCCCCTGCACAAAATACTGCCGAGCTGCTGAGCGCAATCCCGGCCAACTTCCTGCCCCCGACTCAATTTTGACAGGTCTGATTTGCCCACTTATGGTGGGGCTTCGGGTGGAGGGCAGATCAATCGTCCCATGTTTTTGTGGTTTGTCCATATTATTTGCTTTTCTGACCGTATACCATACATATCCCTATCTTTCAAGTTGCGTGTGACTTGCCTATTACCAGTAGAATCGCGAAACTTCCAATATAATGCACATTTGCTCTAGAAATGCAACCTAGAGATGATCATAAGGCTGACAAGAAGTACCAAATTTATCAACTATTAACAGATTGGGCTTCATCGCATTTCAAATCCGGACCCCGAACGAGTTGCGATCTCTCTTCACCTTTATACCCCTCCATATGCAGCTAAATGTATGTTTCTCCGAAGACAAGCCTGGCCCCCCTCACTTTTAACCCCATACTCACTTCCATAATAATATCCCGAAGTTGGAATTGCTTGATATACCTGTCCTAGTCGTGCAAATTAGCTGACCGTGCTCCGGCTCTGGGCGAACTAACTCGTCCAATGGGCTGTTCTCTACGTTCTTCCAGACGGGTGCAGGAAATTTGACGAGTCTACTGGAAAGGCGACACATGTTTCCCTGTGTGACTACTTCTCCAAATATGGAAAGAGGGACAAGAGAAAGGGTGCCGGAGAATCGTGTTAGATGAACGACAGTCGTCCTTAAGCTCTCCTCGGCCTCCTTCAGTGCCGCATTTTACTGATAGGAAACAACGAAATGTACACAGAGGAATCTGTGTGATAAGTTGTCAGCGCGCCATATTGTTTATCGCCTAAAACTCATTGGGGTGTTGCGCTGCCAATTTCATTACTCTTATATTTCCCAAATTCATCAATTCAACATTCTTTTATTCCTCCCCACCCGGAACCCCTCAAGGTCATCCCCCCCCTTCGCACGCCAACATCTGCGGTCATCCCCGTGCACATCACACCTCAAAAGGTGTTCGTTTTATGGTGTCTCTGCAGTTGTTCTTGTGTTATGTTGTTTGTCTCGGTCTCTCGGCTTTCTCCACTCCACTCGCACTTCCCGTCCCCTCTCCGCTCGCGTGAAACAACTTATAAAGCACAGGCTTTGGGCACGGTGTTGGTATCATCGTGTCGTTCGTGGGGGAGGGGGGCGCTTTCATTTTTTTATTTTTATTTTTATTTTTAACCTATTTATTCAATTTTTATGTTTATATAAATCTTTTGGTTAAGTTATTTTGGTTCAATTTTTTTGGGTATCACATCTATTTATTGTAGTTCTCGATTAAGCCGTCTTTCTTTCTTTTTTTTTGCCCTTTCTATTTTATGAATTATCCTATGGAAGGAGTGCGCGAATCGCACACAAGGAGGTTTCACTTAGAATATCTCAAATTTAAAGGGCAAAAATATAACTTATTTCAAACTTGGCATGTGATTTTTTCGTCGTCGTGTCGTGGGTGATTTTCCAGTTTGGAAACCGGTGGGGCCTGGTATGAGATTAGGTGTAGGCTAATATTGAAAAAGAAAAGAAATAAAACAATAAAAAATAAAAATAAAAAAAGTCCCTCTCCCGATTTGAAATGAAACTGTTTCACCTTCAATTTTTCCTTGAAATCTGCCTTCTCATTTTTTGTAGGTTTGTGTGTTTGCTTTTTCTTTTTCCCCTTTCTTTTTTTTTTTTTTTTTTTTTTTTTTTTTTTGGTTATTATTTTTTTATTTCTTTTCTTTTGAGAACTTTTGAGAAAGAGAGCTTGTGACCTATAATTTGTTGATTTATAATATATGGATGGGTTTGTAGTAATCATAAATCTTTGAAGTAATGAAACCTTAAGTTGCTCTAAAGTAACCAACATTTTATCTATCTACGGAGCTTTCCAGAGATTTTGGTAGATCGGTTATGGAGTATGGGGTTTTAGCTAACCACCTAACTATATACCTACTAGTTCTTCCTCCTCCACTAACATACATACCTAGGTATCATATCATAGCAGAACCTGTAGTATAGGTCGCTAAATATATACTTCTTACACAGTATAGCCACTACTAGGGGTTGTCATTGACTTACTAGGAATAACTACCAGAGAAAATACTCCACTGATACTAAGCAGGTGTCATGGGGAACCCCATTTTTTACCTTGAGAAATTTAGTAAGTAATGCGAATTACCACAAACTATATGCCTCTACACATCACCGCATATGCGTATGGACTTTAATCTTTTGCAACATGCCTCATCTAATTCAAAGAGTTATATTACAACAAAAGCTCAGGAGCGATGTAAAAGCTATCATGATGCTTATGATTCTTAATTGACGCGTGATGAACCCATAAATATGAATAGGATATGTATGCATTATTTGTGTTTGTAGATGCATCTGAATATTGCCGTGAATCGGGATGTGAATACGCGGGTGATACATATGGTGTGAAATAATGAATTATTATTATTATTATTTCTGAGATTCTTTTTGAGAAATTCAGAAATCAGCATGGTGATTATTGCAGCAACATTTGAAATTGCGGTCACGGAGTTTGTTTGGAGGAATAGTATTGGATTTTACTACACTTCCCGCTCGTATCTGCTCCCAAGATTAGGTACACATCTACCATCCACATTTGCGTATATCACCCAGCCCAATCTTCCCTCCCTCAAAACTCATTACAAAAACACTCACACTCCGGTACCGGACACATCTTTTTCCCTCCTCGCCCCTTTCCCACCTTGCTATCTTCCCCCCACCACTCCCTCCCATGCCCCACATGCATCCCATGCCCACACTTCAAACACCAACTAAACCACCTCTCGTAATCCCCCTTTGGATCCCTACTCTTGCCGTCCTTCAATACCATCCTGTAGTTCACAGTACCCAGGTGAAGAAGACATACGGCACAACGGGGCAGGGGCTTTTTGCATGTTGGGCACTGGGTGGATTTGGTCGTGAGAAGGGACGAGGGGGGTGTCGATTGCGGGGGGTGTGGTGGGGAAACGATGCCGGTTGGTGGGGGTGGAGGCGGCGGTGGAGGGGGTGGAGGCGGTGGAGGGGGAGGAGGCGCGGAGGCAGGGGCGGAGGCGCATGTAGAGAGGGGGTTGGGACTGACGCTGGCTGTAGATGTGGAGGTAGGGGGTTGCGTTAGCAGGGATGACTGTGGGGGCATGCTGGAAGAGGTGCCACCAAGGGTGGAGGCGGGAGGCTTGCGGGAGAGGGAGCCGTGTTGTTGGTGCGGCGGATACGAGTGGGAGATGGTTGGTTGCGGAATGTATGAGATGATCTATGAGATTCTTAGCCCACGGACATTTTCAGGGTAACAGGGAATTCATAACGGACGAACTCACCCTATCACATGTGTTGCACCTCACCGCCACCTGCCTCTGCACCTCCAGATGCTTCACCGGTCCAGCCCCTGCCCACACTCCGGTATACCCACCCCCACCCGCTCCTCCAATACCCGGCACTGGCCTCCTTCCCCTCTTCCCCCTCGCGACATCAAACCTCCCCCTCGCCTTGAACTTCCCCCATCCATTCAGCAGCTCCCTATAACTCTCCACCCATCTCTCGACTCTCTCATCCGCCACATATCTCGGCCACGCAAAACTGGCTGTGATCGCAGCTGTCTGCACATCGCTTGTCCTATCAACATAATTCTGAAGCAACTCCACAAACATCTCGCTCACCCCGGTCAAAATCACCCCTTCCACATCCCCCTCCTTGATCATTCTCTTCATCAGGTCTTCCACATAACTCTCCAACTTGTTGTCCATAAGGAACCGAATGGCGATCCCTAATCGCTCTTTGAGAGGCAATCCAACGTCGTCGAGCACATCGATCCACTCGCCGTTTGACACGTATGCGAAGATGGCCCGCAAATATGGGTCCTCCATCTCGATTGCCATAGAGCGGCAGAGCTCCTTCCAGACGTTGCCGCCGGGCGCTGGGGCTGTGGATTGGCGGTGTGAGAAGTATCCTGCCACGGCAGTAGACATAAGTTTCATGCGCTCCCCCCCGAGAGAGAGGGACTTGATGCAGCGTGGGATATCATTGTGGAATAAGGCCCACCCTGCCGCTTTGGCATATTCTCTGTTCTTTTCTAACCTATGTTTTTTTATACGGTGTCAGAGTCCTTAAACTTCCTCACTTATTGATGGATATTCATACTGCAGAAGAGGATGTCTTACTCTTGCAACTGACCCTCCAAGTCACTTCTATTGAAATGCCACCCACAAACAACTAACGCTAAAGACCTCCTCGCATGGTAATTCGTAGCCCCAATGAAGTCGTCCTTATTCAGCCTCTTCCGCAGCTCCTCACATGCCGCGTTGACTTCCTTTGTCTGGTGTTCCCAGTTTCTGAAGGAGCCTTTTGCGTATCGATTTTCTGTTCACCACCACTCTAAATATTAGCTCTTTGCCCAAATTCCTAATTCAGGTACCTGGCTTCGTACCGAGCTCCCCGTTCAATATCTGCCTCACCCCAACATAATTAAAATCCAAATAATGTGCCACCATGCCACTATTATCTGCACGGTGCACTGCGTCTTTAAGCCATGTCCACATCTCCCGCAAGTCATTATCCTGTACCAATGACAAGCTTTTCACTGGCTATTCGACCAAACCAGCAAATCAGCACTATGCCCCACAAGGATATGCCAGGTGCAAGCGCATGGCACCACTCACATCCATCCCGTACCCCTTCTCCACCCTCTCCCGCATGACCACGCAAATATCATTTCTCAAAATATCACCCGCTGGATACAAATAGTCCCTTGCATCCGGTCCAATCAGGGAATCATTTCTGTCCCTAACCCTCCTTCCATCCCCAGCACCATCCGAAACTGCATGCGGCGATCCCACCATTTGACCACGATTCTGACTCTGGGCTTGCGAGTTGCTACCATTATTCGTATATCCGATTGGCTCCTCCATCGCCTCAGACGCCCTCCGTCGATAGACACTCCTAGCATCATCGCCTAGCGCCATGTCCGCAGTCGGAGGTGGTACCAGCCCTTCACTTTGCTTTCCAGTCACCATGACCAAATCCGTTCCCTTAGTCGCCACGATTGTATTTCTCGTGCTAATGGTCATGGCCACCGACGAGCCAGGGATGCTGATGAGTTCCAGCCCCCCGTCGTTATGGAGACAAAGTGCCTTTAGATCTCCGGTGTAGTAGCCCCCCCCTGTGCCGCTCCCGGCATACATCCAGTCAAAACTACATACCCTTCGATCATTCTTTGCGACCGGTCGCATCGGTTGCGCAATATCGGTGATTTTGGACACAAAAATGGTTTCATTGGATTTACTTGTCCTGCTGCTCTCAATGCTTGCGCTGTCCTTGCTCAGGCCCCTCAGTATGCTCGTCTTCACATCCGTGCTCCCGCCGCCAAATACGGGTCCCGGCGCAGTAGACGATGTATCTACTTGCTCGGGGAGTTTTGCAGTCTCGTACACCCGCAGCCCTCCCGCATTGGTGAGCACGGCAAAGACCCCTGCCTTTTGCGTCGAGTATCTCAGACTTGTGATCTGCGCTGGTCGACCCTGGTCATCAACCGCCGCCTTATTGAAGTACAGCACCGGGTCGGACATTCCCCCGCTTCGCCCGGTTGCCCGCCGATCCCATACTGCCACCACCCCACATTCTGAGTACGAGGCAAAGTAATTCTGGTCGATGTCGATGCTGATTCCATGCACGCATTTTGTCTGTGCTTGCAGCGCAGGATTGGACGGGGAGTCTCGCAGGTCGAAGAGCTTGATCTGCAACTGCTTCCCGCCGACCCCCGTCACGAGAAGATTTGGTTGGTCGTCAAAGAATTTGACGCTGGTGATTGTATCGAGACTGATCTTTCTTGATGGAAGCTGTCGGGAGGAGTCAGATGAACCGAGGCGCTGGTTGATATCCCAGATATTTAACGAGCTGTCCTGGCGGACCTTGTCCAGGCCGGTGGCTAGAAGTCCATCGCGATTAAAGGCCACTGCATTGCATGGCCGCTGGGACCTGGCCGCTAATGTGAAAGAAGAGTTGACTCTCTCTCGTATTCGGAGGAGGAGAACATCGCCGCAGGACTGCCCAATGGCCACGAGATCGTCTTCGAGTGGGGACCAGTCAAAACACTGCGAGAGGACCAACCACCCACGCTTTGTCGTCAGTGATTACAATACCTACCACAATTTCCACACAACAGTATATGCTTGTCTAAGACCACGAGAAAGACGATTAAAAAACCCATTATAGACAACTCACCCGTATTTCTTGAACCTTCCCCTGCTTGGCTACCTGATCATATCGGAGTTTCTTCCCCTTCTACCTACCCCCAAATATTTTCCGTTAGCTCCCTGTCGATCACACTACCAAACTATCACCTCGTCTATTTGAGCCGCGTATTCCATCTCAATTAGGTCTCGGAGACTGACCGACTCTATCACATCATACAGCACCAATTCACTGTTCCTCGAATTGTATCTCAAAAATTGCTGCCGATGCTCGTTCGAGTGCGGCGACCACCTCACTCGAGAGGCTGACAACGTATTTCTGTCCATTGGAATTCCTTGAGAATGGTGAATGCCAACTGTTGATGAGTCTCAGGGAGGGCTGGAGTTGGGATGCTGTGTGTAGGAGGGGTACAGGCGAGGGCACGCGGTGTTAAGCTTCTAGATTTGTCGCTTGTATGTTCGTTAATTGGATCTTCGTTAAACTGCCCATATCCCGCAGCACGCTTCCAGACGTGGCGAGCCAAAAGACAGAGTTTGTTGTGGCGCACCCCGACGCCCAAGCGCAAGACACAGGTAAGAGGTCTAGTAAATGCGGGGCGATAGAGGGAAGGGAGGAAACAAAACGAAGGAAGAAAAAGCCGTGCCGTCTGCGGGTTTGCGTGCGGAGGGAAGTTGCGAGCTCTCTGGCTGCACCGCTGTATGCAACGGAGCGGGCTGCGTGTAGATGGCGCCCAGACTATCCCTGCAGCAATTGGGCGACCGATAAGAGCAGATAAGCCGTCGCAGAGCGCCGTCACGTGCACCTCACCCGCTAAAGTTTTTAGCACCCAGCCCGCAGGAACGAGAGCGCGCAAGGTGCAACCTCCTGCGACCTCCCCTCCCCCCACCACCGCGCAGCGCACAGCGTTGCCGCTGCCATCTGCCCCCATCCAGCTCACAATGGCCTCCTCCCACTCCAAAAACCCAAAGAAGCGAAAATCATCAAAGCCCGCATCAGAATACTGCTCTCCCCTTCCCCCGTCCGCCGCCTCCGGCACTGCCTCCATATCCCTCCTCAAACGCAAAATCCGTGACCTTACCCGCCTCCTCGCCCGAACCAACCCCTCCGCTTCCGACTCATCCCATGGCTCCCTCCCGTCCACAGTCCGCCAGCAAAACGAGCGAGCGCTAGAGGCGTACAAGCACGAACTTGCACTGGCGCAAAAGGCGCAGAAGGAGAATAGGATGAGGGATCGGTACCGCATGGTCAGGTTCTTTGGTATGCTACTGCGCCAATTACAACCCTCTTCCCCTTAATTCAATAGCTTCTTACTTCTCGTTCTAACAATGCCCCCTACCATCCAGAACGGCAGAAAGCCACAAGAAAACTCCGCCAGGTAGAACGAGATTTCAATAGCAACTCCAATCCTTCACAAAAGGACAATGACCGCCTACTTGCTGCTCGAGTAGACCTCAGCTACACTCTATACTTCCCACTGGACAGGAAATACATCTCCCTCTACAAGTCCTCTGCCGCGGACCCAAAAACGGAAAAGATGAAAGAGGATATAAGAGCAGATATAAGAGCTCGAATGCTGGCTGGAACTCTGGGCAAAAGGACTATGATCGACCAACAGATAGAGGATGAAGAGCAAAGCGGGAGGAGTAACGATGAGGGTTCACAGGACCAATCTAATAATCAGTCAGGTGCAAGCCAAACAGAAAAGAATTCTACATCGACAAAACAAAAAGGGGAAAGAAAGGAGAAGAAGTCTAAAGGGAAAGTGGGTTCACAAACAATAAGAAAAAGGACGTCGTCCACCAACGATGAGGAGCATGACGATTTCTTCACGTTTTGAATGGCTGCTTGAATGACTGAATTCCCCGATTTTTTGTAGCACTTTCTGGCGTCACGGGTACTATGGGCATTAATCCATGATAGTTCTTTATATATTCCTCCGTTTTTTTTGACACTGCAAAGATGAATCCACGTATTCCCCCCCATTTAGTCTCCACAACTATCTATCTTTACTAGTTTTCCCCATTACCCAACAAATAGAAAGGAACCTCCATAACATATCCCATCCTCATATCTCGATTATACCTGCGATAGAATAGCCAAACACTTGGATCCATATAGAAAGAAAAAAAATAGAGAATAATACGTAGTATAGCCCCATCAATCATCCGACTAACTCCCCCAGCGAGATATTCAAAAAGATAAAAGCCACCGAAAGATGATTCTTGAATATAAAATACCCTCCTTTTCTGAAACATATAGAAGACGGAAATAGGAATGTAATATGAGACTTTAGTATCAGTATTCATAAAACGCTTGGGTCTCCAGTCTGGAGTTCTCTTCAAGATTGGTCGTCGTTGTGGGTACAGTGTCAAACATCCACTCGGGTGCCCGTTCGTATTGTGTCGCCCTGTCATTGAAAATCGTCGGAGCGTCAGTCCCGGTACCAATGGCTAGGGATTTCGCGAGCGTGTTGAATCGCCACGTAAAGTGTTACAGAGTTTGTAGTACCATTGCTCTGCCTCTCCACCACTACTTATCTGCTGCTTCTTTGCTTGCCTTTCAAGGAAGGACACTGGTAATTGACATAGATCGTTCAATTTTGCTTCAGGATCCTAAAGAGAGAATGTTAATAAAACTACATATACATATTCATTGACCTGAACAAACCCATTGGTCTGGTGGCGTAATTCCTGGGGCGCTTGGGAATTTCTCCTCTAGTCTTGAACGCCTGCGATTTGATGCAAGGGGTATAGGTGGGCGTTCATCATCGTAATATGAGTCAATAAAATTCTGTTGCGTAGAGCTCATACTGTCAGGATTGAAATAGATGCTGTGGCCTAGGAAGGTGGAGACATATGTAGAGATCCCAGGGATAGTATCCCATTGATTGATACCATAACCCCACTGCGATCCCTCAGTCTTCGACTCCGAATCGCTTACATCCTCCTCGGATTCGCTTACAGCCTCCTCAGATTCGCTTACAGCCTCCTCGGATTCGCTTACAGTCTCCTCGGGTTCACTTACACCCTCCTCGGATTCGAGTTCTTCAAAACTAGCTGTCTCATCTTCGTCATCACTTCCGGTTCCCTCTTCTGATTCAGGTGAGTGGATACGCTCAACCCTCGACCCTGGTAATTCATAATTAGGCGGATCTAGGAAGACTCTAGTAGGCTTAAGGGCCCTATACTCCCAAGGGAATACAGGCTTGATAGTTGGCGATTGCGCTGCTTGTGCTTCTTCAGGAGTCGGAGCTTTGGTTTTAGTGGCGCTCTCTGACTGTGACCCGGTTTTCCCAGACGTACTCTGTAAAATGGAGTCCCATTCGTTGCGATAATTGATGTACGGCATATTTGATCCCTCTGGTATAGAATTTACTGGTGGCGGAGACCTAAGGCCTAGTTAGTTGACTCCAGAGATAATCAAACTAGAAGGAGAGTGAGCCTTACCTTGCGGGATCCCATTCATAATGTGGGGCTGTGAATGGCTCAACATACGTTGGGGATGGAACGTACACTTCCTCATCTGGCTTGATATCCTCTGGGTAAGGTTCATCTCCACGATGCACATATACAGTACCTGCCACCATGAATGAAGGCTGATATGAAGGATATTCTTCAAAAGGCGGCAAAGACACAGTTGAGGACTGCTCTTGGTGAGAGAGAGACGGCGCAATGCTTTTAGCAGCAGGGGAATCTTCTGTTACAATTGATGCAACCTCGGGTCTAGATACTTCCTCAACAAGTTGCACAGCTGGTTGGACTGTCTCAGTCCGGCTTGGCTTTTGCTCCGGTTCAGTGACTATAGGTTTTGGTGTAGGAGGTCTATCCTCTTGCTGTACATGGTGAGGCGTTGGTGTAAATGACCTCCCTTCCGAGTCTACTCTCTCTGTGGAACCTGAATGTGGTGGGGACCAATGTACAGGTTCTGCTGCTTGAGTAAAATTTGTAGACGGGCCTTGGACCGAGGACGTCTGTTGGTAAGCGTGCACAGGCTCGTACGGAATGAATGATGTCGATGCATTTTCTTGGACTTTGGGGACATAGTGTTTATCCCAAACTTTCCACCAAGTTTGTAAATGCTCTGCAAAAGGGCCCGCTGCATGGGAATATTGCACACGGCTATTCCATGGTTTGCTCTCTCCAATAAAGTGTACCATGGAAACCTTCGATCCGTAGTAGCGATATGCTGGAGTATACCTATGAAGAAGCATTCAATACCTAGCCTAGTCTATAGGGATAATTTTTACTCACTGGTAGCTCGCAGAAGGTGTACAGTTGTATGTAAACGGCAGTCTATGCCAACGTCCCTCGAAATGGATATTAAGTAATCCTTGATCAGCACCTAAGGTTGTATCAATACTATTTCAATTGCAATGGAGAATGATAAAGTAGCACGTACCATCAAAGGTTTGGCCGCTTGTAACAAGTTTAAGCAATGATTCATAAGTCTCTTGATTTGGTCTCAAAAGCATGACTCCCTAAAGAACGTTAGTCATCTTCCGAATTGATACCCTAGAATAACTGCTTACGCTGTTAAAGCAGTCGGGCCAGCCAATGTCTGGTGAAGCCTGTAATGCAAGCGTCATCAGAAATATTCGATGCACAATCAATGTGTAAAATAACTCACAGCGAAATCCGCATCAATGTCGAAGACCTCATCTGGTGGAGCGAGAGGCAATACATCTGCATCAAGATATAGAATTTTGTTGAATTGCGTCTGTTTCCACAGATGAATCTTCGTCAAGGTTTCATTGAGCTCTAAGCGGCCGAGCAATTGTAGATTCTTGGGTGCAGTCCCAGTAATGACGGGTACAGGGATAACATAGTCGTATAGTGTCTAGAGGATGACTATCATTCAGCAACATCCATGCAATGTCATTGATCAAAATAAGTTTACCTTAAGCTCATCAAGGGTTGTTGGACGGAGTCTCCCTTCTGCCACAAGAACGGCAAGTTTCTTGGAGGTTCCTGGAACCCAAATTCCGTTTCGATAACCTCCATCTCGAAGAGCATGTGCGAGCACCATAGCTCCTGCGAACACATCAGTAATCACGCAGCTGCAAAAGTAAGATCAAATGAGCCAATTACCAGGTAGATATCGGTCGTTCGTTAAGAACTGTAGGTGGTCAATGGCGCACCAGTTAGCTTTTGCAGATGCAGCCCAGTACTCCACTGTTATCGATAATGAGGCAATGGAACTTTACCGTAGCATAGACATCCCCTTCTACGGTCATCTTGATAATGCAGGGAGGTGAAACTGTAGATGCCTAATAGTGGCACTGTGCGGTAGTCTATAGGGAAGGGGGGATAAAGAGTATCTGGGATTGGGTGGTAAAGATGTAGAGACAAACGAGGTAACAGGGCTGGTCTATCTATCAGCAGTGTAGCCTCGTGCTCTTCAGGTTGTGCTGGCTTTTGTGGCAAAGCCGGAGGGGTTGTGAGAGAGGAAGATGGGACGAAGATAGCCACGGGTAGAGAGGTTTTATCTACTTGCTGGAGGGGTTGGCTTGCCGGTGAGGGGGGGAAGGGAGGGAGGGAAGCAGAAGCGCTGGCAGCGGGGAACCCTTTCATAGGACCAGTACAGTAGGTAACAGCAGCAGACAGGGTGCTCTGCTCTGCCGGGCTAGCTCGCAGCACCAGAGGGGGCGTGGCCGGGCACAGGGAGGCATGACAGTCACCTCTCATGTGCACACTCAGGATGCTGAGCGGTTGTAGCCTCGTCCGCAGCGACTGAGTGAGGGAAGGGAGGGGGCGTTTCCTGCGCTCGATCTCGTCACGGAATCATGCGGCAAACGTCACAGTGCTCAGGGTGCCTCAGGGCGCGCCAATAAGCGTGGGCGTCCGGGCAGGGCCGCAGCTATCATGCCGCGTGCCCCTGCTTCCCAATGCGCCCACCCCCCAACATCATCGCACGCTCCACTGCAAGTCCTCAGGCAGCAGGTTCTGAGGACAAAGAAACAGAGCTCTCTTCAGGGCTCTGCCTCATTCAGACGTTAGGTCATAGGTCCCCTTCCCGGATTTGCAACCAGGCGCAGACAGCACACAGCAAGAAGCAAACAACTAACAATTGCAGTCGCACACGACATTACGACAACGACAAGGTCGTTAGCGGCCGAAACGCTGTTGCTTTTTCCCACCCAGTGAATGCAGGGTAAATCGAACGCGAGGAAATCGCGCCTCGAAGCAGGGATTGCCGCTCTGCAGCAATGTTTCGCACTTGCAACGCAGCTCCGATGCACAACCCGCAGAGCCATCCCGTGTTGTGGCGGAGGGCGACTGCTATAAGGGAAATTGGCGAGTAGAATTGCATGTATGTTTGTAAAAGTATGTAGGCAATATAAAGAGCATCGTCGCACCGAATATGTAAGTAATATACCATCCTCCATCACCATCATCGCCCTCATCTTCAGCATCAATACTCATCACTTCGATATGGTTCCACCACTATTGCCAATTGTGCTTTTGGCATAGTCAGACTTTGACCTCTTTCGCATTTCCCGAAATCATCCCGGAGCGCGCAACAATATTTAAATGCATGGAAAGGCAGACCAGTCCAATCAATAAAGCTGTGCGTTGCGACTCCACAATGATAGGTAGGTCAATCGGCATTAATTTATGGCTCTCACTGCCAAGCCCCAGTTGCTTATACTGTAGTTACTCTCCATACTTAAGCGTCATGGCAAGCTCTGTTCCCCAACTGTTCGTAGGTCATCGTTCGATTCTGGCAGATTGTTTAGGGTAATTGTTCTAGAGAGCATATCGACTTATGCTTCTCGCCTATTACAAACGCTACGCCTATTAAGCATCTTTTAGAGCTTCGAGCTTGAGGAGACATCAGTTTCACTTCACAGCCGAAGTGTCAATGCTTGGCATTGTCCCTGATAAGAATCCGTCACTGTGATAATGCTGAACTCTAAAAAGTCAACCATCACTAGTGAGATACGAGCCATCACCACTCTGAGTGTGCTATGCCTAAGTTATCAAGCTCTGTAAACAACGGTCAATTGTACATAGAAATAGTCCCTTTTTAGGAAAAAAAAAAAAGGTCCTTGGACTTGCCCATTGCTCTTTAGTTGCCTCACGCCTGTGTCATCCGCAGAAAACATGTTCGATTCTATTGGACCACGAATCTCACGTTTATTTCCCCTCATTGCAAAATCTGTGGTCCGATTTAGTCGAATATCTCTGATTCGCTGGCCCATGTAGTAGTGCCATGTATCTGTGAGGACCCTTATTGCTGTGCAGTTTAATTTATGCGAAATGCCTCATATTGCAGCAACGTTGGGGTCTCGCATTCAATACCCCGCTGAGTGCAATAAGCATGGCCGTAGAATAAATGCTTGCCGGAGCCTCTATAAATATCAAAACCATTGCTGCAATCCAGTCAGTTCGGGCGTCAACAAAGTTTGGAAGCAAGACGACTAGAGATTGAAAAATAAGTACCAGGCAATTTAATTTGCTCCATAGTGTCCCAATGCACATTCTCGACTCGCAGAAATTAGTACCAGCAATATTCAATTCCAAACTTTAACATCTGCTATCCCTCCTATTGTAAATGATCGAGATTCAGTATACGTTCCAGCCATGAGAAAATCGATGGACTCTGTAAGCACAGATTTGCAGGGCCGGGTAAAATCTTAAGAAGCCTACAATATGAAAATTATGCACCCTAGCCTTTCATTGTTCCATGTCATCTGCAGTTCACGGGAAAAACTCAGTTATCTATAGCGCTATATCGTTTGCTTTGAGAAGGAATGTTTCTGCAGTATCAATATTTGATATTTGTTTGAGGGTGATGAAAACTTTGCATTGTACGACTTCAAGGATGACAACTCATCGACCATAACACCTTCTGCCAAATACTGCCATCTGTCACATTATCTACATAAGATAATTCCTAGCAATGCATACACAAGAAGGATCAGTTGAAATCTAGATTCAAGGGACATCTCCCGAGCCAAATCATTCACTGTTTTAATGTAAATGATTTAGCCAATAGTAGTCGCGTACTAAGTCTAGCAGGTAAACCGTGATCGAATTGTCAGACATCAACTCTAGTGGTCCAATTGTCGCATAAAGCATTTTCTTCAACCTTACAGCTTCCATTCATGATGTATTATCGAATGTCGAATCGTACTCCTTAACGTCTCAGAATGACTTTTCCTTCTTATGGATGCCTCCTCTTTGCTCAGACACTTGTAGTTCCTTTCCCAAGAAAAGTTGAAGTAGCATGGCCTGCCGTCCATCTGAAATCAGCGTTCCTTTCTGTAATCCTAGTAATCTTCTAGGTCTCCAATCTGTAGCCCAAGAACATGGCTATTTATCTATTAGGATACCATGAGCATCTCCCAAAATCTCAATATGGATAAATGAAGAAACCGTGTCTTCAAACAGCAGTAGAACAGGTAAGATGTATCATCCTACTGACTCTGGCGTCTAATAACTGTTGTACCAAGATCCGTCAATGTAACCATTTCCTGTCTAGTTAGCACTGATTAGGATTTTTCCTAAATTAGCAAAATGGTGGTTTATACTTACAGGGTAATCCCTATATCTTTTATGACATTTCTTATGACCTCTTCTTGTCCTCGAAAGTGGACGGATCCCATGACATTACTGCTGCATATTAAACATGCTCATGCGGGATCTCAACTTGAGGTATCAAAAAACTAGTCCCCTACATTGACCCTGGGGGCAAAGCTGGGATTTGCTGACTAAACGCGCTGCGAAGCTCAATGAACAAAGCTTGATTGTTACCTGAACAGCGTTTAGGTACGAAGCTGTGAGCTCTGAGGAAATCATAGCCAATGAGGCGATGGTAGTACAAAACCATGGTTACTCTCAACCCTGCAATCTGGTTGCAACCATCCCAATCTAATGGAAACTAAACATGAAATATACATACTTGTATGCCAATGGTATAGGTGACCCAACATAGAGGGTCGTTGTGGAATTCTAGCTGCAAGACCAAGAGGCAAATGAATTTCAAGGATTGGATCAATTATCTTCAGTGATTGGACTATAAATTCTGCAGGGAACAATGAAGGTGTCTAGCACCTTCGAACTGTGGTGTAAACTCTGGTACACTTATAGCAATGTAACGACGAATAATATAATTCATCCAGCCATGGTATGCTAGGAAAGCTAGCTTTTCTGCATCTTTCCGTGGCGTAGTGATGCCAGTACGATGGGTATCCGATGTCAACATATATTCGGGCCCTAGAAGTTGCCCCGGAAATTGTGACAGGTATAATTAAGGTCTATTTTTTTTGCTAGGAAAGCATGAAAAACTGTCATAAAGGTTAAGATGACTTGAGACGGAGAGCGTCAACATGTAAATTGGGCATAGTTTCGTCAATAAGCGCTGCCTGATCACTCAAGTATATTCCATCTTAATACTGTGCCATACCAGGAATTGCCCACTAATGCCTGTGGTGAGTTAGCCAGATTCATAACAGGGACGATATTAAGATGTGGGTATTTATTCTGTGCAAGAGCTTCAGCATCCAAAACTTAATCTCCTGGAGCGCATTGCGCGCTCCCATAAGCGCTCGATTCAAACATGCCGGCCTGGCGTGCTTTTGCTAGACAGAAGCCTCATTTCCGGCGTATTTCATGTTCCGATACCTGCTCAAAGTACCTGTGACCCATTGTATAATTCTCATGATGTATTCTACTGGGAGACTATTCGAAACTCCCATCTGGTGGATGTTCAACCAGAAAAAGACCAGGAATAAATTTAGGAGTATCCAGTAAGCATAGCATCATCCTCACAGCGAGTAAGGATCCAGTGATGTAAACACACTGTATTTGCTGGACTGGAATTAAGCTTTGTACTCAACCTCATACGAAACCGAAGCAACCGGCGCAATATGATCTGCGTTAAGATCTGTAGTTCTCACCTCTATATATGAATCGTCCGACACACCGAAGCCTTCTCAAGTCACACTATAACGACAGTGCGATGGAGAAAAATCCGGCCAGGGATGTACAGCTCTTTTCATTGCCAAAAATACAAGTTTTCGATGCGTTCATAGCTGTGAATTGCGCAGCAATATGCATCGCCAGTCTTATAAATCGCCTTCTGTAGCTATATCCAGTTAATAAGCAACAGCTGTTTGCTGCGGAAATCGTAACACCTTAGTACAGGAAGGAACAATACCGGACTGTTCCATTACCGCATGACAGGCATACAGTACTCGAGTACAGTAGAATCTAGGGGCTTGGTATGAGACTAAGATTTTCCCACCGTGAATTTACTAAAGCGGGGTACCGCCAAACAGCATTCCGGATTCAGCAAATGTGCCATCCCTTCCCAGTTTCGACCACCTGGGCCCTAAACAGAACACAGCACTCGCAAAACTATTGGCATTCCTGATGCTCCTCTATCCATATTAGTCAGAGTGCCTTCCCCTTCCAGCTATATCATGCAAACGTTCAAAACACGAGGCTATGAAGGCCAGCGCGAATACGTAAACAGCGGGCGCGCCGTTGAGTGTAACGTCTTCTAGCAAATCACTGAGCTTTCACAATCAGGTTATTACAGGCTATGATATTGTGATACCGACGAAGCAATATAAAAGGATATACCTCCAGTAACTCGTCCTCCTTCAATTCCATAACGCGTTGAGTATCACTCAAATACACATAATGAAATCCCTCTCCATTGCAGTTGCCACAGCAATACCACAGGATACTTCATTACCCCAACTATTTGCCACCCTTCTCCCAAATTATCTTGTTCCGCTTTGGCAAGCCTATCCAGACATGACTTTAGGACCCAGTAGGTGCAGAATTAGAGGCATACGCTAAGTATCTAGGTTCACTGGTACCATTCAATGGTATCATTCTGATGCAAAGGACAAGGTACGGTTAATGGCGATGTACCCCCCCCTTATTGACAAGGCTTCCCGATTACCCTGATTGTTGGTTTTGATGTCCCCCAGAACGGAGCCAAGTGGCGTGCACTTAAATTCATACTGCCTTGGGCCTCCACGGATACCGGGGAGATCACTAGATCTGGACATCTTGTCTATTACGGTCTCTCTCGCCCAGTTGACATTGAATTTGATACATGGAATAGCAGGCCACTAAGATCTTCAGAAACCCCGATGGGTGAAATTCACCTTTTCGACGGTGGTGAGGGCATGTTTACTTGGAAAATTCTATGCCAATTAGGAAGACGGATGGATTTCAAGCTTGTTGCCAGTCATAATAATGGACCTCCCAGGGTTCACTGGTTTGGTGAGATTGGTAGAATCCCATATTCGCAGTGGGCTAATGGTCTGATGGAGTACTACCACTCGCTACACACCTAATACTGGCATCAATGATGAGATATACAGGTGAAGGAGAGGATAGAAGCTTCAATAGGCGAATGCTGATGGTATCACGTGAAGAAGGCTGAGGGTAATGGCTTTAACGAGCTGTACGACGATGAATACGCGGTGGTTATGAGAACCACAATGTTGTCCCACTCCGTAAATGGTAGCATATCTTGTGTGATAGTGTCAAACCCAGAGTCTCTCTATAAAAATCCATCCGACGCCGGGTTTGCTTTACCGTGCCGCGAAATTTAGCACGATCAAAACTGTTCATCAGCAACTGTCGGCGTTCTGAGTCCCAATCAGCTCACTGTTACGCAGCCTTGCAATGCTGACTGGCCCAGGTGAACTTGGGCACGCGAATGGGTAAACGGAAGCGCATGGCGATTCTGCTTGCTGTCAGGTTTCTCTTTGTTGAGCAGAGGCAGGAATCTGAAGGGCGCCTGGGAAGGAGCAGGCCGACAACCGATCTTGAAGAACAAGAGCAAGGTGTGCCCAGTTGCC
Source organism: Kalaharituber pfeilii (assembly GCA_015179045.1). Lineage (NCBI taxonomy): Eukaryota > Fungi > Ascomycota > Pezizomycetes > Pezizales > Pezizaceae > Kalaharituber > Kalaharituber pfeilii. The sequence continues at coordinate 57,519 of WHUZ01000009.1, read as the reverse complement.
GAGGGCTGCAGGGACATGCTTTTCGTCAATTCCATCGTGAATGCTTCCCTTGAGGTTCAATGTTTTGTCACGCATCCTCTGGACAGCGGCCGGTATGACAAGGCGCTTGCCAAGACTGGCAAGTACGCCGGGAAAAGTTTTCCTATTTCAGCAATTTGCGACATTCACTGGCTACTAACCACGCACGGGCAGCAGTATTAATTAAACTCGCTCAACACAGGGGAGAAAAGAAAAAAAATAAAAGGACAGGACAGGACAGCAAAGAGGGGAAAAAAGAAAAAAAAAAGTAAAACAAGGACAGCCACGTGAGGGGCTGTCAACAGGCCTTTGGGCGTTGCAGAACTGATTAACTGGGACCCCACTGGCGCTCGCGGCAGGTTGCATGGCTGAACTCAGTGAGAGATATTCTGGGGTGCAGTTGTAGTTGCGTGCATGGGGCTAGGGACTGCCCACCCAAAGCTAAGCTCCCCTCAGCATGTTGCACAAATCAGCCTGGCCCTGGCGCTGGGACTCTGAGGCAGCAGCGATCCGATCGAGAATGGCTCGGTACTTAGTCTGTGCTAGCGTGCCAAGGCATATAACTCCAATTAATGCCTATAGGTGGAAGGGATCGACGCTGCAGAAGCGGGCGGGGATCGAGCAAGTGCCAGTGCTGAAAAAAGCTAGGTACCGGGGAATTTCTCCGGTGGAATTGGGATGGCGAGACGGGCCGCAAAGGCCTGTCGATTCGGCAACGTGAATGCCGACGTCATGGAATGTTCGGTCCTAAAAAACCTGATACTTCTACCTGTGCTGGAATCTCGCCCGCAGTACAAATTTCGTTATCCGTGAGCATAACCGATTCATAGATGCTGGGAAAGGTTTTGCGCAGTTTAGTGTGGTTGGAAAATACTGCACTTGGTGAAGCTGCGCATTTTATACTCGTACATAAAGAAGGGAACGTGCCAGCGATTGTTTGTGGTCGTGGTAGTGTCATGTGCTTCCCCTTCAGCTCACTCGTATGCACTAGTCAGCCGTTCCAGTACTTTTTGAACGAGGGAGTGTCTGCTTCCTCTTCAGGAATTCGAACGTCAACCATCTGTTTTCCTCCTAAGAAGGCTCATAATGAGGTCACCGCAGTGCGCTTGCCATACCACTTCCGTGCAGCTCTGCCTTCGCTGTCCGAGTCAGCGGTGACCACGTAGGAAACCCCAGCAAACAGTACTAGAGGAAAGGTCCGTTGTGAGACTGAACATGCGGTAAACTGCGGTAAGCTGCGGCACTCTGCCAAACTTCGATCCTGCGATGGAAGCCCGTGACACCTACACCAATATCATGATCAAGCTTTTCATTCCCTACCACCCCTTCGGAACCACAGCAGTGCTACCGCCCTAGCAATGTTATTCCTTCATGGCTAATCCTCAGAATAGTCTAGGTCATTTATCACGCAACCATCCCCTTTGCGCAATTCTCCTGCACACAGAATACTATCCCTCAGTTATTCATGGATGACCCCAGACGCCCATTCTCACGTGGTGGCTGCGGACGGAAAATTGAACTTTCATGCTCGTACCACGAAGCGAGACGACATTAAATTGGAGCGCATAGCGATAGATACAGTCGCTGTCGAAGTTCGTCAGTTTCGAGTTAGTATGAGTCTTAACATGTTGAAATGCCCTTCTACGGAGCTGTCATTTACACACAAAGCAATTTTCTTCATATCACAACTGACAATTGCCACGCCCTCCAACAATCACGCTATGTTTTTTAGAAAGTTCAACCTTCATAAATGCCTTCGCTTGAAATTAGAACAGGCGTCATTCGGATTTGCCAGAGCAAGAGAATTAGATACATCATCCATGAGTATGCCCTGCAAGTGTGAAAATGTCGAGTTCGTGGCCACTGACTCCTAACCTAGGACTGTACTGATGAACATAAATGGCCGAAAGGTTGTTGAAAGGTGTTGTGGTGGCGGCCTGCGTATATATCTGCTTTAGACCCATGATGAGCTCTACTTGCTTTAGAGAAGCCACTTGCAGCCTCTGAGGAACATTCATTGATATGGGGCGGACAGAAAATACTGAAATCAACTGCTGCTCTATAGGTTGCTGTATGGGTATTTGGAACAGCTGTATATGTTGGTGTTAGAATTTCCAGATGTATGCGAAAGTTGAAAGTCAAGCTGTGAAAGAATATTGTAGCGTAAAAAACAGTAAGTCCTTAACTAGTTGAAACTGGGGTTTATATCTGGCTGATCTCGCATGGCTAGAATAGCCCGTATAGATAACACGCCTGCAGCTTATGTGCGAACCCCAAGGTGGTTGGAAAGGAAAGAAATACAATTGCACGGTCGGAACTCGGAATTGAACATTGGCACTAGGTGGAGGGTGTAAAGGCAACCAGGTTGATGCTGTCACCTGTGAGAATAGAATACCTCGCAACCAAGATGAGTGTGAAGTTCTGGGCCATTATGAACGAGGCCAAACTAACAGGGAACAGGCAGGTTCTTCGAAGCCAAGTATTTCTTAAAAAATCGGAGATTGTGTTCAATACTGCGGATGTGATATGTGGAGATGAATCTAAATCGAGCAAACGACATTCAGTATTAACCCTTTAGGGACGTACTGTTAAAAGTCAGTCACAGGTTACGATTATCCATATGGTGGGAACTAATGCAGGGGAGGCACTCCATATAGCAGAATTCCCATGAGAATCCCAAACAGTTAGCCTAGTAATCACCAAACAGCGTCCACCAAGTCGCTTCCGCGATGCAAGCAAACTTCAGTGATGCAGAGCCACCCTGCCAGGTGTTGCACTTCACGCTTTTCAAAAGCGTTCGCTCTCAACATTGGACAACGATACCTATCCTTTGCATTCAGCAAGTTACATTCAAAAAGCCACTGAGAGAAGGGTAAATTGGTAGAATCAGATAAAGGAGTGGTGACAGTTTGAGGAGCTCTGTGTCAATGGATCGTTATGTTCCATTATTCGATGTGGGCCCTGCACAGCTGGGTTTCCACGCGGCTCCATAAACAAGTTGTAAAGACTGAAACCACAACAGCTCAAACACGCAAATGATGTATTGTACATATTTAAGTATGCATCAACGGAGCTTGTGCAGTGTTGGGCGTCTTGCATGACATGAATGCAGAGGGGATCATTTTTGAGTTACCTAGCTAGCATATTTTCTTTTTTTCCTTCGCCTGCCGCACCTTTTCCTTCTCATCCTCCCCTCATCTCGATCCGTAAGCCTTATGAGCAACCATTCGATATTCCAATAGCAGCACATCAGAACTGGCCATGCAGGTAAGATGAGTATAGGATCCCACCAGTCACAACAGACGAAGTGTTCCCAGTATGCAAGAGGGAGCAAAAGAGCAGAAATTTTTCCTGTAACCGGCCGTGTGGCAGCGAATGGGTTGAGTGGGGCAACGCCAGTCCAAAAAAATTCCGCAAGTGGGATAGTCAGAACCAGACTAGTTCTCAGATCGTACCAGATAGCCGGGACAACCGGGACAACTGTTCAGAGAAATGGAATTGCCTGCGCTTAAGGAGGTCTGAGCCGCCCCAGGTTATCGCCTCATTTACAGATGGGGTTGGGGGCTAGGCGCGGGGGGGGGGGTTTCGGGACCTCCGGAGGGGGTAGTTTGGTTGGTGGAGGGCGTGACTGGTGCGGAGGGCTGGCGCTTTTGCCAATCGGGGCAGGCCGACGCAGCATCAGGTTTGCTGGGGACCGCACCCAAGAGCAGCAGCTGGTGGCCTGCTGGTGGTCTGCTGGACGTTGCGAATGTGGGTATGCATAACAGACGGCGGAGGATGCGAGTACTGTAGTACAATATCGTCGGTGCCGCACAGAATGGTTGGGGACCCGGAGCAGCGTAGCAGCGTAGCGTTGCAGCGGACAGTCGCGGTGTGCCAGGCCCGGACGAGCCTAGCGCCGCACACCACAGTACCGCACATCCGTTCTGCTCGCCGACCAAGGGGGGGCTGCGAGCGCACGCCCACCCACCGGCCACGCCCACCACGCCCGCGCCCACGCCCGCGCCCGCGCCCACGCCCAACGCCCACGCCCACGCCCACGCCCACGCGTGCACGCCCGCACGCCATTGGGCGAAATGAAGGACAGCAGGACAGGGACCCAGAAACAGAGCTCCTGGCGGGCTGCGCTTGGCGCTGCGTCCCCCCCTCCGCCGCCATTCATAACGTGGGGAAGGCCCTGGTCACTTGCGCCTGCGAAGCCAGTACGGCAGCACATCCAGCAAGCAGCAAGCAGTCTCGAAGCAGCAAGCACAGGAACAGGCAGAGTAGGCAGGCAGGCCGGGCAGCACGCACGCAACGCAGACACGCACGCAGCCCGTCGAGCATTCTGGCAATACTCACCCAGCACACAGCAGGAGCAGCTTCAGCGGCAAGCAGCGGCAGCCCATCGCCCGCCTTGGTCCCCCAGTCCTGCCTCGACCCTAATACCCCCCCCTCCCCCCCCCCCCCCCCCCCCCCCCCTTCCGCCCACTCCCACTCGCTACAAGTGGTCGGCAAGCCAGACTGCACCCGGCGACCTTTCACCCTGTGAACGAACAGCAGAACCGTTGGCTTGATCGCTCACCAGCTCCCAGCCCTAGATCACTTGGGCTCGAGAGGGGGAAAAAAAGAAAGATACAATAAATAAATAAATAAAAGAAAATAAAATAGAAGGAAAAGAACGAAAAAGAAAATAAAATAAATTATAGCCACAGCAGCACCAGTCCAGATCCACCTCTCCACATTAGAAAAGCCTGCTTTCTACCCTTACCGGAGAAAGCAGAGGAGAACTTCGCCCAGCGGTTCAGGTACACTTAGCAGGTAAGGTTCATCCTTTGCAATGTTTTAGCTAGGGTCAAATACCTCCACCGACATACATAAATGCATCTGTTGCCTTCTCTCGGTCTTTCGTTTTCCCTGTTCTTTTGAGCCTATATTGAGATAGGATTGTACATGGTACTTCTGGAAGTACTGTGTACACGAGAGGCATGTCTGCCTCTTGTCTCTCTTGGTTAGTGCTTTTGTGCAGTGTCTGTGTGTCTGTATGTACGTGTGAGTGTGTGTGCAGCAGTGTGTGCAGTGCGTGGTGCCCGCAACTGCTGCTGAAATTTTCATAATTCTATATTCCGCCTGATTTCGGTTGTTCGTCGTCTCATTTCCTTTCTCTGAGGCACTTGCACCATTTTATTTCTGTCACCCCCGCTCTTATAAGCTTCCCACTTCTGTTACAGCAATCGGTATTAATATTTACACTTCATCTTTTCATTCTTAGAGGACTTATCGAGATATATATCTAAACAGAGAATTGTTGCACTGCATCAACCGCCTCCCCGAATCCAGGAAGGAACCTTTGTAACCATGGCCGCTGTAAAGAACTCCCCACAGCCATCAGAGCCATCATCGGCATCATCACCAGAGTCGTCAGTTCAGTTTCCGACTCAAAAAAGGAAGGGTGGACGCAAGCCTGTGTATGCAACACAAGAAGAGCGTAAGATGAGAAACAGGGCCGCACAAGCTGGTGAGAACCAATCCGCTGTTTCATCAGTATCCTACAGACCATTGGATGCAACTGAGCCATTGAGGCTGATGGATCTCTAGCTTTTCGTGAGCGCCGAACCGAATACATTAAGCATTTAGAAGCAACAATTAAGCATCATGAGGAGCAGCTTGCTAGCCTACAACAATCGTCCCGAAATGCATCGGAGGAGGTATTGATGTTACGATACAAGACTTCACTTCTTGAACGTATCTTGCTTGAGAAGGGAATTGATGTTCAGTCGGAGTTGAGAGCATTTTCTCAGAGTGAGACCACGCCGGCACCAACTGCACAAATGGGTACGGTTCCTCAGCAGCATAGAGCACAGAATCAGCATCCCATGCATCCACAGCAAATGCATCGACAGAGCATCAGTCGTCCAGGTCCAAAACGGGGCTCTGTCAGCCAGCAGACACCTGACGCAATTTACATCAAGACAAGTCCTATCATGCAACCTACACCAGTTTCCAGAGCTACGTCTCCAAATGCAAACTCTTCCGCAATGCCAACGCCACCCGACGCAAATGCAGGATTCATTCCTCATAGCGTGGGGTCTACACCGACATCAGACTTCGTTAGTCCAGGAGCATCAGGAACAGGATGTATGCCTATACAGCATAACAATTATTATCCATCACCATATCAGACGCATATGGAAGAGCTCGGCAAGCTACCCCCTGTATTTCTCTGCCTCTTTTGTATATGAAAGAACTCGGTTCATCCTAGATTGATATCCTTCTTTATAGAACAGGAATATGAAGCCGAAATCCTCGATCATGCTGGCGACGCTTCGCCCATTTCTCTCAACCCTGCGACGAATCATTCCCGCTCTCACCAGCACGATGCGGGTGGTATAAGGACAAACGGGTCGCATATGAATACGATGGAGCATCACATGGGAATAAATGTGCAGAATGGAGCATCACCTGCAGCAAGCAGTGTTGGTGTCCCACAGCCTGGAGGGCTGCCATATAATGTTGGATTGCCCCTTGAAAGTCTCGATCAGCTTCTTAATACAAGTCTGGAGGTTCTAACAGTTCATCTCTTACGCAGTTTAACTTACCGTTCACATTCGCAACGAGCGACTTAAGGTGAAGTTAAGGCGACAGAGGAAGGGAGAAGGCCTTCCTCCTAGCATTGAGATTTCAAGAGTTATTAATAGGGTGTGTTTACCCCTGTCTGCTATTACCCCGCCAAATCAGAATCCTGCGGTACTAGCAAACAGATTATAGGATTTTTACAAGACGAGCATAATTGCATTGCGAGGCTTCAGTCTTTCGTATTTATTTGGGGCGTCAACTACATTCAATATATTAAACAATACGGTGGTAATACGTCCGACAAAGCGACTTTATACTGTTATTTTTCTGTTCGATTTTCCTTATCCCGTGCCCAAAAAAGTCTCATCATTATTGGGTCAATTTTTTAGCGCGGGTGAGGGAGGATAGCTGAGGTTTGCACTGGATTTGCTTATGCTTTTTTCTCAAGGCTTGTCAGGAGTGGGAATGGCGCAAAATGGTTTTTTCTTTCTCCCGTATTTTTCTTCCTCCCTGGGTGTTTTATACATGTGTCGATCCCCTCTTCCCTCCTCGCTCCTCGCTCCACATATTATGTCCCCGTTGAAAAAAGACTCGGAATTTACAAAGTAATACAGTTTTTTGTTCAGATATTGTACTTTAAAGAAATTTTTTTTTTTTTCTTTTTGCTTGCTTATTACCAGGTCCTTGGTGGCGTTCTGCCAGGATAAGGGACGGTCTGGTCCGGTTTTGAACTTCTCTATTTCACTTTTTTGTTTGGGCTTGACGGAGTACAAAATTATGCATAGGTCTCTTGAACAAAAAAAAAGGAGCAAGAAAGCTGAGTTATGTTTTTTTTTTTTTTTTTTTTTTTTTTTTTTTTTTTTTTTTTTTACTGTATGAACTACCTTGATACGAGTCATTGAAGTAGGGGGGGGAGCAAGAAGGGACGAGGAAATAGGCAATAAAAGGGGGAGGAAGGGAGACGGTTTCATTATCATGTTTGCTATGCCTATGCTTTGACTTTTCTGCTGTAAAAAAAAAGTTATGTGGCGGTTGCGTTTTGTGGAGGTCTTTTGGGTTGTGATTCATAGTGTATAAATAAAGGTTTTTTTTCTCTCTTCAGGGCGTATGTAGTTGTGTGAGGGAAGGCGGGGTTAACATTTGGAAAGTTCCTTGGCTGTCGTTGCGACTGTGATGGTGGGTTCAAGCTCGGACCAGCCAAATTTAAGCTCAGAACTCAACTCTGATCCCTTAAGCGAACGCAAGTGAGGAAGCGAGGGCGGGGCAAGATAGCAAAAGGCCTCCAGTATTACGGTGTTTTGGCCGATAAACATTCAATTGAGAATATATGTTGATGTATATTGTTCCTACAGAACGTTCAAATTTTTTTTGTTGAAAAAGGTGATCGACAAACATACTATGCCAAGTTACATACACAAACGCCATAGTAGCAGCATGATCTGTAAAGTGTATGTGAGATCGCTAAGTGAGACGGAATGGTGGGGAAGTGGGTGGGGAGGATGGGCCAAAAAAACAAAAAAAATTTTTTTTTGACAGCTGGTTATTTTGCCTTAACAATAGACGAGACTATGATAGGCTATTTAAAAAATGTTGGCTAGTGGCCTACGGGGAAAAGGTGGGCACTGACTGGGAGCTTGAGTCTATAACAGATGCTACCAAAATACTAGTACTTACATATGTCGAAGTACGTAAGTTTGGGTTAGGAAAAGGGTAATTAAAGAGGTGAGGTGAGTGAGAGGCGTGTCTGGCTGTCTGCACACGAGAACAGGTGAATGGATGGGTCAGGAGGGAGAGGGAGAGCTATTGTTATTGCACCTCTAATAGTGAGGTCGACATGGCGAGTTTTGTTTTTTTTAGCGGAAGAACCTTGTTAAAAGATTGGAGATTGGATGAGGGTTGAAGGACTCAGATCATGCGCGGAGTGGGGGCAGAAAAGGCTTGGACTGTGACTTAGAATTTCTTGTTGCGCACGTGTGAGGGTGATACGGCTTTTCTTTGTGTGCAGAGTCCTTAATTTTAGAGCACGGTCTCTTTTAGTGAAAACTTGACCAGATTCTTTGTGTACACAGGTAAAGAAAGTGCCTTTACTATAGTGAAAACTGGTTATAGAGAAGAAAATCGGTCTGATTCTTGGCGTTCCTTACAGCCAGCGTCACCTGTAGGGGTACTACATTTGGACATTTGGGGGCCTTGGGGGCTAACCTACAAGGTTCTTGATAGGCCATGTGGATGAAGATGGTTCCTATATAGGAAAGTGATATGTATCATGTATAGCAGGGGGGGAGGGGGGTTATTGAAATTTACGTATTCACTTGTAAGGGTAATGTTACGAAAACTGCTTCATTTATGTTTTTTTATTGTTTATTTTCATCGTCTCGTTTTCGTGTCGGAGGTCGAGATGGAAAGGTTTATCGTGAAGTTATACTGGTACTGGAAAGGTATATGTGCTGAAGTTACGTATGTTACAATATGGGGTAAGCATCGTGTAAATCAAGCAGTATAAACTACAGATAGCAAGCACCTCTCAGACTCAGGGTAACGAGTTTGCCCACAGCTTACCGTGAAAGTCTTGATGGGACGGTATTCGCACAAATTAATTGTGCTCAAGCCTGTCCTAATCCTCCCGTATTTTGGTTACAAACTACCAAAAAAGTGGTGTGGCTAAGCGGCATTATATATCGAATACAAAGTAGTTCGACAAGCCTGTGGCCACGTGAGTCTGAGCTTGAGGTTAACAGAATGAGACCTTGAAAGAAAGAATCTGGAGGAGGAAGGAGGGATTCGGGGTTGGTGAGTTATTTATGCGGAGCAATTGGGTTAAGATACAGGGACTGTTGCATCGTGTGGGGACGTGGGGGCCGGGTATGAAGGAGTATCTTCAGGGTAATGCTCAACTGACAAGTTGGCCAGGGCAAGAAGGACGGAGTGGGGAGATGGTGGAGAATGGGGTTTGGTTATACTGCAAAGTGGCATATGACAAATTTTCACAAAAAGTGCTCAGTTTTCGAAAAGGTAATTTGTACACTCAACATGTCAGTTCTTAGAATTAGATTGCCCATGTCAATATCTTCGTTTACACTATAAGAGGCAACCATATTGTCTATGATCGTTACTCTTCCAACTAATAAGCATTGCGCACTCAGTCACTCAGATTGAATGGGAGTGTTGTATCCGGTTCTAGTACTACACCATACTGGGCTCAGCTTTGATCATCAATTACCGTCCGCCGAGCAAGACCGCTACTTCAATCCAACTAAGGAATGGCCAAAACCTCAGCCTTTTTGCTTATTATATTGAATAGAGCGAAGGGATACACAGTCTACATGCTGCCCAAGGCAATAGGCGGCCGGAAGCAAGTCATGGAATGCCAGCAGAGAATACAACAGTCGGGTGATTTATGAAAAGAAAGGTAAGAGTTCACTTTACATTTGTTTGGAAATAGAAGGCAAATCTCTGGATATTGAATGAGAAACATCGGGGAAAAAGTGGATGAAAGGATGCCAGCAATTGAATGCCTTATTCGTAGGAATTGTGGCACGATTTTGCATTAACTTGACCAGTCTTTTTTATCTCGTCGAGGGGTGCCAAAGTAACTTCATCAAGTAGCAGATTTGGTCTGTGGTTTTTTGGGTTGCGTAGCTTAAGAAAGCCTATCTCAGTTAACAAGTCCATGGTCACTTTTGATTATCCCCTTGCTTCCTTCACTTGTTAGCTAATCAGAATCATCTAGAATACAGTTGAAGTAGCTTATCGACATCCCGATTCCATGCCCTCACTACCTCTTTTACCAATTTGCCGAAAAAACACATCGCTTTGATAAGGAATAATGTAGTCTGGTTGGCACGACCCTCGACTGGAGGGAGGGGAATAATGTTGCCCATCTTCCTCTCTCTTTTTTGCTTTTCCATGCACGCACCAAGGCTTCTCCCTCTTTACAACCAAAAGCACATGCAGTGGTTTCGTACAAACACAAAGTCAGAATGCTGAGCAATTGAACTCTGGGTTCCGCGATAACGGCTAACTTTTGAATCTTGTTCAGGAATCCTCAGAAAATTGTCCTTCTCTACTTTTGTGCAATGGGCCTCCTTATATTTTGCGGCTCCACCTATGGAGTGCCGTCCTGAATATCCCATGCCTTTTCAAAGTCTAATCCGTGCTCCTTTGCCAAACGCCTAGCCTTGCCTTTGAGCGGTGGGCAGCATCGGAGGCGGATCTTCGCGATTTCGTCGATGTTATCTACCATATAATCCGAGGGTAATACAAGGGGGCAACCGCTTCCAAAGAAAACTTTCCCGAAGACATTCTTTAAACTTGCCCTCTAGAACTTTTCGGGTTGACCGGCGTAGGTTGAAGGTTGAAGTATTAATGACTTTCTAGCTGATTTCTGATCTATCCAAGAGCGCACGGATCGGAGCTGGGTGGGAAGCCTCCATTTGCAATTTAATGCATAGCTAGGGCAGGTGATTTTACAGAGAGGCCCACTAGAACCTGTACTATAATTTCCCTAGCATCTGGGTACAAGACTAGTTTTATCCACAAAGACTGGAACGTTGAAATTTCCTAATGCAGAATGTTACACCAGAGCAGATGTAGACGATAGTCTGGTTGCAACTACAGAATGGCAACGTCGGCATAGATGGGCATATCTTGGCGATGTGCCAAATACACCCACATCAGGTTGTGGTGACCGAACTACTGCGAATTGGGTATCTCTTCCGAATAGAGTTGATTATCGAAACTCTATTGTCGGTGACACCGTCCACGTCTGTCATTGAATCCAGTAGCTTGTGCTCAGGTGGAAATATTAGTTGGGTTTTGTAACTGGATTCAACACCCTCAAGGTTTTAAACACTTCTGAATCAGCTCCATTGGCTGTGACTCTCTAAGAGGCCAACAAAGCGTTCCATCAGAATAAAAATGCCTTTCGGCATATACCGTACACCGATGGGATCAGGTAGTTGAGATAATATTGGTGCTCTTATCGATATAGCGTGCAAAGTCATTTAGGTTTGTTATGTGAGGCTAATTATGTATGTGATGATGGTTGCTGCTAATATGCTGCTGCTCGGAGAAGTTGTTATGGGGTGTAATGTCTTGATTGTCCTTGTAGATGATTATGGAGGCTTGCCAAGCCTCAAGTTCCCATCACCGACTAATGGCTTACCATCATTAAGTAGGGATGTCGAACCGCTTATCAGAGTAGTCCCCTACAATTTGTGCTGGCGGCAAACGAGAAAGGCAACTGATCTCGTGCCCAAACCCAACCGACTACGACAAAGGTAGGAGAGGTATGCACTTGCCTGTAGCGGCCACGCAAGTGCTACTTGGCATTTCGTATTCCAGGGTTGCCTTACCGAGGCGAACACGATGGCACCTGCTGAGATGAATATGATCATCACATGTGGCGACTTCTGAGTAAAACATATGACGCTAGCTACGGAGGTCAACACTGCGGAGCAACTTACTAGAAAGGGGGTGATCCTTCTTAGAGACCAGTTTTTAATATTTTGTTGATTATTAATTTATTTTAATTTATTTGCTTTGACCATGACGCGTGGTTTGCTAAAGGATTGCGGTAGTAATTCCTTGGTTAGCAATATCTTGGAGACAGCTAGCAAAAGGGAACGAGACAACTCTGCAGCTGGTTACTTACACACTACATTACCCTCAACTTGTCATTTTAGCGAGACTGGAACTTTCAAATCATACTGTGATTCACAACCATTGGTGTCAATGTTAGCTTCCAGCACGATGCTTCTGTACTCTCATTGCTAACGCTTACTTAATACGCGCTCGCATTCGCTTGCGATATTTAATAGATGAAACTAACTTACCGTAATCCACATTCATCGTGATGCTTCCTAATACTTCTGTCCATCCTTATTCTATTAATTCAATAACCTAGCTATGCACCACCTATTCAATCAATGTCAAACCATTTATCCTTCAAGATATCCTCCAGCCAAGTCATTCCCCAGTATTTCTCTCATTACTTCCCACTTTAGTACATCTAAACAATCCTATTCCTCCTTTACTGACCTTCTCCTTACTTCACCTTTTGTCGATTGCGAAACGCGCATTTGCGTAGTCTTGAAAGACAAAGATAACAAACCAATCACAGTTAGTTCTCCATACTGAAATTTAAGCATACTTGAGTCTAATAGGTATTATTCTTACGGCCGCTGTGGTTGCAAAAACTAGATGGACTTGCTACCTCATCAGCTTCAAGTCCGACTGTGTTTCGGTTGCCCCTTGTCTAATTGCCGAAATTTGCTTATTGACACCTTGAAGCTGCTTTCCGATTTCCTGAAACTCCTTGTGCATATCTGTTCTAAGGCTCATAATTTCCAAATCATTGTCTTACCCAGTTTTCCAATAGTCCTTATGTATCAGCTTTGAACTTATGAGTCAGTTTCTCTAGCACTTGGTTAATCAGTATGAGGTACCTTAGTCACTGTAGAAAGACGGTCGTCTAGCTTGGCTACATGATTTAACTATGATAGGTAGTTTAAGCAAGCAGTGCAGGATCGTTTTGCGGGATCCTTTTGCATTGTTGCCGTAGTAAACTGTGACTGTTTGTGGTGCAACTTGCATTGCTCAATTCACACAATGCGCACCGGATACCTCAAAACCATCCAATTTAATAGCTACTCTATATTCACTACCACAGCCTCGATTGAAATTCTGAAACTGGAGAATGATTTAGTTTAGTAAGATTTATCGATAATCCAAAATTAGAATGTCTACTGAATCTCGTGGCTCTATAGAAGCTTCTAAAATACGGGCACCAGCACCACTCGAATTGCAGGGGATTCTGGCCATAAGGTGAGCAAGATTTCTGAGAATGATTTCTAAATCCGATTTTTCGAAAGTGAAGCCAAGGACTCCGAATCCCACAAAATCTGCTAAATCCACCTGACAGCCATTCATTAGTCGAGTTAGAAACATTACTTGTATATAGCAGTAACTTAGCAAGCGAGTTTAATTATGAGAATGAAACTGTTGTTTAATTCTAGATTTGTCTTTGCATTCCGTCTCAGGCTTGTCAAAGCCATCATCACCATCGGGTACAATGGTAAATCCACGTGGAATCATCTGAAGTAGCAGACCTTCCAGTCTGAGCAACCACACGCTATCTAGCATGTTCACATGCTTGAGCTTTTGTCGGAAAGGCGCTATTAAAGATCTTGATTCGATCTTTCCTTGCTGCAGATCTGTCTGTGGTATCTCAAGACAAAAAAGTTGGCTGCTGGCTGAGTGGTCGGCATACCTGTATATCTTTGGTTATATGTTACAATATTGCTAAATCAGAACCTCCATCACAATCATGAAAAAAAAATCAAAATAAAAAAAAATCAAGATCTATGACTAAATCTGTTAACCTCCATCGAGAATATACATGACCTACCCAATATCACTTGAAGTCAAGATATTAGTATGGAAAGCTATCAACACTCATTTGCCCTGTAGCAGTCTATTAAGTTATAGTCAGCAATTGCATGCAGAGTTCATAGTGTATCTTCAAATATATAGATGAGATTCACATTCTCAGTGCATGGGGAGAGTCTGGATGCTGGCCTATCAATCCGGAAAAAGTCATTCCATGTAACGGAGGTGTTGAACGCAGAGAAACGCTGTCCGCTAGGCCAAAAAGAAACTTGACTAGCGATGCTCAGCGCAGCTCATAGCCATTGCAACTACGATGCTATTGCTGTCGCATATAGCATGCATCGCATATCTGCGCAAGGTTCACCTGCCTATGATCGCGGTGGCCTCCACATGCAACTTCAACCTCAGACTCTTTAATGCCAGATACTCCGTCTAGGCAACCAGTTTCTCGAGAAGCTTTAGATAAAACAGTGATGACTCCCTATACTCGTAACACTGTGATGGATCATATGCTGTTTCTAGAGGAAAAGTTAATAAAATGTACTGTTATTGAGCTAACCCCCAGACTTTATGGAGTGGCAAGATTGCTACTAACACATACCTTGCATTGAATATAAAGCACATTAAATGGCCTCGTACGTTGGATCGAGCATATATTGAAGCTGCATGGGAAGCAGAGATGAAAGCGGCGCTTGAGGGAAAGGAAAAGAAAAAGCAACAAAAATTGAAAATAAAAACAGCGAGAGGAGAAGAAGTTGAGAGCAGCAGTAGAGAAGATCCTGAGAGCAAAAAAATGGGCCCAGAAAGCAGAGGAGCGGTGAAAAGCTGCAGAGCAGAAGAAAAAGGCTACTGAGGAATAAAAACGATTAGCCATGAAAGGGCATGAAAGGGCATGAAAGGAAGGAAAAACAGAAGCCAGAAGAGAAGAAACGGATAGCATCTGAGCAGACTGCAAAAAGGAGACATTAGGGAGTTTGTACACAGGGCCGGAGGCGGGGGAAAGCTATGGTTGACGTGGGGGAGGATCTGAACAGCAAGGGGAGGTTTGGGGGAGGGGGAGGCAGAGGTATTATTAGCAAATTCTGAGCTGCAGAGCTCGTCATCTCTACCGGAAGCCTCAAATGAGGCTACAGTCATCACCTCCGGTCCTTCAACTATCACCATGTCAAGTCCTAGCAATTCTGGATGATCTAAAGACTGAGGACACTGATGATGATATTAAGGTCCAGAGATTGGCCTGAGAATGTGAATTTTGTCTACATATTTGAGTATACTGCATTCCAGGTGCTGCATGCAATTACTAACTTAATAGACTAATGCACGATAAATAAGTATTGATAGCTTTCGATAATAATATCTTGATTCCAAGTGATATTAAGTTTTATATAAGAAGGTCATTTTTTGATGGAGCATAACAGATTTAGTTATAGATCTTGATTTTCTTGAATTTTCATAATTATGATGAGAGATTCTGATTTAGCGATTTTGAGTTAGCCTTGTAGTATATAATTTTAATATATGTCTTATGTCTGAAAAAAATGAGAAGAGGGGCATCATTGCCGGTGGGCACATTATCATCCTATCAGTGAAGTAGCTTTTAGCTGTTCTCCGCTGGGACACATAAAAAATAAAAAAAAAGACATAAAATAAGATGAATAAAAAACTAATTTGATTTAATTAAATTAAATTAAATTATTTTTAAATTAAATTAAAAAACGTCTATCATGATATGAGTACGTATTCATTCGTTCAAAGTTGCTGTCATCACCAATCAAGGTCATAAAACATCTGCTACCCTCCAACGCTTTCCATCATAATTAGTACGCCCCAGGCAGCCTCAGGAAAATCGGAATACAAACAATGAAGCGCGAAGGCCAATCGAAATGCATTACAGTGAAACATATCATGTCCATTAGCAACAAAATTCGACAATCATTATAAAGTGTAGTGAACAACGTAAGAAGATTGTAAAGTAAGGTTGTAATCGTTACAACAAAACAAGAAGTAGATGGGGTAATAATAACATAGCAGAAAAAGAGACAAAGAAAACTGAACCTCGCGGTTTAAATCCTTCTAATTTATCATAGTCTTTGTGTGACCCTCACTTCCCCATCCGGAGGGAGCAAGAGTTTTGTTTTCGTATCAGATTATACGGGGACAGTACTTCAGACTCGGTACATATCCAACCCAGTGTAGCACCAAAAAGAAAGGAAAAAAATAGACATGAATATGAAAGCAGCAACCGGAAAACAAACAAGTAGACTATACATAGTAAGTCAAAAAATTGGCTGTCAACGCTCCAGACATGCTTTATTCCAATTGATAATCGTGGCTTGGTAAACAGAACAGAGGGCAAGCTCCAAGTTAAAAAAAAAAAAAAAAAAAAAAAAAGAGAGAGCCAAAAGCCATAAACTAACGTTTTCTATGGTTTTCTTCCATTACCAACAACGGTCTCAACCATTTCCAAGCCAGAGAGACTGGGATACCGTTGCGCAAAATTCCGCTGCCATTCATCTGGATCTTCAACCAATCCAATATCTTGCAATTCTCCATTGCCATCTAATTCCGGTTTTGTCTTTTTCCATTTCCGCTCTTCAACTTTGTCCTTGATAGTCATTCCAGAAATCTCAGGCACCAGGTCTCTTAACTTTTGTGGCTTCGGGGGCAGTGGAGGTCTCGTCGGCGAGCTTGTTGGACTATAAAGTTTTGCAGATGATATATCTGTAGCCAATGACGATGTCGTGGCACGGGGCTTCAACATTGGTAGCGATAATTCCTCCAGCGCCCGCCCGGTGGAACCCTTCCCAATTTCTCTATCATAGTTACTATATGGAGCTGTTCTTGGAATCTTCTCAGGCTTGGCGATTGAAGATTGTGCAGCGCGCTTATCGACTTGTGAATGCTGCGATTGATAGTGTAACTCATCAGTATGCTGCCCATATCCCTCCGCAGTACGGGGGGCAGGCGCACGATTTTCATTCAAAAGAGCCTTTACTTTGTTTTGTATCGTGCTTGCTCTGCTTGCCGAGCTTTGTCGAGGGCCCTCCCCAGGCGCTCGGTTAGCAATTTCCCTCTTGTATTTCGCAGCAGCCGCAGCAACCCGTTCCTCTTCTTGAATCAGCGTGCGCTTCTCGAGCTCTCGCTTTGCCTCCGGTGAGAGATCTTCGATTCCAGCACTTTCCAATGGCTCGTCGCTAACTTCAGATGCAGGCCCACTTCCTGAAATAGGTGCTAAGTACTTATCATTACCGGGGCTAGAGGAACGGTGGTGTTCATGCATGGCACTGTTGCTTTCAAATCTTCGAAAAGCCTCTCCAAATTTACCAGCGAGCAGGGTTTTGGTGTTTGCAAGAGATATTGAGGGCATGCTTGCCCGTTTGACATGTTTTCCCACAAATGATCCAGAAGAAAGCCTCCTATCAGCCTTGGAGCCACCTTTTGCGGCGTCAGACTCATTTTCCATTGCCCTTAAAAACTCGACGTTGGATTCGATATGGTCTGAACGTTGAGAATTGATAGACTGGCCTGTGAGATTTTGTTCTATACCACGCCCGGGAGTGAGGAATCCAGAGACAATTGGTAGTGCAATGTCCTTCTCTCGGGATGGTGAATCTAAATCTCTGAGAAAATCGATGTTTGACTCAATGTAGACGCTGTTTGGCCTAATCTTAGTGTTACCTTGCTTTGAATTACTCCCATTACCAAGGAGGTCAGCTGACGATGCAGGACGGTGGAATTCAAGAGATGGTCGTGAGGATGAGGGGCCTCGGGGCAATGCTTGGGAGGTAGTTCGATGTGTGTCAAGATAGACAGAACGTTGCTGCTTCGGTAATGACGCAGCAAGTGGCTGATGGTCCAAAGAGCGACTTTGGGGCCTGCTATGAGGCTGACTCAGGGCGTCCGATACTCTCATGTTCAATTTATCCGGAGATGGACTAGAAGAGTGGACTGGCGAGGTCATTGTGCCCGTAGAGACAACTGAAGGCCTCTGTGGCTGCGGTTGGTATAACGTCGGTTGCGTGCCTGAAATGCGATCCTCTACCGACTCCCTTAATTTGGTTTCCGCAGTTGAACTTTTATGGGATGTCAAAGGAGGCTGAGCAAATACATCATCCGCCAGTCTTTCCATAACGCGTGTACTAAGGTCTTTAGCAGGAGTAGGAGAGGGAAAGGCTGTAGGGGAGTCTGGATTGAACTCTTTGAATTCAAACTTGGCACCTGAATCATGCAAAAGAGAGAATTGTTCTACACTGGGGAAGCGAGCGGACAACTCATCTTGTGGGGGAAACTGGATAAGTGAGGAATTATCAAGAGCAGCAAAAGGATCTGTGGATACAGCACGAATTTGCGGGGAAGCGCTTATTCCCGAATGTGGGCTTTTAGTGGGTCTTCCACGGCGCATGGGAATTATATCTGGTAACACTTGCGGCTGCGGTACCTGGGGAGCCTGGTAAGCGATCACACTTGGGGGCTGAGTGATCTGTTGGGAAGCTAGTGGTCGATCAACCGGCTTGCCTGAAGTTGTTCTTCCGGAATAGATCTGCTAAATATTAGAAAGAAGTAAAGAAAAAGCTTGAGCAAAAACGTACATCTTTAATTGGGACTTCCTTTCCTCGCATTGCGCAAATCTCCCTCAGTACTTGATAAATATTTGGCCGTTGTGAGGGCAACTCTCTCAGCATTGAAGCTACCACTGTTAGTCAAAGTCTCAATAAAAGAAAGGAAACAGAGAATACCAATCAAGTTTTTCAAACGATCACTAAATACTGGATATGATGGAAATTTAAAAGAAGCATTCAATATAGCCAATTGGCCTTGTTCCTCAAATGGCGTTGTATAATAACATAACTTGTATAGAAGCACTCCCAAAGCCCAGATGTCAGACTTCTCATCTATGGGGAGCTTCCTGTAAACATCAATCATTTCTGGTGACCTATACTGTAGTGTCGTATGATTTTGAATATCTTCCTCCAGTAACCGGCACTCCGTAACTGAGGTTGCTGCTTCCCTGACGGGTGAACATGAGCCAAAGTCACAGAGAACAAACCGACGGGATGACGCTATGAGAACATTTTCAACCTTGAGGTCACGATGCAGGAGTGGGGGCTGAAGGTAATGCATGCATGCAACACCTTCGGCAATGTCATTGATGATGCTGAGCACTTCGGGTTCTTTTAATCGATTCTGTAGTCGTGTATTCATGAAGTCGATCAATCCGCCCCCTGAAAATATTCGTTAGAGAGACTAGGAATGCAAAATATTGTCCAGACGTCGTACCCGAGCAATATTCCATCAATAGGAACACCTCATACCCTCCACCTTTGAGATGCGAGGCATGCGAGTCTATATAGGTGACAATGTGACGATGGCCTCTCAATCTTTTCTACACAAGGTTCAGAAACTGTGACTTCATTGCAGGAAAATGAAAACCAACCATTGTCTCCACCTCTGTTCGCATGTTGGCTAAGGCATTTTTATCCGGAACTGCGACTCGCTTCAAGACCGCAATATCAGATCCATTGGCAGGTCGAGAGAGTCGGACAAGGTAAACGTGGGCAAACCCTCCTGAAACAGACTATCAGAAATTTGTCCACACCAGTTGACTATCGATCTCAAGGAGAAGTGCCACATACCCTCAGTCAGATAACGTTCAATTGTGCATTTATGAGCTCCGACGGTAATGAGGGTGCCTGGTGGGAATGTGCCGGGAGGTGCTATAGGAGGGACAACATAGGGTGAGCCATGTACTGCGTGCGAGACATGGCTGAAGGAAGATGCAGCCATAGCAGCTGTTGTTTCCTTGGATCTGTATTGTATGTCGACTTCTCCAGGGGCTCCGGGGTTTAAGCGAATGGATTAGGGATCAGATTTTGAAGCGAGACTATGGACTCGGTAAGCTCTATGTGTGTGTATAGAGATGGAGGGGAATGAGGCTTGCGCTGATGAGATGAATAGGACGGGCGTGCTTTCGAAGGGCGCGGGCCAACGGATCTGGAGGATTGGAGAGGAGGACGGAGGAGGTTGTGTTGGAACTTCAGGAGATGAAATTTGGGCGTTTCTTGTCCAGCTCAGTTGAGGATCTTGGTGGTTGCTGTATTTTATTTCATGGGGTGCAGCGCAGCGAGTGAACTCGTCCTAGCTAGCACCGAAGCTAAAGAGTGCACCCAAGGCAAGGTACTTTGGGCGCCCGGCTTCACTGCACATGGACGGTGAGCCCGGAGTCCCTCTTTTTACAGAAAACGGCAAGGTGTGCTGGGCTTGAGCGGCGGCGATCCCTCTTTCAATGGCCGGGTAAGTCGTACCTATGCTGGTGCTGGGGGCCAACGGGGGCGTCAGTCTGGAAGCAACGCAGCTTCGTGAGGCGTGCCAACCGCACGGGCAGCTTCGCCAGCACGCACGCAACTTCGCCAGCAGCTGGACATCACAGAGCAGGTCAGTAG
The DNA here is from genome assembly GCA_015179045.1 of Kalaharituber pfeilii. Classification (NCBI taxonomy): domain Eukaryota; kingdom Fungi; phylum Ascomycota; class Pezizomycetes; order Pezizales; family Pezizaceae; genus Kalaharituber; species Kalaharituber pfeilii. The sequence continues at coordinate 37,117 of WHUZ01000009.1, read as the reverse complement.
GACTGCCCCCCGCCCGCCGACAGGTCACCGGGGTGTCGCGCGCTACAAGCTTCGGGGTCTAGCCACGGCTACTGCCAAGCCGGTGATGCTGCAAGAATAAGTTCGCGGCTCGGACACGGTGAGATGCTCAATTGCTGGATGGTGGGAGTGACATGACCGACGCATCGCTCTTGTGTGCAGCACCCTTACATTCAAGTCACTTCATTACCAACTATCATACCTGGATTTTGAGCTACCAAGTTTACTCGCTGCGGCCGTTGCCCAACTAAGCTGGATATCATACGGCGTTACAGAAACTACCAGTACCGTGGTAGCGGTCAGGTGCAAAATCAGGTCACATACGTTGGCCGCACTCAACAGCGTCCAATACTAGTCTCGTGACCAGACTTAGTCCAATACAAAAGCTACTATGAAGTTATACGCACTCTAGCTTACACCTGAAACTCGTGACTTCCAGTGGCCATGGTAGAGGATTTATATGAGGTGCGGCGGTGCTGCCGTTAGGGAGTAACCGCAGCACCAGCGACTCAGCACATTTGGTGTCGGTAAAGTTCCCCTCCCAAATCGCCGGCGATGATAGGCTCCCCCCTTCACCAATAGCCAATCTTCATAAACAACACAACTATCCTCATCAATGCCATAAAATTAATTACCGGTACCTACAACGGTAAAATCGTTCCAAAACTTATTCTTGACAATACCCGTATTGACATTATTCAATGTCATATGCAAGCAGTCTAGCACAGCAGAATAGTCGTCCATCCATCCCCTTCTTTTCTTCTCTCATGGTATCAAAGAGGAGCATCATCATTTCGGTCTTCTTAAATGATTTCCCTTGTATCTCAATATTCGCTACTGGCTGCAGTCGTAACAACATAAATAATCCCTCCCCTATTAGGATCTCTTGCACCTTTCATCGCAGGCATAAGCTGCTTCGTAGCCTTCCGTTACCGTACTCATTTTTGCTTCTATGATAAACAGAATTTTCTCAGACACTGCAATTCCATCAACTACCACAAATTCCTCATTTCCGCCTGCCTCTTCGTCCTTTGAAAGAATTTTCTTCCGTCCCGATAGCTGTATAATCTCCCGTTCCGTTTTGCGTATAAGATTAACGATTACCAGAATGATGACTGCGAATACCAAGTTATTCACGTTGCTTTCCGTGAAGGGCGGATCGGCCTCAGGATAATCTCGACAATAAGACAGTCAACTATAGTTGTACACCTTTTCCTTGGTCGAATCCTCTACTGCACTCGTCTGATTGGCTTCTTCTTGACTGACAACGCTTTGACGTTTTTTAACCGAACTCCCAGCGTCTTTTCTGCTTCGCCACGGTCATGGCAGAATATGAAATTTCCCATTTAATCTTTTTCTTTTCATTTTGCTACTCGGCCTTATCCCACATCGTACACGAATGCTATGCAAATGCAGGTGCCTGTGTGTGATCTGTACCTATTCTCTCGCTTTATTAGCTTCCACAACAAAGAATGCTCTGCGTGTTTCAACTCGACCGTCCTCGTCTTGCGCAACTGATGTGTGAATTAAAGTTTAATTCTCACCGATCACCGTTGATACAATGCCAATCTAAGTTAGAACCCTAACCCTGCCTGTCATCGCGGTCTAGCCACTCCTACGGGGGGTAGTGCAACCAGACTATAGCCACTCTGGGCGTGCTAGTGATGTTGAACAAACTGCAAAATATCCAGCGCATGCTGTCCTGCAATTACTACTACTATGAAAATCTAATTATCTTATTTATTGGCTATTCATACATAAATATGCATCAATTCTCTAGTATACTAGCCAGTAAAATATGTATTCGGACAGGGGTACTAATGCACAATATGCGCTATGTCCGAATACATATTTTACTAGCTAGTACCCTCCTACAATCAGAGAGGCTATAGCATACCCCAGAGTATATAACCTTACTTTTTGTACCTCCTCAGATTATTTGGTAGCTATAGTAGAAGGTTAGCTAGCTTGTATTGTAGTAGAATAAGTATACTTGACATTTTACTAGCTTTACTATAAGCAAAATAGCTACGGAGTTATTAGGTTTCTCTATCACTACTAAAGGCAATTCCATATAAAAGCATTATACAAATATAAAAACATACAGTACTGAACACAAAACGGCAACGATACGCATCGCCATCATATATCACATGTCTATGCTCACTTCTTGTCATTAGACTCTAGGAAGTTGACATCGAAAGCTCCGTTAGGGAAGCAGTCAGCATGCTCTCTTGATAAAAATAATGCACCCTATAGGTTTGAAATATCAAGGGTAGCGGCAGCTGTCAGTTACCATCATCTTGGGTTCCTGATTTCCCTCGCGTTGAAATGTTACTTCTCTTGGACCGCGAGCTATGCGTCTTATGCTAGTGCGTGACTGGCAAAAAAAAATTAAGTCAATGTTTCCCGCGATTGTCCCTTTGACAATAGTATGGTTCGAGGCATCTCACACCGATGAGAAGTATCAGCATTTTGACTTGTGGCTGTGCGGACATGAATGAGCCGCGAGCCTGCAAGGTGATAGCCGGGGGGGCATTCGTTTTCGTATGTATGATAGAGGGTTCTCGCGATCGACGCCGCCATGTCCTGATAGGCTAGCCCCATGCCTAGGCTGCTTGCTGAGAAGATGACAGCTCATGGCCTTTCGTCCTTTTCTTTTTCCTTTTTTTTTTTTGCGGTGATTCATACCCTCGCGGTGCGACGACGGTGATGTTGCCTGCCTTGTTGCTCTGGGGTTGATTAAGCTCTCCGGGGGGCCACAAAAGCATGGGTTAGCCTGGGGCCGGAGCACGTTCTGATTTGCTGGCCGCAAGCTTGGCGGTGTTGCCCACATCACAAGGATGTCTGCCTTAAAAGGACCTCGCTCACCCCCCCAAGGAACAGAACACATCCGCTGGCCTCGAGCTTCATTGGAAATCCCCTGGTCAACCCCGCCTGACTAAGCACACGCACACTCGTCACAGCAGCTCCCCCTCAGCACGCAAGCACAGGGCGACTTAATAATAGAAAAATAGGCACGCAGGGAGAAGAATAACAAGCACGCACGCCAGCACGCAAGCTGCGCGAGGAGCCAATTGCAGCGTAGCAGGGTATCCTACTGGCAAGCACAAGCACCGGCACCGGCTCCTGCTAGGCCCAGGTACAGGACCTCCCACGTTACGCTATCTCCAGGTGCCGAAGACCGCAGCAACACGCGCCTGGCGTTGACACCGCCATCCCACCCTAGCTGCATTGTCGCAATCCGCAAACACCGGCACAGCAACGCACCCGTAAGTTCCAGTCTGCATTGCGAATCGGCACAAAACGTAAGTGCATTCCCATCGCGGGCTGGTTGTGTCTTAGATTGCGATCCTGCCATCTGCTAGTAAGGCGAGGCTGCCTGTAAATAGCGGGTGTCTGCTTCTTGACCTCTGTTGATTGTATGCCACTCGTCTGGCTCTCTTCCCCCCTCCCCTACCTCACCTCCCCTCTGCTCTGTACAAGTTCTTGCCCCCCACACCGTCACTGCTTTGATATTGCCCCACGGCCTGCAGCCGTAAACGGGGTACGTTGTACGTTACTGACTCCTGATTCACATTGAATAGTCTAAGAGCTTACAGACCCCATCTTCTAGAAGAAGAAAAAAGGGAAAATAATTGAAACACAACATAAATCGGGCTAGACAAGGAAGACCACAGGCCGAGACTCAATTACTTAAGCCATTATCGTTGTGCACCTCGAACTTATTTTCTTTCGACCAGCCTAGCCTAGGCCTTTCCCTGCACTATATCACCAAACGATATATATCTCGCGCGATCAATATCATTCCACTGTTGCCTCCCACCGGCAAGAATTAATCACCGCTCCTGATAGGAGAGACATGGATATAGGTGCCTGAAAATCATGTCCAGGTAAGTGCCTTTGCTGGAGGCCTTTCCTTTCCTATCAGCACGCACATCAATGCATGCCATTTCTTGGTGTTGCTCACAGACACAAACTACATGCCACCCGCGGCTCTGCTAGTGTACCTCCATGACATCCACTACTCCTTCTGCTCCCTTATGAATTTTTTCGTTTTCTGTCCTACCTGTCAGCTTGATTTGTAACAACTACTAACCTGCTTGCCTCATCTACAGACTCGAAAGACTCGTAAGGTAAATCTTCATTTCGTTGTACCCTCCGCTCCCCATACCTTGGCAGATGAAATTAATTAACTCTTGTGTCTTTAGCCTTTTAGATTCCGGCTCCACTCAGTTGGTCCGGTACACAGCTGCTCAGCAGCTGGCGGATGTACAAAAAGCACATCCTGATGAGCTTTTCAATCTTCTCAACAGAATTGTTCCACATTTGAGGTCGAAGAGTTGGGATACGAGAACAGCAGCAACTAAGGCAATTGGAGGGATTGTAGAGAATGCTGAAGCGTGGGACCCCAATAAGGAGGATGACCCTGTCAAAGTTGAGGATAGATTATGCGAACCACCGAATGGGAAAGAAGGCATTGTAAAACAAGAAAATACACCAAGCGACAATGGAGATGATCAATTGCGTTTCGAAACGTTGGACATTGTAGCTGTGATCAAAAATGGAAAACCGTTGTTGGGGAGTTCAGGGAAGGAATATGACTATTCACTCGCCGACCTAGATCCAGCGGAGCGTTTGGCAATGCAGAAAAAGAACGTCACTGCTAGGCTTGGTTTAGGTGGTGAATATATGGAAGATGAACTTGTCACTGAGAAGGACTTTGCCACTTCATCTCAACCAGTACAAACGCCCCGGATAGACACCAGTGTCGGTAATAACTATCGAAACCAGCCGTTACAATCTCCAGCAATACACTCAGCAATGTCACCTATTGACAGCGCCCACATGCCTCAGACACCAACTGATGATGGGATCTCTGGCCTCTCTAAGAGACAGCAAAACATGCTGAAAAGAAAGGCCAAAGCGTCGGCAAAGAACCATGTTAATAAGGTTCGAGTGGTAGACCTTGCACAATCTGCCGCTAGGAAGCCCAGCATTGATGCTACTGCCGTGCAAACTCCAGTTGATCGTACCCCTCATCCGGTCAAACAGGAGGCGAACGGGGCGGAGAAGGATTATTTTTCCCTTGATCGTGGTCAGATTGATGAAGATGCGAAACTGATTGTGGAGCATAAAGGTCCGGCACCACCTCCTACTTCTGCCATTGATACATCAGGGGAACCAACTGAATGGCCATTTGAACGCCTTTGCGAGTTGCTACTTGTGGACCTTTTCGATCCGAACTGGGAAATTCGGCACGGAGCTGCTATGGGAATCAGAGAGGTTGTTAGGGTGCATGGTGCTGGCGCTGGTCGTGTACGTGGAAAAACGAGACAAGAAAATGATTTGCTCAACCAAAAGTGGCTCGAGGATTTAGCCTGTCGGCTTTGCTGTATTTTCATGCTTGATCGGTTTGGTGATTATGTTTCTGACAATGTAAGCGTCATTGTTCTCGTCCTTGGAAATCGAATCTAACTCTGTGCAGGTTGTTGCACCCATCCGCGAAACAACATCTCAAACACTTGGCGCCTTGCTTTTACATGTCTCCCCGCCGATAGTTCATTCCATATACAAGGTCCTTTACCGGCTTGTAATGCAAATAGACCTTGAATTAAAGGACCCTGTCTGGGCAATCTGCCATGGTGGAATGTTAGGTTTAAAATATCTCGTTGCGGTGAGAACCGATATGCTTGTTAGGGACCCAGACCTAATTGATGGTGTTGTCACAGCCGTCATGAAGGGTCTGGGCGATTTTGATGATGATGTTAGGGCGGTTAGTGCAGCTACCATGATCCCTATTGCTGCAGAGTTCATATCATTGCGTCCAGAGGCTGTAGATGGCTTGGTTGATGTAGTATGGGATTGTCTTACCCATCTCAAAGATGACCTAAGTGCTAGTACTGGTTCGGTTATGGATTTGCTAGCCAAGCTCTGTTCATTTCCTCAGGTTTTGGATACGATGAGGCGGAAGGCGTCTACAGATCCTTCGTAGGTTCCAACCTTTTCATGATACCCAGTAACGTCAGATTGGTGAATTTTGCTAACTTATTCTCAGTCAATCGTTCGCTCTTCTAGTCCCTCGCCTGTACCCATTCCTGCGCCATACAATTACGAGTGTTCGCTCAGCGGTTCTCAGAGCTCTTCTCACATTTTTGAATATTCAAGGCGAAGGTACCAAAGGATGGATAGATGGAAAAGCTCTCCGCCTCATCTTCCAAAACCTCCTAGTCGAAAAAGTCGAAGTACGTACTCCCATGCCCTCTGTAAAAAAAACGTACTAAGACCGTTTATATAGTCTGTTTTAAATCTCTCTTTGCAAGTTTTCTTAGCGCTTGTTGAAGAGCTCTCGAGGGATAGCTTGCATCGATTTGCTCATGAATTTGGCCCTCATGTGGACGCCCTATTGACCTTACTGACTACCCCTATCGGCGTTTCGAGGCACCCTATTCCAATGGACCCTTCCCTATTTATTCGACCTTCAGGGCAGACGTATCAACCTGCGCCAGCTGCTCGACATGGGTCACCAGCAACAACACAGGAGGCTGGTATCAAGAGACGTCGCAAGAGTGAGAAGCGAGAGGAACCGACAATTGGAACTCATAATGTAGATGGTCATATGATGGCTGGTGACATTGACCTGGTTGGATTGGATGTTTTGATTAAAACGAAGATTGCCGCAGCGATCGCCATGGGTCGTGTGATTTCGCTCTGGTTCGAAGAGCATGCTGTTAGCGTCTGGAGCACCCGCCTCGTTATGCATTTGACTTCCCCATTTTCTACAACCCAGATGGTGACTGCGATGATCATGGAGGAATATTGTAAGGTGGTCTCACACTCAACTCCTCTGAAGGCAGTATTTCTTGAAAATCTTATGGAACTCTTGACTGCGGATAGGCCACCAGTATACAGAGACCTTCACTCGCATATGCAGATCATTTGGTCTCAGTGCCACTCTCTTCTCAACGCTTTCCGCGATATTGGGAAAATCTCGCAGTCGAAACTTCCTCGAATTGCGGCAGTCGTTCAAGGGGATCCAAATGCTGGCCCCGATGCATTCGGTCTTGTACATGCTGAGAAAATTGTCAATGAAGAGTTCACTCGTTTGAAAAAGGCACTATTGCCTACACAAAAGTTGATGTCTTCTCAGGTATTAGCTGATGCACGCGCGAGTGCAGTAGCGGCTATAGAGGAGGCACAGGCTGCTAAAAAAACAACGAGATATCCGTGTTCTAGCAGCTGCTGCCGGCGCCTGTATTGCAACGAACGATCTTCCAAAAAAGCTGAACCCTCTCATTCACGGAGTAATGGAAAGTGTTAAGGTATGATTCCCGCTTCTCGAGAAGGCTGTATGTTCCCGACTCATGTGACTTATAGGGAGAAGAGAACATTGATTTACAGAAGCGGTCTGCTTCGTCTATCGCTTCTCTCGTGAGCTTTTGCTCTCTCAGTGGGCGGAAATCCGCTGCCGAGAAATTGACTAAGAATCTGAATGCTTTCCTGTGCGTCGATACATCAGAGGTGCCTGAGTTTCATCGCAATTCATCTTTAGAGGACGTCATTTTGTCATTACGGAAGGAGGAAGATCGAAAAGATCATGTGGACCAAGCGGCGTTTGAGCGAGAGGCTAGAGAGGCAAGGATTAAGCGTCGAGGCGCCAAGGAGGCCCTAGAACAGCTTGCTGTCAGATTCGGAAGCTCCCTCTTTGAACATGTTCCGAAACTGTTGGAATGCATCCAAGAGCCATTACAACAGGCCTTTGAAGGTATTGTAGGTGTTCTCATCAAGAATACGTAGACCTGCTAACCCTTCATAGGTGAAATTCCGGAGAACATCCGTGACCCAAACAATATACTTGGTCAAGAAGTAGTTGATGGGTTGTCAACTATACGGGCTCTACTTCCAAAGTTTCATCCAGACCTACATACCTTCGTCAGTTTCTTCACTTACTTTTGAAATAATCATGGCTGACCAAATCTAGATTATCGATCTCTTCCCTTTGATGGTCAAGGCTCTTCAATCTAAATATTCAGTCCTCCGTTATGCAGCTGCCAAGTGCATTGCTACAGTATGCAGTGTTATAACTGTTCAAGGCATGACAATGTTGGTTGAAAAGGTTTTACCAATGATAGCAAATGCACATGACCTGCGATGCAGGCAAGGAGCTATAGAAACAGTTTACCGTATGTTACTTTGAATTCCGAGGGCCAGAGTTCAGCTGACTCAAGTTCGCAGACCTAATACACGTGATGGAAACCGATATTCTACCATATGTTGTCTTTCTGATTGTACCAGTTCTTGGTCGCATGAGTGACGCTGATAATGATGTGCGTTTGATCGCTACGACAACATTTGCAACACTAGTCAAGTTAGTGCCTCTGGAGGTATGAAAGTTACTCTTAAATTTGATTCTGCCTGCACTCACCTTTGATATGATTTAGGCTGGTATACCGGACCCACCTGGTCTGTCTCCAGAACTATTGAAAGGCAGAGATCGGGAAAGGCAGTTTATCTCACAAATGCTTGATGTCCACAAGATTGAACCCTTCAAATTGCCCGTTGCGATCAACGCCACACTCAGGTCATATCAGCAAGAAGGGGTGAACTGGCTTGCCTTCTTGAATAAATACCATCTCCATGGTATTCTTTGTGATGGTGCGTACATCTTGGTTGCAATTGTAGGTGCAGATGCTAATATATGATGAACAGATATGGGCCTTGGTAAAACCTTGCAGACTATTTGCATTGTCGCTAGTGATCATCATCTGAGGGCAGAAGAATTTGCGAAGACTGGATCCCCTGAAATGCGCCGATTACCGTCTCTGATTGTTTGCCCGCCAACGCTTTCCGGCCACTGGCAGCAGGAGATAAGAACGTACGCGCCATTTCTGACCGCTCTTTGTTATGTTGGAACTCCACAAGAGCGTGCACGAGTCAGATCCCAACTTGGGACTACTGATATCGTAATTACCTCCTATGATATTTGCAGGAACGATATTGAAAACATTGCGCAGTTTAATTGGAACTACTGCGTTCTCGATGAAGGGCATATAATAAAGAATTCCAAAGCTAAACTCACACAAGCAGTGAAAAGGGTAGTCGCAAATCATCGTCTAATCCTCTCAGGTACACCAATTCAGAACAATGTTCTTGAGCTCTGGTCACTATTTGACTTCCTCATGCCTGGCTTCCTTGGAACTGAGAAGGTTTTCATGGAACGTTTCGCAAAACCTATAGCAGCAAGCAGGTACAGCAAGAGTTCCTCAAAGGAACAGGAAGCTGGGGCTCTAGCAATTGAAGCATTACATAAACAAGTTCTACCGTTCCTTCTAAGACGACTCAAAGAGGAGGTACTGGACGATCTTCCTCCAAAGATTATTCAAAACTATTACTGCGACCTCAGTGAACTTCAGAGGAAACTATATGATGACTTCGCGAAGAAACAAGTCAAGCAAATAGCAACGACAGGCGTTGAAAGTGACAAGCAGGCTAAACAACACATCTTCCAGGCGCTGCAGTACATGCGAAAATTGTGCAACTCACCAGCCCTGGTCCTCAATGAGAAACATCCTCAATATGAAAAGGTTACCAGACAATTGGCAAAAGAGAATTCCCATGTCCGGGATGCTATACATGCACCGAAACTTGGGGCCCTACGTGACCTGCTTCTAGACTGTGGTATTGGGGTGGACAACGCAGGTGGGCCTACGGAGACCACATCAATTAGTCAGCATCGTGCACTTATCTTCTGCCAACTCAAGGAGATGTTGGATATTGTTGAGAAGGATGTGCTGAAAGCCATGCTACCTTCTGTATCATATATGCGCATGGATGGAAGCACAGATACCCGGAGGCGCCAGGATATCGTCACAAAGTTCAATGGCGACCCTTCCATCGACGTATTACTTCTGACAACGCACGTCGGTGGTCTCGGTTTGAACTTGACTGGTGCAGATACGGTGATATTCGTTGAACATGATTGGAACCCACAGAAGGACATGCAAGCTATGGACCGAGCTCACCGTATAGGGCAAAAGAAAGTAGTCAATGTTTACCGTCTGATTACTCGAGGCACCTTGGAAGAAAAGATCATGACGTAAGTGTCTACTGTATTGAGAAGTGGAGAGCTGTAAAGCTAACCGTGAAACAGTCTTCAACGATTCAAGCTTGACGTAGCATCAACTGTTGTCAACCAACAAAATGCTGGTTTAGCTACGATGGAAACGGATCAAATCCTCGATCTGTTCAATCTCGGTGACACTGGGCAGGCGGAGAAGCCTACAACAGGTGACGAAGCAGTTATGGATATCGAAGGAAACCCACTCAAGAAAGGGACTAAGGGAATACTTGATGACCTGGGCGAGCTCTGGGATGAGACTCAATACGATGAATACGACCTTAACAATTTCATTGCCACCTTACAGGTCTAACGTACTGGTTTACTAGTATACCCCTGTGTCAAGAGGCGGAGATCTAAAAGAAATGTGAATGAAATTTATGGTGTTGTACGAATAATGATGACATTTGTCGGATTGTCTACCTCCGATAGATCGTATTACAGTTCAGTCGGGCGTTTTTACGAATAGTGTAGTTACTGGGCTCTTTTACTTTTGTCTTTAACTGGTTGTATTGTGCTTGTCCAATCACTTCATGCGTATTTATTTATTCATTTATTTTTTTGCTACAGTTTGGCGTATTATTTGGAGAAAGATTTTGCATAAATTATCTAACAGTTTTGCACGTAACACTTTCCATTATCTTCGTGTTTTTATATTCTGATTTCCTCATTCGTTTCCCTTTATTGCTTTGCTCTGTTTCATGGTTGGTAGAAGGGTGTATTCTAGTAATACTTGTGCTGATATTACTCGGCGGCGGATAAAGGACAGTGACTCTCGTTTAAGCTGCGTGATTGGTTGTCAAGTATGGGGCCTGTGAGATTATGAATTGGTGCATGATGCGACCCAGAAAAACGAAAAAAGTAAACATAGCATTTTCCTAATAATTCTGGGTAAATTTGTCAAGATGTAATGGGGGCGCCACGTGATGGTGAATCTACCAATAAGTTCTGGTATCAATCTCGTGCCCGGAAAATATGGGTCCTGCGGCTGGACTGCTTCATGAAAAGTTACTCTGTACATGGATCACCGCTTGCGTGTGTAAAAATGCTGTGGTAGTTTGGTTGGGTTTATTGACAAGATTATATAGTGGCTGGGGGCAGTACTGAGTTTGTAAGCTGCTATGAACTATCAGCTTGACAGAGTCAAAAGCTTGTGTTTTCTCAAGTGGCTGCTCCGGATTTAGAAAACTATGCCCTCGCTCTTAGTAGCACTAGAAGTGAAAGCTAAAAAGCCTGTACGCGTACATTTAAGTCAGCAGAGATCTTCAACTAGGCTTTGAAGCCAGTCGCTCATTGCTCTTGTTGGATTGTATCGTACAGTATATAAGCCCTGGGGCGGGTTTGTCGTTGCCCGCTGGACTGCTGAACTGCTCCCCGCCCGCAACAACAGCTTCCCAGCATCTTGCAATTGCTGCTGTAAAGACGCACGCACGAGAACGACTGCCCCTTCACGCCTGCCCCGTGCCACAAACACCCTAGCAGCGCCTGGGCCTGTTCCTGCATTGCGCCCGCTGGATTGGACGTCGAGGGATTCGGGGATCGATCATCGCCGCCTCCATTCCGGCACACTCGTCACTACAGCCCCAGCCCAGCTCTCTCGCCCACGCGGGTCGCCCGCAGCCTACTCAGCCTACTCAGGGCTGCCGTCGCCTTTCTGCTGCCAGCCACCCGCACTATCGCTCCTCTCCTCCTCCGCTAGCCTAAATCGCACAACCTTCGAACCCCCCCCCCCTCCCCCCTCCCCCTCCCCCAAAACAACCATACCGCCGCCCCGCTCGCTTTGTTCGCACCGCACATAACTTCGCACCAGCTTGCTGCCGAGTGTGTTGCAGGATTCTAGCCCGCTCACATTCCGCCATAGCACCATCCGCTTGGTAATCAGCGTCGAGTGACAAACACCCGCTGCCTCTCCGATTCAGATCACGATAACCCCCCTCTTCGCACCCTCCTGCTCCCCTCCCGCCCCTTCACCTCTCTCCACTCCTGCTACTCCATCCCATCGCATTGTTCTTATAAGATGACCAAAGCTAGGGCTCTGTCTCGGACGCCCACCTCGGACGGATCGTCGTCAAGCTCTCCCGAACGACCGGCCTACGGGGACGACTCGGATGACTTTGTCCACTTAAGCAACGATGACGGAAATTCCATTACAGATCAGCTTCCGGGCTTCAGAAATATGGCGGTATCGTCAAGTCCCGCTGTGCAGCGGGCACGAAAATCGCCGTCGCGAGGAGACTTAAAAGGTTCTCGAGGCGGAAATACCTCGAGTACCAAACTACCCCCGTCTACAGTCTACCGCCCGAGCTTTTAATTGCTATATTCTCTAAGCTATCAGATGCTGCCGACCTTCGAAACTGCTTACTTGTCTGCAAATCGTGGGCTGCATGCTCGGTGGAGTTACTTTGGCACAGGCCTTGTATCACAACGTGGAAATGCTTCCTCAGGCTCGCCGAGGCTATACGGAGCAAAAATCCAACATTCTTGTACCCACTACTTATACGGCGACTCAACCTCACATTTTTGGCGAAGGAAATCAGTGATGGAACGCTAAAATGTTTGTTTATGTGCGAACGTCTGGAAAGACTAACTTTGACGAATTGTAAGGATTTGACGGATTCGGGTCTAAGTAACCTGATACGTAATAATCCGGGACTTCTGGCACTGGACTTGTCGAGTCTCTGTCAATTAACTGACCACACACTGGAGTCTATCGCAAATAGCTGCCCAAGGCTGCAAGGGCTCAACATTGCTGGTTGCCACAGAGTGACGAACGCTTCCCTTATACAGTTATCACAAAACTGTAAACAATTAAAACGAGTAGGTGAACAATTTCACTATCAACTTTGAATAACTAGTACCTCAGCTTGGAGAAGATCTGACATTTAATCCTAGTTAAAACTCAATGACTGCGAGCTTATCACCGATGAGGCCGTCATTGCCATGGCCCAGAACTGTCCACAGTTGTTGGAAGTAGATTTGCATAAATGCGTTCAAATCACCGATGAGTCGTTAATCCGATTACTCACTGATCTTCGACAAATTCGTGAGCTACATCTTGCTTTTTGTCAATCGATATCGGATAATGCGTTTCACGCAATCCCCAATCGTCAAATCGAGAGCCTCCGGATCATCGACCTTACTAACTGTGAATTGATTACGGACGAGTCTGTTATAAAGATTATCTCGATAGCGCCACGACTTCGGAATCTCGTGCTCGCAAAATGTAAAAATATCACAGATCGAGGAGTTGAAAGTATCTGCCGCTTAGGAAAGTGGATTCATTACCTTGCACTAGGACACTGTTTACACATCACCGACAGATCCGTTATAAAAATTGCAAAGTCCTGCAACCGGATCAGGTATATTGATCTAGCAGGATGTCAACACCTCACTGACGCCAGTGTATGCGAACTTGCACACCTTCCTAAGTTGAAGAGAGTCGGCTTGGTGAAGTGTGTTAAAATCACTGATAATAGCATAATCGCGTTGGTTACGAAGCCACAGGTTTGCGTGCTTGAGAGGGTGCATTTAAGTTACTGCACAAAATTGACGCTACATGTAAGCTTTTGGCTGGTCATGACAGTTTCTGAACAATTTGATTAATGAGAATTAATAGGGAATCACGAAACTGTTGAATAGATGTTTTAGGTTGACACACCTAAGTCTGACCGGGATCGAAACATTCCTGCATGCAGAGCTAAAACAATTCTGCAGAGAGCCTCCAGAGGGTGCGTATTCTACCCATCAGCAATGGGAAGTGTGGGAAGTAGCTGACTAGTTGACACACTTCCAGAATTCACGCCCCATCAAAGAGAGGTTTTGTAAGTTTTGGTTTCCATTAAATGCCAAAGATATAGACTAACACCATATTTAGCTGTGTGTTCAGTGGTCAGGGAGTGAACAGGCTACGACATCACCTTAGTACAAAGTACACAAGGACACGTATACCATATACCCCTTTTCCGGAATTTGTGAATGAGGAAGAGGGAAGTCCAACAGCAGAGCACGGCGAAGAAGAGATTGATTTTGGCTGGGGAGCCGGACATACTGCGGCCAATGGCGCCGGTGGAGCTAGTGATGCCCAGTAAACAGCGACGTTGACGGAAGGTGCTGCTGAATATTCTCGGTATCACAATCTTACCAGCTTTCTAAGCTATTTGCAGTTGTTGGCAACGTCGTGCTTGAACAGCGGATAGACATGCCGATTGATATAGATCGTGAATAAGTCACTACATCGAGCCTTCATGAAGAATGAAAAGAAAAGCTTCCGGAGAGGTTTCTTGCAAACACACACATGCACTCAACAAAACGCAGATACATAAATGCAGGCGCAATTGATGGGAATCTTTATTTTATTATTTTCAGATTGGTTGCTCTATGCTATTTCTTTAGTTACAGGTGGGCCTTGGGAGTGAGAAGGATGCTAGCATTTTTTTTTTTTTTTTTTTTTTTTTTTCTCTCCTTGCCTCCTGTTTTCTTTCCTAGTTCGATTGACTTGTGATCGTATTTAGTCGCACGGCGTGTTTTCTGTTCTCCGGTGCTTATAATTTCAGTGGATTATAACGCCCGGCGAAGTAGGTATATGCTTTCTGCATAACGCTATTGGTATCGTTAGCTGGGCCTGTCTCAAGTTTATCTCCATCTTCTTTTCTTTTCCTCATATATTTTCTTTTCTGTTCCCTCTTGTTACTTTGTTGGTTTTTGCAAGGTCTGTGAGTACCTGATTATATGTCTTTACTTTTTCTTCCCCTTCATCATTCACAATCCTCGTTCTCAGTATATTCTTTGATTTTTTTACAGTTCTTGTCAAGTAGTTGGTCGAAAGTTGTGTTCCATCGCGGCTGGAGGGAAATGATGGACATAATATGGCGCATTTTTTCTCTTTTTCTCTTTTTAAATTGGACATGGAGCAGGAGCTAGGTATAATGGAATCATTTCGGAAAAAAAAAAGGAATAGGAGAGGATTGTATAGGTTGCTAGGGGTTTATGGGGCCCTCTACGAATGGGCTCGCTTGTTTTTGCTTCACCAGGTTGTTAGATGTTGCTTGAGGTGTAGAGATGAGTTGCGCAGCTGAGAGGTTAGTAGCTGAGATCTTTCTGGGATATCTCGTGCAGAGCAAAAGGTATTATGTCCGGCGTTTATTTTCCTTTTAGGTCTCCTAAACTAGCTCATGGCCGCCTCTTCGTCAACATCATGTGACGCTCAAACTCATCCAAAGGTCACGTTGAATACAGACTTATACTTCTTTCGTTGATATTCCCCCCCTTAGAGGCACTCCTCAGCTGGATATTTTTGGAATTGAAAAGCCAACCTTGCCTAGAGAGTATACTACTCGTGACAGGTACAGTGTAAAACTGTCAACAATGTACATATGCCTACTTAAATAGATATATTTGCAGTGCATAAGATTGGACCCCGAGTTGTCTAGCTAGCTGGTCTTATTGTACTATTCTGAAGCCTAGGGTGAGGTGGAAGGGGAGGGGGGGAATTTATTACATACTTTCTTTTCTGTTTGGCATTGAGTGTTTGGTAGATCCTAGAAAGGCCGAGTGGAGGAGTGGGAAGTACACAATTGAGGGTAACAGCTCGGCGAAGCGAGAGCAGAGTTAAGAGAGGGTGACGGTGAGAGGACAAGATTGAACTTCTAGAAGACCGCATAATCTAGTTTATCACGGAGGACATTGATGCATTGCAGTGATGCCAATTGCAGTTTAAAAGTGTGTTAGAAAGTTTACGAGGAGATGTTGAGTGGGAGGCATTGCTGTTTTTGGTTTTGGACTAAGTGGGGTATTTGTTAACTTTACTTTTAGGGGTGGGGTAGGGCGCATGGGTTATTGGTAGTGATTGTATAGCGTGAGTTTAAAAGGTTGGGTGTGCATACGCGGGTGAGGCGGTATGGGGGAAGGGGAGGCCGGCAGCGGCCCGAGGTTTAAGCTGCTAGGCGGGATTCTGGACCTGGGAGATTGTGAGGTGGGATTTGCTATTTGAACTGTTGGGTGTGAGAGAAGAGGAGTGAGACGGGGTGTTAATCTTGAGCGATAAAATGTTTAACATCTATTGAACGTCGCAAACTCTTGAGAAGTTCATATATTCTCAATTAAAGAAAATAAAAATGAAAATAAATGGAATTGCTATTAACTTCGGAATATACTATAACCCTCCTAAGCTTGCATGCTGCAATTAGCTGGTTTCCAAGAATTAATACCTCTATTGTGTCTGTTAGAGAAGGATACTTATCGATTAGAAGCAAAAAAAAAAAAAAAAAAAAAGTGGGGGGGGACGGGAGCAGGTTTATTCATGAGGGTAAGCGGTAGGTGGAGTCTAACGGTAACTGGAAGTCTGTGCCAGTATGTTGGCGCAATGAGGAGATTGGTTTTTATTTTTTTTTTTGGCGGAAGAAGCCGAGGATGGCTGTCATAATATAATTATGGGCTATGTATGGTACAAGAAAAGCAAGAAGAACAGGTACAGAAGGGAAAAAACAATTCAAGCCCCACATACAAAAGTCAAGTATGCGGTGAATCCTTCTCATACAGCTTTAAAAATGTCCCCACATAACTTCTCACCACTTGCAGATATTTCTTACCCAGAGGTAACAACAGAGAAGGGTTTTGTAACAAAGTCAAGTTATCCCATATCACTCCCAGTGATCTCAAGTTCAATATAAACCTTCGATGCCTTGCTCCATTAAAAAAAAAAAAAAAAAGAAAAAGAAAAAGAAAAAAGGGAAACCCATCCTCAATAGCATCGCAACGCCGCTTGCACATCCTCCGTTCTCTAGGAATCCTCGTATATCACCCTCTTCCTATTAACCAAAAATGAGTGCTAGACTTCAACCTAAGCCAAAGAGAATAACAGACTAATTAGTTGCATCACATATTCACAAGAGACAACGGACTTCGAAAAGGCTCGAGGCAGGGTGGTCGCATTCATAGAAAGGTATAGCGAGAAGATGATATAATTGTGAATGCAATACAGCTGAAACCAGAAACACCACCCAATCCAAGTGCTTGTTCGGAATAGATTCCAGTCCCTCTTCAACAAAATCACCATCATCCACCGATTGCAATATCTCGACCATATCACCCACACTGATGCGATTTATGTAGGTTAATAGTCCAGAATAACAAGTTAATCTCACCTATCTGTACTCTGGTAGCTGGAGAACAGGTATTGATGGGTGGAAGCCGATGAAATTGATCTAAAATGACAATCCTTCTAAAGATAACTAGTGTTAAATTGCAGACCATGGGGTTGATAAACAGAATTCTTGTGGTCTCTTCCACAGTGTATTGTTGGCGGTGAGCAGTTATCACAGCCGTTACCCCCAGCTCTCTGACAAATCTCAGCTGCTAAATCTGTGATGGCATCTGGGCACCTTATGCCCCTTTTTTGTTTTTTCTGGGATAGAAATAATGTCTTCTGGATAAGTTTGGAGATTCATGTATAGACTGATGTGCTAAATGGAGCAAGCGTGCCCCTGATAGCGGGAAAATAACGAATACCGACTTGCAATATTTCATGCAGTGTGATTTTTTAACCCAAAGGTATTATTAACATTTATGCACCTAACTACGAGCTAATAAGCTTATCGCAAGGACACTTAGCAGTTTTGTAGCATCCAGCCTGTGGAGGATATAGAGAGTGACGGGGAAGGAGATGCAGCTGTTGTACAGTACTGTGGAGGGAAAGGGGCATAGATTTTGATGGTTCTCGGGCGATTGGCTGTACTGAAACTGGTAGCCAATGCTCAAACCTGGATAGGAAGTAATTGGGCAGGCGCCTTCTGACAACTGGCAGATGACTGTGCTCAATGGAAACGTCGAATTTTATGTCCATTTTTCTCCACAGTATGTATGTATATACCTCAGCGTCTGGTAGCAACGTTCACGCGCCTGAAATGGTAGGTTGCGAAATTGAGTAGTTGAGCTCGATGCCAAATATGTGTGTACTCCTACAATGCTTCTCACAGCAAGTTACATTGGAGTTGATGAAAAGATGGCCGACTCATACCCCAGTGCCAGTCTCACGAGATCGAACTATTTGATTAAATACACTTAGGCTAAGCAGCATGTATCTTGTGTTGGAAATATCAAATTACCCTCACTCAATAGATACTATAATACATACATGCAAAATCACATCAACTCAAAATCATACATAGACTTCTAATTGTAATTCAGAGATATTGTGGCTTTGCCTCGCGATAATCATGATGTAAACCGGGATAGAGTAAGTAATGACTTCACTAACTACTGATAAAATTCTCGGCCCGTAAAAATACCAATACCACTGCTCTGGTGAATGACAATTTGACGTATCGTTGTCGAATCTTATCAGCCTTGCGGTACCATTCATCAACATACCTTTTTTTAAAGTCATATCAAATGGAAAACTACTTAATAGGGCACATGTGAATTGGCACAAAGAAAATTTTTTTTGAGCTCGTGGAGGGTGCTGCGTGTTCGCCAATGAGGTTTTATTTGTATACAATCAGCTATGCCATCTTCAATGAACCGTGGAACTACAAGTATCGGAAAGAGAATAAATAAATAAAAAAAAATTCACTGACGTTGTCTAATGTATTTGTTGTGAAGCTATACGATTGTCACATCCAGGTACTGTAAGTTACACACACTCCTCTGTCTGGCACCACCAATCTGTGACCACTACCACCTTCACCACTGCCACCTCCACCACCAAATCTGCCACCCCCTCCCCACAGCCAGTCTGCGCCACTTTCCAATTCCGTTATCCCTTCCCGCATCTTCCAAGCCCAATACCCAAACCATACCCAATCAAGGGCGATCGTGAGGCTGCAGCGGGACGAGCCCCGCTTGACAGGGGGTCGGAAAAGCGGAAGCTGGGGTCTAAAAGCTTAGCTGTGACGACGTGCGGCAGATGAGTTATTGCCATGGGTTTAGAAGAGCTGGGAGTGCGTGTGGGGTAGCTAGCGTGGATTTGGATTGGGGAAATGAAGGATTGGGATGTACGCATGGCTAATATATGCTTGCATATCTACTGGCCCTGGCATTCAATACTGGTATCTCATATGCGCAGCAAGCCACAGTGTAGTCCTCCAGAAATAGCACACTGAGACAGATGTACGTATGCCCTGGCCGCAAGTCTAGGTAACATACTAAAGCAAAGATCGAGTGTTTTCTTTTTTTTCTACCGTAACTGCTCGTTACCCAAATCTCCAATTCCACCAAACAAACAGCGCACACTACTAGTCAATAGTAGATATGCCGCTAGATATTGGTAGTTTGCATGTAACTTGGGTAGTACTTGAGTTTATCCCATCCAATCCCCATCCTTTACCATCAAAAAAACCCAACTCTTTTGCCCAAGTTCCAAATATATCAGTCCAACCCGTTTCCACCCTTTAATATATTTCCGAAAGCAAAATAACCACTGATATACGACAAAGTCCCGAAAGAAATCTCCAGAAATAGTCTCAATATGCACAGTACGTTAGATGAATGTCCAGTCTCCCAACTTGTACATGCATAATCGTAATGGACTCATGCACCATTTTGATAACCCAATCGTCATTCCCTAAATTTTGTTATATGCCCAGCATCAACTGAAAAGTTATTGCAAATATGATGAATCCATCCAGTAAGATTAAGGAGGAGAATGATAAGGAAACAAGGTGTTAGAGGGATACGCAAAATCCCAGACAGATAAAGCAGACGGAAACCGAAACCATAACCATTAGGAAAATAAAACAAAGGCAGAAGTCTAAACGCAAGACCCAACACCCGTGAAAACAGAGAAACAAATGATTTTCCGCGATGCGAGATGAAACAGGGTTACTCAAACGAACGATAAAGAGGAATTTGACGGATTGCCGAAAACAGACTCTTTCAACCGAGGCTTTAAGAAACGAAAAGCCTCAATCATGAGCCCATATGTCTCAAAGTGCGATTACTGTGATTATGGCTGGCCTTGTGAATTTCATGGCAAATCTTGCCTATTGAGAGAGAGCACTCGGTGCAAAACTACTGACGAAATATTTGGTGCTGTAGCATGTGATCGCTCCATTCGTCGCCGAAGATATCCTCGAGGGCCATAGCCGAACCACCGCCAGGCATGGCTCCATAAGTTTGCCCTTGTAAAAGCATCAAGTTGGAGTTTGCGCTGTTGATGTTATCAAAACTGATGCCAGACATATCCCCGGCAGTGGGAGTCTGCTGTTGACCAGGTAAACAATAGGGTGTCCAAGCATTCCTTACTTGGATTTCTAGGTCGTAGGTCATGTCACGGGTAGCTGGTGAGTACATGTCGGACTCATCAGTTTCCATCGCATCCTGCATATCAGTCTTGAGGAATTGCTGTTGGGCATCAATGTTCATCGCTCCGCTATAAAAACCTGGAGCCGCGTACATCATCGTGTCTACCGCCGTTGTAGATGGTGTAATCGCGGGAAATTGTACTTGATCAGGAGTTGCCACTGAAGATGTAAAATTTGGTGAGTATGTCTCATTGACCAACTTTTGATTGGTTCTCAATTCCAGCCTTTCAATAATTGGTTCATTTTCAGTGTTAACTGGTACATTGTTGATATTTGGCGATGAGAAACTGCGTTCCTTGACAGTTGTTGGTCGAGGTGTAGGAAAACTTTGGCTAGCACTTGTCTTTACCTCTGATAGATCTTCAACATCTTTCTCTGCTGCTTCGATAATGCTTGGTGGTATAGACTCGAATATACGCTGTTCGCATGAGATTAGCGATACTGTGTTCATCAAGGGTTTCATAACTAACCAGACCTTTAATGCAATTGAACATTTATCCGCTGCATGACTGCGTTGTGATAAGCAATCCAATGCTGCTCTCCCTGTCTGTGCGGCCTTCCAGCACGCAGTATTGCCTTCTGGTTTCTCCAATACAAGAAATAACAAGGATACTGTAGCAAAAAAGGTCGTATACATGGTAAACCAATAAGCACCATTTAAGACTCCACGTTCCTTCATTGTATCCGCAAGGTTAACAATCCTAATTGCAACACGGATGCAATTTCTGGCAGCTTGGGTGGCATTACTGCCGTGAGGCACAGGCGAGCAGATGTAATGAAGGAACGGCCGATACATCATCATTTGAACATGATAATATGCCATATCTAGAAGATAACGGGATCTATGCACCATCAAGTCAGTATACAAAGACCGTTGTCACCAGAAGAGAAGAAAACATACTTTCTGAATCTTGGTGAAATATCCCCATCTATAGTTGGCAAAGTGGGAAGACTATTACCCCACGCTTGTAGGTCGTTCTCAATCCCCTTAATAGTCGCAAAGCTAACAGCGTAGCTACCTCCTGATCCACAGCCTTGCTTAAGAGGGTAAATAGCCTTGACAACCTTTGCCATGATGCTAAGCAGGCGTGTATGCGCATTCACGACCGACATGATTGCAATGGTTCCATCTGGTTGCTCCTTGATTTCATTTTCGGTTATGTACTCATCATCAACCTCGAGAGGCATTTCCTGATCGATATCTTCATCCGCGATGCCTTTAGGTAGCCCTAATAGGGCACTCACGTACGTATCCATTTTTCTGACCACCCAAAAAATTCTTTTTCGGACCTCCCTTTCGATTGGGCTCAACTTCAAGTTCATCGAACGATGTAGACCCATCCGTACAGCTGCAGATAATGCGATTCCGACATATGAGTAACAAGTGGACATTTTTGTCGAAGACTGGAGAAATATGATCATTAAAATGACCGCCTGAAGCGCTGGAATATTTCTACAGTCTGTAATCTCAACAAGGCGCCTCCCAGCTAAGAAGTATTTTGTTCTGCAAGCAGTCAGAGCGATGATCTAGGATGATATTGTATGGGATATTTACCCTTCGGTAATTGCGTGCGCCACCCCCATCTCCTCCGCTTCGGTGAAAAGACACCCAACTGCCAGAGCCTGATATAGAAGCGGGAGGAAGGCCTTTTCCTGCGTGCCCCATTCCGCTTGAGGAATAACATACATTCGATTGAACATCATATCGAAGGTGGGACGATGAACAAATTTCATCAAAGCGCAAGCATCATCCAGACAGCTTTCGACTAAAACGCTTGCAACTTCCCGACTTGGAAGAATATGTTTTTCTGCCGGTTGAGGCGCACACACCGATTGGAAGCCTTTAGGGACCGCTGCCTTAATGCTTGTTGCGACGTCTTCACCTAGTACACGCTGGAAATTGGACCTGATATGTGCTAGAAAAGCAATACTTGAGGAATGCCCATGGAAGTCCATTGCACCGGTTTCATCAATCTCTAGCCGCCCAGCCGCCTCAACCATAGATTCTAGCATAGAATCTGAGTCGGAGGAGTCGCTGATGCCATCCTCTACAGAGTCACTGACAGATCCATTAGGACGTCTGGCATCCCGCATTTCAGAGATCAACTTCTCGGCATTAAATTTTGAATCGAATGGGTCTATGTCTGGGCGAATAAGCTTTATTAGTGTAGAGAGTTGCTGCTTGTCCTTCTCCAGGCCCTCGATGTACTGTGGCCCTGGATTCCTCCTTCGGTTGGACGGTTGGTCATATGTACAATCTGCAATGCCCAGTTAGTCCGATCTATAAACTTAGCGTAAGCGATCCCGAGCATACCGTAACTGTAAACCGTGCAATGGGTACATGGATGCTTCCCATCACATTTGATCTTCTTCCTACGGCACTCATCGCAAGCTCTTGTGACTCTGCGCCGCTTCAGAAGCGGTTTGATGGGATGTGACGCTGAACCGCTCGAGTCCATCGAGGGCGTATGATATGGGGGCAGCATTTGCTGAGAGATCCATGTATTCGCCATGACAGTCGACTCATCATCATAGGAGGAGGGAGAGGATCGGACTGAGCTGTAGCCTGGGGGAGTGGGCATTCTTTTGTGGCGGGAGTTGGAGGGAGGGGGGGGTGGGGAGGGAGTGTGGGGGGGGGGTTCAAGAAGATGAAGGCGAGAAGGGTGGGGATGGGACCGTAGTTCAGGGCGACAAGAAATTCTTGGGGAGCTTCTTGAGCCTAGTTAAATGCACGGGGTGGAGCTTGGGGGAGGAGGGGTTGGTGGTGGTGGTGGTGGTGTGTGGTGGGGGGGGGGGGGGGGGGGGGTTGTATATTGGAGGCCCGGTGTGTGTGCTTCAGAATTTGGCATGGGCGCAGGACTGCATGGGGAGGAGCTGTGCCTCTGCTCGGCGGGGCTTTTTCCAGGTAGCATGGGGACCTGGTTTCGAGAAGTTGGGACTGGATGTGTGCAAGGCCAGTCAAGCTTTTTCAATCAGCAGATAAGCGTTCTGCTGGGGCCGGCCTCCCTGGCAGGGCGTGCAGTGGCCCTCGCACTCTCGCAAGCCCGGCGCACGACACATACATATGTAGCTCAGCTGCTGGGAGCGACGTGGAGGAGGGAGCAATCGAGACATCGCGCGGCCGCGGCGACGGCCACGGGCCACGGCCACCATGCGAGCGGCCGAACGCCCACTCCCCTGACAGCGGTCCCCAGCGCAGGCAGCAGCGCATTGGATGAGCCGGCGAGGGTGCAACTGCACGCCGGCGCCCTCCCTGCGCTGCACTGCGCTGCGCTGGGCAGCAGACATGGGGCCGGGCACTATTCTGCTCGCTGCGCCAGTGTGTAGAGCCTGTGTAATCTGCATGCCGCCTGCCCCCCCCCCCCCAATGCCCAATGCTCCCCAATGGGCCCGAGGACGCTCATTCATGGCCGCGCACTAGGCCGGGCGAAGCACCATCCTGCCTCCGAGCCCCTTGGCCCCAATTGGAGACGTCCAGCTTACGACAGCATAATTCAGCTGTTACTTCTATCCTCTCTGCAACCCCCCCCCCCCCCCCCCCCACCTCTCTCCCTCTTTCCCTCCCTTCGGCCTTAGCGGCCCCAATTCTTGCTCACTGCCGACCCCGGCGCTCATTTGTGAATTCCGGTCGGTCACCAAGCGAAACTTCCGTCCTCTGGGTGCAACTGGCAGCAAGACAGTCGATCAATGTTCGAACTACTTGGGAGCTATGAGGTCTGAGTGAATCCCAACTGCAGGTAATCACAGCATTACAGATGCCTCTACGGCTTCAGGCAAATCTCCCCAAATTCCCTTGGTGGCTCGGGGATTGCGAGCAACGTATAGCGGCAGGCGCCAGAGCGCGAATAGCATGGCCTTTTTGCCCTTTTCCCTTTCTTTCTCAATTATTATTGAGCAAGGGCCGTCGGTCACACTTAGCATTACCCGACTCTCAACTGCCGTGGCCCACCAAAGCTGCTATGGCTCAATTGGATATAATGGCTATGCTACCACACTAAGGGATCTAGGGATCGTGAAGGACGGTCTCAAACGGGATATAGAGTGCGCGAGTACTTAAACAGGCCCTTCTTGCATATATTGCTCAGGATGCCTAGGATTTATGAGACGAGGGCTGGAATGCACAATGAATCAAGCAGAGAACTCTTTTGAGCTATCATCAAACTTTCTCCAAAGCTGCATCTACAGGCGATATTTCTTTGATAACAGGGCTACAGTAACAAATATCGAGTTCATAACTGAGATTTGCCGTGTCTACTCTGAAAAAATGGAACTCTTGAATATAACAGGCCTATTGTAGTACTCGTCCTGTATACTTGTTCTTTTGCTTTCATCAATAAGTACTGATTACTATGCTGACTCAGGGGGCAGAATAGAACTCAAAGCTAGCCTCGATGACGTCTAGAAGCAGAACATTCTAACTTTAAATGGGGTAGTGGTTACTAATTTATGCCAAAAGCAACCGGTAATGGAGGTATCTGGGGAATGATGCCAGAAGTTGAAAGCCGCTTCTCGGCCGAAGACTCACAGAGGCATATCTCTCATACAAGGAAAAAGAGATGACAAAATTGAGCGAGAGCCTGCAAAGCTAATCGGACTCTCAATGGCTGTTTGAGGTAAGCAACAGGCAAGGCACTAAGAATTTATTTGCCTTTTTCTATGACCCTGTCGCTTCAGAAGTTTTCAGTTAAGATCATCAGTAAGTGATTATCGATCGTAGTAACGGCTCGAACCGACTTGGCTAAAAACGTGTTTTAGTATGGGGGTGCCAATTTGGGTGGACGATCGCCAACAGATGTCCGGGGGGTCGGAGGCTTAGCACTCCGTTGTACGCAATCAAGTGTTATTGGCGCGGATGAATCCGGGACAAGACCGGGGCTGCATAACTCCGCACCTTGATGAATTGTACCACAACCCATTCTCAGTGGGTCGCTGCAATTAGCAAAAATTTCAACCGCCGCAAGTACAAATCTGAGCGCTATTGGAAAGCACAATCCAGAATTTCCCCATCGTTCTTCATTTACCATGGCCATTTTTCATTATTACCCACAGATTATAGCGTATGTAATCATGAAAGGAACTCTGCGAGAGTCCCCCAATGCCTGTGGCAAACTCTGCGCGAACATGTTGGATGGCCCATGTTGGCGCATCATTATATTCCAGGGAAATGATGACGGTATCAGTTGCCCATATTGTGCTGATGCCAGTGCAGGTTCAGATCAGTATATAAGATGCATGTCTAAAGACGGCATGTGTACTCGCATTTCAATTCAGGATAAAATTGAGAATGCAAGGCATGCGCAGCAGGATTTTCCAGGGCCGGTAGCCATTGCCAAAATAAGGCTAGACTTATCAGGTTCAGAAGCAGAGAATATTCGACGTCATTGACCCTGTGATAGAGAGTTCAGGTTCATCTGTGGGACTCTTTGCAGTTTGCTGGTGCTGCCCCCACCAACGATACTTCCGCCTCCTAGGGCTCTGCTTTGGGAGACTTGGCTTCCATGACCGCTATACTTGGCGTGCGCACTTACTTATAGATATACTATAAGCTCAAAAGGAAGGTAGAAAGCACATCTACCAAGTGACTGTTCTCAAATCCAACACACCATACTGGGTGAAGTTTTGATAATAAAAGGAGGAAATGCGCAGTCAACTGAACTATTCGAACGGTTAGAGGGTACTTCGACCTATGCTGGGAAAGAAATTATTTGATGACATTAGATATTAGCTAATCAAATATACATCACAGTTATAGTACCCACTTCAAGTTATTTGTCAAGAAAACGCATCAGCTCAGAAAAATATCTATGGCTATTCTCAAAGGCGTCTACAGTTTTTCCCCTAACTTTCACCAAGTTCAGGACTAGGTCGGCTTAGAAGGATTGCCTTCCATTCAACTCGCACACATCAGAGCAATCAGAAATTGTTTCAGCAGATCACTGTCCTGCCGTTTACCGAATCAAAATGGAACCGGGGTAGGTCGTTGTGTCTTCTGTCATCTTGCTCAACGTTAATTACTACCAAAACTGAGATTGCAATAAAATTATGAAAATGTTGACTACCGCACCTGTTCATGAGCTTCCTACTGCTCTTACAAAGTACATGGATTCCCAAGCGACAACTCGTTAGAATTAAGCGCACAGGAAATATCACGACCTACTTTTGTGCCTATCGCTGTTACCGAGCATGAAAAGCAAGAAAAAGTATTCAAATCCTATCACGTTAATTTCTGAATGTTTATTGCTTAAACCGAAATCTCAGAACTCTCATCAATTGAAATATAAAGTTCTGGGTTTTCCTTGCTTACGGAGTATGACTCTTCGATACCTATACTTTTGCGCTATTGCAGGCATGAACAAAACATTGACTCGTTAAGCATACAACACCATTTGCACTATTGTCAAACATTACTAGCAGTCAGTGACAGAAGCTTCCTGAGCAATCACCTTACTTCGCGTATGGGGCCAAGTGCCCTTGAGAGATTCAAATATCACCACGTTGTCTTGATCTCAAGAGCCAACTAATCGCTTTTACTTTTACAATTATTCTCTAACGGTTGTTCCCATCTTAGCCCCAGGCTAATGTTTATATTTCTTGGTTTCTTGATGCGGGTATGAAACAAAGCCCGCAAACAAGTGCTGTCAGCTATTCGGGATAAGATAAGAAAATAAGTAACAAAAGTGCACTTCGTTTTATTTGCTGCTAATTTCAGCGTTCGTTTATCATGTACCTTTCCCATTTAACGATTGAAAATAACCGATGGTCAAGCTGATATTTGCTTTTCATTGATGAGGTCATTACATTCTTCGTCGCAGCCAAGAATCTTGGTTTATTGATTAGTCTAGGTGGGGAGATATTCTAGAATGAACGACTTTCTCTGATTGCACAAGTCAAATTTGAGGACAAACGAGGAGCAAACCCGCACATCATTCGGTCTGTATTGGAGATGTGGATAAAAGTACGAGACTAGATAACAGTGGATCAAAGGCGATGAAATGGGGATGTTTGAGTAACTCTTGATTACTCATTTGATTTTGGTAATTGTACTTCATACAATGAATAAATGGGGGCCGAAATAGAAATTGGCCGAAAACACCTGTCCTAAGCCAATATATGTAGACTGTCCATCCGGGTCGCAATTGTTATAAACCTTGTCAGGATTTGTTATTCGTTACAAACGAGGGATAATACACATGTGCATTTGAGCTCTATATAGGTACGAGCCAGTCCCTACTAGTATATGCAAGAAGCTTTGAAAAGACTGGATACTAGGGTCGAGGTTTAGCCTTGCACAATGGCTCACTACCTCACCAACTGTTGCAGTTGCTGGATTGGGCAGTTGTTTTAAATATAGAAAGGTAGAAACTGTGGTACACAATCTCGGGTTTCAGTCGTCATTTTAGGTGGTGTCAGGAATTTCAATTGGAAGGTGAAACCTAAAAAGGTGTAACTTACACCCTTTAGGTTTAAGCCTATCGAAACCCTGGACATGGATAGAAATTAACTATATGAATATTTGATAGAGGTTTACTTTATTCCTTTGTCACCTATATAAAGCATAGCTATCTATACTGTAGATTTAGCTTGTGACTTCCCACTTTGACTTACTTCTGCCACAGGTTTCCTGATTTCAATACAAGTGTAGTATGTAATAACAAAGCAATATACAGTAAAAAGTTTTTACCCCATTCTGGAGTAGTATATGTGAAGTCATACGTGAAGTAATAAATTGAAGTAATGAATGCTGATATTTCACGTGATTAGTTTCACTAGTTTATAACTTATTTATAATCTGCTGGCTTGTACTTAGCTTTGCATTTATTGCTGCTGATGCCATTGCAGGTCTGTAAGAGCAGGATTGGTTAGTAGAATCTGCAATCCCTCAGTCTTTCGTGCCTGTTCTTTCTTTGAAAGCATACATATAATGAACTTAGTAGGCAGATTTACCAATACAATAGACTCATAGTTGGCCAATGCAAGGTACAGACCGTAGAGTAGATGTTCTTAGTACTGGGTATGGGTGGTGCTGGTCGATGTGGGTGTCGTTGCTAATAGGGGTTATGAAAGTGTACATGTTTAATGGTGGTACTTACATCTAAGGTACGAGAGGCCTTGCCAACCTAGATCAACTTCAGAGTTCCTTTTCTTTTTTTTCCCTTAAACCCGTAGCAGGACGCATGTATTTACACCTTTGGTAACTCTAGCTCTCACGTTAGGCTACACCTCTAGAGGAATTCAAAGAGTAGCAGACTAGTCTACACCTGCTGTAGCTCTCAATTACACATATCTATAAGTTTCCGAAACTTCTGGGCAGGATACATTTCGGAGTTGCACACCTCAACGGAGTGTTAACCTGAAAAGGACTTTAGTGTTCTTCACTTGATCCTCGCAAAACCCAGAATCGGGGGTAGATTTCATTTCCTAGCAGCTAGGTACCCCATCTTCTGGGGTAAGTCAAGCCTGTCCGAGGTGTAAAGTGGGTTTATCCATACAAACTTTGTACCACAGTGGAAAGTCAGCCTCTAGACCTGATGACCGATAGACCGATGAGACTATGTATTGTGGCTGCATCGATAACTAGGTGAGCAGACTGTGAATAGGGAATGCCTGTCAAGACTACTGTCAAGGATAGTCTGGTACGTGTAAAAGTGTGTTACAAATTGGGAATAGGCCTAGGCGTGCCTCAATTAATGGACACTTTTGGCATAGTGCCGGTGAGAAAATCGCCAAATTTTTTAGCTTTGAATTTTTGGGCCCCGCCTGCTTTCTTTTTTCCTTCGATGATGTGTGTCATCGCCCCAACGTACTGACGCGTACGCCCCAGCGTGCTGTCTTGGATGCTGGAATTGCATTAAGGCAGATGCTTATTGTTTGCAGCAGCAAGAAAGATTGGAGCAGCGAAAATCCGCAAAACAAAAATAAAATAAAAATAAATAGCTATGCTTGGGCATTTGTTTATTTGAGGTGGGGGAAAGAGAGGAGGCGCAAGGCACTAAGCTTGCTTTTTTTTTTTTTTTTTCTTTTTCTTTTGTTTGTGCCGTTGTTTTGTGAATCCATTTTCTTTTTCGGTTTGTTTGCACCCCTCATCCATACTGTTCCGTCTCACATATTTTGCGCACTCAACTTCTCGTTTCTGGACGGCTCTCAGAGCTGTCCTCCACTGCGCATTTGAGCGCACCCCGCAGAGAGCCGCTACAGCGCGTGAAAGGGCAAACTTTGGCAAAGACAGGGAGCGGGCGGCTCTTGCCTTTGCGTCATCTGAACAGCCGGAGAGCCCATAGCAGCATCTTGATGACCAGTAAAGCAGTCCCGCCGCAGCAGTGAAGTGTAGCCCTCGTCTCTTTGCTGAAGGCAGCGCAGAGGCCCAGGTAGCCCAGCCCGCACGCAGTCGCCCACGAGAACGCTGGAGCGGCGAAACAAGCATTCTTGTCTCTGCACTTCACGCACTCGAACCGCACACCCTGCCTTACCCTAACCCCCATCACCATCGCCCGCCCACATACCGCACAGCAAACCAGTTGCGCAGACGACCAGCAGCAGCAGCAGCAGCAGCAGCAGCGCAGCAGCAGACGACGAGCCGCGACGCAGCGAGCGCAGCGTACGGCCATTCTTAGTAAGATACGAGCGAGACACTCGACGGCACCCATTGACGATCGCATATCGCACAAGGAACAATCTACAACAGTCCTCGACCCGCTCTCGTCGCTGGAGCGAACTCACACGCCCACTTCGCTCTCGCAGGCCCCACAGATTTACTGATATTCTCCCTGTGCTGCCATCTCGTCCGGTTAGCCTCCCCCGCCACAGAGCCCCCTCCCCCCCGCACCTCCTAATGTCCCCCCACGCATCATCCAAATACTGACCCCGGCCCCGCCAAAATTTTAGGTTTGAATTTTACTTATTTATTTTTTCATCTCAAAAAAAGAAAAAAAAAAGAAAAAAAAGAAAAAGAGAAACTGGTAGGACTGCCTGAAACCACTTTTCAATTCGTTATTAGTTCACCCTTGTGCGTTTAATACTCGTTCTCTCTCAACCTAACATCTAATAGTGCAGGTCTTCTCCGGTTACATCTAGTGTGCAGTCGTGCTCGGCCATTGCCTGAAAAACGTCACAATCTTTTCCACGCCACAAAGAGCACCCTTCGTACCCTTTAGGTAAGTCCCGTTCCTTCCCCATTCCAAAGCGCATGTGACTGCCCGTTCACTTTCATCAATGTCGCTTTCTCAATCAATGCGTGTTAACGACATAAAAGACACAAAGGATGTCTGGACAGCGCCGCACCCGCTCTCGCCACGAGGCAGCACTCGACTTGGGCACCGAGCATGATTTTCCCGACTCGTCGCCATCTAGACCACGGTCAGTAAAGAGAAGAAAAGTCGCAAATGTGACTGTAAGCATGCATCTGCATCTGGTACCAACATGTAAGTTTGTGGCAACTGACAGCATTGGACAACAGTCTGGCATATCCCGAGATCACATCAATACTATTATCCAGAACCTGTCGATGCCAAAGGAGGAAGTGAGAGTTGCTATTGATTATGCCAACGACAAAAATGCGAAAGTTCACAGCGAAGGAGTACAAGCATATGCAAAACTAGCCGGAGCAACTTGGACCTACTATGTCAGAGAACTCAAGGTCCACATAGGTCGGCCTCCCGATCCTAGACCGGAATCCACATCTCCCTCATATCGTGACCATCAATTTTCAGTCGACATTGATCTTGGCCCCAGCAAAATGATCTCGAGACAACATGCTACCATTGAGTACGATATCGAGGGTACGAGAACATGGCAAATACTTGTCACAGGACGGAATGGGATGAAAATCGATAATGAGCCGCTTAAGAAGGGTTCAAGAGCAACATTGCATAGTGGACAGGTGCTTGAAATTAGTGGAGTACAAATGATGTTCGTGCTGCCAGATGTTGAGGCAAAGATTCACCCTTCGTTCATTCGGCGACGACACATGTCGGATGTTCAGGAAGAATCATCGTTTCCACCACCAGTTCTTCCCCAGGGTGCTTCGGGTGTCAATGCTCTTTCATCCTCTCAGCCTGGTCCAGCTGGGGAATCTTTCGAGTCCTCACAGGGGGACCTGGCAGGGAAGAAGAAAGCCATTCAACCATATTCTCGAGGGATGGTGCTTGAGTCGCCAGAAAATGTTGATTATGCTGCGGATTCGAGCAAGGACATCAAACCGAATATCAGCTATGCTTTACTTATTGCTCAGGCAATCCTATCAAGCCCAGATGAACAGTTGACACTGAACAAAATCTATGAGTATATCATGGAGAACTATGCCTTCTATAGGCATACACAGTCTGGCTGGCAGGTAAGATTGCATGATTAATTCAGTCATCCTGACAAAATGTACTAAGGGCTTACAATCTAGAATTCAATTCGGCACAACCTATCTCTGAATAAAGCTTTCAGGAAAACTCCACGCCGTACAGATGAGCCTGGTAAAGGCATGAAGTGGCACATTGTTGAGAGTGAAAAGGAAGAATTGTTGCGGAAGCTTGCCAAACCCATGACAAGACATAGGACTGTCGCTGTCACACAACCGACCTCTGGGCCTACTTCACCTGCGTCCGATGCAGGTGGGGGCCCGAAGGGGCCGGCGTATTCAAATAACAGCGCAAGCAGCAGTAGTCAGCAAACACAACCAACAGCTGCTGCGACTCCTAAAAGCAGACCAGCCTTGACTTTAGAGGACTCGCGGGACACAGTTATGCCAACACAAACTAGGATCAAGTATTCACCTCGATCAGTGACGCCACCACCTTTATCTTCTTACAGGCCTGCACCGCTGGAAGCATATACCCCAGACAGAGGGTCCAGGAACCCAGTTGGCAGAGGAGAAGCGGTCGACAGCTTCATACGTGCACGCCGAACCTCACTAGTTGACAGTCCCATGATCCACCCTCCGCTGCGTACAAATCAAGTGCTTCATTCTGAAGACCTTCCCGGGAACTCCCAGGACACAGCCCCTATGTCAGCCAATCTTTCCCCACCGCCCCATCACACCTCATCCTCCTATGCTGACGACCACCCCTCAGTATTAGCTGTAACCCCAGCCCCTCAGCGCCAAAATCCTAGGCTTGCTCCGCCTAGTGTCAGCCAGCTTCCAAGTTCATATTTACCAACGAGCTCTCCAGCCCCATTTTGGAGCTACTTGACTTGGGAGGGGACACCGGGCAAACTGGGCGACTACAATAGCAGCCCATGTAATAAAAACAAAAACAGGGGCAGTTCTCCACCACTTAATGATCCTACGTTTAGTGCAAGGGCGAGGGAGTTGGGGAGTCCGATCAAGGACAGGTCATTTGGTTCGACATTCCAGCAGAAAGAGAATACCACAGTAAAGGATGACTTTGTAGCTCCTGCGCTACCAGGCTTAGCCACTGAAGACGAGGAAGATGGAGTTGGTGACTTGCAGGGCGTGGATTTGACAAGGTGAGTACTATTCGTGTCACATGATGATTTGATGTATGCAAGACTGATAATGTGTGTCTAGGGGATTTGAGAAAATAGGTAAATGGCATGCGGAGCTTAATGGATCGCTCAAAAGGAACAGACCGATGGAGGAAATGAGTGCTTGGGAAGGCAATTAAGTGGCCAAAATGAAGCGGTTGGCGGATTTCCCTATTATCATTGGGTCTCCATGGATTTGGCTATATATCTGACAGTTTTAACGGAATAGGTAATGATTGCTCGCTTTCCATTACGGGTTCCTTCTTTCTTCCAGCTTTCAACAGATGTTTTGTTCGGCTTCTATTATCAAATACTTGACGTACTGAAAACTCAAAGGTTTCATACACCTGCAGATCTAGCGGGGTATCCATTCCTTTGCGGCATTTTTTTTCATATACTCATTTTTGCAATGCCATTCATTATATTGCTTTTACCATGTTTCACGTGTATTTACTTCTGGTATGGAGTTTCGGGAAAAAATTCTTTACATGCTAGCTATGGTTATGTTTTTCCCTATTACTGTGTGTAACTTTTACTGGGGTGTTCTTTTTGAGGGGGTGATGGGCGATGTGATAAACTATAGTCCGCATCTCCTTGCCGTTATTATTTCCTGTTCCTACGCTTGGATTTGCAGTATTTGTGATTTGTGATTAGTTGCAATGAGGTTTGTTTTACGTTTCGCTATTTCTTTTCTTTTCTTTTCTGATTTCTTTTTTCCCTTATTTGCTAACGTTGGCAAAAAAGTTTATGAGAATGTATTTCGAGCTATTTTGTTTATTTTTGTTGGTTGTTATAATATGCTGGGTTTTCGCTTTCTGGTAGCTGGTTGATATAACGAGTTTGTGAAAGAGGCGGCGGGTTGCTGAGATCGATTGGGTTAGTACGGGAGATGTAAGGGGCTTGGAGATGACGTTGTTGAGGACAGTGGTGGAATGCGCCTTATAAGATGAGGTGTGGGATGTGGGATATGGAAGTGATTACGTGGTGGTCTATTGAGCCTTGCTTGCCACGTTTAGTTGCTACGATTACTTGTTTCAATTTTTTTTTGCCGTACGTAAATTGTGTTACCTGTGAGGAATTATAGTTCTGATTCAATGTATTTTTTTTCCCCTCTATTCCTTCTTTTGCCTGTCGATACTTTTGAGACCACGATGCAATGGGGTACGATTATACTGAGTATGGAGGCGAGGTGAGAGGGTGCCTGACAAGGAGCTCGTGAAGAGGCAGGTCGCTAGTTTACAAGCGTTTGCATGGGCTGCTAAATATGTATGTGTAAGGTTCAAAATGGACGACATTGTATGCATATATATAAGCTTTTTTAGTAAGAGATTATTGATGAATATTTGTGACATGCTGTAGTGAGATTCCGTAGAGACAGCGACGATGTAAGTATGTAATACATTGTGGAAGGAGGAAAGAGGTGGTGGGGAAGAGGAAAGGAGGGGGGAAGATTGAAATCGGGTGGAACGTGAGAATATAGTGCCGCGGAAATGGAGGGGGTTGTGATGAGGAAGTGAGCGGTATTTGAGAAGTGTGTGATGGGTCCGAGACTGGGCGGCGGCGGCCTTTGACAGTGACCGTGTATGTGTGTGCACGGCATTACAAGTTAGTATGATTACATTGTTTGAATCGGTGAACTATAAACTCCCTCCCATATATCCTAAGCTGTCAGATCTTTATACATGAAAAGTTGGCAGTTGTGGCCAGGGCGTGTGAGGGGCTTTGAGCTGTCTATAAAGGAGATGTGCCATGGGAGGTGAGGGGTTAACACTGGGATATCTAACTAGCCTTAGAGAATAAGGGACGTCGTCAAGTGGAGTCGTTTTCTTTTTCCTTTCTGTGACCATTCTTTTTTAGGTGTGTGTTGTTGGATCAGGGTCATTAAATGTAAGGGTAGTGAGTGTAAATGCAATGAATATGGCTGAGTTGGTTGTTACCCTCAATCTAGGAGGGGAGCATGATAGAGGCTTGGATATGTATGTAACTAACTAACTGAATAGATTTCAAGGATGAATATTTCCATTTCATTTGCTTTTTTTGCATCTTCGTGATAAATTTCTAAGCGGAACCATCTTATTTTTGTTCTTTGAATTAGTATATATATTGTCCTTACTTCCGCATGGATCCTGAAGTATATATCAAGATGGATAAGATCTCAGGTAGGATTAATGGCACGTGGAAGCTCAGAGTGTGTCCCGCATAGCTTTTGAGATATACCAAATAGGTCACTAGTCATATACTAAAAATTGGCTTAATGAATATGTGGAAGATAATTCACTATATTTTGCCACGCTCTGGCTTCAATTTCAGCCCACTTGAGGGCTATTTGCTCTCACAGGAACTTCTTGTTGTGACTTCCGGAAAATATGCAATATCCTGGTAGAATACGTCACAGCTTTGGTGGTAGCAAGCGTTAGTGCATTCGCTCCGAGCCCGCAGAATTTGCCCAAAGTGTTCTGTTTTCCGAACAGTTCCAGTGAGTGTAGACGTCATGAAGTTCCATCGTTAGTCACATTAGTCTATGTACTGGTCGATAGTGGCTCCCTGTCGTCGGATCCGAGCTTCACAACAGCTAGAACACACCCAACTCAGCCATGTTTTCCTCCACCGACCATATCATAGACTCGGTCTGTTTGGAACCCTCGTATTCACCACTACTTACTTTAAACCGTATAAAGCCATCTTCAAGCAACATACTCTGCCAGGGCTATCATAACCTTCTGGAGGCTTCTTGTACACTTCTGAGAGATGAGGGTACAGAAATGCAGTGACTACATCCATTTGATCGATATTCCAATTTCGTATAGTGGCCAGTGCAAGCACCATTCTCAACGTAGCAAACTTGGCTGCTGGAGCAGAGTTTCATTGTATTCAAAACATTTGGCTTACACATAGCCCTTAATCTCTAATTGAGCTTTATATCACGTCCAGAGCAATTTTTTCCCCTCTTAACCCACTTAGAGCTAATTCACCCCTGCTCGACAGCCCATGTGCTTGAGCCATGAACTTTCAGGTATGTTTCACCAGAAGCGAATTATACTCTTCTTTCATTGAACCTACCGACTGCCTATAGTCAGGGTCCTGCATTGCTTGCCGGTAGCTAGTCGGCTCAGCACCTGCGCTTTTAACTGCTGCATATGGGATTACTTCAATGAGAGTCATCTCATTTTTTAAGAGTAACAGTACCTGCTTCTTGGAAATTCGCATCCAACTCAGCTAGGCTGCCCCCGCCAACTAAGTTATGGGCCTGTTCCGTCTGGAATCCCTATGTATCCACGAAATGATTGATGCTACATGATGCTATGCTGCGAGCGACGGCTCCTCCCAGATTGTTTATAAGTAAAGAGGCAATAGCTCCTTTAGAATTAACAGCCCACTAAATCATGCTTCCTACACTGTTCAAAGCTCGCTTTCCCCTCTGTCTCCGCTTTCCCCTCCCCTGCCTTTTATAAGGCAGGTCCGTTTGGGGGGTATTGCTTCTTTATGAGGGCGCAGCACCGTAGCACCTAGGAACTCCAGTGTGCTTGCACAAGTGTCCGACTTGTAACAGCCCGAAACCCGCCCAGTACAGCATGAGGTACCACCGGGAAATATATCAAACGCACAGCAAAGCACTGCGTTTCGACTGGGAGTAATTAGCCATTATTTTAATGATTGTAATTCGTACTTGCTCTCTCAGGGTGAGGTGAAGGAACACTGCCAAGAGGGGCATTGCATCTATAGTTGCAGCTACCCCATATGGCAACTCCCCAAAGTGACAACTGCGTGTAACCTAGGGCACATGATTAAGTAACCTTCAAGATTCCTGTCCCCAGTGGTCAATGGTCGACGTACGGTACTCAGCCTGATCGTTCTGACCCCATGCCCAAAGTTCTTTTTGAACATCAGCTCGAAAGAATGCAGCGAACTGACAGCGGAAAGAGTCGCCCATTGGAAGGAAGGTTTTCTTTGCCACTGCCGAAGGGGAAAAACAAAACAAAAAACCTAACAATTGCTTCCTTACCTACTGCAAGAATGATTAATGGCTGAAATACAAATGCGGAAGAGTGAGTTGCAATTGATCATCTTACAATTGCATTGATGCCTAACTTAGATGCTAATCTATCTAAACGAACTGCCTAAGCATGTTCTTGTTTTTCTAGTTTCATTTCATATTATCATTCTTACGATGCAAAGACCAGCCCCACCATCCCATCTGCCGCCAGATCAACCA